>ML677382.1:9678756-9827784 GCA_007922305.1 Dermatemys mawii
GTATGTGTGTCTGAATCGATGAAGTCATTGGCCCAAGGTGTGCAGTAGAGCTAAGAATAGAACCCAGGTGTTCTGGGTCCCACCCCAATGTCTGATTACACTTCTCTACAGCCAAAATGCTTCTGAAATAAATGTAGTCAAACTTTACTAATTCTGGGTCACTGAGAACGAAAATGATGCTTAAAATTGTTGATTGGCTCTAGTTTTCAAGATATGCTATTGGGTCAGTATATACGACCCTTGACATGGGAATGGCGGAGGATAAGTGAGTTATAAAGGGAAGGGATCTCAATTTAAACCAGAAATGACTAAAATACATCTTTGACTGGATCTGTGAATAAATCTATGACTGGGTTTGGACAGTACTTGCTTTTTAGGCAAAACAATGAATGATGCAATCTGAAGCTGGTATTGCGTCATACATGATATGAATTGCATCATGTTATTCCTAGAAGTCATGGGTGATGCAATCATAACGAAGCTTACATCACTCTGCTGAACAAATTGCCCTATATCAGCTCTAGAAATCATACAGTGTCGTGCTCTCTTATTTGTCAGTGTTTGATTTTGCAAAGGGACACATTTCTGTTTAGCCAAAGTGAGCAGAGATGCCTCGTACTTGTGTGAACAGTGCAGATAACTTCTGCTATGTTTGTGGTGAAGTGACTTTCGCATCACAAAAGCGCAGTATAACCACTATGGTTAAGAAAGCCTATCACCTTTATTTTGGCTGCAAAATTGGAGATCAGGACAAGAGGTGGGTCCCACACATATGCTGCAACACTTGTGCAACAAATCTTCGCCAGTGGTTGAACAGGAAAAGGAAATCTATGCCTTTTGCAGTGCCAATGATTTGGAGAGAGCCAACAGATCATACCAGCAATTGTTACTTCTGCATCGTGCCTCCAGTTGGGAAAGGTGTGTCAAAGAAGAAAAAGTGGACTGTGCATTATCCAAACATTCCATCAGCTATACGCCCAATACCCCACGGAGAAGGACTGCCGGTTCCTGATGCACCAGAATCATTCTCACTTGAGTCAGACGAGGAAGAGGAAGAGGAAGAGGATGAAACTTCTGGTCCTGAACCATCAATGTCACAGGACCCACATTTTCTCCCATCCTCCTCCTCTGAACCACACCTCATAACACAAGCTGAACTGAATGACCTTGTCAGGGATTTGGAACTACCCAAGAGTAAGGCAGAGCTGTTGGGCTCCAGACTACAGCAGTGGAGTCTCCTGGCAGGTGGTGACAGAGTTTCCATGTTCCGTGACCGTCAAAAGGATCTTGTCTCATTCTTCTTCATGGAAGGTGATCTTGTAGCCTGCAACAACATCGGTGGTGTGATGGCAGCCCTCAACATCATTCACGATCCAGATGAGTGGAGACTCTTCATTGATTCATCGAAGAAGAGTCTTAAAGCTGTTTTGCTGCATAATGGCAATGTTTTGCCATCAATTCCAGTCGGTCATGCAGTCCATATGAAGGAAACCTATGACAACATGAAACAACTTTTGAGGTGCATAAACTATGACCAACATCAGTGGCAACTTTGTGGCAATTTGAAGGTTGTTGCTCTCTTGCTTGGTCTGCAGACTGGATACACAAAGTACTGCTGTTTTCTCTGCAAATGGGATAGTCGTGCAAGAGATTCCCACTACATCAAGAAAGATGGGGCAATCCGACAGTCATTGGAGCCTGGGAGGAAAAGTGTTCAGCATCCACCACTTGTTGAATCAAGGAAGATTTTGTTACCACCCTTACACATCAAGCTGGGTCTGATGAAGAACTTTGTCAAGGCTATTGACAAAACACAAGCAGCTTTCAAGTACCTCCGTGGAAAATTGCCAAGGTTAAGTGAAGCTAAGATAAAGGAAGGTGTCTTTGTTGGTCCTCAGATTCGTGAACTTCTTCGAGATGATGCATTTGACCACGCACTGAGTGGCAAGGAAAAGACGGCATGGAAAGCCTTCCAGTCAGTGGCAATACATTTTCTCGGAAACAAGGCAGACAACTACAGGTTGTTGGTGGAAAACTTCCTCAAGGCATACAAAAGCCTTGGTTGCAACATGTCACTAAAGATACATTTTTTGCACTCTCATCTAGATTTTTTTCCACCGAACTGCGGAGCAGTGAGCAACGAGCACGTCGAGCGATTTCACCAAGACATTGCAATAATGGAGAAATGCTATCAGGACAAATGGAGCCCATCAATGCTTGCAGACTATTGCTGGACAGTGACAAGAGATGCTCCATTTAATGAATACAAGAGACAAGCCAAGAAGCACCGAGTAGACACTGAATAGGACTAAACTATGTACATAATAGTTTTTTGCCTTTTGTTTCATAATACATTTTATTTATATAACCCTTTTGCTGATTTTTAAAGTGTTACATAAACAGGACAGGTGAATTATTATCATGTAAAGCAACCATAAACACATGAAAAGATCTAGGTT
The DNA here is from genome assembly GCA_007922305.1 of Dermatemys mawii. Lineage (NCBI taxonomy): Eukaryota > Metazoa > Chordata > Testudines > Dermatemydidae > Dermatemys > Dermatemys mawii. The sequence goes on from ML677382.1 coordinate 9,681,216, forward strand.
TACAATTTATGATTAAAACTCTACTATCTATACAATATACATAGACATAAAATGTCAAAACTTAAATATATTAGAAACAGTAGCCAATCAGTTGTTTTAATTGTCATATTTGAATTCAGCACATCAAAATACATAATAAATGTCACATTTTATCTCTGAAGCAGACGACTTCTAAAAAATTGTAGACTAGTGTTACATGACCTCCAGCAAGGGGGCTAGTTTGGGAGAGTAGAGGGTTTAAAGAGCAGCTGGCAATGAAATGAGCTGAGCACTATCAACTCATCTTGCAGATGACAACAATGTGGCTAGTAATTACTTGTGGTTGCTACTAACCTCACCTTAATTTGAGCTGGTGACTTAGAGGTTGGAAGGATACAGACACTTCCTAATGACAGCCGGGAACATGGATCCTGAGAACGAACTGCATAGCCATGGAAAAGGACAACACAGATTCCTAAAGTCTTTTGGCTTTTGTGGCCAGATTGTTTTCCCACAATAAAACTTCGGCCAACAATGGCTCATCTACAGAGAGCCTGCAGCGTCCCGAGTCCCTAACAGAGCTCGGCAGCAGTTCTTGAATTGCAAACTGTTGCCAATTTTGAATTAATAATTTTTTTAAAACCCAGGAAAAAAACTTTGACAATTTTTGTGAAAATCTCTCCTCCCCGTCCCCCTTCCTCCTAAAGCCCATTTGTCAAACTGCTATTGTTCTGGCTGAATTTTTTCAGATTTTGGACACATTTCAGATTTTTACTTTTTCTAAAGAAAAAAAGAGAAGACATTTTTTAAAATGGGCAAAATATGTCCCCCTCCGCCCTGCCACCCCACCCCCCCGCTGCCTCTTTTGTGCCAGTTTCCTTCCCTCGGGGCTAGATCCGGGTTCTCCACTGGCTCTTACTCCATCACCTTCACTTGGAGGGATGCCGGATTTGGCCCAATGAAAAGCATGTATTTGTAGCTACTTTTACACACATGTAAATGCCATGGCACAAGTGTCCTGTGCTGTTTGAACAGGTTTTGTCCTGTGGCCGCCTGTTAACGCATGCCGCATTTCCCAGCCACCTCTCTCTGACTAAACGCAGGTTGGCATCTGCAGTGTTGGGGTTCTGGGTTTTCTCTCATCCTTAGGGAATGGGGCCTTTTTGTCTCTGCGGCTGGATAATAGGGAAGATGCTCCAGGGTGTGGCTGAGGGTCACTGACCGAGCTGCCGAGGGGGAAGGGTGGGCTGAGCAGGGACAGAGCAAAAGGTGTTGCTGTTCAGGACCGAGGTCAGTGATAGAGCTGGGGGGTGGTGGGGGACGCCCCTAGGACTAGGATAGCAGGGCTGCTGTAGGGCAGGAGTGAAGTGCATGGGCAGAGTTATGCCCAACAAATGTCCATATTGCTATATCCAATACATGCTGTGACGGAGTCAGACCAGAAGGATATAGGAGAGTGCTGGAAGGCAGGTACATTAGTCTCAGGATGTGCAGGTCCCTGTTCCCTGGATAGCCAAACAAAGGCTACTCCAGACCAATCAAGACACCTGGGGCCAATTAAGAACCTTCTAGAAAGGAGCAGAAACAGCTAGCCTAATTGGGACACCTGAAGCCAGTCAGGGACTGGCTGAAACCAGATAAAAACCTCCCAGTTAGTCAGGTGGCTGTGGGTGTCAGGAGCTGTGGGAGGAAGTTGTGCTGTTGGTGAGACTGAATGGTGGACAACATATCATCCAGAAGGAAGGAAGCCCTGAGGTGAGGGTGAAGTGGAGTTTGAAGAAGCGGAGACTGCTGTGGAGAAGTAGCCCAGGGAATTGTATCGTGTTTTGTGCCTAAAAGGTCAGCCATCTTAGCTGATACTATTAGGGTCCCTGGGCTGGAGTCTGGAGTAGAGGGTGGGCCCGGGCTCCCCGCTTTTCCATCTTCCATACTGGCCTGTGATGAAGGTAACTCACTAGGTGGTGACTCTTGCCAATTATACTGAGAAAGGGAGGTCACTCTGGGGCCTAGATGAGTTTCTGAGGCCCCTAAATCTGCCAGGAAGCGCAGGACCCACAAGTACAGACTTGGAGCTTTGTCACAATGCTTTATTCTTAGCTCTCTGGTCCCGTATACCCCCTTATGGACAGGTCTGATACTCAGGGTTTCCTGTATGTATTCCATTTCATAACCGCAGAGGAGGACATGTGACACAGTAAGTTTCTGGGCATCTATTCCATGCCCTGTGTAGTGATAGGGGGCATCAAGGCAATAATACACACTAGTGATTGCAGTGGGAAGTTGCTATCATGTTGGCTGGTTACTTTGGGTGTGTGTGAAATGCAGTCGCTGTTTCAGAGTGCACTACAAATTAGCTGGGGGTGGAAATCCCATATTCAATTGAAACTGCAGGAGGAAAGAGTGTGGCACAGTGGAATTAGCTGCTTTGGAAATTGGCCCGCATTCTGGGTTTAACACCATCTTGTGGAAACCATTTGGAAAGGGATGGACAATAAAGCTGAAAATATCACCATGGCGTTATACAAATCCATAGAACGCCCGCACCTTGAATACCGTGTGTCGTTCTGGTGGCCCCATCTCAGAAAGGATTTGGCATCTTTTTCAGTTCTAAGGAGAAGGGCAACAAAAATGATCAGGGGGATGGAACAGCTCCCAGGAGAGAAAATATTTAAAAAACTGGGACTGTTCAGCTTGGAAAAGAGACGACTTAAGGGGGATATGATGGAGAGCTATAAAATCATGCTTGGTGTGGAGAAAGTGAATAGGCAAGTGTTATTTTCCCTTTGTGTAACACAAAAACTTCACCACCTGATGAAATTAGTAGATGGCAGGTTTGAAACAAAGATAAGGAAGTACTTCTCACAACGCCCCGTCAACCTGTGGAACTCCTTGCCAGAGGATGCTGTGACGGCCGGCGATATAACTGGTTTTAAACCAGAATTAAATAAGTTCCTGGAGGACAGATCCATCGGTGGCTATTAGTGAAGACGGCCAAGGAAGCACCTCTTGCTCCGGATGCACCCATTGCTCCATAAAGGGGAGGGATAGCTCAGTGGTTTGAGCATGGGCTTGCTAAACACAGCGTTATGAGTTCAAACCTTGAAGGGGCCATTTAGGGATCTGGACAAAAAATCTGCTAGGGGACAGTACTTGGTCTTGCTAGTGTAGGCAGGGGACTGGACTCCATGACCTTTCTAGTTCTATGAGATAGATAGATGTGTGTAAACCTCCAACCGGCAGACACAGGGAGTGGATGATAGAGGATGGATTATTCAACCATTATCTTATTCTGTTCATTCCCTCTAAAGCACCTGGCACTGGCATTGTCAGGAGAGCAGATTCTGAGATATAGGAATACTGTTCGTATGGAAAGTATCATGAGATCTTATTGTCCAGGGCCTTGGGTTTTGCAATTTATCTAACTAGATGGACCTTCTGTAGCAAAGAATCAGAGGGGTAGCCATGTTAGTCTGGATTTGCAGAAGTGACAAAGAATCCTGTGGCACCTTAAAGACTAACAAAAGTATTGAAGCATAAGCCTTCATGGGCTGACACCCATTTCCACTGCATGCATCTGACAAAGCGGGTACCAGCCCTCGAAAGCTTATGCCTGCACATCCAATCCCACAGCTCCCTACAACACAGCGCTTCCTGGCGTGGTGGTGGGAGATGGAGTCAGGACTACCTCAGCACAGGGGAAGTGTTCCCCATCCTGAGTCACCCACACCACTCCCTGCATCACAGTCCCCAACGGTCTCTGTGCTGGGACTTTAGGATAAGCATTGACAGACACTGTACCAATGGAAAGAGATCTGGGGGTCAGAATGGATCACAAGCTAAATATGAGTCAACAATATTACACTGTTGCCAAAAAAGCAAACATCATCCTGGGATATGTTAGTAGGAGCGTTGTAAGTAGGACACAAGAAGTAATTCTTCTGCTCTACTCTGTGCTGATTAGGCCTCAACTGGAATAGCGTGTCCAGTTCTAGGCACCACATTTCAGGAAAGATGTGGACAAGTGGGATAAAGTCCAGAGAAGAGGAACAAAAATGATGACGGTCTAGAAAACATGACCTATGAGGGAAGATTGAAAAAAATGGGTTTGTTTAATCTGGAGAAGAAAAGACTGAGAGGGGACATGAGAACAGTTTTCAAGTACACAAAAGGTTGTTACAAGGAGGATGGAGAAAAATTGTTCTTTTTAACCTCTGAGGCTAGGACAAGAAGCAATGGGCTTAAATTGCAGCAAGAGAGGTTTAGATTGGACATTAGGAAAAACTTCCTAACTGTCAGGGTGGTTAAGTACCGGAATAAATTGCCTAGGGAAGTTGTGGAATATCTATCATTGGAGATTTTTAAAAGCAGGTGGACAAACACCTGTCAGGGATGGAGTGAGAATACTTAGTCCTGCCTTGAGTGCAGAGAAGTGGACTAGACGATCCCTCGAGGTCCCTTCTGGTCCTACCCTTCCATGATTCTGATTCTATAAACAAAGAGCACATGGCTCTCTGCAGCACAGCCCCCCTAGTGTTGCATGTAGGCATTGGGGTCAGTCCCGAGTCAGAGCCAACCTGACAGTGAGTAATTGACGAATGCAAATACATACATGTCTGCTCAGAATCCTGCAGAAAACAAACGGTTAAATTCGCTTGGCATTACTGGCCAACCTCCAATCCGATGTGAAGATAATGGCATGTTTTCAATAACATAACGGATCAGGTTGGCAGGTACATCCCAGCCATATACAGCTGCATATCTGTTTATGCCTCTGGCTTTTTATATATATATATATAAACTAGAAAGAAATCTGAAGCCTGTTTTCAATTTTTCCTGAGCTGTATTAAGTAAGATTGCTGGGACAGTCAATCACAACGATTGTATTTCATTGAAGGCCATTTCCCGTTCAGCAGATGTTGCACCCTCATAGCATATGAACAAGAGAGAAAATCAATGCCAAAACAGTTCCACAGAATCCTAGGCGGTGTTGATGAAAGGTGGCACTCCAGTGTAGTGAGTAGAGACAGGGGTTTGTATCGAGCAATTGTGTCATCCCACAGGGGAAAACATATTTTAAATATTGAAAAGTTTGCCTTGCAAGCCAGCCTGAGCAGAGTCCCAGGGTTTTCTTTTCAAGGGGATAAACTGTAAAACATCATTTCTTCCTAAGAAGCCCTAGCCTCAACGGATGAAAACTTGGCTCTACTGAAGTCAATGGCAAAAAGTCCCATAGAGTTCAATGGCATCAAGATTTCACCCTAGTTGGTGAACCGGGCAGCTGTCCAGGGTCCTGAAACAAGAAACTTGCATGTCGTAGGGAAATCAGAGGGTTTTTTGTGTGCGGCTTATATTGAAGGGTCCAAGGTATCTTCATTTTCTTTGGAAAGATGTGAAGTGAAGTCATCCTGCCATTGTCATGTGGAGTAGGAAGCATGTCTGCAGCCCTGGATAACCGAGCAAATCCATAAGAACAGCCAGACTGGGTCAGACCAAAGGTCCATCTAGCTCAGTATCCTGTCTATCGATGGTGGCCAATGCCAGGTGCCCCAGAGGGAATAAACAGGACAGGGAATCATCAAGTGATCCATCCCCTGTTTCCCATTCCCAGCTTCTGGCAAACAGAGGCTAGAGACACCATCCCTGCTCATCCTAGCTAATAGCCATTGTTGGACCTGTCCTCCATGAACTTATCTAGTTATTTTAAAACCCAGTTATAGTCCTGGACTTCACAACATCCTCTGGTAAGGAGTTCCACAGATTGACTGTGCATTGTGGGAAGAAATACTTCCATTTGTTTGTTTTAAACCTGCTGCCTATTAATTTCATTTGGTGACCTCTAGTTCTTGTGTTATGTAAAGGAGTAAATAACACTTCCTTATTTACTTTCTCCACAACTGTCATGATTTTATAGACTTCTATCATATCTCCCCATAGTCATCTCTTTTCCAAGCTGAAAAATCCCAGTCTTGCTAATCTCTCCTCAGATGGAAGCCGTTCTATACCCCTAATAATTTTTGTTGCCCTTTTCTGAATCTTTTCTAATTCCAGTGTATCTTTTTTGAGATGGGACAACCACATCTGCATACAGTATTCAAGCTGTGGGTGTACCAGGGATTTGCATAGCAGCAATATGACATTTTCTGTCTTATTATCTATCACTTTCTTAATGATTCTTAACATTGTTTGCTTTTTTGACTGCCACTGCACATTGAGTGGATGATTTCAGAGAACTACCCACGGTGACTCCAAGATCTCTTTTGAGTGGTAACAGCTAGTTGGATTCAAGCAGATGTCAACCCCCGCAATGGTCTGGCATCTGGTTCCATAAGCCAAATCCTCATCAATTAGCATTATGCATAGATTAGGAAACATTGATGGGGTGTGGCTTTTAGAGATATTGTGCTACCCATGACTCCAAGGGACATCAATTATAGCTGCAGGTACATGGCATCTCTTTAAAACAAGCCCCCAACAAATTCACGTGGAAGGCTAGAAGTGAGTGTGCAGAATATTTACCTCAGTAGCTGCACTTTTGGCTTTTCCCATCCATGAGATACTTATTTTACCATTGGCTAGTACATGGCAGTGGTGAGGGGGATCCTGGGATGCCACGTTTTGAAAAGGATGGTGAGAAATGGGAGACAGTGCAGAGAAGAGCCACAGAAATGAACCAAGGGCTGGAGAAAGTGCCTTGCAAAGAGTTCAGTCTATTTAGCATATTGAAAAGAAGATCAAGAGGTGACAAGGATGGTGTAGATGTACCTTAGCTGGAAATAAATACCAGGTGCTAAAGGGCTCTCTAAGATAGAGAAAGGTATAAGAAGAATCAATTTGAAGCCCCAGACAAATTCAAATTAGAAATAAGGCACAAGGTTTTAAGCGGGAGGGGTGATTAACCATTGGAACAAACTACCAAGGGGGTGGTGGATTCTCCAGACTTGGATGTTTTCCGATCCAGCCTGAATGTCTTTCTGGAAGATCTGCTTTAGTCAGTCAGAAGCCATTGGGCTCGCTACAGTGGTAACTGGGTGAAATTCCATGCTTGATATACAGAATGTCAGACCAGATGATCTAATGGTCCGTTCTAGCCTTAAAATCCATGAATCTAGCCTAAAGTCTTCACTGACTTCCTTACCTCTCTTTCAGACACCTAGATGCCATGGTGATGGGCACTTTAGGAATGGAAACACAGAGATGCTGATTCACAGGTGACCTCCTAAGGATTAGAATAGCAGCAAATCCAGCCTGCTCCCCTCAACATAAGGTTGAATCCTGAGAGTAGCATTTGTTGTAGAGAAGTAAAACTGTGACCTGGTGCTAAGAATAATGAACTTCCAGATCCCAGGAAAGCTCTAAGGCGCTAATGAGAGAACTTGAAAGCCAGGAGTCAAGGAGCATTTCCTCCCTCAGAGGTAAATGAAAACTCAGCACCAGTGAAAGATGCTGGGTTGATAGTCCCTGGAGACTCGGTGCAGTATGGACTGCAGCCGTGTCAACTTTCTTATCACCTGCTCATATGCCTCAACCCTATCTGGAGTGGGATGTCTCTCTGGGAATTTATAAGGGGGTTTGCATTGCTTTCCCTTTAACCCACAGCCTCTGTGTTCAGATTGCATCCAACAGGGCTGGATTTGAGGGTGGTTTGTGGGGTGGTGGACTGAGAACCACCAACTCAGCTAAGCCACCAAACACACATCAATGGGGGTGACTTTTGGCCACTGATTCTATGGTCTGGATGTGAACCTGTGACCTAGAGGTAAAGTGGGCTCATTCTGCTATTACCAGTCCCCTGAACCATGCGCTTCATTTGATTTATCCAGGATCGCACTTTCACAGGTCACCCTGTTCAAAGAAATATGCAACCTGACCACCCAATCAGCTGTGGAGCCAGACGCCAAACAATAGTGCTTTAAAAAGAAGGGAGATAGACTGGCTTAGGACTGAAATGATTCTTCAGAATAAAAGGGCCAGAGATTCTCTTTACTTAGGAGGAGAGAAATCAGAACGAAAATGGGACAATAATAAGGAGGCACATTTAACTGGCAAAGCAGAGCTGTTTATTGAAACGCAGGGGTGGGGGAATCTAGAAGTGCTTCCCCCCAAAAAACCATTTAGTCTTAAAGATACATGATCTCTTCTTGTCTTTCTTCCAATCCCCCATTCCAGCCCCCATTTTCCTGCTTTTCTCATCCTTTCTGCAGAAAAGAATAATTATTATTTTCACTACAGCGTTTACTAGAGGTCGACTGAGCACTGTACAAATTCATAGTAAGACACAGTCCCTGTGACAAAGACCATGGCTAAGCATGAGATGGTGTACAAAACAAAGTTGGACAGAAGTTTCAGATAGGAAACTGAGACCCTGAGATTAAGTGACTTCCCCAAGGTCGCATGGGAAGTCTGTGGCAGAGCTGGGAAAGGCATGAAGATTTCCTGGCTGTGTGTGTCAGTTGCTTTAACTGCACAAACATCCTTCAGAAATGGCAAAACAAGGCTGAGAATTCCTGCTGTCAGCTAAAAGTTGTTCAAGACATTCCTGCTCCATATGCTGGGGATTTTCTTTGCTTTGGGGAGAAAAGGTATCTAACCCCTGAAAGCACCTAACAGGCTGTAAATAAAATAGTCCATGGTTTCCTCCCACCTCTCTGCTTTTAAACACTAGTCATCATAAACCCTTCAGAGGCTTGATCGGCACAGATGGGGGTTTAATCAGGCACAGTTTAAGCACATGGGTGTTCAAAGTTAATCCAATTTCACTTGTTCATTAAGGCGGAAATTCATCATTTGAAAATTGACAAAAGGCCACAAGTCAATGTGTCTCCTCGTTGGAATTCATCAGGCAGAGACATGGGGCCAGCCTGAATGTTCCTTCCACCCACCGCACCTCGGCCACAATTACAGGGCTTGGGTCACTTCTCACGGAGCCATGTGCTGGATGAACTTAGTCCTGTAATAGTCACAAATTACCCATCAGCATGTTGCGATTTGTACAGATGGTTTGTGGTTTCTTTCTCTTGTCTGTTTAGACAGTGAGCTTTCTGGGGACAGGGACTGTCTCTTGCAACGTATACCTTGCCCTGACCTTAGCGATACTGTATAAAAACAATCAATAATAATCCAAGATGTTGGTTCACACTTAGCACTATTAAAGCAAAGATGTAAATGTTAGGACACTACCAAGATTGTATTGCAGGGGACAGGTATTCATAGATTTCCATCTGGTCAAATGCTCTGATGATAAAGTCTAAACTCCGCTGTGTGCTGAGGCCAATGGAGTGGAAGTGGAATATTCCACCTACTTCAGAACCCTGCAATTAAGAACAGAAGAATGGCCATACTGGGTCAGACAAATGGTCCATTTAGTCTCTGACAGGTGCGGTGCCACCTTAAGTTACCTGTAGACTAAAGAGTTTCAGATCAATTACAGGTAAGAAATATTCCTGTGGAATCTTTCCCAATATCACGCAATGGCAGGAAAACCCACAATCAACATCAGCCTTCATCTGAGTATTTAAGACTTGACTTGACCCCAGTCTATGAGTACCTACTGGGGGAGAAGATTTCTACTAGTAAGTGGGCTCTTTAAAGCTAACAGACAATGGCAGAACAAGGTCCAATGGCTGGAAGAGGAAGATAGATGAACTGAGGCTAGAAATAAAATGCGGGTTTTTAATGGGGAGGGTAATTAACCAATGGAACAATATATTGAGGAATTAGTGGCTTCTCCATCACTTGAAGTCTTTAAATCAAGATTGGATGCCTCTCTTGTTCAACCACAAGATAGGGGCTTAATGCAGGAATCCTTAGGTGAAATTTTCTGGCCTGTGCGATGCAGGAGGTCAGACTAGATTATCAAAATAGGCCCTTCTAGTGTTAAAATCTATGGGAAAGAATCTGTATTATCAAGGCTAATAATGAAACAGGTATAGGCCCCAATCAACTCCCTTCCTCTTACAGCTTCTGTGTGTGCGGAGGAAATGGCATTGAGGCCCACACTGAGACCTGACCTGTTCTGCTCCTGTACACAAAGAATGAAACATGCACTTTCTATCTAAGATTATCTTGATTTTAGGTGAAGGAAAAATGAGAACAAAAGTAAAACCGTTCAGAGAGAGCACACTGTGTGTATCTCCTTTATAACGTGCTGTGCAACTCTGAGAACAACATGGCTGCTGAGCTCATGTCTGGGGAGAGCTGTTGGAAATTTAAAGGTGCAGGGCACAGAAAACAAAGCTTCACAATTCCATAGTCACACCAAACAGCTTCTAGAGTTGTATAATGGGCCAAACTAACACCTCACATCCATTTTGCCCCCCAACTTTGGTGACATTCAAAATTGGGAGGCAGAGCAGAATTTTTAATCTTGGGCCCATCTCTAGTGGAATTTGGTAAGTCCCTCCTTTCACCTCTGCTCCATAAGATGAGAGCAGGGAGTCACTTGATAGAGCTAATCATAAGTGCATATCAAATAAACAAAGCTAAATATTCCATCGCACAGCATATAGTCAACCTGCTGCAGCTACGGCTGCAGGGAGCCGCTGTGTGAAATGCCATTGCGGCTGGATTCCAAGATGGCTGAGAAGCTTCATGATCAATAATAGCAGACTGATGTGAGCTAAGAGACGTGGAAACAAATGTCATGCTTCAGGGTATTAAGTGATCACTGCAGAGAAAGGGTCAGGAAGGAAAATTGCATACCATACGGCACAGTTGACCAGGTGTAGTATGGGATTTGGGGTTCACCATTCCCTTTAGCATCAGTGATGTTACTGTTGGAAATTGATGGATTCCTCCAGTATGCAAAATCCTAGAACTGGTGATCTGCATCTGCACTAAGAGAAGAACAGTCACTAAACCACCTTTCTGCTCTGCTGATCCTTGTAGCCATTAGGTCACTGGGAGTCAGGCACTGTGGCTTATCTATAGTGGGTGAAGGAGCCTTGGATGTTGGAAGGTTCATAGACGTGGCAATCAGCAGAGCTGTGGGTCAATGCCGTGAGAAGAGCTGACCATTTAATTACATGGTAATTACCCTAGAGCGGTAATTACCATGCAGTTAGCAAGTGATCGTTACTGGGGGGATATTCTGTGTAAATGTATCACATGTCTGGGGAAGCAGGGCCGCCACTTTGAGGATCACAAGTTTGCTCATTCCAGATTACTCTGCGGAGGGCTGGGATAAATGCACCTCAGCGGCGGGGCTGCTTGCAAGCCATTGTAGTTCCCTGGGGTGATACCCACTGCACCAAAGCGAAGGTGGTATGGGGGGAGGGGATGGAGTAGTTGAGAGGCCTAGTATGCCGCACTCAGGGGCTGGAATTACAGCTGCACTCCTGCCATGCCTCTGCTGTGGCCATGACTTCCAAGGACAGGCAGATCCCTTCACCGCGTCCATTCTCCTCCCTCCGTTGCCCCCTGTGTGGGGCTGAGTTGGTGAATTTCACCTCATTTGTGCTGTTCAGTCACATGATATTCTTTCTGCTTCCTGACTGGGTGTCTCCTGAACCACAAAGTGATGTCAAGATGGCCACATAAGCCCTTTTGGAGTGAGCGATTGCGCCGCTCACTCTTCACACAAGTCTCTCTCCGGCCAAGAAATGTGCTCTTGATAACGTCTGTGGAAAGCAAATGATGGGTGCAAGACGGCGAGTGAATTCCTGCCTCCTAATCAAATGTATCTTCATGAAGACTTTGCCGCTGTTCATTCTTCTAACCCTAGTGAATACCAGGAAGCGGCCTGGCTTAGAACCACTATCCCGTCCCCAGGGATTTACAGGGAAAGTACCAATTAGTGGCCAGAGATTTATTGGGTAGCTCTAATGACTGGCGCACTGGGGATTTACTGGGCAGGGATCATCATTTCAGAGTAAATCAACATTATTCCTAGTGGCTGCTTCTGTTTACATTACAGGTTACGTCCTAACTTGGGAGAAACTCCCTGTGAAGCAGGACCCCAAGAATACAAGCAGCAGGGTGCCGGATGGTCTGTGGGCAAGGGGGACAGGGGGGGGAGGAGATGGTGGGTCCGTGTACTCACCGTGCCCATCTTCCCCCTTCCCACCAGGGCAGAAGCCAGATATCTGCCTGTTCCTCTGTCTGCAATGGCCCCGCTCCAGACCCAGCCGCTGATGCTCATCTTTGGGGGTGTCTGCCTGCGTGGCTCATGGTGAAAGTGCCTCGTATTGGCCATTAAGAGACCCCAGCTCTCTACCACCCCAGTGACTCCAGCCCTTCCGCCTGCCTGTGCTCAACGGTCTCCCTTTCTTCTCCTCTGATTCTCTTTTCCCTTCCTTTCTTCAGGACCCTTTTTCTTTTCATTCGACGCTGTCCTGCCACCTCCGGCTCGCCAGGCCTGCTTCGCAAAGTGGCATTTCGATCCCCTCCCTGCATCATTTCCCCTCCGCCTTCCCTCTCCTCTGCGGTGCCCAGTGAAATCCCCCACGGCCCGCTCTGGACCCCCTCCTCTTTCAGCCCTCCTTTCCCTGGCCAATTCCCCCCCAGACCAGCGCTCTCTTATGAAGCCTTTCACGCAGGGCACCCTGCTACCCTCCGAAAGGGGAGGCCGGTGGTATCTTGATGGGAGCAATCCATCTCCATCACTGTAATGACCATCCCCATTAATCGGCGATAAACTAATAAAGTAAGCACTTTCCCCTCCCCCCCTCCCCCAAACTTCATTAAGTCTTTAGTACATTAATATGTCTCACTTAGTGTCTGTTAGGCCTCTTTTTCGGTGCGGTGTGTGGAATTACCCGGCGATGTTTTTATTCCCCACAGGCCAGCTGCAGCTTTGACAGCTCAGGCCTTCGGACCCGCCGCCTGGCCCGCCTCATTACGGGACCGTCGCACGCGCACGGGAAGAATGGGACGGAGGGGGGAGGGGGAAAAAGATCCCCCGCCCCCTCCAAATTAAATTTGTGATGCCAGGCGTCAGATGGGCCCGCAGCCAGAGATTAATTCGACTGATCAAGTTATAAAGAGCGCAGAGGCTGGTAATCAATCTTGGAGCTGTCAGGCAGATAGACAGCGGTATTAACCTGGCAGGACTCACACATACACAGGCCTTTTTAATTCCTTTCACACGGACTGTTATTTCCCTGGCCTGTTTGTTCAGAGGGGGGAGGTGGTGCTGCTCACCTCGCTCCCCTTCTACCCGATCAGTAGCCCTCCAACACGAGGACTTTGGGCCCCCCCGTGTTTGATCACCACCTGCAAATTGGAGGGGCTGCTTGTGGGCCCATCAGGAGCAGCGGACAAGCTAGGTGATGCCACTTTCATGGTTAGTGGTCGGGGGGTCACAGAGCAACATGGGGTTAATTAAGAGCTGTAATGAAGTGTGCGGTGGGGGGAATTGGGGATGCTATGGAATGGGGGAGCAGGGGGACAGTGGCCCATAGACTTGGAGCCTTTGGGGTTAGCAATCTGAGAGGAAGGATGGCCCAGTAGTTAGGGCACAGCTCTCGGATTTGGGAGTTCTGGGTGCAATTCCTTGCTGTAGCACAGAGGTCCTTGGGCAAGTCACTTAACTGCTTCATGCCTCAGTTCTTGGTCCCTACAATGGAGACAACAGCTCTGCCGTACCTCATGGGGTTGTGAGATAAACACATTAAAGACTACAAGATGCTACAGGGCCAGATGAGCACCTGCATCTCCCCAGCCAATTTGACCAAGCCTCCCCCCTCAGCTCCTTAAGACTCCTTCCATGAGGTCCTCAGGGAATGATTTAGACAAACCGACCAAGCACACCTGACTGGCCACTGTTACTCCTGCTTTGTCTCCACTGTGTCCTGTCTGTTCGATCTAGCTCCGTCTGGACATGGACTGTCTTTGTTTTCTGATTCGCACCGGATTGAGTAAGTCATCCATGAGGGGTGCAATCAACTGTGTGTCTTGGAGGTGTATTGGTGGCATATCTGGTCAGGAAGCAAACCAGTAGTGGGAGAGTATTGTGAGCTCCTCTGGCCAGGGACTCTCTGTGTTATGTGTTTGTGCAGTTCCTAACACAGTGAGGCTCCGGTCCAGGATTGGGTCCCCGAGAGCAGGTCACGAATAGTCAGCTCGTAACTTCACTACTTAGAAATTGACAGACATTTTTATAAGTGGAAATATTAAGTTCCATTTGCTGTGATTCATGGGTATGATGACGTCACATGTACTAGTATAAGGATCCCACATTGGCAGGCTGACCACAGCATTTGAACCTGTGACTTTCAGTGCTAGACGCATAAACCTCTACTGCTTATATGCAACAGGTTACTCCATTAACCGGCTGTTATCTAGGTATGTGGATCGGCCACTAGAAGAGGACAAAGATCACGGTCTGTTGGTGTAGGTTGCAGGTGTGTAGAGCTCTTTTGCTTACTCACCCTCCCCTCCAGACTAGGTGGATCCTATCAGTTTCAACCCAGGAGTATAAAAAGACTTGACATGCCTCTCTAAAGAAGAGGGAGCTGGAGGTGAGGACAGAGATGATCCTGCATAGAGAACCTAGGAACTGCGAATCGCAGGAGGAAGGTTAGCGTCAGGCCAAACTTTAATGGTGGTTAAAATTAAACCAGAAGATTCCCAGAAGAGGGCAAAGTTTGGGACATTAACCCGGCATGTCTGTGCTGTGTTGAGAGTGGGCTGGTGGACTCCGTTCACACCACCGGGTGTGTGTGTGTGTGTCGTTATTTGTTGTCAGACAACCACAGGGTATTCAGGAAAATGTTCCCTAGCCCAGAAAGTGTCCTGCGCTGTAGCCCAAGAGACGGCTCCCTTGTCTGGAAAGTCGTACCAGAGAGTGTTCTTCATCACCCCTTGTTCCCTATTCGTTCTTCTCCTGGTGGAAAAGCTCCAGCCAGCCAATCAGGGAGCAGAAACAGCTCTTAATGAATGGCTTAATGACCAGCCATGCCACACGAATAATGAACAGCGAGTAGTTTAAGCTTAACAGATCGAGGGCAGCCCAGGACAGGAACAATTTCCTGACCCAAACTACTTGACCAATACTCCCAAGTACTGAACACATCTGAAGGCACCAGGGCTGGTTTGTGACCAGCTCACACACCAGAAAAGGGGCTAAATTCATATTGAAATGTTTTTCTATTAAAGCTAATGTTAAAATGATATAACTCAGAGGTTAAGGAAAGAGTGTCTGCACATCTGGGTATAATGCTTAAATGATCCAAAAGTACAAAGTTGGGTTTAAACGTAATGAAGTACAGCTAGCACGTAATCTAAAATATCCCAAATTAAGATGAATAAATTCAGTGACACAGTTAAAGGATTAGCATCCAATTTTTCGGGCACATCACTCATAAAAGATTATACTAAGAGTAGCTTGTGGAAAGCAAATATAGCAATGAGTGTAGATTGTTCCTCAGTAATTGAGAATTTAGGGTAGGTTGTTAGTTAATACAATTCATCAGAGAAGTATTTCAGTTATTTTTCCCCACTTCTCTTCTCAACGGCACACCAGCTCGTCTCTCCTGGGATTGCCAATGTCCAGTGATGTCCCTCGACCACCTGATGGCGTCTGATACCATGAGTTGCCACATCAGCCAAGTGTCACGCTGGCCGGTTCTGCGTTCCCGCCACAGTTGCTCATTTATATTTTATTAGTTGATCAGCTCTAAGAAGGCAGGACTGGTTGGTCAATTTCCCTGGCCCCAGGGTACTTGGCCCATCTATTGAGACGAGGGGCCCAGCGTTGTTACCTATGGTGGGTGACGTATGTTTTGTAACTGTGGTTTTAGGGGGGATATTGGGGGGCGGTTGAGATCCCAAAGAGCTCTTTTTGCGGTCACTCACATCCCATCTGGAAGGGAACTCTGCAACAGAGGAGAAAGCTGTGGGGTGAATTTCCCCTGGAGGCTGCCACATTCCATGGTCCCCCTGAGAGGTAGCATTGCAGGCCAACATGATCCCGTGGGCGAGATGGCCCATTGGTTAACTGGACCAATCCGCCCGTGGGCTGGAACTTTGGCTTCGATCCACTGTTCAGCAGGGAGCCGTTGGCTGATGTGCTCCCGATGACCTCTGTGGTTTAACCTGTGAGACTGCAGCGCAGGGACCGTCTCTAGCTACGGGTATGTACAGCACCGAGCACAACAGCTCCCTAATGTCAGCTGGGGCCTCTGGTTGCTACTGTGATACAACAATGAGTAACCATGATGAGCACACGGGCTGATGTGTTCTGAACCATTTGGAGCCTTTCTAAAGGTACCTCTGAGCATGTAGCTGAAACTTGCATTGCAATCACTCGCTTGCTAGCCACTTTGCTCATGGATTTAGTGGGGGTTGGTTTCTTCAAACTCCGGTAGGTTTTTTCCACCTTCTAAGCAGCGACGCTGTCACTATGGCATAGGCAATCAGTGTGGGCTGGTCTCGTGGGAATGCAGCGTCCTTTCCAAGCTGCATGATTCTGCTTCAAGTGGGTCCTTCCAGGCTGGAACATACTGCGTGGGCGGCGATACGTTTTCTGAGAAATGTTTTAGGGAGAGGGCGGGGGTCTTGGGGAAAGGAGCCAGTTTCCAAGTGAGGTCCATTGGTCAATCTCTTTAAAATCCTTTCTCCTCTCCCACAGTTTCCCTTCAATTAACTCCTAGGAGCTGTCACTCAGGCTATTACATCCCTTCCAGGTTTTTTCAAGCTGTGAATCCCTAGACAAGACAAATGCTGGGATACAAGAATCTGAGCTTGCGGGGCACAGTTTCTCACTCTGTAACTGCGTGATGCAGATCGGGGACCTTGATTACATGGGTCTCTGGAATTCACTGATATGCATCATGGGAGCATCTGCATCACAGGAGCTGGGTCTGTTACCAACACTAACATTGTGGCCTTGGGCAAATTGCTTAAACTCTCCAAGCCTCGGTGACTCCATCTGTACAATGGGGGTAAAAATATCTCTCCGCCCTCCTCGCCCTTTACAAAGCTATTTGCGGCCTCCCTGCAGCTGTAGGAGATTAATGGCTACTCCTGAAAGAAGATGATCAACCTTTAAGGCCCCACCAGGGCTGGTTTCATAGTTTTTGCCCCTTGCTCAGAAGCAGAGTGGGCATCGAGACTTGGACACCTGCTTTTGGGACAGGGGCATGTCCTAGCTCACTGATGGCAGCTGGAAAGGGTGGGGGAAGTGGGCAACAGAGCCTGGCACATTTTAAATCATGCCACAGGGCACTAGAAAACTTGATCCATTATTGCTAGCAACTGACAGCCATGGGCAGGGCATGGCAGGGGGCAGAAGATGGGGGAAGGGGCAATGTCAGTGCCTTGAAATCTTAGGGATTCAGTAGCAAAGGGCCCAAAGTGCTTTTGCAGCTATAGGGATCCGGATTTAAGCTTTGCAGCAGGGCACCATATCCCCTTCCAGGCTGCCCCAATACCCTGGATCCCAGACACTCCTGAGCTTTGGGGAAGCCCAGATCTGGAGCCAAATGTTCGGTTCCTCTGGTACTTATACGGCCTCTCTGTAGTGCCTGTAGCAACCTTTCTAATCGTTGTCATGATTCTCCACACAGAATAGGGAGAGAGCGCTAGTTCCAGAATGGCACCATATATACCCAGGGCAAGGGAGTCACTCCCCATTGATCACAGGGCCCAGGGCCCTGTTACTTCAGGCCTCCCTGTCAGATCATCCCATTCACAAGGGTCTCATGGCAGCACCCCAGGAAGATGGAGAAGTCACCCATTGTACAGATGGGGAACTGAGGCATAAACCACGTGACTTGCCCACAGTAACCCGTGGGGGTTTAGGACCCATCTCCAAGGCCCCGGTCTAGTGCCATGAGCCCATCCTAGTACGGAGGTGAACCCGCCACTCAGCGTGGAGAAGATTCAACACCAGAACAGAAACAGAAAGAGCTCCTGCCCCCAATCTCCCCCCACCCTCCCGACTCTGAACATCTCTGCTTCCAGCCAGGAGCTCTGATTAATGGGTTCTGCTCCTTCCTAACCACCGCGCAACCCAGCAACCATACACCTGCTTTCTAACCTCACCGCATACGCCGCTCCAGCTCCACGGGGCCCCTAGGCAAAGGGCTGCTCTGGAATGGTGGGGCTATCTCTGAGTGCCAAGCGTGTGCGGCTTGGCCTCCCTCCAGCGCGTTTTGGAGCAGCTCAGTGCCAAAGTATTTGCTGATTAATCTTCCCCCCACTCCTCACCGAGCCACATCTTGGGAAGGCTCATGAAGAGTCCAATGGAGCACTGGCAGCAGTCCTTCTCTTCACGCCTTCTCCCTGCTTCCAGGTGGAGAGAGAGCCAGTGTTTTCATCATGTTTGATGGGCTTATTAGGGGGAAGTAGCTAATTGAGCCGGTAATAAAGTTAATAGAGGCTCTTGTGAGCTCGGCCATTAAGTATAATTAAGAAACGATGGGTGGAGAAGAGAGCGGAGCTAGTCAAAACCCAAAGAGATTTGGGGGAAGCTGGATTATCGGCCTGGCCTGGAGCCCCCAAACCCCCTTCCAACTCCTCACATCTACCTTCAAACTCTCTTGTCCTTGTTCCTGCACAGAGCGAGTCTCACCGCGCGGCTCGGTTCTGAAACGGCGGCATCTAAGGATCTGCTGACTTAAGGGACGATCCCTGCAAGGTTTGGCAGTTTCTCCCCTGGTATCCTGGCAGAGCCAGCCTGGCTGAGAGAGAGGCAGCTGGATTCTAGTCTGGCCTCATGCATCATCAAAAGACTCGATACCTAAGACCAGGTCTATGCCATAGGCGCCAACCTCTTGTTTAACCCCTGGGGCCCCTCTCCTGTTCTGCCCCTCCCCCAAGGCCCCGCCCTTGCCCTGCTCCTTCCCACCCCCACTCTGTGGCAGCATGGCACCCACGATTAGCTCCAGCCCCAGAGCATCCACTGAGTCAGCACCTATGGTCTGCACTACAAAATTGTCACTCTAACGGACATCGGCATCCAGACACTGCGGGAATCACCGCCCTGGTGTACATCTACACCCTGCTCCTTGGGTCGGTGGTGCGTGTCCTCCCCTGGGGCGCTTGTATTGATTGCACTGCCAGCATGGGGCATTGTGGGGCGGCACCTGAAAGCCAGTCACAGCCGACATCCGCAATGCAGTGTCTACACTGATGCTGTGTCGTCGACCGCAACTCCGCGCCGCTCGGGGTGCTGGAGTTCTTACTCCTGCATAGCAGGGCAGTTACATCGGTGGGAGCGACATAAGTGTAAACACTTCCCTAGTTAGGTCGACATAAGCTGCCTTGCGTCGACCTAGCTCTGTAGTATAGACCAGGCCTCGGTCCCAAATGCAAGGTTATATTTTCTCTCTCCTGAAGACAGCGTCTAGGGTCCAATTTTCAAGGCTATGGGGCTGCCATGGTGTCACTGAGGACACCATATAATTTTCAGGATCTTCATCGCCGGTTATTATGCGGGAACCAGAGAGAACCCAGCTTGACTCTCAGATTCTGGGACAAGTTTGGGACACTGGCAGCCAGAAAAATCCACCGTCCCCCTTTTGAACTAAGCACTTTTCATCTGCGACTCACTGAGCAGAACTAAATCCGGACGTAGCCCCATCTGAGTCGTTATTTTTCAGAGAAAGGGCACCCTTGGGACCCTTCCCTGTGCAGGACCAGCCGAGGCCAGATCCCTGGAGCCGGACACGCAGCTCACAGACTAATCTGAGGAAAAAATGCTTAGTAAACACAATTGTTGAGAGGAAGAAAAGCACCACTCAGGGGTCAGAGGTTAATGCCGATAGAGCTGCTAGGACAAGCAGCAAAGAAAACAAGCAGGATTTCAGCAGCTGATAAGGAATCCACAGGGAGCTGATGGCAGCAGGAAGAAGAGCAGAAGGGCCAACCCACGCCGGCCACAGCGACTTGATTTGTCAGTGGCGTCCCCGCACCTGGGGAAAGGCACCCCGAATTTCTGCAGTCTTAGCCGTGCTGCCCCTCACGTTCCAGCGGAGCAGTGGGGGGATTGTATTCGTGTCGCTCCAGCATCTTGAGGCCTCAGCTGAGAGCAGGGCCCAGTGAACTGTACAAGACATAGCCAGAGACCGTCCCTTTCCCAAAGAGCCTGCAGGCGAAATAACCAAGACAAAGGATGGGAGGGAGAGGAGAGGGCAGTGGCAGGAAAATAACTCAGGTCTCCTGGCTCCTAGCCGAGTGCCCTGTCCTCTGACTGACCCACTCTAGCTAGTTAGAACTAATTAATCCTCACAACCCCCTAAGTTTTGGGTTTTATAGTATGAGCCCCACTTTACTAATGGGGAAACTGAGGCACAGGGCTATGACTCATCCAGTGAGGACCTGAGATATAGTGGCTTAGACATGGGAGGAGAAGTTAGGAGATTGCCTTGTGTGCAGAATCCTGTCTGGGTTTTCCCCAGGGCCTGACGCACGCTGGGTCAGGACTCTGCGCTCCCGTAAGTCCCCAGCCACGCTGCATTCAGTCTGAGGCTGGGATCAAATGGCCAACTCTTCAGGAGCTGACAGGGTGCAGGGATTCATCGGTTTAAAAATACCGCCCCCCCCCCAATGCCTTTTTAAAACTCCCCCAGAAAGTTGGTTCCAGGCAATACCTGAGGGCCCAGGACTGGTGGGAGGAGGCTGAGAATTTGCAAACCTGCTCCTTCAACCTGGAAATCCAGCTTGCAAGACGTGGGGCAGGGCTGTAATCCGGGGAGATCCTGGGAGGCTTTGCAGTGGTATGAAGAGCGAATTGAGGCCCAGGCTCCAGCTGGTGACAGGTCAGGGAACACTTGTAACATTCCAAAGCATTAACTCTTCAAACCACGCCCCCCGCCCCCGCCACCCTTCCTAGGCTCTGTTAGCATCACCCTGCTTCTCCCCGCCTTCGGGGCCTAAGTACAGGTGTGTCCTTTGGTAGGGAGCCAGGGATGGGGCTTCCTTGTTGTGCTATTACAGAGGTCATAGGTACCGTTAATGGGGCCAGAGAACCAAAGCAAACAGGGAATTAAGGGGATGAGGAGTAACTGCCCTGCTGTCTACAGCACCTAATCCTCAGTGGGCTGGTCATGGGAGCCTGAAATGACAGGCTGAGGTAGTGAACACATCAGGAGGGGGTTGGGGCCTATTTCTCACCAGCTCCCCGCCAGCCCCTGGTGTGCTCTCAGGGGCTGGAGTAAGCTGTACGTTGGGAATGAAGCCGACAGGGAACGGAGGGCTGCTTCCCTAGGGCTGATCTGGCACTGCTTTACCGCTAGTGAGGGCGGATTGGTTGGCTGTGGAGGTTCTTAGCTACTCGGTTAAAAATGTGGATGGTCTCGCTAGTGATAATGGCCAAGATCAGCTTCCCATCTCTCCGTTTACCTCTCTGTAATGAACCTAGGACCGGAACTCCAGGCCTTACTGTCAGCCCAGTCCTCGTCTCCCCCACTGAGCTCTGCTGACTAATCTTACTTCCTGCGGCCAGGCCAGTTTGGAACCCCCCCTTCTAAGCTTTGCTGATGCACTTCATTTTGACCTAGGTCTCTGGGCTACTCCTGAGCCACCAGTACTATAACACGTAGGTCACAGCTTGTCCGGGTCTTTAAACACCAGTCCTTTCGCACCAGAAATGAGGCGACTATCTCAGCCTGAGCCCTGATCTGTCCCACACCGCTCTGCAAACCTATGCAGCGTTCCAGGCTCTGAGAAAGAGGCTCGGTTCATTTCTCCAGGAGGATTACACATATGAACCCGTGTTCTGGCACTGAGTTTTAGGCTGGGTGCGTCCTTCTGGGTCCTAGCAGCCTGCCAAGGGAGCCCCCCATGTTGCAAATCCTGGGCATCCTTGGGTTTAGAAGGCCAGGTTCTGAAGCCAGCATGATCATGGCTTCACCCGGGTAATCCTGTGGGTCTGCTAGCAAAAAGCTTGCACCGGGGGAGAGGAAAATCTGGTCTTGTTGTTATTTTAACCCCCACCCTTTAAAAAATACCCAACTGCTGAGGTGAACCGCTGCTGTGAATTTAGCGGTCGATTGGGAATGAAACCAGATCGGCTCTAGCTGCTGCTGCCCTAATCCAAGCAGGTCTGAACGCAGCATTTCGGTGGCTGTTTCCAAAGCAAACACAGTAGGAAGCTGGGTGACAGGCACCTCTTCACTGGAGAAGCCGGTTCTCTATTACACAGAGATGCCTTGGGCCATTAAAAAAAAAAAAAAGGTACAATGCACACCCCCAAGTCCCCCATCTGTGAGTCTTTCACCACCTCCCTTTCCATCACCTCAAGGGGCAAAGAAGGGGAGCTCTTCTTGTTCACTTCCTTCCTATCCCCAGTGGGGAAGGGGAGAGCGGGCCTGATTTCAGAGAGATCTGGCGCAGGGAAATCGGAAATCCCTTCCCTGGCCTGTCCCTGACCTCCGTTGCAATCAAGGGCTCTCAGTGCTTCTGCAAAATTGGGCCCTGAATCAGGCAGCCGCTTTGGGAAACGTTTCCTAAGCGGCTTTCCTAAGCAAAGTCGATGGCTTCTTCTCATCCCATCAAATTAGATCCTGAAATATTGGCCGACGGCTTAGTAATGGCGTCCTCGAATCCCTGGTGGGGCAGCTTCTTTCAGTGCCTCCAGGGACAGACAATACCAAATGCTGCTCTTTACCAATAGCAACCAGCCATACACTTGTGCTTAGGTGTTTGGTCTGTACAAAGTATCCCATGACCGTGGTTTGTCCAGGGCCTATAGACGGTTCCCCTCCCTTCCTGTCCCAGCAGAGCCCCTTACACGCAGGGAGTCAGCAAGGGAGATTTAGGTTAGATCTTAGGGAAACCTTCCTGGGGTAGTTAATCTCTGGAACATGTGTTCAAGGGAGATGGTGGAATCTCCATCACTGGAGGTTTTTAAAGAACAGGTTGAACAAACAGCTGTCGGGGATGGTCTAGGTTGACTTGGCCCATCCACAGAGCCGGGGGCTGGACTGGATGACCTCTCGAGGACTCTTTCTAGGTCTATGATGCTATGAAATGATGGCAGCTATGTGGGTAGCACATAAAGTCCATTATTCCCCATCTTGCATGACGTGCCCCTTGCCTATAAGTGGCCACAAAATGGTTCATGAGAGTCCCAGGGCCTCAACGCGAGAATGAAAGGGGCTGGGTTCAAAAGCGAACAAAGAGGCACCCAGAGGTGTGGCACGGGGGTTGGCCTGGGTCACTGGTGGGGATCAGTCCATTATGTAAGGGGATATTGACCCCCCTACAACACTCCCACAACTCAACTAGACTTCGGCAGCGAGGGAGCGGAGAGGCCATGGAGGGAAATGCCACGGTGACTGAACACAGCTTGGGGGATTTCTCCCTCTCGGGGCGAGGCACGCCAGCCGGGGACGGTGTGTGTGAGAGAAGTCGGCACTGCCTGCGATGTAAGTTGGTCTGTGTTCAGATACTCAGGGCAGGTGTAAATGGACCCAGGGAATGGAGCCAGCAAAGCCGCAGTGAGAACCAGGCTCTCCAGGACCTGTCCCCTTGATGCCACATGACTTCTGGGCGCAGGAACCCCACTGGAGGGGAGCAGGTATCTTGTGGAGGTGGCTGAAGACCACTGAAGTTGCAGGGAACTATCGATACAAGGAGTCGCTAAACAGGCAGTGTCAGTGGAGATGCTGCCATGAGAAAAGCTTCGGAAACATGGACCATCTGGGTGAAGGGAATGGTCACTGCGGCAGTGGGAGTTCACTGCAAAGGAGGCCTCGAGAGACAGGAAACAGCCTGTCTCCCCCAGGGAGTGGGAGGCAGGCCCGTCAAATGCCAGACTGCCTTGTGCCAAGAAAAGACTAACAAGGGGAGTTGGAGGAGAACCGGATGAGAGAGACACGTGTCATGCGGGGCCAAATACAGCTGAGTCATCGCCCATCCCTCCTTGTTCCCGAGACACCCAGCAACACTGAAGAGATGGAATTGCTGGGGCAAAGGGGGCTAAAAGGCAGAGCCTAGTTCTGAGGTTGAATGGATTGAACTTGCATGTCTCATCATCATTCTCCATAGAGACTCCCATCAAATCCAGGGCCAGCTGGGCCGGTAGGTTATTCATTGCCCCGGGATTCCCACATCCCGTCCCTCCCCAAGCAGCTGGAACATGTCACTGCTGCTGTCTGAGCACGAGAGCCATGTTTTTAGGGTTGAATGAGGCCTTTCCAGTCCCATTCTGCTTTCAAGGTCAAACATGCCTTAAAAGCATCCAATCAGCATAGAAAACAAAGCCAATTGGTGGTGGGGGCGGGGGGAAATTGGCGTGTGTGTGTGTGTTTCTAAGAGCCATTTTCTCTTTGCATTCACAGCTACATCAATATTTCATTTACCTGGGAACAAATATCAGAAAATTGCTCTTTCATTGCATAAGAATTCGGGAGAATTTGCATGCTAGTAAACCCTACATAACTAGTGGATACATACAGGAGTCGTGTGTACTGGGTTACCTGCTGTGTAGTGTTAAATAGCTGCCACTCTTCACCCCAGAGGTGGTCGTCTTTCAGTGAGGAGTGAGTGATCCCCATAGGTGCTGGAACTAGAGCTGTGGTGGGCACCCCCTGGCTCGAAGTGGTTTCCATTATATTCAGGGTTTATGGGTTGGTTCAATGGCTCTCCGCACCCCCCCCATACAAACTGTTCCAGCCCCACTGGTGATCCCTGTATATACACTTTGTAAAGCGTTTTGGTAGCAATCAAAAGGGGACTGTGTTAGCGTAAGATATTAACAAAGAATGCTATTTGTAGGCTTTTGTATGCAGTCTATTTTCATATTCATAATCATTTGCCTAACTAATTTTTAATTACTACGAACCCTCCAAGTCTCCCATATTGAGGAGTATTAAAACGCCTATTGAGTTCAGTGGTAAATAGCCCAGCACTGCAATGTGATTACACAGAACATACCCAGCCACCACATGGTAATGAGGAATAAATCTCCAGTGGTCATAATCCCAACCTAAATGGTTAATACCTGCTCTTGAAATTGACAGCAGGCAGAATTGCCTCATTTCTTTGGGTGCCTGGACTACAAATCAAGCACTGATCGCAAAAGAGAAAACAGCGAGGTTATCTAAGCCAGGCAAACCCTGGAAATATTAATAGGAAGTGACTGGGGAAATGCCTTTGAAACATCAGCCTGTGACTTGCCGAAAGGCCCAGTGCACACGAGGCATGTTGGTGGTTGACTGGAGTTCGAAATCCTTTGCTCAGAGTGACACTTCGAAAGCAGCTGGTTTTCACTGCAGGTCTCAGGGGTGACTTTTGGTCTCTCTTTCCCTTCTGGACGGGGCTCTAATCATTTACTTAACTGAATCAACTCACCCAATATCTGTCCATCCCAGACAGCTCCTGGGAAAGTCAATCACCTGCCTACCGCTACCAGATAGTCAGGCCTGGTGTAAAATGATTCCCAGCCAAGAGGCCTAAAGTAACTGCTGAAAACTGAAACTTTCAAGTGATTACATCAATTAAAGTAGATCCTGAAAGGACAGACAGACAGATCATATGGTGTGTTAGGCCACATTAATTCTCGAGGAGCAAGAGAGACACATGGTCTGTCTGTATCCACCAGCCTCGATGAAGAATCCCCTCACAACAGTTGAGTTCCATCTCCTCTGCACCACGAGAGATGCTAGCATTTCTCTGGCACTCAGGTACAACAGTGATGTGAGTAGGGTGACCAGATGTCCCAATTTTATAGGGACAGTCCCGATTTTTGGGTCTTTTTCTTATATAGGCTTCTATTACCCTCCCACCTTCTGTCCTGATTTTTCACACTTGCTGTCTTGTCATCCTAGATGTGAGGCTATAGGAGGATGGATGAGTAGAGAGAAAGAACCATCCTCACTGTCAGAAATGGTTCATGACCTTAGGGGAGACTGTCAAAAAGCAGGGAAAACACCTCAAACTGGTGGTCTGGTCTATAATTAGATTTCACTAACTCAGTAACAAATGGGATCTCCAGACCCACTCGGAGTTTCTCCATGGAGTCCTAGACAGTCCCCTGGGGCACGCCAGTCTATCTTGCCGCCCAGACAACCTGGACTAAGTGATACATGGTCACTTATACCAGAGATCACAAAAGATTCAGGTCGCTTCCAGTCCCGAGAGAGCAGTCACTGACCCCAGGTTGGCTTGTACCGCAGAACTCACACCAGAGACAGAGCTTGGTAGCCAGTCCTACGGTAAATGGAGGAAGGGTTTATGAACTAGGAAAAGGAAATGTGGGTTATTTACAGGTTAAAGCAGGCAACCTATACACACTACTGAATTATGGTCTATGGTTTCAAAAGATGACCGTTGTAGCAATCTATCAGCACTGAACGTCTTTCAGAGCTAACCCAGGCTGGCCCTGGGGATCTCCACTTTTGTATCCTAGCTTCAGCCCTGTCAGAGTCCAAACAGCAAAGAGATGAAGAATTTTCATGTCAGTTATCTTTATTTCCTTCTTCCAGAATTCAAGCTGGAATGAGCTTCCTCGCACGGAGCACCTTCATGGGTGTGGAAGGGCCCTTAATCCAGTCTTCCCTACTTCGCAATGGCCCACTTCGTTTTAATAGCTCTTCTTGATGGGAAGGGGAACCACTCCTTCTGCCTGGCTTCACAAGTTCAGAGCAGGTATTTTTACAGCACAGGATGCAGACATTACAAATAAGATTCATGCATGTAGCAACTTACAAGTCTTTTATGGAGTCTAAACATTTACCACATCTTTACGAGTGTAACACCCATCTTGGACAACACTAACATCCTGGGGAGCTGGTCTGGATTCCAGCTAGGAATTTGTCAGTGCCCAGGTGGCACTTACAGCCTTGGCAAGAGCTGGCACCTGGTCCATCAGCATCACAATCATCAAAACTCTTATACTTCCTGTCAAGGGGCAAATGGCCCTTCATGGGGAATCAGGGCCTAGTCTGCCCATGACGGACCTCTGAAGACCACCTATGGGTAATTGGGTGCTCCAGGTGACTGCTTAATGGCCAATTAGCAGTGGACCACCTGCTCCCTATATGACGGCTGTTTAAGCAGTCCAAATGGGAACAAGAAGAAGAAAGTGTCTTTGGGGAGAAGAGGCTTCTAACATGAGAGAGGGTAGTACCTCTGGAGACAAGGAGCTTGTCAGGGGAATAATAAGTGTACCCAGAAGGCAAGGTGGTGAAGCATTGGAATGGGTTCCCTAGGAAGGTGGTGGAATCTCCTCCCTTAGATCTTTTTAAGGTCAGGCTTGACAAAGCCCTGGCTGGGATGATTTAGCTGGGGGCTGGTCCTGCTTTGAGCAGGGAATTAAACTAGATCATAGAATCATAGAGTATCAGGGTTGGAAGGGACCTCAGGAGGTATCTAGTCCAACCTCCTGCTCAAAGGGAGTGATCCCAATGAAGCCAACACACCTGCTTACATACTTTGCGGGGGTCTGAATCTAACAATACAATGGTGGGATTCTGAAAAAAGCAGATGGTATCAGTGTGAGGATGGCCAAAATCTAGGCTTTGGTTTGGGCCCTTCTGTATGAGAGAGGCCTTTGAATTTCCTTAACATCTGGATCTTGCAACCTGTGCTGCTACTAGGACTGGCCAAAAAGTTCCCATCAAAATGGTTTTTGACAGAAAATTGGGTTTTTGACTAAATGAGATTTTTCATAAACAGTGTCTGCTCTCTGCAGAAAATTGACTTTTCATCCAAAAACCTCACAAACACTCACAAATAAAACCGTTTTTTTGTTAAACTGCCAAAACATTTCAATTCAGAAATGTCACTGCAGTGCCTCATGGGAATGATGGTTCAAGTGTTTCATGCTACCATTCTTCTCTATGGACTGGGTTCCCTAGCTAGCCTACATCTCCCAAGATACACTGTGGCTAGTTGCACCTTGGTGGCTCAGCAAGATGGGAGGCTGTGGTGCATCATGGGAGATGTAGTCTGGCCAATTGAGAACAGGGGCATGAGGTACTGAAACAGTATTTCTGAATCAAAATTGTTGGCTTTCAGCTAAAACTTTTTGGATCTTGATGAGGTTTTTTTGCTCCAAAGTCTACATTTTTCCCATATCCCCAACCCCAAACCTGTTTTCCAACCTGCTTTAGTCATAGGGTTGCCAACTTTGATTGGCCGAATTCCTGGAGATTTCATCACATGACATAATCTTTAATTAAAGATGAATCTCTAATTCCTGGAGACTCCAGGACCCTCCTGGAGGGTTGGCGACCCTATTTAGTTACAAACCTTTCACAGCATGAGACATTCTGTGCTGATAAAAACTGGTGTGTCATGTTCTCTCAGGAGCTCACATACGAGGGTGATTTATGCCAGACTAGACTGGACTACACTTTGCATTACATTGCAAACATGAGTGATTTTTCCCCCTTTAAATTTGTGTAATTGTCTTTTTTATTTATTTATTTATTTTTGGTCTGTTTGAATCCCAATAAAGCAGATTAGGCTAATAATGTTGGGATCCACCTTAAATCTGTTAAGGTGGCAGGGAATCATGGCGTGTCAGTCTCTGATGTCTCATAACTGCCCGCGAGCACATCGGCATTTGTAATTGAATACAAGGGCTTCTGTGCCCCAGCCGCGGAGCAGCATTAATCACCGGCAACCTGGCGGAGCCAGGGCCATAGATCTTCCTCAGCCATAAAATAACTCATGTTAATCATGGCCTTTGATTTATTGTCTCCTCTGTCTTGTACATAAATTATTCATCACGTTGTTGGGGGAAGCTCTCCTGGAGCAAACTAATGAGAAACTCCGTCCTCCGCTGCGCACTAATACCCGGGGCGCGCGGCTGCGGCACTGTTCCCTCTAAGCCGTGCACGCACACATGCGCACACAGATCCTAAACCCCGCGCACACGGCGAAACGCCATGCGCACAAAAATTTGCATAGAAGCACAAAAATATGCACAGAAAAATTTTTTTGGACACACGGCCTGCCAAAAATTAGAGGGAACATTGGTTTGCGGTCCCTTTCACTGGCTCATTTCCTTTTGCTGGTAGCAAAGAGAGGAGGCACCCGGGAGGGGGACAGAAGGTTGGGTGGGAGGCGGCACTTTGGTCCAAGGCCTTCTGCACAAAGCATGGAGTCAAGAGCAAGATGGTATCTAGAGCTGGAAGACAAGGGGTGGATGTGTCCCTCTGGGGGATGCCTGATGGGCCGGGGGTGAGAGACTATATCAGGGTTCAAAAACTTCCAACGTTCTGCCTTGAAGCTCAGCTTGCGTTGTGTGGCGCTGAGCGTAGCATAAGAACTTGTTCAGGGGAGAATCAAATTCCGCTGCTTTTAAAGCCGTGATTGATCTGTCTGCTCCCCACAGTCCTTCCTTCCTCGTCGGAGGCCGCAGAGCCGATGCCATAGAGGCAGAGGTGAAAAGCACCTGGCCCTGGGCGTTGCTGTCAGAAGCACTGGTGGAAATTAATTGCACATGCAACAGGGACTGGGCGAACTCCTCCCATGCCACCTCCACCTCGGGGCTCCCCTGTCCTCGTCTCTGCCCTCTCCTGTTTGCTGCGGGCCTGGGCTTCCCGGGGCAGGTTTTTCTTCCCATCTGTCCCGGCACTGGCTCCAGGGACGTGTCCATCACGCCTGCTGTGTTTGTTTTGCGGTGGATATTTTTCTTTAGCCTCACTGATGCTCAGGCTCTCAGCAAAACAAACATGCTGCCAGACCCAGAGGAACCTTCCAGGCTCAGACAGCCTGGTGCCGCAGCCGGCCCTCGGGCTGATGAAAGGAGGGTGGGACCAAGTTTCTCTGGCCAATTAATCACTGGGGCGCATGCACCATCAATTAACGCATCACTGGCCTTTTTGAGGCTAATTTCCTTTCGGCTCTATCTCTGCAAGGCTTGGAATGTCCCAAGGCAAACACCTAGACTAGAGCTCTCTGTGCTGACTGTGCATAGTAGCAAGATACCTGTGGTGTGTTGAGTGGACAGAAGCTGGGAATGGGTGACAGGGGATGGATCACTTGATGATCCCTGTTCTGTTCATCCCCTCTGGGGCACCTGGCACTGGCCAGTCGGAATTAGGATACTGGGCTAGGTGGACCATTGGTCTGACCCAGTCTGGCCGTTCTTATGGCCCAGTTTTCCCAGGCGGTGCAGGGTAGCTTTGGGAGAGGGGTCCCTGTCTGACTCTCACCCTGCCCAGATCTCACTGGGTTCTCATTCTATTGCTCTTTAATAGCGAATCTGGGAGTCGTGAAAATGAGGGGCTAGATTTAGAGGCGGTTTGTCATCTTCTGGCCCCTTCCAAGCCTTTGTTACGCTAATTTAGGTGCCCTCAGGCTGATTTCTATTCACCCGCCTCCACCCACTGGGTAACTTGCACCCCTCTGGATCTGACCTTCTGATAATCTCTGTGCCAGGAAACCAAAGGGAGTTGGTATAAGAGAAAGGGAAGCAACTACCCAGCAGCCGTAAGAATGTGTCAGTTGCAGTAGCCCCACCTACCCTGCCTTCACTTCTCCTCCTTGGCAGGTAAATTGCAGCAATTTCGACTCCCCGGCACAGCAGTAAGTGGGAGTGAGGAAGAGGGTCTAAGACAGCCCACGTTCATGTGAGGCCACCTCTTTACCCGTCGCTTCTGAATGGCTCCAGGCACACAGTCTGGCGAGGCGCTAGGCAAGCTGCCTTCACACAGCCTTGCTGACGCAGTTCAGTCCTGGCCCCCTTTGATCCAGCTTCAGGAACCCCTCCCCCGCCAACAACTCTGCCAATGCCCCTTAGCCCCTCACCCTCAACCCCGGACTGCCCACCTTGGACTTGCCCACGCAGCTCTTCTAATGTGTCTCCCTCCTGACCTGCCCCCGGCTGGTCCAGTCGGGGAGCTGCCTGGCTCAGAGGCTGCTGGGCACGTACCACTGTGCGGTTGCCTTGGGAGGTGGACAAAGTTCAGCGGGATTCAGGTTGGGGGCGGGGTCACACACTCTTTTTACTCTGAGGATCTGAACCAGGATCTCAGGCTGGGTCTTCGATGACAAAGAGCTAATTGTGCTACTGCCACAGATGTTCAGATACCGCGATGATGGGTGTGGGATACATAGCTATTAACTCGCTCCATCACTTAAACCTCCTGTGACTTGACTTCTGGGCATCTTACCTCTGGGAGGAAATGAACTGCCCATGCTCTATCAGTTCCATTGACAAGCAAGAAGATCTAAGCCATGGTCTCCTGCAGCCAGCAATGACTCACTGTTGAAGGCCTCTTAGACATCACCGACTGAGAATTGTTCACAATCAGTGGGTTAGTGACAGCCACGGTAATCAAGAACCACCGAGTAATGTCATTGCAGGGAGACATTCTTTGACAAGTTCAACCTTGATGATGAGGTCATTTGGGAGGTGGGCTTGCTTAACTTACCTGTCTTCAACACTCCTGTGGTGGCCAGGTGAGCCCGGGGGTTAGCCAAACCTTTGCAGTACTGCTCAGGTACATCCGTGCTGGGAGGTCTTTGCTTTGTAGTGTGACTGAGAGAGATGGATGGGCAGACTTCTCTGAATACATGCAAATTCACCAAATAAGTAATTTCCTCACTCCTATAAATTATCAGCATTTCCATTAGAACTGGGCTGGAAATGGTTTCCCGTCCCGTGGAAAGTTTTTGACATATCAGATTTTCTTCTGACCTGAATCAGGGTGAAAAGTCAAAATCTTGAAAATTTCTGTGACCCAAGAACCTGAAGGAAAAAAAGTCAATTTAGGTAAATTGTAATGTTTCCATGTTGACCATTTCCTAAAATTACTTTAGCAAGCTCCAAATTTCTAAATGGAAACATAATTTTGATATGGAAAATAGGAATATTTCTGTTTGGAAAATGTCCAAGCAGGTCACTTCAATGGCTTTGAAATTTTTTTCCAAAATGTTTCACGTTGACAAATTTCTCGAAACGGATGCTTCCTTGCAAATGTTTCACAAATTGACATTAACCCTCCCTCCCTTCACCCCAATGTGTTGAAAAATTCCCAATCAGCTCTGATTTATATTAGCAAGAGAAAGCACACCCAATGTCCCCATCTTGGTTAGTTGGTTAATTTCTCTGTTGTCTTTGTGTCCAACAGAAACCTCTGCTTCCCTGACTGCTAATTCCTTCCCCTCCTCTGTTGACTGTGCACTGAGTCACACAATGCAGAGCCAGGCAAGATTTAGATTTGCCAAATCCCCCTTGATCTGGAGGCATTGGCTTTGGATTCCACTGCATGTAGAGATACTGGGGAGTCAAAATCCAATACTGGGAACCCTTTGGAATGAAAATGCTTCTAGTCTGTTTGCTTTACCTGCAAAAGTAACCATATGAGCACATTCTTACCTTATTGACCATCGTCTGACACAGAGGCCTGATTCTGATCCGGAGGGATGGGTCCTTCATTACAGAGATCTTCAAAGTGCTCTGAGAGGACTTCTGCTAGGACACACAAGAAATGTGGAGTAGAGGTGGGACTAAATACTAGGGGTGCCTGGCTCCCAGCTCTGTGTTCAGAGCGCCGGCCCACATCTTTCTGCTTCAGTCATTTGCAAATGCCCGATTTTTCTAGCCCCACTTGCAGAGCCAGGAAAAGCGCTGGAGCTGGGTCAAGGATTAGATACAGTGGGGATGCACTTGTTCCAAAATGGAGCACTCTTGCTTTCATTAGAACACAGCCACTTTTTGTGAATGGGTATCGGAGAGCTGTGAAGCAGCTTAGTCAGGGAGTGCTGGTGGTAATTTGATGCTCTGAATATACAAAGACACTCCAGCTAGAAATATCCATCCAACATGCCATTTAAGGAGGGAAAAGGGGGATTACCTTTATGTCGGTTTGTCACAAAAAGTACCTGCAAAAAGGTCCACCGGCTTCTTCTGGGAAACTTCTCACTACAGATGGCTGGGGATGGGGTGGGGGGAGGGGTTGTGAAAATTGTCAGAAGAAAAAAGTTTACATTTTAATTTAATGTTTTTATTTTTCAATTTAAGACATTTTGAAGTTTTTGGGGAAGTTTTTCTCCCATTTCTCTCACTTTGTACTTTGCCCCATTGAAAGAAAAAAAGAAGGGGGATTTAAAAGCGACACAAAGCAGAAAAAGGCAACTGGAAAAACAGGTGTGGGGAAGAGATATTTTAAGTTTAAAAGTAAGACAAAATATCACTTGAACTGAAAAAAAAACCCCATGAAACAAAACTTTTTTCAAATGTTTCCAGTGGCAAAAAAATGGAGGAAAAAAATGAAAGTGGGAATTTTCTCAAGATTTCAAAGTGAAACATTTTGCAAATTTTGTTTTTAACAAAACTCAGTTTTTCTTTGAAAAACTTTCCATAAAAAAATATAACTCAGAGAGATTTTGACAATACCTCCCCAAAATTAATTAGCTTGGATATTTCAACATAATTAGAAGGGGTTGGAAAATTCAAAAACAAAAACCAACCCCCTGCCAAAGAAACCCCCCCAAAAAAGTTGCAAGAAATTTCTAAAATCCCCATGTTTGGTTATTATTTTCTGACCAGCTCTGAGGTGAAACTGGGCATAACGGCACCTGGTGAACACTGTGCCCATTAAAGAACAGCAGGTCAACTGCAGAATTTGCCAACAGGCAGAGAGAGAGGGAAAGAGAGGGCGTTATCTTCTAATACTGCAGGGTGGGCTGCAGTAGCTGCCTGGAGATAAGCAACAGGCTTTCTAGTGCTTCCTGGCTTTTGCCATTATCAGCGTTGCTGAAGGAGCTGTCAGCAGCCTGGCACCTTCCCCTCCTTCCCCTGGACTGTCTGCACCCTGGGGACTGGGCGGGGCTGTGCACCAGCCGTGGGAGTAGGAAGCGGTTGCTCCTGCTATGTCATGTCAGGAAGGACGTCCGGGTCCGTCCATACTGCACCTCGCCAAGCCAGAACGCCTCGTGTTGATTTTTCTTGGCTCAGTTTGAGTAACTCCCCCAACGTGGCTCCGCCTAGTTCTGGCCTCTCCTGGTTCTCCTAGTTCTGGGCCTGGCGCAGGACTCAGTGTAGGTGAAGCCTTTGGCCTAGGTTAAATTTAGTAGGTGAAATCCTGGCCCCACTGAAGTCGATGCCAAAATTCTCCTGGATTTCAGTGGAGCCAGGATCTCCCTCCATGGTTCTACGGATCCTCCAGCTTCTGTAATGGCTCCATCAGCCTCTTGTTCCTCTGCCCTCTCCCACTTTCCATGAGCTGCCGCGAGGCTCTGTTTTCTCATCCCTCCCCTCTGTCGCTAAGGCAGTGGTTCTCAATCTTTTGGTCAATCTTGGTGGCCTGTCCTAAGATTTTTCTTTTTGATCCAGTACAGAGAAAGGAGGCAGCTTTGGATTCTGATCCAGGTCCAGTTCCAGCCCCTGAAAATCTGCCCACTCCGAGCTCTCCAAGTTCTGGGTGTGTTTGGATCCGTGTTTCGGTTCAGGCCCATGTCTGGATTATTATGAGTTTACTACTGCTAAACGCAAGCAACCAGCAGTATTTATTAATCTATCCCGTGAGATGCAAGCACGAGCAAATCTTGAGCTTTTGCATCTTGGCCTGCTTATAATATATACAGCTCGAGATGCAATTGGAATACTGCCTCCGAGGTTGCAATGTGAGGGTGTTCTCTTTCATACAATAGAAATGCATTAGAGAGCACAGAAGGGACTGTGCGCCTGTACTGTAACAGACACTCTGTGCAGGACTGCCCTCTGCTGGATGGAACTGGAACTGCTCAAGTGTGTCACAGGCCCTATACTGTGGTATGGAGCCTGCTCTTTCAGAGCCTGAGGGTCTGAGTTCTGTTGCGGCTGTCGTTGTGAAGCTCCCTGTGACCCCAGCATGCAGCACAGTGATACTCCTCCAAGTCCAACGTGCGGGTGAATTTGTCCTGACATCTTTGTGTGAAACGCTGGAAACATTGGCGGAAAAAAGTTCCTGGAAAGAACTATCGACGTGAAGACCTCTTAGAAAAGAGGGTTTGATAAACATGGGACTGGCTGTTTAATTTTGCTATTGCACGAGTGCCCAGAGGCCCCCTTAGAGGCCCCGTTGTGCTAGTCGCTGGCCAATCGCTGGTGAAGACTTGGTCCCTGCCCTGGAGGGTTTATAAGCTAAGAGGACAAGTGACATAGGAAGGATGGAGGGAAAGGGACTCGGATCTGGTTTCTAGAGACGTGCATGCATTTGCTTTGCAAAGTTGTATTTCATTAGTAGAGATGGATAGAGCAAGGGGCAGCGTCCTTCGAGACCTGGTGGAGATGTGTGGGCGTGGAAGGCTGTCCGTGTGGCTAAGCCAGGAGATAGGAGCACGGGATTCAGCTCCCTGCTCTGCCACAGGCACCTGTGTGATCTTGAGCACGATCTTTAATCTCACTGGGCCTCATTTTCCCCAGCTGTGAAATGGGGGTAAGGAGTCTTCTTTTGTCTGACCTGTCTGTTTAGATGGTGCATTCTTTGGGCTGTGGGGAGGGGCAGCACTGACCCTGACAGACCCTGGGCTCAGCTCGGGGATCTAGGCGCTATAAATGAGAATCAAACCGGCTTTTCTTGTGGTTGATCCTGGCCAGCACCGGACCGTGCAAATGACGAGAAGTTCCAAGGCACTTTTCAGATGGCAAGCAAGGAGCCAGGGTTCGGTTTGGGTCGAAGGGTCCTGGGGTGGGGCCTTCCGCCTCCCCCTTCTGCAGATCTCTGCCTCTCTTGTGTCTTTTACTCTTTGAACAACAAAAATAACACAAAGAATCCCCAAGGGCTTTGCTGGGGCTCCACTGTTTGCTAATGCGCCCAGGCAACACACACACACACACACGTCCCTGCTCTGAATGGTGTCTGTCAGCTGCATACACCCAATGAACACCATTAGCACTGCTGGAGGGCTCACAACCCATGTAAAGGAATACTACCTTATTTCTGTGCATCCTCTCTGCACTTTACACAGCCTGTGAACAGTTGCAAAGTCATCCAAGGCAGTTCTGGGTGAATCAGGAAGTTCCCAGGAAAGCGGGGAGAGGGACACATGCTGGAACTTCTTCTATGGGGAGGGGAAGCTCCTTGAAGGGTGCGAAAGGGGGTTCAGCACGGGAGCATGAGTCCGGCCCGTCTGCAGTGATAATTGACAGGGGAGGGGGGTTTTGGACAACAAATTTGCCAGCAAATGTCAGCAGGTGCAATCACCTACAGTGCAATCAAAGGGGACTGATTAGAGAGGCCTGTGGTTATCTAGTGGCGACTGTTTGGGAGGCTGCTGCCGAGGAGAACAGGGCCCTGCAGAAAGTCACTGGACTGACAGCAGTTCGGTGTCTTTCCAGGCCCGATTCTGCAAGTTGCTGAGTGCCTCCCTCTCCCGTTGACGGGCCGTTTGGGAGGGGGGTTGCTTAGCATCGTCCCACATCAGGCCCTCAGATCCCCAGGCCCGGTTTTCCTTCCTGCCGGGGCGGGTTTCCCAAGCTCTTCGCTCAGCGCACGGCCCGTCTCCTGAATGCTGATGAACTCAGAGTTGCAGCCCTTTCTCATTTTCGGGTGCCCCAGGAGGAAGCTGCGTGCGGCCGGCTGAGCTGTTTCTTTCACCGGGCTGGGCGCCGGCTAATCAGAGCCTCCTCGGTTCTGCTGATGGGGCCTTTTCGAGGCTGCTGATGAATGATCATGTTCCCCTGCCTCACCCTGGTGCGGGGAGTCCGGGGCTCAATTAAACAGCACTTGGGCACCTTTGCCTTTGAACACCTCTCTCCCACAAAGGGGTGGAGGAGCGAGGTGCCTCTCGGGCCTGGTGGTTTCAAAGCACAACTCAGAGTGGGATCACAAGTAACACGAGTTTGGCTCCCTCAGCCAGGTCTCCAGTGGCCATTTGGTCCGCAGCAGAAATAAAAGTGCCACTCGGTTGGACATAATTCACTAGGTCAATTAAAGTCCGGGAAGGGTGGCGGGGCGTTGGCAGGGCTGTAGCTGAGCAGGAGCAGGGGAGAGCTGAAGGTAGGAATACCAGGGGGGCTGCTGGTTTGGGACTGAGGGGGATCAGCAGGGTTGTCTTTGTATGCGGACCCCAGGACTGGAACAGCAGGAGGTGATTGCTGGCTGGTCCTAGCAACACAGGCATTAAAAACATACTAAGGGGGTTGTCTGTATTTAAATAGACTTGGCTGGGTTCGATTTTTATCAGTAAGGTCAATTTCATTGAACACCCACAAACCCAGGAAAAGAGATTTCCCTCCGCGATTGAAATTTACGGAGGGGCAAAGTAAGAAAAATGCTGCTTGAGAACTTCAGCGCCTGGTTTAAGGATCTTTACTTTGTCTGTTTTGACATGGGATGGTGCCAGTTTGTGTGTTAATGGTACAAAGCTTTGACTCTTTGAATCGCAACATCGACTGGCGTTGAATAATTGTCTGACAACCCCCATTTGTCTGATGCCCTCCTATAGTTTCACATAATTGTGAAAATTTCAGTAAATAACACTTGAAAAATCACTTAACTATTGATATTCATCAAAATGATACAGATAAAAACCCTGACTCCTGCAATTCTTTTTATAAATCACTGTATTGGAGCCCAAATTGTTAGTAACTGTGGGTATCAGGGCGGGACTCCACTGAAGAAGAGGTTCCCTGCTGGGCTAGAGAATTAGGTGGGTCAAAACCCTTTCCCTCATCCACCTCTGGCCTGACAACTGTTACACTACAGGGCTTCCTGCCCCTCTCTTTATATGAGGGAGTTCTCCAAGGTGCCTCCTTCAGTTGTTTTCTTAAAAATTCTGCATCCCCGGGACAGGTGTGATTTTAGCCTTGCTCCACCTAGTCCCAGGCAGGTGGAGTCAGAGTGTGAAGGGACCAGGTGGTATCTTGGTGATGGTTTATTATTTGCATTGCAGCAGCTTCTGTAGCCCAAGTGAAATCAGAGCCCCATTGGGCTAACTGCTGCTTGGACCTGGAGAGACAGTCCG
Organism: Dermatemys mawii; assembly: GCA_007922305.1. NCBI lineage: Eukaryota > Metazoa > Chordata > Testudines > Dermatemydidae > Dermatemys > Dermatemys mawii. Next base: position 9,718,986 of record ML677382.1, read on the forward strand.
TGCACCAAATCTCCCAACTTCCATAGACAAGCCAGGCCTAGGAAGCTTTGTTAAACCATTTGTCAGAGCGGGACCTAAATGTCACATGAGAGGGGTGTGACCTGGCTGGGAATTGGACCCAGAAGTCCAGAGTCCCAGTTTAGCCTCTTAGCTACAGAACCATTTTCCTCTTGTAGATTGTCCCTGTGTGAATTGTCGCCGTCTCTGCTGGAAGCAAGGAAGACTGTCAGCATCATCTGACCAGCCAGTCTCCTGGGGGCCCCAGCAGACAGTCTGTGGCCCACCAGCTATTTCCAGACTTCAGCCTGGGAATGGATCCTTTCTCCTCGAGGACAGCAACACAGCGATGGGTGGTGAACAGAATCAGGAAGAGGATCCTCCCATTTCAGATGGGTTTTCTTTCCCCTCTTTTCTGACTGATGTTCCCAAAGGCAGACCCGCCTCAGAAGGACATGGCGTATACTTACTGGAGCCCTCTGTACTGTGTGTTTATCAGTCAGGCACGCTTCTCCATCTTGGGTAATGGTCTCTCCTGGCCCCAGACCTAACCTGCAGGAACACCGACTCTCTAATGATGATTTGGTCTCCAAAGAAAGCTCAGGGCCATTCATTTCCTGAGCATATGGATACACTTTTGTAGCATCCTTCATTGGAGCCAGACAAAGCATTTCAGTGTTGCTACACCATGGGGTGGGGTCAGTGCGCGCAGCTTTGGTTTCCAGACAAACAGATTTAGGCACCTAAATACTTTAGAGTAATGCCCATTGAAATCAGTGGGAGTTAGGTGCCTAAATACCTTGGAGGATCTGGGCCCCAGCGGTTAAAGGATGTGCCCATGTTTGCATAAGGGAGTGATTGGCACAGATGGGAATAGTACCCAGGAATCCTTGCTCTCCCCACTAGGTAACACTCCCTTTTCTTGGAACCTTGTCTGGGAACCAGGCTGAGATCCACCCTGAGCCCAGGCCATATAGGGTCTTGACCCTTGCTCCCTGTGGCCATGTGCACTTTCCAGTAGAATGGTGCATGTCATCCCGCTCACTGACTCTCCGGAGTAGCCTTGGCCCGGGTATTTCCCAGGAGCGGGTTCCAACCTGACAGCCAGCCGTGGAGTTCAGAGTTAATTACAACTGGCTGCGGCTGCTGTTGGAATTTCGTTTTCCCGGGGTTTGGAAGCCGAGGCCTGTAAACTGATCCAGCAGCGAGGCCACGTGAACCTAACACAGGAGCAGGCTGCTGGGATGCATGCATGGTGAGCTCGGGGGCTGTCTGCTTTAAGGCAGTCAGCACCTCTTCTCCGAACGGTGCATGGTCGTGTCAGGCTTCCTGCCTCCCCTTGGCTGGTGATCAAAGCGGGGTGGAGCCGAATGGAAAGTATGCCAGAGTTCGGCAAGATCCTCTTTCCAAGGACCTGGAGCTGTTAAAACCATCTAGACCTGAATCAGACTCACGGAGTGGAAGGGGGGGGCCTCTTGGTGGGGCAGCAGACCCCCCCACAACTTGGCAGGGATGAGTTCACTGTCCCAGATGGATGGGGGTCCGAGCCCTTGAGGCCAGAGACCAGTTAATCCTAAATGCATAGACAACACCTAGCACATTGCGGGCACTCCTGGAATACAAACAATAGCCTGAGTGCCAGAGTTGGATTCCTCCAGCAACTACCCATGGGGCGTGTCCCATTGCCTAGGGAATTCCTAGACACCTGGGGCCAGATCCTCCCATGGTGTAAGTCAGTCTAACTCCAGTCACCATTTACAGCAGCTGTGTCACTGCCCAATTCAGTGCAAGTTTTGCCTGAGTAAGGGCAGACAGATGGGGACTATCATGTTTGCCCCAGTATTTACCCTACGTTTGCCTCCTGGCCACCTTAAATCCATGGTTATTTGCTCTGACTCCCATGTTATTTATTCCATCTTTTTCCATACCTGCAACCAACTAGGGGAGAACTCATCGGAAGACCCCGTGTTCTGCTGGGAACGCAACTGCTCTTTGGTTTGACAGCTGGCAAAAAAATGCTTTTCAGGCTGCTAAGAGAGGGCTGGCCAACCTGTGATGGCCGGGAGCTTTGGCAACTCTACATCCTGGCAACCCAGCTGGCATCTCTCTTTATGCCCAAAGCTTTGTTGCCAGAGACTAGCATTATAAAGGGACGCTGATGGCAGACATGGTGATATTCACAAGCAAACCCCAGAAAATACTAAAATGAGTGCAAATATGACTAGCCAGTCCAACTTGTCACTCTGATTGTTTACTAGCACTAGCAGTACCTTAGTCCACCACTACATGCAACTGTGTGCTGGGTTCCCAACTGTGTGCTGGGTTCCAGCAGGCACGTAGTGATCTGCGGTAAACAAAGGAGACAAGACTGGAACTCAAGCTGTGGGAAAACCTGCTTTTTTTTCTGTCTAGGGTATTTATGCGGCCCCCACCACCATAGTCTCTGAAGTGCCTCTCCACCTCATTTCTTGTGTTCACAAGTGTCCAGCTGGGGCAGAAGCTAGTTTATACCAATGTTTAGGGAAAACTCATAAGTGTGTGTCATTACACTCAGACAGAGAGCCCCACGTGGATACAAAACATGTATCTGCATCTGATCCGCGAAGGGGAAACATGGTCCACGGATATAAAGCAGATCTCCTCAGATTTTCAGGGCTCTAGCTATAAAATTGAGATCCACATAGTCCGCAAACATGGTCTGCGGATATAAAGCAGAGATCCACAGATTTGCAGGGCGCTACAGAGACGTGTTTAGGGTACTCTATAGACTGATTGTTTCGAGGAGCAGAAACAATATTATGTGTCTTCAGCAACCAGTCACACAGCTTGAAGACCCAAAGAATTCCCACCATGAACCATTGCTGAGTGCCTGGAAGGCCAGAAGTGACTCACTTCAAGTGAACAGCGAGTCAGATCAGCGGGTCGGTTCCCCAGCTGAGTATATCGGCTTAGCTCTGTTGAAGCCCCAAGCTGAGGACCTGGTGGGGCATGATCTCTCCTCAGACAATTAGTGAGCAGAAGAGACCAGGCTAAATTAAACAAAGAAATTGTGAGCTGCCCATAGATCATCCACGTCCATTCATGGGCATCTTGTCATGGTCTGGAAGATAAAGCCAGACACCATGAGCAATGGGTATCAGAGGCCAGGGCAAGCTAAGCTGTCCCTGACCCTGGCCATGGCCTTGCTCATGTTCCGCCCTGAGGGCCCGCTCGCCCTTCCCCTCTACCCTGAAGCTAGCGGGTGCTCAGCTCCAGCCAACAGCCTGGAGCTCAGGCCCGCTCGTGGCTGGGATGGTACTGGGGCTGGGGCTGTGGGGGCAGCAGCTCTGCGTGGCACTGGAGGGGCTGGCCTGCGTGTCTGAGGCGGATAGGCTGGGGCTCCTCCAGCCACGGGCAGGGAGGAGAGAGGGGCTCCTCTGGCTGTGGGGTGAGGGCTCAGGTGGAAGAAGTAGGGCTGGCGGGCTAGACTTCCCAAAGGGGGTTCACTCGCCACCCATGCCCATCATTTTAACAGTGAGGGTGATTAACCACTGGAACAAATTACCAAGAGAAGTGGGGGATTTTCCAGTGCCTGGAGCCCTTCTGGGAGTGATTTGGCTCAACGAAGGGGGTCAGAACAGCTGATCTGATGGTCCCTTCTCTCCTTCATCTCTGTGACTCAATGAACCTCCCAGAAGCTGATGCTTCCCTTCCTCAAGAGCAATGGGGGAAAAACACCCACACACAACCCCACGGTGACAAATATCGTCACCGTGCTTCTGAAACAATATCACTGGCCGGGCGGTCTGTCACTCAGCCATCACCCAGGGGCCAGCTCCGGAGCCAGGCATTTCATGCTCCTCTACACAGGTGCCAGCTAAGGTTCCAGTTATTGAAGACCGGTTCTTCCGGGCCAGACGCATTGTTCTTTGAAATCATCCCAGTTCCCGCGTGCCTGAATAAACACTGCGAGCCATTTGCACGCCCCTGCGCGCTGGGTCTCCCTCGGCAGGGCCTGGCTTCTCTCGGAGGCGGAGTATTTTAAGCCAGGCCTTTTGTTTAACACTTTTGCTGCCCCTTTGTTATGCTGCTTTGCAGCAAACACTTGCTCGTGCACATCTGCAGCAAGAGATGTTGATAGTGATCCAAGCCAGCGATGGAAAGATAGATCGGGTTTTATAGTGCTGTCCATTGCTGCAGTATCTGAGCACATCCCAGGTAAAAATCAATAACAGCGAAGCCCCTAGTGGATTTACTTTTTACCTTTAATTTTTATAGGGAATTGGAAAGCCATTTGGGAGTAGAAAGGGGTACCAGTGTTGCAGGCATCAGTCTGACTGTAGAAAGGCTCTCTCAAAGAGGGAGGTTTTGCAGTGCTTCCTAAAGATGGACAGAAACTGGATTTGCCTGATCTCCTCTGGAGGTTTGTCCCATAGCTGGATCCTCTCAACAGAGACTGTTTTGTCTCCAGCTCTGGCACATTCCATCCGGGGCTTTGAGCTCTGCATTGTCCTAAAGGAACGCAGTCGTCACGGGGAGTCAGAGATCGAAAAATTGGTCTTTGATGTAGCCGGGGCTTGATCTATTAATTGCTCTGAACATTGACCAAGGCCTTGAACTAGCATCAGAAAGGTGCCGGGGGAGGGATTTCAGCATGGGCCTGAAATGCTCATGGCAACCTAGACCATGCAGAAGGCAAGCGGCCTCATTCTGTACCAGCGGGAGCCTGGTCACGGCCTTCCCATTCAGCTTGCCTCGCTGCCAACCTTGCCTCCATCGCGGTACGTGTGGAAACGTGCCACCGAAGGGCTCTCAGTTGGGCTGCTCAAAGTCGAGCTCAGGGATGGAGACACCGATTAATTTCTAACGGGCATGGAAGGGGTTTGCCTCTGTGGTGCCCCCTTGTGGTCTGTTGGGACATAACTCAGCTGCAGGGAAGTCACTGTGAGGTCCAAGATAGCGGTGTTTAGCCCTCCGGTCACAGCACACTTCAGTCCTCTCCTTGCCAGGGTGGTAAGGTCCAAAAGAAAGCAGGAAACACCATAACGCAAAACAGGGTTATCCACTGAACCTTCAGCAGGACTCCACCCTCCTGTTTGGGGCATGTCTTCAAAGGACCAACGCTTTGGCCTATCTCTTAAAGTTTCAATGCCCCAGCTACCAGAGGGCTCATCTGACCAACAAGCTGCCTCAGTCTCTGGGCTGCAACCACGCTTTTCTCCCATCAGGAGAGGCGGGGTTCTGCTTTCCTTCCTGGGCAGATCTAGACTGGGCGAGGTCTTTTCCTTTCCCCTCCCCTCTTCATGCCCGTCACCAGCCGCAAGGGTAGCAGGCTGGAGCCAGCTGAGTCCCCAGGCTCTCGTTAACCCTCTCGTTGCCATTGTGGAGCCTGTCTGCCCCACCGCAGTGTCTAAATCTGCTAGTTCTCTTTGCAAAGCTCAACCTTTGTGATGGAAAATGCCCCAGAAAACCCTGCCCCGGCCCTTCTGGGGAAGGGACACGTGGCTGCAAGGTGCCAGGAGAAGCCAACCAGAAGACACCTGGTCTGTTATGCGCAGTGATGGGAGGTGAGACTCAGACACACGTGGTTCTGAATGAGATGGGCCCATGGGTGGTTGGACATGTCATATTTTTGCCATTGGCAAACCTGAATATTCACAATGGAGTCAGTCCTCTGGGGAAACCAAAAAACAATCCTGAGATTGGCTTAAAAAGTCATGAGATTTTTAAAATAATAAATGTTGGATTCTTTTTATTTGCCTCCTGGCATCTGAGCCATTTTGGGGTCACATTTTCAAGCTTTCCTCTGCCACCATGAAAGCTAGAAGTTTTTTTTTAATGAAACCTGAGATTCTCACATATTAGCATGACTCCAGGAGCTGGGGATTTAGGAGAAATACCAACTATTGTGTGGCTCAATAAAACCACAAGAATGGGCACCACTGTGTCATCCCCCAAAAGCCTTCATGACTCATCAACCTCCTCCTCTTGGCTTCCCTTGCATCTATAGAAGGGCAGGTGGGCACTGGGTTGCTAAAATGGTTAAAGGAGGTTGACATAGAGGAAGTGCTCTCCTGGGGAAATCTGGGGAGGAAAGGAGATACAGCTTACCCAGAGCAGGGAGAAAGGGGTCTTCTCCACTGTTCCTTACTCTAGCCCCAGCCAAGAGTCACACTGGCTAGACTGAGGGGGAATAGGCGGCCGCTGGTGTCCCAGTTGCTGGACTGGCTTCTGCCCAAAGATGTGGCCACCAGCACCAGATCCTCATGCGGGGCTTATTTCTTGATGCCTTGTGTAGCCACAGAAACGCAGAGGCTGAGTGCTGCCGGCCTGGCACGCATCTTCGAGATTCTCAAGACCCCAAGACAGAAATCAGATGGGTCGCGCTGCGTTGGGAGAGGTGAAAGATTCCATATGGGTGGGTGTCAAGTTTCCCCTTCCTTTTCTTTCCATTTGGTTTTCAACAGTGCATGGCTCCTTAACTCTCTTGCATGGCTTCCCCCTTCTGCTCTGGAATGCTTCCGTCTTACAGGGGCTCATCAGAGATGGGCCCGGACCTGAGCTCTGGAACCTTTGAACTCTGCAGTGGGCAAAGCAGCAGAGTCCCATGGCTCTCAGACTACGACAGCTCTCTAATTAAGCTCCCCGTGTCCCACAGATCGGAGGGGAGAGGACTCTTGGGGAGTGGGAGAAGTGGGATATGGAAGGGGAAGGGGGGGTGTCTGAGCCACAGCCAAAGTGGACGAGTGATTTGCAAAATGGCACTTCTGAAAGTCTGATGTGGGTCTGAGGGCACTGGGCCTGGCACACCCAGCTGCTGCCATGCTTTTGCCCACCTCCAGTGAATAGGGAAGGGGTCAGGGTGACCAGCTGTCCCAATTTTATAGGGACTATGCCGATTTTGGGGGTTTTCTTATATAGGCTCCTCTTACCCTCCACCCTGTCCTGATTTTTCACGTTTGCTGTCTGGTCACCCTAGAAGGGGTAGGACAGCTCTGTTCGACTAGCCAGAACAGCACTGAAAGGGACTCTCCATCAGCTCACCATTTAGATTTGGGACAGAGAAGGATTAAGGATAACAAGGCTCAGGAGAAATCTTTTCACAGACGTATTGTTTAAATTCCACTTTTTCCTGTGGGTTAAACTGCCCCCTGCAATGTGGATGATGGTGAATTCTGGAGCTCTGGGCCAGAGCAAGCGGGGGACCCTGAAGCTGGAACCTTGGCCCCACCCTAACTCACCCTGTCCACCTGTGGTCCCATCCCCGTTCCGCCCTTCCACTGTGGCTCTGCTCCCCATTTGCTTTTTCCCATCCCCTCTCCCTCCTATGGCCCCAAGACCAGAGAAGCTCTGTGCTCCAGTCCAGGGCCATAGTGAGGGAAGATTTTTGCGGGGAGCCCCAAACTGGCTGGGACCCCTGGGCACAGACCCCGTTGGCCCATGCAGTAATCCAGCACTGCTTTGGGGCTAGGACTGTCTTTCTGTACCCAGTGGAGTCTGGCACTACCGCAATACATGTAATAAAGTCACCTGGGAAAGAGGAAGTATTTCCCCCATTAATAGGTGGGGAAACTGAGGCACACAGTGGGGACACGACGTGCCCAGGGTCAAACTGGAGTCTGCAGCAGAGCCAGAAACCAAAGCTAGATCTCTTGAGTCCGACTTTAAGGGACCACTTCCACTGAGGTTTAACAGCATCCTGGGCATGATGAGTACATTTGCTTTTTAAAATATATACAATTTTTAACCTGGGAGTTTCCCATTAGCCTCCTGGTAAGAACCCTCCTGTCTCTCAGTTTTGTTCTTTGCTGAGGAAACATTCACCTTAGGAGGCTTGTGAATGTGGCAAACCAACAGCAGACGCTTGTCCTAAATGGCTTATTGTGCCTGTACGGTATTGCTCTAGAAACAGAACGTTTTTGCGGGCTCTGTCCTGGCAGAGAAGAGTCAGGTGGTGGGGAGTGCCGGAGTTTGACCATGGGCTGGAGTTTGACCATGGGCCGGAGTTTGACCATGGGGCGACTGAGGCAAAGCACAGTGTTTTCATTACCAACAATGTTGAAAGGGACACAAATGAACAAGAGCCCCAGAAGCTAAGTAAATAAAGGATTGACCTTCCGCCTCAGGGGCAGAGGTCAACTGCAAACTGATGCTAATGAGAATTAGGGAGGCCAACTTTCCAGGCTGTAAGGGAACTCACCCTGCAAACGCTCGCTGAGCGGGGTATGCCTTTGGGGTGAGCGTGTAACTCACGTGTGGCTCTTTGTACAGACCAGTCCTGGTAACGACACCTCTGCTCCAATCGGCTGTGGAGACTGAACTCGGGATCCAAAAGGCTGGGTCTTAAAAGGCTCCATTAGCTCAGAAGCAGCAGCGGACTCCAACCCCCATCTGTGATGTAGCCACTGGAGAAGCCCCAAAAGTGACACTGTATTATGCACTCCCTCCTCTATTTGTTATACAATGTGAGCAACACCAGAAAGGATTCAACTTCCTCCACCTGGAGATTCCTGGAGAAATCACACAGTCTGGTGCGCGGACAGAGAAAACAATGGCTCCGAAAGGAGACTTTACCCTTGTGACAGGGTCCCCAGGGTACAGCCTGGACCATGGGACAGTTGACCCTCCCAAACCCACTCACCTGGGTTGTGTCTCACACTATGATGCTGATGTCATGCTACAAATGTCTGACTGTCACTACATTTACACGGCCGTCCACAGGCCGGGACACACCCAACAGAGTTCCATGAATGATCTCCCAGCCGCTCAGGAACCAACAATATTGAGCCTCCAGCCAATTGCCCCCAGCTCCCCAGCCTTGCACCCCAGAACTGTACTCTACATGTCATCCGGTCAGAAACCTGACCAGTGTCAGCTCATCACCCCTCCCTCAGTATGGAGAAGACGACACACACTAACCTTTGTAAACCGGGCGGAGATTTCCTGAACACACACTGTTTTAGGTAAAATATAAAACCGATTTATTAGCTGCAGAAAGATCAATTTATGGGATTGTAAGTGGCAGGTGCAGAGATCAGAGCTGATTACTTGAGAAAATAAACTAAATGTGCAGTCTAAGTTCTACGAACGAAACAGGATTTGAATCAGGCAGGTTCTCCCTTGACAGATGGTACTAGCAGGCTGCAGATCTTCCGTACACAGACTGGACTCCATTTTCAGCCTGGGACCACCCTTCCCCAGCTCAAAGTCTTTGCATGTTCCTTCAGGTGTTGAGTTGGTGGGGGAGCAGAGAGGTCACGTGATGATGTCACTTCCCCTCTTTTATAGTCTCTTCCAGCTTGCTGGAAAGACCTTTGCTGTGACCTGGGGATCAGGCAGTCCCCATTGGTCAGGCTGTCTGTGGTGTATAGGTGCTCTCTCTGAGAAATCTCTGGGAAGGCCCTTTGGAGGAACGGATTCCCTTTAACGGGCCCTCAGCAGGTGTCTGGCTGGTCCTTTGGGAGATATCCACAGCCGACCTTTCAATTGCTTCAATCTCACAAGGTATTTCAGCAACACAGAGAACAATGCTTCATAACCTCCCGTACAATGACAGCGCTTACAATCCAACAGGATATTCACGTTCAACAGATCAAGACTTGTAACGTGCTCTCTCACAAGGCAGACTTTGTTCAAAACATATCACGATGATATGACAGTGGGGAATGTGGAGGTGCCAAGGTGCGTGTCGCAGATCTGTTCGATCTGGTCTTCTTAGATTCATAGCAGCTTTTCAGGGTTTTAAAGTGCAACCGTAAATAACAGTGGGACACAGAGACGGATCCATTTTCACTGCAGAAGTAGCCAGGGCTATCCCAGCCCCCTCCCATTCACACACACTAACCCTCACCCCCCCAGTTTGTTGCTTTATATCTGGGCTAGGTGGGGCTCTAGGGCAGAGTTTGGATGCTACTGTTGCTGGGTTTATAACTTGCTGACTTTGCACTGAGGACATGAGCTGCTGCTACTCTTCCTACGGTTCCCCCACGTACCCAGAAGGACAGACGAATTCTCCCCCGGTAAGCTCACGGCCGCACAAAGAACCTGGGAAGTCCTAGCAACACACGGGTAGCATGCGAGTTGTGAGGAGAGGGTAACTGAGGAAGGGCTTGTTCATGGTCCTACAGTCGTCACTCCCTGTCCTCAGTCGTTAGGAAGGGCAGCTAGAAGCTGTGTGTATGGACACACAGAACAAGAGGGGCTGTAGAGGGGATCCCGAATTATTGAGATGCTGATGCATGGAGGCCAAGTTCCCCAGCCAGCTAGCAGGAGCCAGGCCAATGAGCCTAGGGCTAATTGTTTTGTTAGCTTGATGAGGATCTAACCTTATGTCCTGTGCAGGGCTGGTGCAAGGATATTTTGCGCCCTAGGCGAAACTTCCACCTTGTACACTCCCCGTCCCTCTCTCCCCCGGGAACATCGTTTATTATGAACTTTCAACATACTTTCAAAAATACACCCTTTTTAGTCACGTATACTTCCTGCTTTCCTTCTTCCATATCAAAATCTACTACATTTTATTCTACCTTTAGAATATCCAGTTATTGTTGTTAATAAAATTTATAAAATTACAATGGCGGATACTCCGTCATACAACAACAACTGACAATATCAATATGACAAATTTCAACAACCTGCACACGCATATTCACACATAAACATATCCACTTAAATACTTAACATACACACACCATTGACACAAAGTATCAGCGAAATGATGCAGCAGGGCTTGCCAGAGTCTTAGATCTGAAACAACTCGACAAAAATAGTTCGTCTCAGTCGACAACCTCCGAAAACTAGTAAACTTAGCATTATAAACAGCCTGTCAGAATGCGTAACAGCTGCGTGCGATGTGAAAAATGACGTCATTGATACTTTGTACCGTAGTGAAGCAGGACGTTTGTGCCCGCACTGCAGAGCTGGCGTAGCCGATAGCTGTAATGTACGAGAGAATGACAAGTTAAAATGCACGTTCAACAACATTTGTCTTTTCTTTATTCATTCATTTTCCAGCAATAGTGTAAAAAAAATTGGGGGGCACCACTTTTTGGCGCCCCCAAATCTTGGACTGCCTAGTTCGCCTACTGGTTACACCGGCCCTGCCTAGTGCCTGTATCCATCAGGCTAATTAAAGGCCAGGGAACTCTGGTAAGGAGGCGTCTTGTCTTGCTGGACGCAGAAAAGATGAACAAGATGTCAGTTCTCCTGTCTAGGGGCTGGGATCACTTCCCGAGCAAGGAAGTCACCTTGGGGGATGCACAGAAGGGGCAGGAAGGGGGCGGGGCACTTCCTCTTGTGGCTTTAGGAGTTAGAAGTGAGGGGGTGCTCCATGTCACCGCTTCTCACGGGGCGTGAAGGGGGCTGGAAACATCCACAGGTGGGTGGGAGAAGTAGAACTGTGGGAATGAGCGTGACACTCACCACCCTACAGCACAGGCCACTCTGGAAGACTGCGGAGACAAGTACAAATCCCCAGGACCAGGGTGTGCACCTGGGAAAAGGTCTCCCTTGGTGTGGTGCTGGAAAGGGCGGTCACCTCTACTGGCGTAGTATCGCTGCACCTGCTCAGCCATGCTGGCTAGTACTTGAGGAGCAGGAAAATGGCCCCTCCCATCCCTGTCTGCTCCCATCCACCCTGCTACTGGGAGGAAGTCACCTGCCTAGTGGATGGAGCACTGGATTGGGACTCAGGAGACCTAGAGTCGATTCTTGGCTCTGCCACCAGCCTGCTGGGCGAGCTTGGATTAGTTACCTCACCATTTTGTGCCTCAGTTTCCCCATCTGTAAAATGGGGATAATGATACTGACTCCCTTTGCAAAATACATTGAGCGCCGCTGATACAAAGTGTTCTGTAAGGGCTGGATGTTATTTATCCCTGGACCCAAAGGCTAGGTAGCTCCCTAGAGTTACAAAGGGGAGTTCTCACTCCCTGTGCACATGTGCAGTTCAACTAGGCGTAGGTATCTGTGACCTAGCATAGGATGGACATTTGCTGGTTCACCCGCAGCCAAACCACACCATGTCACAGGGATTTCTGAGGGACCAGTCCCTTCCTCTCTCACTGTTTAAGCCTCCATGCTCCCAGCAAGTGCCTTCACCACTGCAAAAATCTCCAATCCCCTAAAGCGCCCTGTTAAGAACATCCGCGTCTCATTGAGCCATTATTAATAGGGAGTTTGTCTGGTGCCAGAACACAGACATAAACCACATTAACATTATTGCGTAATCTGATTTAGTAAACACTTGGGCTGCTTCGCCTTTGGTAATTGCATTTGGTAGATCCAATATTTATGAAAGGGGAGAAGTAAATGTCATGGCTCATCTCCAGTGAGCAGTAAAAGTCCTGGAAAAAAAATTGTGCTATGGGGTGTTTATGAGTCTGGGAAGATGATGCCACCTCTGCGACTGCCCGTTGGTTGGGTTTTTTCCCCATCCGTCTGCAGTGAGCGTGGCATTTGGGCTCTGACCTTTCCTTCGGCACTTGGGCTTATTCCTCTGTCTCTACCCTGTAGGAACCTCTATAGGACTCATTTCCACCGGGCTACAGACACCTCTAGTCCCTGTGGAACTTCAGGTTCGGATCCAGATTTTGTGACTGTTCCCTTGTCTGTATGGAGCCAAACCAAAACCACACATCCAAATCTGGGGGGATGAAATTAATAGGCAGCAGGTTTAATACAAACAAGAAGAAGAACTTTTTGATACAATGGACAATTAACCTGTGGAACTCATTGCCGTGGGATGCTGTGATGGCCAAAATATAACTGGGGTCAAAAATGAATTAGATAAATTCATAGAGGCTAGGTCCATCAATGGCTATTAGCCAAAATGGCCAGGGATGCAACCTCATTTTCTGGGTGTCCCTAAACCTTAGACGGCCAGTAGCCAGGAGATTCCAAAATTGCTCTGAAGCTCTGTCGGAGACAAGATAGGTACAACCCAGGCTGGCCATTCTTACGTTAAGTTTGCATCTGGATCTGAACGTTACAGTTTGGCTCAGCTTTTAACTTACCTTCTACCTTTCATCCTGCAGGTGCATCATGACAGTTATACCATGGAACAGTGCTAAGGTTTTCTAAGGAGGTGCCTTCATCTCCCAAACTTCAGACCCTTCAAACCCCTGTGAGCTGCCATTACTTTCCTCCTCTGTAACTCTCTCTTCGCTTATACCCAGAGGTTTTCATTGTGTCCTGTCTCTATCATTGGCCTTCCAGTACAGTGCTCTCATCCTCCAGTGTTGTAACTTGTATTAATCACCGACTGCTGTCTTGCAAGCTTGACTTCTGTAAAGTGTGGTGGGATATAATTGTATGAAAGGTGATATATACAAAATAAAGTCCTGTTAGCGCTTAGATCAGCACTCAGATACCATGACTCATGGACTCTGCACTGAGAGACACAGTTGCCACACTGTTCATTTTGCCATCACCTCCGCACATCCTTATTGATTATTTCATGTAGCTGTTTTATTCTATTGTAACCTAGACCCCACCCTGCACTGAAATCATTCAAATGTGGGACCTACGCTGAATATCACCCACAAGAGTCTCCAGCCAGAATCTGGGTTGTACATTTGCAGGCTCTTTGGGGGCATAGTCTATCTTTTTAATAAACCTTTGTACAGTACCTAGCACAATGAGGTCCTGATGCTTGATTGAAACAGTTTGGTGCTATTGTAATAGAAATAGTTAACAACTGTGGATGTGGTTGTTCATAGGGAGGTCCAATGCTTAAAAAAATCCAGTAGCTCATCCCCTGACTGCCACAAGCCCTGTGGCAGTGAGTTCCACAGGTTGCAATTGATTTGTGTTTTATTCTGAAAGTTACAGTGTGAGATGAGACTGGATCCACAACCCGTGTCCAGATCGTCACAATGTTTGGGGTTTATTTATTTAATGTGTGAACACAGAATTGAATCTGGGACCTATTAGCTTCCAAAACACAAGCAGCTCAATTTTAAAAAATTTAGCACCCAGCCCTACTCCTGCTAAAGTCAATGGTAAAGCTCCCATTATTTCAGTGGGAGCAGGAAATGGATCTCCGATGCCCTCACCTCGTGAGGGTATAAGATGGGGTATATATCAAGGCAGAATCTGGGTTTTGAAAATTTTTAAGATGAAAGACAAATATCTAATACCTTCAGGTTGTAAGCTTCTATATGTGGACTGGGTATACTTTTACAAACAAATTTAATAAACCTGGGCTAAATAGCTAATACAATGAACCCCAAAATTTTTGTATTTTAAAAGTTTACGAAAACTGTGGGCTTCTGGGTGGATGAGATTATCTCATATGTTCTCCTCACATCCTTCCTCTTACAATGCACTGCTAAAAGGGCAGAGTTAAGGTTGTTCCAGTGTTTTAACTATACACTGCCATGCTTTCGAATGTTTGGTTTTCTTTGTTCATATAGAAATGTCCTGGTTTTCTGATTCTTTCTTTCTTTCTTTTTCTTTTTCTTTCTGAACTACTTCAACTTTCTTACAAGATTTTTGCTTACCTTAAGAATCTAATATGTACCTGCAGCTGAACTAAGTTCTTGTCTGGGGTTCTTGTATAAAATAAAATCCTCCTCTTCCTATTTCTGTTACAGTAGTGCCTGCCGGTGCTAGTAGCTGTACAAACAGATAGAACCTGTCCTGAAGATCTTCTATTCAAGACAAAGGACGGGAGGGAAAACAGAGGCACAGAAGGAGGGGAAGGGATTTGTACGTGGTCACACATCAGACAGTGGCAGAGAGCCAGGACTAGAACAAAAGTCACTGAGCTCCCAGTCCACTGCTATAACCACAAGGCCATGCTGCCTCCCCTGTTTTCTAATGAAGTAAATGACACTTGCCTACAAGTTCTTTGAAGTGTCCACATGTATTGCACATAGCAAGATATTTCCCTACATGCAGAGATCTTGCACTGAGTAGGCATAGTACGTGTGTGTGTGGTTATTACCTCTTCTCTCTGAAGGCTGATATAAATCACAGCAAATTAGATGTAAGATTACCCATTACCTCTGACATAATTTTTATTTTCTTTTTGAATGCTAATTAACCTCGGTAAAATTAAAGATAAGGATTCACTGGTGAGATTTTATGAGCAATGGGCCTGCAATAATTAAAACGATATGATTTGATCAACAGGGCGATTAGTTAATGCTACTTCGGTACCAGAGGCAGCCAAAACGCCTCACATGGGTTGTCACTGGCTTGCTCACAGTCACACACACACACATATTTGTTGTGGTGTCTCTTGGATGGTTGCTTTTACGCTTGGTTCGTGGGAGGCAAAAGTCGTCTTGTGGGCAAAACAGGAATTTGTCTGATCTGAGGCAAGGGGAGGAAGGTTTCCCGGGCCAGACAAAACAAGAGAGCTTTGTATCCCGCCGCCAATGCCCAGGGGCCCTACCAAAACAAACAAACAAGCCAATTGAGCGTCAACAGACGTGCCTGTAGCATCGTGACAGATGTGGGCCGGTGAAGAGCTCTTTCACTCGAAGTCCACGGTCCTTGCGAGGGGGTCGGTTTCCATCTCCAGACTGCGGAGCGCTGGAAAAATGAGGTGCCATTGTGAGCGGTTTGTTGTGACTGTCTCCCACCTTATCTCGCCTTTAATCTGCTCTGCTCTGCGGTGCACTGCAAGGAGCCCCAAGGTCTGGGAATATCTAACCCAGCTGCTATCCCAGTGCTTCCTGCTCGGTCTTTCTGCCTGGCACCAGTAACCCTCTGGCGAGCGCTGAGATCTGGCCCGGTTCCTTTTCCCGGCTGGGAAAGCCGTATTGCGAGACCCATCTTTCCCCCCTGGGGGGCACGCTACAAACTCAGCCCCGACCCTGCCCAAGGAGGGGTGGACACCCCGCAGGGGAATGAGGGATTTGGAGACAGAAGGAGTTAGCAGCCCCCAGCGCCTCCTTTCCCGAGGGGCGATCACCGACTGTAGATTCGAAGACGTTGTTTATCCACACGCGTGTTATTTGCGCTCCATGAAACTGACCCGAAGCTGCTAGAGTAGCAGCCCGTGAAACCCCCAAGCGCCACTAAACTGGGGTTTAAGGTAGAAAAGAAGCCCAAGGCCCGCAGACAAACCTAGAAAACCCCGCTCTTCCCCCTCCAGGGTGAGCTGCGATCCCAGGACCTGATCCAGAAGCGAGGGGCTTCCCTTTATCCCGGGTGACTTTGCCGGTGTGAGCAGCGATCGGGGGGAAGACTTGGCAGGGAGAGATTTCGGGTCACTCGGGTGAGGTCTTTCCCTGCCTCCTTGGATTGCTAGGGAAATTCACGAGGGTTTCCAAGGCCCGATTTTGCATTGCTTAGCCAAATCTTCCAGGGCGAGGCGGGAAAGGTGCAGGCTTGAACCGTGGCCAAGGGTTTCTCTCGCCCCGGATGTGCTTTGCAAAGGAAGCGGGGCAGGGTAGCCGGTAGCAGGCCAGAGCATGGAAAGGGGAGCGGGGTGGTTTGGGGGAGGAGAGAAAAGACGTGTCTTACTCCCTAGCCATTCACTTCTCTCCACGTCGATTCCGGAGCGTGCCCGTTGTTTCAAGTTCTTTGTCTCCAGAGGAAATGCCGCTTTCTTCCTATTTCGCCAGCTCCCCTCGCGCTTAATCCGGTGTCTCGCTCGGGCTGCCCTCACCAAATCTGAAACGGGATTGGGAAAGAAAGGGCGGGGGGAGGGGAGGACGCGCGCACACACACGCGATCTCTGCTCGCTCTCCCGATCCAGGCTGGTGACAATCTCCAGCAGAAATCGCCCGAGAAGCAGGTCTGAGAACAGCAGGGGAAAGACAAGGGACAATAGTTATAGACACGCCGCGGACGGGCAGAGAGAATCCCACATAACGTGAGTGGGTCTAAGAAATAGGATCCCCCCACCCTTGTTACAAAATGACTTGCGGGGGGGGTATTTTTCAACTGTGCAGGACTAAAGTAAATATAAGTACAATGGGTTACGTAGATCCCCTGACATCTATGAAGTTTGCTCACTGGGGGGTGGGGGGAACCTCAGCTGACTATAAAACAACCCATGACACTTATACCAGAGCAACAGGGTTAATTCAGGACTAGCGGGGGGAGGGGAGAAACGGCACCTAATCCCCCTCCCCCTCAGCGATCACTTCTGCATCATTTACCCTTGACAGATCTTGCTTCCGTAGACAGTGCGGGGGGAGCCCCGAGTCTGAATCGGGGACATTTCCGACGCGGCAGCCCCCGAGGTCAATCTCGTGGTCCGTGCTCAGAGCCGCTGGTTCCCGGGACAATATGGCAAAGGGGCAGGTCAGGCCTCCTTCTTGTTCATTCCCCGATTCTTTATTTCCGGGCCAGGTGGAGAAAAGGGGAGGCGGCGGGGGGAGGGGGGGTGATCTGGTTTGTGCTGCAGCAGCTTGTCTCTACCTGTTCAGAGCTCCTCTGTCACCGCGACAAATGCGGGGGGGAGGGTTCAGTCGGTCGCTGTGCGGTTTCCCTTGCGATCAGCGGTTCAATACCCCAGCGCGGCCGAACTCAGGGGGGTAACAGCCCGGAGACTCCAGCCGGTGTGGTCTTGCTCCTACACTCCCGATCCTCGTTTTAACGAGCGGCGAAGAGACTCGCTGCTGCGTATTTGGCTCCCAAGCGCACGATTCGAGTCAATCGCCAGGCCGCGCACAGGGAGCCGGCGTCAAATCGCATTGAACCCGGTGGGCTCCTCACCTGTGTGTCCAACGCCCCAGCCCCTGCGCCAAGGAATGGCAGTAACATAGCAATGTCCATGGCGCAGCTCGTCCTGGGGTGTCTCTGGCCCGGCGCTTAGGAGGAAGGTTTATTGGGGCGGTGTAGGGGAATAGGGCTTCCGAGGGGGATTTATTTCAAATGATACCCTCTGCTGCCAAGTTGCTGTCCACTGCGAGATCGCCACCATTCGTGGAGTTAGCCGCCTCGGGACACCTCTGTAAGGCATGGCACCGGATTGACATATGGGGAAAATGAGGCAGGGACCGACCTCCCGTGCTCGCTGTTATTATTTCTGATTTGTATCACAGTAGTCCCCAGAGCCCCCCGCCCCACCAGGATCAAGCCCCCCTTGTGCAAGGTGCGTTACAAACACCAAATAAGAGTAAGGGCATGTCTAGAAAAGAGTACGGTCAACACAGGACAGACATAAGAGCGACCAGACTGGGTCAGACCAATGGTCCATCTGGCCCAGTGTCCTGTCTACCGACAGTGGCCAATGCCAGGTGCCCCGGAGGGAATGAACAGAACAGGGAATCAGCCAGTGATCCATCCCCTGTCGCCCATTCTCAGCTTCTGGCAAACAGAGGCTAGAGACACCATCCCTGCCCATCCTGGCTCATAGCCGTTGATGGACCTGTCCTCCATGAACTGATCTAGTTCTTCTCTGAACCCTGTTATAGTCTTGGCCTTCACAGCATCCTCTGGCAAGGAGTTCCACCGGCCAACTGCTTCCTGTGAAGAAATACTTCCCTTTGTTTGCTTTAAACCTGCGGCCTATCAATTTCATTGAGTGACCCCTAGTTCCCACTCCGAGAAAATAACACTCCCTTATTCACTCTCTCCACACCAGTCCTGATTTTATAGACCTCACCCATATGTCCCCTTAGTCCTCCCTTTTCCAAGCTGGAAAGTCCCCATGTTATTAATCTCTCCAAAGGGTGGGGAGAAAGGGTGGATTATATGATCCTACGTTGACGGATGAGGACTAGAGGCATGGAGAGATAAAATGACCTGCGACTGTGGGACAGAACCCAGGAGTCCTGACTCCAATTTTGTGGCCTAAGCAACCAGTCACCCCTCCCACCTCTCCTCTCTTCTCCCCTCCCAGAACCCAGGAGTCCAGTCTCCCACTTTCCTGCCTTCTCTCTCTAACCTACCCTACATTTGGACAAAGAGCCAGCCAAGCCCCGAACCAGGCCGGGGAGGGAGAGGGGAGGTAATTTAATAACCGGGGGGAAGTCATCAATCTCTGTTCCTTTGAAACGGCGTGAAAGTGGAGGGCGAAAGGCAAAGAAAAGCCAGCCCCTGAGGTATCCGAGCAGCTGAGGGAGCCGGGTTTGCGCGGCTCTCTCTTGGGCTGTGCCCATTCACCGCCCTGCCCGCTGGGCCGTGGGGTTTCTCCGGCTCCTAGCGTGGCTTGGAGCGGACGGGACAAATTGAATTTGTTCCAGGGAGCGGCGTGGGGGGAGCCAGGCTCGCCTGGGGCTTGTGGCCTTCAGGAGTGTCAAGCAGGCCCATTGTTCATGACTGGGGACCGGCGGGTGCTGGGCAGGGTGGAACTGGGAGCCGGGCTAATTCAATTAGGCGAAGGGGCTGATTGTTCCCCCGTATTGCCGGAAGACAATGCGTTGGCGGGCAGATGCTCTTTGGAGAGGGGAGGGGCCATGCATATTCATGAGCACGATCGACAGGCCCCCAGCCCTGCCTGGGGCTTTGCTGTTTGCACCGTGGCCCCTTCTACCAGCCTGGGTTTATAACCCCCCACCCCACCCCTTTCCCGGAGGGACGGCACCGGCAGTGAGGTCGCTGGGCATAGGGGATGCAGCCGTTTGCGGAGGTCTGTTCCCTTGATCCGATCTTCCCCCCCTTGTTTAGAGGTATCGCCCCCACTCAGATCTCTCTCGTGCTAGGCGCTGTCCAGACCTATAGTAAGAGACAAATATAAATACCGAGCACAATTCCCCTTGACTTCAGCGGAGCCGACGTTAGATCCTCGAAGGTATTTAGGCTCTTCACTTCCGTTGATTTCGGTCGAGGCCTTTGAGGAACTGGCTCGAGTGACCGATCCCAGTGGGCACGTGGCTGAGTAAAGTTAGGGCAAGAAGCCAGGAATCCTGAGCCCCGCTCCTGGGCCTTAACCGCCCCCGGCCCCGGACCTTCGGTCCTCTCGGAATGAAGCGTGGTCCTGCATATCGCCCTTGGCCATCAATGCTACACGCAAAGGGCTGTGGGATGCCACCAGCCCGGCTCATACTCCTTCCCCCAGGGGCAGTTCCAGGCCTGGGTGAACTTGTTCCCGCTGGAAGTCAGGGACCGGTTCGGTTCTGTGCTCACCTGGAGCCGGGGGCGGGAGTCAAGGTCCCAAGCAGGGAAGCAAAGCACCGAATCTGGCCGCGATAAGAAAGTCCATGGAGTGGCATTTTAACCGGGGGAAGGTCGGTTTTAAAAAGACAGAGGGTCTCGAAAAATTGTCGCTCTGAATTTCATGCACGGTCTGGTCCATGAATGGGACCCGGACTAGGGAGGCAGGACTCCTGGGTTCTTTTTACTAGAGAGCACCCCGTGTGACCTCCGTTCTCCGTGCCTCAGTTTCCCCATCTGTAAAATGGTGTTGAGGCTCCCGGTCTGAGTTGGTAATAACTTTGGTGACGTAGAGACGAAAAGGGCTATGTAAACACGGTGGGTTGTTATTCCTGGCGGGGGTTTCTTTGGCTTTTGCAGGAATTAGGTCTGCAACAATGAGGCGGATCCTTTAAATTTTTCAGGATTAACAAATGAGCGGACGCCGGAGGGTGAGCTCCGATCTCCCCAGGAAAGCTAGTAATGGGCGGGCGGGGAAAGGGATGGACTATTGGTTATTGCTGGTGTTTATTTGTTCTGCGGTTGCACCTGTAGGACCCCGGGGTTCAAAATATCGATGTCAATTTTTAGACACATTTTCCATGGTCTGCAACAAACTGGGGGAGGGGAAAACCCGCTCCCAAGTAATTGCGACTCCAAGAGCCGAGATAAGGATGTGTGTGTCACGTTATAGTGACCCAGCCGAACTCTACATTCCTCAGTTCCTAGCGAAGGCCTTGGGTGTTTGCCTGAATAAAGGGTCTCTGGATTTGATTCCTCTTGGGATGAAGTTTGGCTTTTGGGGGGAGTTCAGTTCCTGTCTCTGCCACACGTTCCCGGGGGACCTTGGGCTAGTCACTGGATTTCTCCGGGCCTCAGTTTCCCCCTCTATTCATGCGGCTGCTCATGCTTCCTGTCTTCTACCTGTTGCCTGTCTTGTCTATTTAGACTGTTACCTGCTCTGGCTACGGCCTGCCTATAAATCCAGCAACTAGCACAAGGGGGATTTTAGGCTCGTGGTACGGCTGTATTAACACTGAATGCTTGTCCTTCCGGCCAGTTTTAAAGGTCTGATCCGGCTCGGTTTCAACCAATAGTTCATCTCCTACTGCATGCGGTGACGCAGGATGGGGCCCTAAACAGACAGGAATTCTAGGGCTCCCTTAAAGCTAATTTCCCCCCAGACCATTAACATAAGGACAATATTTCCCGCCCTAATCTATTCCGCTTCCACCCCATACAGTCTGGATGGCTCCCTCCCTTTCTCTATTGACCCAGAGACGCTCACTACTTTGTAACCAGCGAGGAGGGGGGAATAGTGTTCGGGCAAGTTTGTAAAATCTTGCAGGTCCCTCCCCCCCCCCCCCCCCGCCCTGCGTTGGGCACTTTATCCTCATTAAGTGCACCCGGGTGCTAAGTCATTATTGTAATAAGGAGATAAGGCGGAATAAAAAGAGCCATAAATTACAACTGTCAGGGCGTGTTCGAGGGATGAACAGAGCTGGGAATAATTATTTACGGCCTGCTTTATAGAGCAATTAAACATTCCCCAAATGGGGTTAATTGCTGTGGATGTGCGGAAAGCGCTGCCTGGCCTTCAAATCGATGTTTAGCAGAAAATCTGCTCTTTAAAGAATTCTCCAGCCCTCCCCCTCCCCCCATTTCCCCCTCACCTCTTTGGCTGCGCTCGTCTGTAGTTTCCAAAGTTTTCACGCCGGCTGGTGAGGTTGCCTCTGCCGGGCCCAGTCTTGGCTTCGTCTCCCCAGTCATCGTTCGCAGGCGGTGCAGAATTATCTGCTGGGAAGAGAGAGACAAAACCGAGGGGGCAACCAACAGACGCCGCAGCTGCGTTTGTGGCAGTTTTGCGGTCCCAAGGGCGGTGCAAAGGAGAATAGAGGCGAAAAAAGGAGAGGGACTGGAGGGGCAGCAAGGCCGAATGGGAGGAACAGAGGAGGGAAGGGGGGTACATGCTATATAACAAATGTATCCGTCCGACACGGATGGGGATCCACTGAAGAACCCCCATTGAGTTCAGTGAGGCCGGGATCCCCCGCAGAGATTTGAAGGGTCTGTCCAGAGGATCTAGTGTGAGCTCTCCCGCCTAGCACAGATCAGGAAATTTCACCCTGGGATTTCTGCATCCGGCCCGAGAGCCGGCGCGGGGACTAGGGTACACCAGGAGGCAGGGTCTTGGATGGCCCCGTTGTGAGCTGCACCAATCCACTCGACCCTGTCTCGAACCGGGGGAACACAACAGCCCTTGCACTGTGGTAACGTTTGTAACAGACCAGCATGGGGGCTGGGGGCGCGATACCTTTCTGTCCTCACTGAATTACGTCTGATTGCTCCGGATTTGTCCGCTTTAAATGCTCCTTCGGCCGCCAGTGCCTCTGTGTTGCGGATCCTATTGAAAGGAATTGTACTGTACACCCCGCTCCCCCCACACAAAAACACCCCAAGTTTCCCCTTCAAAGCTCTTTAGATTAACAACGCAGCAAAATTTGCACGGGATGGGACGCAAATCCCCCCCCCCCCCACATCCGCGTAAGACTGCCCCTTTCTAGAGAACCCGGGGCAGTGCGGGAATCTCTCTCATTGGACCAACTTCAGTTAGGGAAAGAAACGTTTTCACGTTTACTCGGAGCATCTTTCTTCTCTAATTCCCGGGGACCAAGAGGCTACGAGTTACGCGGTCTCGTTCCCTGTTATTTTACATCACAGGGGAACGGGAGGTTGGAATTCGCCACGATCCATTTGTCCAGCTCCCACCGCCCTGCCGCTCCGTCCGCTCTCTCCTCGCTCTTTCTGGGGGATCTGTTCTCTCGGAATTATTTAGGGCAAGTTTTCCGGCCTTCGGAGTGTCACAAATGTGGCCACCAGGGGCTTTTCTTGCGGCCAAGGCAGCCTCCTGGGTAGGGGCAAAGCAACGGTGCCTCCCCCAGGGTCACCAGCAGGGATTGGATCCTGCCCCCGTCCCCACTGGAGACACCAAATGCCAGAGGAGCAGGCAGCCAGTGGGTTCCCCACCTTCCTGGGGGCAGTGGGGTGCGGGCTTCCGGCTCAGCTCTGGGGTGGCGATCAGCCGGATCCAGTCATGGGTCTTTGGGATCTGGCCCCCAAAGTCCTCGACTCACCCGCCCCTGCTGTCTCCCTACCCACCTCCCCATCCAGGGCTTAATTTGCCCCCCGGTTTGCCCGGGCTGAGTAAGTCTGCTGTAGAAACTGATCTGTGGTTGTTCGTTAATATCACGTTTCACAGCAGACGTGCTAGCAACTCTTTATGTTAAAAAAGCAACCAGAAAGCAGAAGAAACAACAAAAAGAGACATGAATGTGCAAAGCACCTTATTTGTGTTCCTAGTCTGTTTAGGTCCAGTAAAGGATAGAGACATTTTATTTTTATTATTGCATCTGAAAAAAAACCCTACATAAACAAATGACACTGATTTGGGCATGTCTAGGTGCAAATTCATTTGTTTCCTAAAGTTAATTAAGTATTTTAGGAAAAATTGTCAGAGCGACCACCAGCAAGAGTTGGTGGCCACTGAAAAATTGTTGTGTGAACCCTTGCACAAGAGGATCAAGGTGGCTCCCTGTGGCTTTAGAAGCGATGAATCTTTAGTATCAGCCCTGATCGACATGGAGAACACAGCGGAAGTGGAATGAAATGAGCAAGGGAAGGGGTTGCTCTGACTCTGACTTCCCAGGATACATGTCAAGAAAAATAGTTCGTTAGCAACACTGTACAGCGCCGAGCACATGCTCGGTGACTTAAGAATAAGGCTCACAGTATTAAAATAGCAACAGTAATCGTTGTATAGCAATGATGATCGTTCCAAGAATAATATCAATTCCAAAAATAACACAATAGCAATTAGTGTAGCCCGCAGTAATTGCAACAACGGTCACAAGTGTAAAAAAATAACAGCCATTGTGACGGTCACACTAACAATCAGATCAACAACCGTGGCGATTTGCACCACAACAATAAACACCAGAAACGATTGTAGTGGTGAAAATCACAACGGTTCCTCTACAAGTAACAACAGCAGCCCTGCCAAATATTGCAGCCGTTCTTGGGTCATTTTTTTTCCTACAGACCCGAGTGCTGCAGATGGGAAGGGCGGTTTGTTTCTAAATAAAATGCATCCTTTAAACGATGTGTCTCCAGCTCCTTTTTGAGAGCCCCACGGGGGGGAACATCTTTGCTAATATGCCCCCCACCCCGCTTCCTTTCTCTGTTACTTTCAACCGTTGGGATTTGGATTCTCCACAATCAACGCGGGTCTCTCGAGTTATTTCAATGGGACGCGATCTCTCTTTCTCTCTGGTGACAGTGGAAAGGGGGCTAAACAAAAACTGTAGTTGGCGCGCGTGTGTGTTTTGGGGGGAGCTTTTCTGTAAATTTGCCCTCGCTGTGTGTGAGAGAAATTATCCCAGAGGGGGTGACTGGGAGAACAATGCCTTGGAAAGTAAATGCTTTGGTGATGTGAGCATCCGATAATCCCTCACATCACAGAGCGGGGGCTAATTTTCCTGGCTGATCAGGGAGGTGTTTTCTGTCTTTAAAGTGAGATTGGGGTGGGGGGATCTCAGACTAATTCGTCTCCGTTTGTTTGTCCGGACTGTCATTAGCATCCCTTGGAACTTATCTGGCCCTTCCTTTGTTGCGCTCTCGGCTGCTATGGAAAATTCACGGAAAGCCCTTGCAGTGGCCGTCTTAATCAAACGGACGTCCCTCTCCAGTGGCTTTATTAATCCGGATTGAAGGAGGGGCTCTAAACGCCCACTCAGGAGCCCCGGGAGAGGGGCGGAGGGGGGCTACGGGGCGGTCTGCGGGAGCCAATAAAGACCAGCGCCGGGAACGGATGGCGAGCGCGCTGCTATGGATCTATCGTTGCACTGCCGGGCCAGGGGTTGTCTTGTTGCGCGTTCCGCGCGCCCCCGCGCTGCCCCCCGGTTCGATTCCCCGCCTCTCCTGGTAGGGATCTCTGCCCCCCCGCCGCTGCAAAGAGTCGTGCTAACTTGGATTTCTGAAGAGGGGAAACCGGCAACCGGGATGGGCTGGTTCAGAGCCTGGTGCTGATTAAACGTGGCTCCCCACCCCAGCTCTCTCTGGGGCCAGGTGTACACGGCCCTTTGGAGTAGTGCCCTCTCTGAGCTACTGTATTTGAGCTTGTTGCTCCTCCCTGCAGTCCTCACACAGGCACCCCCCCCCCCCCGCCAGGTCTGGCAAAGGACTGGGAGAGAGTGGAAATCAATGGGAACCTTTAATGGAGACCCCATTAATTAAATGAATGACCGGTCATTTAAAAAAAACAACAACACCCGTGGGGTTGGATATAACAAACAACTCTAAATTAGCCAACAGCTGGAGTTCTGCTTTCAGCTTATCTCAGTGGGAAAGGGACGGTTGGTACCAATCCAGACAAACCCGCATGGTCTTTGCATAAGAACGGCCAGACTGGGTCAGCCCAAAGGTCCATCCAGCCGAGTATCCTGTCTACTGACAGAGACCAAGGCCAAGTGCCCCAGAGGGAATGAACAGACCAGGGAATCATCCAGTGATCCATCCCCTGTCGCCCCTTCCCACCTTCTGGCAAACAGAGGCTAGGGACACCATCTCTGCCCATCCTGGCTAATAGCCATTGATGGACCTATCCACCATGAACCGATCTAGTTCTTATATGAACCCTGTTATAGTCTTGGTTTCAGAGTAACAGCAGTGTTGGTCTGTATCCGTAAAAAAACCAGGAGTACCTGTGGCACCTTAGAGACTAATAATACATTTGTTAGTCTTTAAGATGCCACAGGTACTCCTGTCCTTGTTATAATCTTGGCCTTCACAACGTCCCCTAGCAAGGAGTTCCACTGGTTGACTGTGCGTTGTATGAAGAAATACTTCCTTGACTTTGTTTTAAACAAACATTAAACTTGACTTTAATGAGACTGTTCCTGCGTGCATAGTGAAACGTGCTGAAGTCTGAGTAGAGCAGCGATTAATTCAAATCCACGGGCGATCTGTAGCAAATCGGTGCAACCCTGCAACGAGAGAGTTGTGTCTGTTGGCTCTAAGGTGACTGTCTAAGACCGCGCAGGGAGGAATCAGACTTTGAATTGTTTGGCTCTCTTTCCCTCAGACCTGCTAAAGTCCAGAGATCTAGGTTACCAGGCTGGGGAGTAGCAAGATTGGGGTGGGGAGTCCCAATCTTACTGGTGAGTCAAATGAATGGTTTTTCCATCACATCTTTTTTTTTGTCATGGATGCAGGAGCTGACGATTAAGTTGTGGCGCCAGCTGAGGGGTGAATTGTTGTTTCTTCGTGGTCTCCTCTTGCAGGTCTTCCAGCCGGGGATTTTGTGGAAAGACAATAATTGCTTGAAGTGGTGATGTAGGTAGCTTTGGAAAACCAGAACCCGCACGAGTTCGCTTCACTATCGCGCGCCTTCCCGGGAGGAAAGTGACATTGGGATGGAAATTGTTCTAAATAGTGCAGCGAGCAAATCGCAGGCTGAAACGAGCGCCTACGAGTGGGAGCGTGAGTTTGGATTTCACAGGATTTGCGTCCAGGGACCACAAATCGCTTGGTGACGCAGGGAAACTTGGTGTCATTTTGGCTAACTTTACACACTTGCAGAGTCCCATGCCCACGTTCACTCTGTGTAGAAAGAACCTGTGTAGAACGTGTGCATGGAACTTTGCACATGGGGACGTGTGCAAAGTTCTACACCGGTCTCAAAGTCCCGCGCACACGTTCGTCTTGTCTTTGTGGTGAGCAAAACAGCGAATAATTGACATGTGGTCGGCAAAGGTCTGAAGGAAAAAGGAGTTTCTTTGGGTGAGCACTTCAAAGGCACTTAGATTCCAGTGACTTTCAATGAGACTTGGGCTCCTGGGGCCTAAATCACTTTTGACAGCAAAATTTAATCTCCTAAAGGTCTTAGACTGTTTTCTTAAACCTGAAGCCAGCTGTTCCCTTAATATTGTTTCTGCGCTTTCTGGCCATAAGAAGGGAGCCCGGTCAGTTTCATGTTCTGGTTTTCTTACAATAGCGCAAGTCAGTTGTGCTTGAGGGAAAAAATCTGTTGAAGGATTTCTCCCTCCCCTCCCCCCACACCCCATCTGCACTTTCTGCTCTCGGGACAGTAGACGAACTGGACGAGCTAGTGAAAGACTCCTCCTTCGACCTGCCCAATCCAGACAAAGCAGGACAAAACTACAGAGAAGTCCCTTTTCTGATGAGATTTCCAGCTCCGCACTCCCCCCCCCTCCGCGCGCGCCCCCCCCCAAAAAAAAAGTTTGGATACACTTCTGAGAATGGAACATATTTTCCATTATTCCTCCCCCAGTCACCTGACCTTTCTGAGACCTGTGTGCCATTAAAAATCTGAGTCAAAGCCATGCTCCCGAAACCTCTGACTGCTAGGAGCTGGGACTGGACAACAGGTTACTTAGTAAATCGCCCTGTTCACTCCCTCTGAAGCACCTGGCATTGGCTAAATGGACCATTGGTCTTGACCCATTGCGGCTGTTCTGATGTTCTTCTCTTGTATCTACACGGTTTCCTCCCCCTGCCCCCAGGGCTACAGGCACATAGAACTGATGTTTTCTCACTCTGGGGAGCAGCTTGGGTGTAATGGGGCACTTCCCAGATTAGTCCACAAGAAAAATGCCAGCTGTGTACCAACAGCACCAGTCAGGAGGCTAGTGGCCAGGGAAAGTTGAGAAACTACCTCTAAGGAGCTCTGTGCTTAGTGGCCGTTTGGCTGCGGGTTTCATGACATGGACATTCTTCCCCTGAGAGCCAGAGGAGACCCATCGAACTAATTTCACACAGGCCACTGACTAGCCCTACGGTGGCAAGTGCGTGCATTGCCCACAACACGCTCATAACATTTGCAACTAAGTATTTAAGACATGGCTGTAATGTAATCTCATGCTCCAGGGCTTCGGTTTGTTTCCTGCTGGGGTCAGGAAGGATTTCCCCCTGACCTCCAGATATTGGCCAAGTGTATTGTGGGTGTGGAGCGGGATGGGAGGTGGGAGGTGTTTGCCTTCCCCAGACTCATCAGAGCCTGTCCACTGGAGATGGGACACAGGACAGGGTGGATTGGTGCTGCTGAGATGGTCTAGAGGATCTTCTTTCTAGATGCCTGGCTGGCAGGCCTTGCTCCCATGCTAAGTGTTATTCCCATCTCCCAGTCTGGGGTCAGGAAAAAATTGTTCCCCAGGTCCAATTGGTGGGACCGTTGGGATATTTTCAGTTTCCTCTGCGGCGTGGGGCCTGGTTCAAATTCTGGGATCATCTGGTGAGGCCTCAGCCCCTGGCAGTAGCTCAGTTTCTCCTGTGGCTCACAGATTACTGTCGTGAGGTCTGAACTGCTTTAGTCTAGCTAAAGTCTTTGGGCTCAGTACAGGGGTAGCTAGGTGGTGTTGGTGACCTGTGATCTAGAGGAGGTCAGACTAGATGACCTAGATGGCCAGACTCTTCTGGCCTTAATCTCTGTGAAACTCCTTGTGTTCCTCACCATTCCAGTCTAGACTGGAACCAGTGATCTATAGGTGAAAGCTCTTTGCGCTGGTCCCAATCCCTGAGATGCCCAATTCCCCTGATAAGAGAAGCTGTGGAAGGGACAAGCTTTGACTACAGCTCGGTGCAGTTATCAGAAGGTGTAAAGGCTCATTAAATAGGCCTCAGAAGGGACAGGGCTTCCTAAAGTGAGAATGGATGGGCCGTTCTAAACAAACAGAGGCAAGTACTGTAGCTGCATGTTGCATCTACTGTGGCATGGGTGGGTTTCCTGGTCTGTTCTCATGCCCTCTGCTAAGAATATAGAACCTATAGATCAAAGGTAAATCCAGCTGGATGTCCTTGCCAGGTAAATTCTTCCACAGGGTTTAGTGTCCTGCTGCTAGTGGTGAGGGAATCACAAACCAAAAAGGAAGAGAGGAAAGTGGACTAGGAACCGGTAAAAATTCCTCTAAAGAGTGGAAAGCCGTTGTGATTGTTGCAGAATGTCACGCGATGCAGCTAAGATCTTTCCAAGACCTTTTGTGGGAGTGACTCAATAATGAGACAAGGTGGGTGAGGAA
Source organism: Dermatemys mawii (assembly GCA_007922305.1). Classification (NCBI taxonomy): domain Eukaryota; kingdom Metazoa; phylum Chordata; order Testudines; family Dermatemydidae; genus Dermatemys; species Dermatemys mawii. The sequence goes on from ML677382.1 coordinate 9,748,091, forward strand.
ATATGTTTTATTGGACCCACTTCTGCTGGTGAGAGAGACAAGCTTTTGAGTTCTGCAGAGCTCTTCTTCAGGGCTGGGAAAGGTACTCAGGGTATCACAGCCATCTACTCATATCCTGGGACCTACACAGCTACAACAACTCTACATACTCCAATGACTTAATAGTGGCACTACTGGTGTCCACAGTTTCTATGATAAAACCCGGTTTTCAGAGCATTCTCTCCTGTGGGTCACAACTAAGTCTTGGCCCTGGAATGAGGTTGTGGGGGGTGAATAGAGGGGAGACAGGAGTCCAGCTAGAGTAGTGTTAAAATGTTGTAATTGTTCTCTTCAGATTTTGCATAAAGATTAATTCCAAGGTGACCTTAATCTCTGATCGCTCATGAGAGTTGCGCTTCTGTGGGACAAGGCAGCTCTCGAAGTCCAGGATAAAACATCCTCCATCGAGGGGATCCAGCTCTGGGACAGTCTTCCAGTCAGGCCCCAAAAGAGAGAAGAGCCAGGAATTCCATGGGGGATTTTTCCATGTTTATCTGGAAGGCATCCAGATACTATGGTGATGGGCAGCAACATACAACACTATTGTATATAGATGAGTTCCAAGGTTCCTAGACTCCCATACTGACGATTCCCTGAAGTTGCCCCATCAGAGGCAGCCAGATGAGTTGCATGAGTTAGGCCTTTGCAGGATGAGTGGCTGTGAAGCGTTATGGTCTGAGATCTGGTGGATGACCAGTGGAAAGTGGCTGATGGACCTCATTCGGGTGGTCTACAACAACAAGCCAGCACCCAAATTAGCACGGTTAGAAGAACTCTGAGTGCAGTGGAGCTCACTGGGCTAAGCTGGGTGTAAATGGAGGCCAGAGCTGATAGGCAGAAGATCTGCACTGGAGAGGAAGCTGACTGGGTCTGGATAGGAGAAACTCGACAGGCCGGAGGAAGAATCCCTGGTGTGACCTGTCTGCACAGCAGAGGATAGCATGGCCCCTGACCCGTGAGCCAGCCGGTCCCCTATCTGCCCTCCAAAGGACTGAACATGGAGTAAAGAAGGCCCCTCTTTGGCCATGTGACAACAGTCTCCAGTTGTTTGAAGAAGCTGGTCTACCACACCCTGACAGGCATCTCCACCTATAAATGAACTACTGCCAGAGACTCCAGGGGCTGGCACACCCCACCCACCATGGAGCAAAGGAATTCCTGGACTGACAGTGTCCCCGCGGCTGGACTGTCTGGATCGGAGGGGAAATTAGAACAGAGACTGGGGATCTCTCTGGCTTCCCCCTCCCCTCTCCCTCTCTCTCTCCCCACCCCCCAGATCAAACGGAGTCTTTCCATTTGCAAGCGGCAATGACTTTCAGCCTAGCTCCTCCTTGTGAGGTAGGGAAGTCTGACTGTTCTGGGTTGGTACAGCGCCTAGCACGGGTCAGTCCTGGTGCTTACCCAGGGTGCTTAGAAGCTACGATCAAGCAAACAACAAACCATAGTGTCCAGATGAGGAAACTGAGGCACGAAGAGGCCACTCTTCCAAAGGCAGTGAGGGGGGGTTGAGGGACACAGCCGCCCCCCTTATTTTGTGGCCTTCCGAAGGGCCCACAAGCAGCCCTGGACTCCACGGCTCCCCACCCCCACCCCAGCAGCTCCGAGAGAGCAATTAACCCTGCGAGGGGAAAACTTCTTGAGCCCGTCATCAGCTCCTCTCGCCTCCCCGCGAACGCGGCCGCTCCCCCGCCCCACGAGGGCTCCGGCTGATGGAGCTGGCGCCAGCAGGTTCCCGGCTGAGTTCAGAAGTCAAGGACTCGGGCAGGTGGGGAGGCGGGGGTGGAAACCCGATCCCCGGCCGAAGCAAGGGGCGAGGTGGGATCAGGGCCCTTTCTCGACCGGAGCGCCGGGTTGAAGACCCCTGGAGCCGGTCTGGGGCGCGAACCTGCAGCCCGCTCCCGACAGACCCGGTCCCCGTAGGGGTGATCGATAATGCACCGGCGGGCCCCGGGTTCCCGGCAGGACAGTCCGCCCGTTACTCCTTCCGCTCGGCTCCAAACGGCGCCAGGGGGGCTCCCTGGACACCTACCTGCGCGGGGCGGGAGGTGAGTGTGCTGGGGATTTCTGCACTTGGGTGCAAGGTGCGCGCTCCCCTGCTCCTGGGGCGGGAGGGATCTGCAGACGTGGGCCCTGGGATTGGTGCACATTTGGGTGCGGGAGAGCGGGCGCGTGAACATATATAGTCGTGGAAATGTGTGTGTGTCACTTAGCTCTAGTGAATAGTGCGCTCTCTCTGTGCATTATATATATATATATACGCATGCACCTACGCACACAGTGATTGTGTGTGTAGATACACACGGAGATGCACAAGAGATATATAGATATATCGCTCCCTGTGTCTGTATAATATTACATATATATCTTGAGCACCTCGCTGTATGTCTATACTCAGACAGAGAGATGCACAGGAGATATATATACAATATATAATACGTGTGTGGAGAGAGATGCACAAGAGATTTTCTCTCTGTCTGTCTCTCTCTGCCCCTCTCCCCCGTGTGTGCGTATAGACACACACCCCCCCGATGCATAGCAGATATAGCGATGTACATACAATATCTATGAGTAGAGTTGCGGAAAGTCGCGTGATTCTTATTTACCCCCGATCGACGCGCAGAGCGAAGCAATGGGTCAGGCAGCAAAAACAAAAAACTCCTCTTGCGTTCTCCAAACTCCCCCTCCCCCGTGCTGTGACCCCTTTCCGCCCGGGTTGAATGGGGCGAGATGGCGGAGGGTTGGTTGGAGAGTCGAGGTTCCGAACCGCAGACCTGGAACTGCCCACCCCGCACAACGCCCTCGACGAAGAACTTGGTCTGAGATGTTTTCACCCCCCACATCCCCCGTTGTTCTTCCCTTTGAAAGACCTGCTCGTCCCGGGACAACTTTCTGCGGCCCGAGCTTCGAAATGAGCGGCGGACGGGCGCTGCGTCGCGGGAAGCGCTAGCGATTGGTTCTGACACGGGACAAAACCAACAAGGCAAATATTTATTTAGCACTCAAGGCCGGCTGAGGATCTCTGGGGACCCCCGAGACGGCTTTTTGGACAGAAGCTCAATAACTGCCTTTGAGGGGAGGGTTTGCGGGGGGGGATCCCTGCGGTTCCTGGGGAGAGGGGTGAATGGGGGGAGAGGACATTTCAGACCAGATGATTCCTTCTCCATCCTCAGCAGCAGCCACTCACTTAGCATCAGCCAAGCACTGGTCCATCTGGTGAAGTCCTGATACCCTATAGCCTGGGGAAGGCATGGCTGGGGCGGTCACTTTTCGGGGGAGGGGGATCCGCAGCGGTTCTCATGGCGCGGGGGCGGCAGTAGACGGATGGTTACATCAATGATCGTTTCAAATACGTCCTGTGCGTTCATTCCAAATGAAGGCGGGAAATGCCAGCTCTGCGAGATCCATCCCGGAGCCTGAATGTAAATAGCGACATAATTGTAAAATGACCCAACTTTAAGAATCTCTCACCTGGCCCTTTGCCCGCCTCTCTGGTAAGCATTTAAAAATCCTGCCCATCTATAGTTTAAGACTCAATCTAATGATGATCGAAGACTGAATACTTCAGTTCACAACTGAATCCCGAGTAACAACGATTTCCAGGCCGTCTATAATTTCAGAACAAATCTAAGGCGTGAAGAACACCATCCATCTCAAAATCGAGCGCTATTTTCAGCAGCCCCCAATTGAAGATTTCTCTCTCTGATTTCAGAGTCTACCTAAATTCCTGAATTGTGCAAAAACTTACCGTATTTACTTCCGATAATGATAGTCTCCATATTGATTTAGTTGGGGAAGGGTGAAATCTCCATAGCATTCTGCAACCGCTTGCAATTAATTTCTATTTTCATTTAGCCTCTTTTTTCTCTCCAACGACGGAAAAGAGAGATTTCCCACGAAAGAGTTTTGTTTCTATCCCCTTCAATAATGGCTCCCAGCGCCCCATCTCTAAATAATCTTCAGACCTACCAGGATAGCATTTCTTTTTAATTATTTACCTGTTAGTGAAAATGCTGCAGGTTTTTGCTAATGGTCTCTGTTCTGCGACTTGACAAGCCTCTAACTCTAGGCAGCAGATCATTTCATTAAATTTTAATGTCGGTCAATTGCCCACCATAAAAAAATTACAGACTGTGATCCCATCTAAAATATTAATACTTTAATGCTTGCTGTTAAATAAGCCAGTTCCCCAAGCGCCCCCAAATCAATTCTTCATAATGCACTCCTCATTTGGGCCCAAGCTTAGAGACATTTTTCTTAGATTATTATTAACTTATGTCAATGGCTCACCCAATTAGTGATCGCGGGAGAAAGGGGGCTTTGGAAAAAAAAACTCGACTCTCTTTACAGCTAACGCGCAATGTTGCAACAGCTGAAGACTTTGAACTCCGTCGAGTTGGTGATTGGGCTCCTAACAGGCATAAATCGCGTATTTCCTGCGCTCTCTGGGCGGCCAGGTTTCGTTTTGTTCAGTTTACAGCGGCTAGATGTCAAGGCGATGAATTACTATGGATACTATAGAGATAAATAAATCCAAGGCGCACATAGACCGGCAAAACCTCCCCGGTTTAACCCGGGCCACTGGAAATCTCAGCGGAAAAGATGGGTGTTTACACAGGCCAACCCAAAGCTGGCTCGAAAACATCCCGAAAATGCAAAAACTCATTTAAAAATCAAAGGATCTTTAATTTCCAAGCTGTTGTTGGGGGAAAAAATTACAGTTCCACGCCGATAATTTTCCAGTGATTTTTTCCCTGGCTTTAAACATAAAAGTTTAGTGTCAGAAGATGAACTGCGTTCTGCGGAAATACAGGGGCCTTTTTTTTAAAAAAAGCGAGGAAAACACCTCGCTAACGGAAGATTCCTGGATCGAGGAGAAAACGTGAAAACGGCGCAAACAACTAGTGACAAAGTTGGATTTGCGGAGCAAATTAAAAGAGCTCCGAAATTATTCTATTGCCCGAAAACTCGCTCCCATTGTAATCAATCGCTTATTCTAATTTGAAATCCGTAGCCCCTGGAAATCCCGCGGCTGGATCTGGTCGGTTTCAAGCACAGAAAGTTTGCTGGGGGGAACCAGGGGTGGGGCCCTTGGGATTCTGGGATCTCTGTAGCTGTTTTTCTGACTGATCGACACCGAAAAAAAAATAAAGCCACATACGTTTCCAGGACAATTTACTCCCACACGCGTCGTTTTTAGCTGGTTCTTTAAACTACACTCTCAGGCTAGCTGGAAGAATGGGCTGTCTGTCGTTTTATATTCCTGCTCACGTTGAGTACACTTTGGTTTCTGTCCCATCCTGTATAACAGTAGCGTTTTTTGAAAGGGATCCCTACAGTCGAGAGGAAAAAGCTTATGTTTACCCCTAACATTGTAAGCTGAGCTTCTGAACAACGATAAGTTAGTGGTGAGATGACCTCCGCAGAGCCACGCGTGAGATCTGCAATCACGTTTCCACGCAGCGAGGCATATTTAGAAAGTGACCCGTTTATTTCGGTGGAGACGGGGAGGAAGGATTTGGCAATTGAGTGGAACCTTCTAAATTCGGGGAAGGCCGGAGCACACCCGCGGGAAACTTTCTGTTTGCTCCACTCTCAAAAGGCTGGATTTGTTACTTTCTAAATTGGTATTTCTTATAAAACAAATAAAAAAACCCCCAAACTCTCCTCCTGACCTCAGGGAGGATCTCCGCCCTTCAAATCAACCGCAGAGATGGGGCTCTGGACAGCGAAACCGGTCTGAGTCCATCTGAATTCAAAACGTATCTGATTTCCCTCCACTTGTTCGCTGGTTCAGGCAGGCAGTATCTGGTGTCACGCTGGCTAAACTGGGAACCGGACGTTTCTTTCCCCTATTCATTAAAATTTAAGGGGGATAAAAGTTTCCGAAATATTGAGAAGGCTTCCCTAGGGAATAACCGTGACTAGAAAGGACGGGTGTCAAAACAGGTCTGAGCCGTCAAGAAAAACAAGGACGGGAACCCCTCGCTCCGAAAATGTATTCGGCCGTGCCTCGTTTTACCGGGGCAGACGCCAGACTCTGTGCTAGCTCGATCATAATAACAGGAGGAGGGAACAGGTGCGGAAAGAGGCAGGTGATTTGCTTTTCTACGCGTTCAGGCGGATTTCAGCCTGGTCCGCGCACTGGGAGTCGCGCGATTTTAGCTAAAGGCCTTATGCCATTCAATGCCTTCATGTGCCGGACGTTTATTTTCAACCCCCCCCCCCGCGCGCGCATTTCTATGAACACACCAAGCACCAGAATCGATGGATTTTTTTAGTCAAGTATTTTTTACCTGCATAATGTGTGTGTGGGGGCGGCGGGGGGAATCACTGAAAACAATTGGGGGTGGAAAAAATATGAACCACCCTTTTAAACTCCCCCGTCCCACTGTCTCCGAGCGCAGGAGCAAACCCGAAAAACAGCGCTAAATAAATTAACTTAAACCTACCGGACTCACCCACCCACCACCTGGGCTGAGTCTTGCCCCAAGCTACCCAACGCCCACCCCGCTCCAAGCAACAGGACCTCGGGGACAACAGATGGAGCTTGTCTCTCGCCTCCAATCCAGCAGAACCCACGGGTGACATGTGGGGCCTCCACCCCAATGAATTGTAGGGCAAAACCCAGCCCCAAGCCGGAGGGGGCGGGAGGCGGCTGAGTGTGTAGCCAGCAATCAATCCACACAGAGACTCAAAGCTCCTTCTCCAGAGAGGTCCCATACAGGGCCCAAAAATCCCCCTTGATCTCAATGGGTTTAGGGTGAGGTCTGTGGAGCAGCGATCCAAGCTGGACGTGACCATAACCGTGGCCAGGCCCCGCTCAGACCTGGCCAGGGTTATGGGCTGTCACAGCAGATTCAATAAATAAAGCCCCGGGGATTCGAGGAGCAGGACCCTCATTGCCACGCTCCCCACCTCGCCGAGAGACGTGCCAAGTCCCCCCTTCCTCGGGACATCCTAAGAACCCGGGGGCGGTTGATGCCCCTTCTTGTACAGGACAGTCCCTTGACATATTCTCGGTATGGTTAGCCTTCGCTGTACCTCATTGTTCCTTCCCACGGCGATTTGCCCGATCACCAGGAGTCTCGGGGTGGGGGGGCATTGGGGAGAGAGAGATAAAAATATACTCTCAATACTTTAAAAAAAAACCCACCCCCCAACGGCTGGAAACCGTGTTTTCTGCAATCACGATGCGGTAGCTCTGCCTTAGGGTTTCGCCCTGCTGGTTTGGGCCACATCGAAGTGTGAAGCTGCCCTCGCCCCAGAATTCACGGGGCAGTGGGTCGGTACAATATTTTAGGGGGGATGCCACATCTGGACACAAGGCGGGTTTCTTTGTACGGGAGGTTAGTTTGCAAGTGTTACAAATGGGGACGATTTGAAAGAGGCTCCGAGTTTTGATATCCGAGGGACTGTGAGCAGAGGGCTGGTGAAGAGACTATGAAGGGGAAGAGTATTTGGATGGGGGGTGCGTGAGGACAATGCAGTTTGCGCTTTAGGAGCAAGGCAGGTCTGTGCGTGCGCCCTTAAGGGAAAGCATCTCAACACGCCTGTCGGGAATTATTATTTATAAAATCGAGAGCAGGCGTTCCTCCTTCTTAACGTCAATCCACCAGGCCCTCCCGTCTCGGATGAATTGGCCGCGTAACTGATCGGGGTAATTTTGTTTAGGTTCCTAACGAGGAGGCGCGATCCGGTCCCACTTGGAAGCTGGTTTAAAGCTGTTCTACCCGTGATCTTCTGTCTGTCTGGGGGAAAAAACCCGTGATCTTCTGTTTGTGTTGAGGTGCAACGATCCGATGGGGGGTGTGTGTGTGTGTGTGTGTGTGTCCAGTTCTGGGTGGGAGAGAGACACAATAACTTCACCAGCAGTGAAAGGGGGGCTGCGTGTAGTTTTACCTGTCTTTGGATCAAAAGGGTCTCACTTTACGCGCGGGTCCCTTTATCCCAATAGACATCCCGAGCAAGGGGCCGAGTCTGTAACCGGCTGGTTCTATCTGCTCCCTGGAAAAGCGAACTCGATTTCACTTGGCCCAGCGGGACAACACTCGACTCAGCACAGACTGGCTCCGGGAGAAGCCGGGATCTGAAACCCCCGCTCTGGAGCGGCGGAGATCCCGGCCGCTGGGAGGGGGTCAGCTAGTTTCCAAAGGGGTCGAGAGTGGATCGCTTCGGGTGCGGAGATCCCCGGTGAATACCGCGCCCACCGTGGGCAAACGCGCCCCGGTCAATTGCAATCACGCCCCCCCCCCCCACACACAGATCGGTGCCCACCAGCAGGCGCTGGGGCAGGAGGCAGATGGCACTGGGAGGTGGGGGGGGGGGGGACCGGCCGTCTGCAGAGGCGCTTCGGGAAAATGCAGCCCCGGCGGTGGCCTGGGCCCCTTCCCTGGCTCGCTCGGAAGTCGCTGACTGTTGAGCGCGTCCTCCGGCGGGCAGATAGGGAGCAGCCTAGGGACAGGACGGCCTGAAAGATGCCCAGGGAGCCCCTGCCTTTGTGGGCGCTCAGTGGAACAGCCTCGACCTCAACAGGGGAACGGGCCGATCGTGTGGAACGACTTACACACGTGCTTGTCCTTGAAAAAGTTGGCCTGTCGAGCTCTCCGTGTGTCTGCACCTACAGGCTCCGCGTTCAAGCGATCCCCAGAGTCTGCCCAAGTCCAGGGGGGTTCAGCTCCGGGCCCTTCGTTTTGGGGTTATTCGCAGAGGCTGGCACGTGGGACTGATTTACTCAAATCGAGGGGCCCATCTTCATCTATCCAGGCCGACGAAACCTCTCCAGTACCCGCACTCCGCAGGGGCCCAGCGGGGAAGACCGGGGGAAGGTTTGGTGGGTCAACAATCGGGTGGATAATTTAGTTCCGGAAGGGAGAGGCGAGTCACTTCTAAAGTAAAGCGGGGGCGCCCCAGATAAACATTTTACATCGAGTAGAAAACGATGCATTTCCATTTATCCAGCCCACACCGGCTCGTGTATCTAGCCTCTGGAAATCCTCGCTCGTCGTGTATTATCTATTTAGATTTCTACGAACGAATAGCTCGATCTATTTGCAACTCTTCTGCCTAACATGTTTGGATGTGTTTAGATTTCTACAACTACCCCCTGTGTGTCCCCAGCTCTCCTCTGTAAATCCGCCGCGGATTATTTTGTTGCGTGGTTAGATTTCCACAACCCACAACCGATTTCTACGCGGAACGCTCAAGAGCGGCTACCACCTCGGAGCGCGGATCTGTGCAGGGCCAGCGATCCGCGCTCCCGTTTCCATATCGCTGCCCCCTCCGCCCCTCTGACTTTGGAAGAAGAAAGGAACCCCCGCCCCCTCCCTCTGCTCCCCCAGCCCGGGCAACCCCGGCGCCGATTAAGCTCCCCCCTCCTTTGTCTGGGCACGAGGTGCTTTGCACAATGGCAGCAAAATACCTGCAGCTTTTCCACGTGGTGGCGGAAAGGCAGGCGCGTGTGTTGCACTCTGCCAGGGCAGGATGGGAGGAACGAGAAATACACCGGGGCCGGGGGGTGGGGAGGGCTGGGGGGCGTCTGTGGATGCTTAGAGAAGACGTGAGCTAGTCCAGTGCACAAATAAACGCCCGGCTCTTGCAAGCTGCCTCCTTTGCGCTTTGCAAGCGGCGGGGACGGGACTCTCTAAGGCGCTGGCTAGTCTGGGGTTTTTTGGGCTCGGAGAGAAACTCCTCGTCTCCCCTCTCTCTTCCCTGCCTGTCATTCATTCAGCGGCTCTCAGGATCCAGCCAATGGAGACCCAGGGCCTAGGAGCAGCAGGCCTTTGGGTAACATGATTGATGCCCTAGCCGCCGAGCCGGAGTCCAGACGCGCTCGGTCGCGCTCACCCATTCTCCCCCAAATCTCCGCTCTGGCTCTTTCTCCCCCAGCCCTTCCCGCCCCGCGTCCAGCCTCCTCGGAGGCTTCGGGGAGAAGCGAAGCGAGCCCGGAGCGGCGCGCCGTGTGAACCTCTCCCGGGCTCCGGCAGTGGCCTGGTGCCGGTTGGCGGCTGGGGGACCCCCCGTTGTAGTCGTTGAGGGGGGTTCGGAGCGGCAGGATGGATCCCATGGGGGCTCACCACCTCCACCAGAGCCACGCCGAGCCCATCAGCTTCGGGATCGACCAGATCCTCAACAACCCGGACCAAGGCAGCTGCATGATCGCCGGCGCGCGGCTGCAGGACTCCCCCGACTACGGCCTGAGCTGCATCGTCAGCAGCGCCTACAACACCATGACCGGCAGCTACGGGGCGAACGGCGGCTCGGCCGGGGCGTACCCGGCCGCCTGCACCATGGCTTCCCTGCCCGGCTCCTACAACGTCAACATGGGGGCGGCCATGAGCGGGACCGGCCTGGCCTCGGCGGGGGGCGTGATCCGGGTGCCGGCGCACAGGCCGCTGGCGGGCGGCGGGCACCAGTCCCTCTCCACCGGGATGCCCACTGTGCCCTCGGTGAACTCCATGAACAACCTCTCGGGACTCACTTTCCCCTGGATGGAGAGCAACAGGCGGTACACGAAAGACAGGTTCACAGGTGAGTCCTGTCCCCGGGCTCCCCACCGCTGCTAGGCCTGGCCGGCCTGGGTTCGCTGGTCCCTGGTCTCCCCTCGCTGCCCCTGCCAAGGCAGGAGCGATTGATCGCAGGGTGATCACCAAGAAGCCCCCGGCCCCGCTCTAGAGGTTCCGAGCAATGGGCACAGCGAGGCAGATCCCGCCTTAGAATTAGTCCCGGGCCAGGCGCGGAGGCAAGAGAGTCGTGAGGAAAGAAATAGACACACCAAAGGATGCAGCACAACTAGCGACCCAGGGGGTGAATCCGACCGAATGGGATTATTTATTACTTACGGGGGGAGGGAGCGGAGGGACGATTCCCCGAGCGCTTTTTGGCTGTTGGGTGCCAAAGTAGCCAAGGGACAGCGGGGTTTATCAACGAATCCGTCATTGGTACAGCTCTGTTGGGACCCAGAAAGCACAGCTAGGGTGTAACAATAACAATAAATGAACAGTGGATGTCGCCTTTAATTCCTCTAAGCTCACCCCCAAAACAGCAGCAAAAGTTTTTTCAGGCTCCGATATTCCGGATGCGGGGGAGGAGGGTTAGTGCAGGAAAGAATCGATCGGGGTTTTTTATCCGTAACTGGGCGTGGAAGGAGAAGGCTTCGCCCGGATTTATTTTTCAATGGAGAGTTTAATGTAGACACAAGAGTTGTTGGATCTAAGCCCCGAGAGGGAACCGGAGCGGGCTCTGGTCTCGCTATGCCGAAGCTGCGAAAGGGTTTTCATGTTTCTATGATTAGTAACACGTTTTTGTCCTAGTTTTTCTTCAGTGAAGTTTACGGATCAATGTAAATTTCCTCGGCGAAACGGGGTTTGCAGTTCCCAAGCGAGCCTAACGCGGGATATCCTAATGAACAGACAACGCGGCTTCCGCCGCCAGGGCCGATCAACTGATTTAAGTGCGGCTCTTTCGCTCCTCTTTGGGATTCATTTTTTCCCCATTGCCCCGCACAAGTGTCTGAACTGAGAAACGAATCCGACCCCCAGATGAGTGGATTGGAAAGGCAGAGACGTTGTAAATGAGGTAGCGAGGACGGGGTTTGTCCCCTTTAATGCACCGGTTAATTTATACTTTCCAGAGTGATGATTTTTAAATCTCTTTGTGCGCGGGTGTCATTTTACTCATACAATTAAAACTACAAACGAATGAAGTCTTCAGCTACCTCCCAGGGGGAGTAAAGGCTTCATTTCATCCTGGTTTAGAGAGCGCTTGGAGATCCTGGGGCGAAAGGCGTCTTTAGAATTGCAGAATATTTCCCCGTTATTAACTATTACAACAAGCAAAACTCTCCTGACCGCAAGCGGAACTTTTCCCTGAGCGGGTACCAGGGAGGTGAGCCCAAGAGGAGAACTAGGCTGGTTAAAGGCAGATGAATGCACCTAGAAATGGCATCGTATAAACCCCGAACAAAAGGCTTCCCAGAGATAAAACCACATAGTGTTGTTAGTTATTATTACTGCTGAGTATTAAACGCAGCAACTGGCTGGGTTTAGAGTCGGGGAATGTCTCAGGGTTAGGAACAGGGGCCAGACCGTTCCGTCTGGGATGTACTCAGCCTTTGGCACTGGGATAACTCTTTGCCATGTGCTCTGACCGCTAGATATGAAGTTGTTGCTGCATCCATTTCACAGATCCGAGTAGTAATTAAGGGGTGTTTAAATGCATGAGAGGCCCGAATTAGCTCAGTATCACAAAAAGGCCGTTTCGCCTTAAATTTCCAGCAAATATTCCCTTCTCAGCTGAGTTTCACCGAGGAAGGTTCAGTGCTGTTTAGCTTCAGCCGCGCTAGAAGATTTAGGGGCCTATATTTTTCCATTTCCTCCCTGCCGGATTCTTCTGGTGCCGGAACAGGGAGCAGGGCAGAGGCTTTTCGGCGCTGTCTCGAAGCGGTATGGTCAAGCGAGAGGGGTAAGAGAGAACGGGGTGAAGATCTGTGTAGACCGCGGACGTTTTAGATCTCTCTGTTCATAGCGTTTTTCTATCTTCTCCGTTGAACGGGGCAATACCCCGATACCTCCCGTCAGTGCATCCGGTCTAGAGATGATCTTCCACAATTAATAAAAACAGATCCAAGCTAATAAACAGCAACGCTCTTTCCAGGAGCCATGCATGCGTTTGAACCTCCCCTAGAAACGATTTCGATCCACTCTAGCGATCCCCGCGGCTCAATATAAGGAGAAAGGGGGAAGTAAACCCGCGTTTGTGTTCCGTGGACGTTGGTGATTGCAAACTTCATTTTACACCAGGGCGAGGCAGGATAATCGTGTTTAAAGAGAATTCAGGGGAGAGAGATGAGCAGTTATAGCAGATACTTTATTCATTGGACTAAACAGCGCAACCAAAGAGATCTCTTTAAAAAACAAAAACAAACAAAGACAAAAAAAAATCCCCTTCATGTCTACACCAGGGACTAAAGCAAATCTGAATTGTGGAAATCTGTCGACATAAGAGAGATGATTCGTTTCCCAAAGTGTTCCCTCCGCTCCGCTTTCTTAACCCAATAGCCAGTGTGTGTGTTGCTAATACCATTAAATGATTTTGTCACATTCAGAGCAACCTGGGGCGGGAGGTGGTGGAGTTAGTTCTCCTCTTTACTTGAAATAACCAAACGCCTCGGGTGTATTTTAAACACGTGTCTGACCCCGACTGCTCCCAAAGGCAGCTCGCAGCGCCTCTCTATTGACCGAGTCCATCCAGTTCCCTAGTCCGTGGCGCGCCCCTAAAATACCTCCGGCGCGGCACCCCTGGGTGCGGCAGCCCCTGTTCACCCCCCTTCCCCGATTAGCAGCCAGCGGGATGAGGGGTGGGAATCACGAGGACTTTTCTGGGGAAAGGGCAATTGGCGGCCAATCCCGAGAACGCGTTCAAATAAATCGCGGGACGTAGTTAAAATAAATCGCGGGACTTAGTCAGCACGCGGGGCTTCGGGCCGATCCGGCCCCTGTGAAGTCAATGAATGGGAGTGTGTGGGGGGGTCCTTGTGAAGTCAATGAATGGGGGAAGGGGGGGTCCTTGTGTAGTCAATGAATGGAGGTGGTGGTGGGGTCCTTGTGTAGTTAATGAATGGGGGTGGTGGGGAGTCCTTGTGAAGTCAAGGGATGGGGGGTGGGTTCCCTATTCTGTGCGGGTTCTTCCCCCCGGCACCTCCCACCGCTCATTACTAACGTCTGCGGCTCCTGGCCCTGTCTCCGTCTCCCCCCTACCCCGCAGGGCGACCTGATGTTTGTGTCTCACAAGGCCCTGGCAGAGGGTGGTTATTGCTGGGGAAGGTTAGGCCTGGGGGGCCGGGGGGTGCTTTGCCGCATGCTATGAGCAGCTATAGCTCCCCCAGGGCAGCAGGGGCTCTGATAACCCCCCCCCCCGGCCAGGCTGTGCTCACTAGCCTCACACGCTCAGTCTGTCTCTGCTATCGCTGGTGGACCCCTCCTGATATTTTGCTGCTTGCTTCTTTGCCCCCACCCCCACCTCTCGCCCCGTCTCCCACCCCAGTGGCCCTCTCACCCTTCACTGTAACACGCCGCATAGGTCACCCCTACCAGAACCGGACGCCGCCCAAGAAAAAGAAGCCCCGGACCTCGTTCACCCGGCTGCAGATCTGCGAGCTGGAGAAGCGGTTCCACCGGCAGAAGTACCTGGCCTCGGCCGAGCGGGCGGCCCTGGCCAAGGCCCTCAAGATGACAGATGCCCAGGTGAAAACCTGGTTCCAGAACAGGAGGACAAAATGGAGGTGAGACGCAAACTCCTCCGGGGGGGGGGGTTCTGTGTGTGTGTGTGTGTGCACGCGTGGTCTGATAGGGGTGTGTTTAGTCGGGGGTGTGATTGTCTCCATTGTCTTTGCACGTCGTCTGGGGTTTGCTCCCGTTATCACGTGCCTCCCTGTGCTTTGCCTGCTGGGTGTTGTGTTAGTGCGCGTCTGTGTTGTCGTTACTGGGCAGGGACCGCTCGGGGCTGCCCCCCCCGTGTGTCGATCCAGGAGTGTGACAGAGGTTTGCCCCTCGGGGCGCGGGTTTGTGTCTCTCCTCGCACCCCACTGCCGTTTAAAGGGGTTCAGGATCGGAGCTTTGTCCCATTGGAAGAAACTGCCAAGCCTGCGTTAAGCTGAAAATGGTCCGAGCCTTCGGTTCTGTTCACCAGGCCCGGGGCCTTGGCACAGTGGACACAGTTGTGTTGAGCAAAGCCGGGGGCTAGCCAGAGAGAGGGCGAGTTTTGTGGTCGATTGATGCTAGGGTGACCAGATGTCCCGATTTTATAGGGACAGTCCCGGTTTTTGGGTCGTTTTCTTATATCGGCTCCTATTACCTCCCACCCCGTATCCCGAATTTTCACATTTGCTGTCTGGTCACCCTAATCGATGCATTGATTCGATTGATGGGCCCTAGGGTCACACACACACACGGTCCGGATCAGAAGCGGAGTTGTGGGACACAGAAGAGAGCGCGCAGGCATCGCATGGGACTGCTGGGATCCGGGCGAGTAGAGAAATCCAGAAGTTCAGGAAGGTTTGGGGGGGGGTCCCCTCTGTGTCAGCCGGTATCAGCCACAACAACCAGGAGACTTTGTGGCACTTTAGGAACTAACACATTTAAGACCCTTCCTTGGTTTTGGTCCAGGAAGCTGTTTCAAACACCATTTTTTTCTCTCTCTTTGGAGGGATCCTTTTGGTTTAGTGCTTTAAAAATACATAGAGTATTAAATACAGGAGACCGGTGTCCCCAAACACCAGCAGTTCTGTCCAGCTGACCTGTGAGAAGAACACGCCCATTTCATATATATATTCATGGCCTGCTAACAATCAATGAAACTGCTTGGGAGTGGATTTCTGATGGACTCTCTCTACTCCCCCCAGAGTTAAGGCAATTTATACCAGCTAATGATCTTCCCCCGAGTCCTTCTCAGGGTAACACTTCTCTTCCAAGTGCTCTGGTAGCTTTAGATGGGGAACAATCAGGGCCAATAATAATGGAAAACCATTTCCGGAGGAGAAACCCCTGAATTAAATTGTTTCGCTTAAAAAATAATGAGGCTACCCGACGGGGAGGCAATTGTTACTGTAGAAAAGGCATCTTTGGGGTGTATTTTGGGGAGTTGTAAGTACTTTGGAGGAGAAGGCAATGTACAAAATCTAGCAGCTCTGGCCTTTGCGGGTGTTTGTTTTGTTTTATTTTCTTCGGTGAAGACAATTTGTACTGATCAAAAAGCGGGGTATACAACCCCCATCTCTATCCACGGATATGTCATTACGAACGTAGCGTTTTATGAATATATTCGGCTCGGGTAAAGGGGCGCAAGAGGAAAAAACTATTTTCCTGGGCCATGTGGCCACAGAATAGAATTGTCTCAGGTCAGGGACTCTTTCCAAAGTATCAGAGGGGTAGCCTTGTTAGTCTGGAATTGCAGAGGTAACCGAGTCCTGTGGCACTTTAGTTAGTCTTTAAGGTGCCACAGGACTCTTTGTTATTTCCAAAGTATCTTACGGGAGTGAATATTGCCACTATCCGCCATATGTCAGGAATATTCGTTTTCACACCAGCAACCAGAAAATTTCGATGAGTAAGAAGGGATAGTGGATTTCAGTACAGTATCCTAAAAAGACATCACTAAGATTTGATATTTATCTGAAAAGCCCCAGCAGTCCTGAAAGTGCCGGGGGAAATGAACTGGGGTAGATTTGGAAGTCTTTGGCGGGCTGGGTATGCTAAAAGCGAGGGATTTTAACTTTGAAAAAATCCCATTGAGGTTTTATAGTTAGACAAAGGACGTTTAAGAAATGGAACCCGTCTTGTTTTCTTTACTCACCCTCCAACGTACAGTGCCAGCCCAGAAAGGGTGTTACAATAACCATTGTTCAAAAGGAAGACTATATGTATAGTGGGTTGAAATCTCTAATGTGGAGTTCTGAATTGTTATTGACTTGGTTTTTAAAGGACTAGAGGGTTATTTTCTCTAGTCTTTCGCAAAACAAAATATACTGTTTGCTTGTTTTTTTAAAAAATCATCTTGTATCATTGCATCATTGTATAAATAGCTTGGATAAAGCTATTTATAATCCACAACAGACCAGCTCTTATTTAGAATGGGTTGATCTCAATTTGTTTTTTTAAAAAAGCCTTCGTGCTACACGGTTACAAATCCATCTCCCCTTCCTTGCTCTAAGTCAGATTTCTGCCAGCATTAGTGGGGGAAATGCCACAGACAGATAGAGGTGAGGTCTCGGGTAAAAATAGACAAATATAGGAGATTATTTAGAATATTTATCGCGAGAAATGTACACGGCAGCTTTTGCTAGGATGTGTCAAAAGGAATTGGAAGACAGATGTTTCAATAAATACATGAGGGTTAAAGAAAGCTCCTTGCGTATGAAATAACTCTTCCTGGGTTCCGAGTCTAAAGGGAAGGATTGGATGTTAGGGTTGACATGGGTAGCTAATGGAATAGCTTTCAATTTCTCTCGTCTTTTCTGTGTCCCTTCTGGGGCCGCAAAAACTAACAGTTCTGTTTTGAATGCACCCCTCCCCCCAACTGCAGGTTTGTGTGAAACATACAAAAGTGAACTCTAGACCAACATTTCCTGATCAATTTATATATATATATAAAAACAGCAGTTACCAGGGCGCTAACGGCAAGGGAGTCCTAAACCGCACGGCTACCCGTTACACCATGGGAAGCTATTTAATAGAGGTGCGATTTGGGGATCCTAAAGGAGACAATCGCCGGAATTTTATGTCCCCGGACAGTTCTTGCACACAAAATGTAACTGCCTCAATACTGCTTCATCCCATCAGTCCGGCAGCGCGGGGAAGGGGCTGTAGGGAATGAGATCGATACTGGGTCAGAAGGAAGTTTACGCGGCGCAGCAACCGCGCGATTTGCCAGAGTTTCAGGGAACAAATCACTTTCACCGGGTCCTGTTAGGTCACGTTCATTCCCGAGCCATTGAAATCGATGGGGAATAGAACGGGACCGGAATCGGGGCCATACAGTGATATAGGGTCCGATCCTTAAATCCTCACACGGGTAAAAGTCCCATTATATGATCGCTCCCGTGTCCTTTACTACTTTGGGTGCCGATCCTGCTCTCCCTGAAAAACTCCCATCGGAGCAGGGAAGGGGAGGCTACTTCATATTCGTGCTGGGGGAAGGTCTTCCATAATTTACATATTTGCAATTAAGGCCATAGGCTGTATTAAATAATTATTACTAATATGTTGCCATTCCGTTGAAATATTGAAATAAATTGCCTGGATCCTGGTGTTTTTAAACCGTGCGGTATTTATTTTGCTCTTTGTTTGAAAAATGATCTCTCTCTATATATTTGCTGCGAACTGTGTTAACTGAGAATAATGTCCCAGTGTGAAATTAATAATCTGTTACCACTAATTATAAAGGAGCCTTCGTTACATTTCTCGATGAAGTCAAAACAGTATTAAATATGCATCAAGAGTAGATTTGCTGTGGAAGGAAAACTCGTACATTATTTATGCAATTCTTTCCTTGCCTCTTATTCAGAAAATAATTGGCTGCATACGTTGAATTTTGTCCTTTTGGAAGATGGCACATATTGGTGGTGTGGTTGTTGTTTTGAAGTCGGAGAAGGTGGCTACAGGGCCCATGAAGCTATGCCTGACAGTTGTCAAGAAATTAGTGCCATCCAAACTTATTTTACACCGTGTCTTTAATAAAAACCGTGCCTCAGAACTGCTTTTGCAGAATGAAATAACACATTGACTCAGCTACATAATAAATAATGCCGGATAAATCAAGCAGCGTGGGTCAGGGAGGAAAGCGAGGAGAGATCAGATAAAAAATGTATATTTCATGCTCTTTGTAGCTGTGAAATATACATGCACTGACTCTTGTCAATAACATTCCACTTTATTTGAGATGAGAATCTGTGTGGTGTCTCTGAACTTTCTACAGCCGGCGGGACTCCAATTTCCCACAGATAACCCAGCAACTTTTTTTTTTTTTTTAACTCTAATGGGTTATGAACTGAAACCTTTCAAGGGATCAATAGCAAAAGAAAACCCAAACAAACAGTAGTTTCATTATAAATTGATTTTCAAACAATGCATTACAAAGTGTGAAGCATCCTACAGAGCCAGGAAAATGACAGACAAGGCCATAAATCTGGTAATTGCCACCACAGAAACAGCAGAAAGAGACAGAGAAGGGATTTTTGTTGGCTGATTTTTGACACTGGGTGGATAGGCAGAGGAAATGTCTCTGCTTTTCATACCCGGATACCCCCAAAAAGGAGCCATTCTGTCCCTCATATGAGAGGCACAAAGGCCTAATATGGCAGGAAAACTTAAGCTGGGTGGTGCGTGTATTCCCCCGGGCCTTTGATTCATTCATATATAGTGCTTTCCACGCTGGATACTCCAAAGGGATGGAGGCAGCCATAGAACCAGGCTGCACAATGAGGTGAGCCCTGGTTTTCATTTGACTCAGTGAACTTCCAGCTGTCCTGCTTGATTTTCTAGGGCTGGCTAGCCCCGGGGGAACACAGTGAAAAGCAACTGGAAGAGCAGTGAGTTGAGCCCATCCACAGACTCTGTAACCTGAGAGCCACAGTAGGCCACATGGTTTCCAGGAGAGATAAGATCAACCTGGTGTTCCACTACAGTGTATAGAACTGGAGGGTGGAACAGAACTTTCTGCATGGTTCTATCCGGAGACCCTCACCTGCTGGAGTGAATGGGGATTTCCCCGATAAAGGAGCTCAAGTTTTGGCCAAAGTTATTTCAAGGGGCCTAACTGGGCACCAAGGAATGGGCTGTGTGTGTGCGTGCCCTGGGGGAATGCTATGCTACAAGGGATCTCCCCGGAGACCAAAGTAATACTCACACCTTCTTGCCACCTGTCTGAAATGGTCCATCCGGATTATCACTACAAAAGTTTTTTTCTCTCCTGCTGATAATAGCTCACCTTAATTGATTAGTCTCTTAGCCCTGGTCTATGGGGAGGGTGGGGAGGGAAATTGACCTAACAAACGCAACATCAGTTACATGAATAGCGTAGTTGAAGTTGACATATGCAGATCAACTTAGCTCGGCGTCTTCATGGCGCTGAGTCGCTCCCCCATCAACTCTGCCTGCACCTCTTGGGGTACAGCTACACTACCCATTGGATCGGTAGGTAGCGCTCAATGTATCGGGGATCGATTTATTGCATCTCATCTAGACACGATAAATCAATCCCCGAATCGACGCCTGTACTCCACCTCGGCAGGAGGAGTGAGTGGAGTCAACGGGGGGAACGGCCATGGTTGACTCACTGCTGTGGGAACAGCCAGGCAAGTCGATTTAAGATACTGTGACTTCAGCTATGCATAGCTGAAGTTGCGTATATTAGGTTGACCCCCACACACACTCCCATAGCGTAGCCTAGCCCTTTGTGTGGTGGAGGTTGGGAGTTGAAGGGAAAGCACTCGGGGATCAATTTAGCGCATCTAGATGAGATGCGATAAATCAGTCCCTGAAAGCTCGATCTCTACCCAAGGATCCGGCAGGTAGTGTAGACCTGCCCTTGGAGTTGGTATGGCAACCCCCATCTTTTCATGTTCTCTCTCTCTGTGTGTGTGTGTGTGTGTGTGTGTGTGTGTGTGTGTATATTGTCCCCACGGAAGCTTATGCCTGCATAAATGTGTTAGTCTCTGAGGTGCCACAAAGTCTCCTTGTTTTGGTGGATACAGACTAACCCGGCTGCGCCTCTGAAACCTGAAGGAAGTCTGTCTTTCCGTGGGACCACTTGGGAATAATTTCCCAAGGCCCCAGTCTGCAATAGGCTGGGCACAGTCCTGGAGAGCCGGGAACAACCCTGAATTGGCCAGGGGGAGCTGGTGGGGATGGGGGAGTAGATTTGACTTAATTAGGTCTCTTCCACCTCTGTCATCTCTGCTCCTATGGTCAGTTCATATCATCCTTGATCAGAACATGTCCTGCACCCCTGCCACAAAGGGAGCTTTGGATTTTGCTTGGTACTTTCTCTTTTCCTACGGCGGGTAATGGAAAGACAGTGTGGTCCAGTGGCTAATGCCCTGGACCGGGACTCCGGAGATACACATACTATTCCCTGCTTTGTGGCCTTCCACATGTCTCTCCTTGTACAGCACCCAGCACAGCGAGGCCTTGACCTCGGGAGGGCAGCTCTACCCAGATCTAAATCATTCCTGATGGTTGTTTTCTCCCAGGCGACAAACTGCAGAGGAGAGGGAGGCCGAGAGACAACAAGCCAACCGTATCCTCATGCAGCTCCAGCAGGAGGCCTTCCAGAAAAGCATCAACCAGCCCCTCCAGGCGGACCCCATCTGCGTCCACAACTCTTCCCTCTTTGCCCTCCAGAACCTCCAGCCCTGGTCCGATGACTCGTCCAAGATCACCAGCGTCACCTCTGTCGCCTCTGCTTGCGAATAGAGCCCACGACCCAGGGGTCCTCATGCACACACACACACACACACACACACACACACACACACACACACACTGCGTTCAGAGCCACCCATGCTCCAGCACAGCGTGAAGCATCCTTCTCCCAGCCAGAAACTACCCCCACACGCTGTCACCCAAGAGCCCACACTTCCAATGGGCCAAGTTGGCAAATATCCGCTTGGTGGGAAGAAGGGGAGGGGAAAAAAATAGAGACGCTTCCAGTCACCTGTGGGATTATTAAGATAAAAGCGGTGTTTCCCATTTTGTCTTTTGAAAGTCTCCATTACCGGACAATGAACAATGAGGAACTCCCTTCATTATTCCCAGAAAATAGAAATATGTCATCCCCAAGTCATCCTTTCAGAATCCAGGGAAGAAATCATCCCTGGATTCTGTCTGCAGCCAGTGTAGACCTTTGGTTCTTTGTATACATGTTTTAGACTGATCATTTAAAATGAAATAATTCTCCCTTCCTTGAAATGGAGCTTTGCCATTTCTTTAACAAACCCCCTCGTCTCCGCCTGGGTCATTGGTGCAAAAGAAATGCACAAACTGGATTCAACAAATGGACAACACAGCCCAGCTTTATTCTTTCGCCTGGTGATTTCCACTTGCAAGGGAAGTGAATTCCTTGGATTTCATCTAGGAATGTCTCTTCCTCCTTTTAATTATTATATTTTTCCAGTGCGGGAATGAGAGAGGAACCTGACAGACCTCTGAAGATAGTAAACACCATATTGCAAATAATTGTATGAAGATTCCAAACTGTTTCCCTGGATACCACAGACTCTGCATTGATCAACTTATATTTTAACAACTTTTGAGACATCTGTGGCATTCTGCAGAGACAATGCAGTTTCTTTCAGTGGATTATTTCGGTATGATTTACAAATGTTGTTCAATATTTTCTTTTACTTGTTTTGCTCTGGAAGTCAACTTAAGTTGGGGGAAAAATCTTTCACTTTCAAGTGTTTAACTCATTTCTTTAATTGTATTGAGGGAAGGAGACAGGCTTAAATCAAGCACTTCTTATAGCAAACTCCAGGAATATATATATAGATATATATGCACAGTATATATTTTTCAGTTACTTATAATCTAAAACAGCACTGCCAATTTAAGCAGCTGGTACAAACAATCAAATCAAAAATATTTTCAGTGAGATTTTTTAAGGCATTCATTTGTTTGTTTGTTTGTTTTAAGTTATGCACTTCTGAGGTGTTTCACGTGTATTCATTTTACAAAGTGCTTGTGTAATTTATGTGGAACAAAAGAATAAAAAAAAAAAAAGTCCAGGATACTGGACAAATCAGCTAAGGTTTTGCTCTGGTCTTTGTACTGCGTTCCAAGAGGGAATATTACACCAGAAGTTGCATGGCAACCGCCTTCAAAATTAAGGTTTGAGGTATAAATGGAATTAACATTCCCTTTCTATTTATGTAGAGTCTTCTTGGCTTCAGCACCAAGAGGGGTATGTAATACATTTTACCCCAGATCCTGCAAACATTTTTAGGCATAAAACCAGCAAAGCACTTATGAGCTGCTTAACTTTAAGCACTTCTTTGGGACTGCTTATGTGGTTAAGTTAAGCAGATATCAAGGACTTTAATCTGGAGAACAGAAGGTTGAGAGAGGACATAGGAACAGTTTTCAAGTACATAAAAAGCTGTTACAAAGAGGAGGGAGAGAAATTGTTGTTCTTAACCGCAGAGAATAGGACAAGAAGCAATGGGCTTAAATTGCAGCAAGGGAGGTTTAAGTTGGACATTAGGAAAAACTTCCTAACTGCCAGGGTGGTTAAGCAGTGGAATAAATTGCCCGGGGAGGTTGTGGAATCTCCATCATTGGAGATTTTTAAGAGCAGGTTAGACGCACACTGTCAGGGATGGTCTGATAATATTTAGTCTTGCCATGAGTGCAGGGGACTGGACTAGATCACCTTTCGAGGTCCTTCCCAATCCTATGATTCTATGACTTTTCTGAATAGGAATGGGATTACTTGCATGTTTAAAATTAAGCCCATATTCAAGTGCTTTGGCCATTCTATACATATCAGGGCTTGTTTATAGGGGGAAGTTGACCAGAATCCTTATAGTGCAATAGCTCCCTATTTCAGAATCTTACTCTGCAATAGCTGTAATGCTTTACATTCACACCCTACCTTATTCCTCATGTAGACAAGCCCTCGGCCAAAGCAAACTGAAGGCACTGGAAAAATTCTCTCTGACTTATGAGGGCTTTGGACTAGCTGTTAGGGCTTATGCTCCCTGGAAATGTTGCACTGACTTCATAATGGAGCTTATGTTCTGCTCATAATCATTACTGGCTCAGAGATGTTTGCAGGATCAGGGTCTTAAAAGGCCAACTTCTAAATTCAGCAAGAACCTGAGCCAAAGCCTAGGAAAGCCTGTCATTGGCTTCAGTGTGCTTGTGTCAAGCCTTCAGTGCAGAAAGCAGGTAATAAAAGAACCCGAGTCTTCTGTGAGTTCAGAAAGCCGGACACATCACTTTAGTGCAAGTTACAGCAGGGCAAAGCAAAGAAGATTTTTTTTGTTTTAATAATTATGGCAGAGTGAGACCAAAATTCATGGCACTCAAGGGTTTTTGATCCTTATATAGGCTGCGTTCTCACACAGATGCATAAATACAAAGAAAACTGATTTATTTGCAGATCTGTTTATAGCCTATACAACTATTCACAAACAGCAGCCCGAATAAAATCGGTTCCTTTTCTCCAGACAAGGGCCAAATATTTTTGTAACTTTGAATTCCTTTCTTTACTCGAAGTGCCTGTTTAAATGTGGGGAGCTAGAGAGGAAGAGGAGAGGATGTAATCTTTCATTACTTAATATTAGCAATAGGGCTACGATGTGGTTTTGTTTTCAAGTTTTCCTTACAGGGAAAGGCACTGACCAATCAGAATGAGCACAGTGCTCACTATTAATATTAATAATAAACAGCAAAATATTCATATGACATATCAATTCTTTACAATTTCATACCAAAACAGCTCTTTTAGAATTGCAGTGTGACTCATTTTTATACTTCAACAGATCTCCCAAGAAAGCTACACACACACACGTGTGTGTTTGCTTATATATGTTCATTTAGCAATTTTTATTTTAGAAAAGACAAAATCCTTTACTTCTGTAGCAATCTTTCTGGTTAGACGCCTGTAAGCTTAGAATGAAATGAGACTATCAGTAAAATCAAACACAGAAAACCATCTTACCATTCCTCTTTGTTTCTGGAATTATCATTTCTGGAAGGGCCTTCTGTTAAAACATTTGTCTTATTCTTATTAAAATGAGTTTAGCGCAAAATGGTTTTGATGCCAGTATACATGCTTCAAGTTATTAAAGCAATGTGTACCCAAACATTAGAAAAAATTGCCTGAAATGTGATGGAATTAAAATGATAAGTAATGACATGAAATAACGGGATACAATTATATCTATTTTGTATACTGACATTACCTCAAATTTATCCAGGGGCTATTATATAATGCTGAAAGCTGATTTGATTTTTCATATTGTACCTATTTGGGCTCAGGAATAAAATCACCCGAGGATGCACAGAAAGCTGTTTTTCACTTCCATTTACCTTAAATCCATGCAAATCCCAGGTGTGAAACTGGCGTTCAAAATGGACTGCCATTGTTTGTCTGCCAGTAGCTAGGAAAAGTAAACTAAGGTGCAACAAGCCTTGGTAGAAGGGGGAAAAATCCAAACAAATCTAGCATGAAATATGCAACTGGATTTGTGTGTAAAGCTGTCTGCAGTGACTCAAGGACTTGAATACCAACCGCAGGGCAGACTGTCAGGAAGCAGGGCACAAACCCCAAACTGGTGGAGAGGCCAGTACTTGGATTTCGTCAACCAAATATCAGGTGTAAACTCCCAACTCACAGTAACAGCCATATTGCAGAGTTACAAACAGTCCCCCTGGGTACGCTGATCTATTTTGCCATGCAGGTGAGCCTGCCTTTGTGATCGATGGTTCCTTACACCAAAAGTCACAACAATATGCAGGTTACTCCCAGTCCCAAAGGACCAGTCATTTACCCCAGGTCAGTTGCACCTTAGATCTCACGCCAAGGACAAGACTTGTAGCCAACCTGATAGTAAACGATATACAGATTTATTTATTAGAGAAAGGAAATTAGAGAATTAGTTAAAGCAGGTGAACATACACATGCAAATGAGTTCCAATCTTAAGTTTTGAAAACAATAGAAGCTTCTATAATAAACAAGATCTAGATGACCTTTAGGGATAACCCAGGCTGAACACTGTGGATCTCTTGCTCATGCTTAGAAAACTGCCTCTTAGAGTTCAAGCAACAGAGAGATACAGTTCTTTCTAGTTGGGGGTTTTATCTGCCTCCTTCCTTGGGCTCTGAGCTGCAAATTCAGCTGATGGGAGGCATCCACATGCATGACTCATCTTCACAGCTGGGGATGGAGGGCAAAAGCACCATCCTTTGTCCTCTTTAATGTCTCTCAATAGTCTGTCTAGTGTTGATGGTCCTTCTCTGTGGGACAGGACGTAACATCTTTGGTTGGAGATCAGCCCTTCACACTAGTTAATATCTCTTTCCTGTCTGGTGATTTATGGAGTCACAGAGGCTCACAATAAAACCGTTCAAATATTACTTTACAATAAGGGATACAGACGCTATGCGTGAGATTAATGCTGGCAGCCACTCCCAAGCAGTCCATAAAGTCTGAAGACATTCTTTTAATGCAAATACCTGTTTCAACTATACTAACACACAGGTGAGCCAGACTGATCCCAACTCTGTGTTTGCCAACGGTCCATTGAAACATGGTGACTGTGGTATGCTCTGCCCACATCAGAGTATATATTAAGTATCTGTGCAGCCTAGCTGATTATGTCTGCATTTGATTTGACTTTTAGCCCAATTCAGCTCAGTAATTAATACATGCCTAACTCTGGGCTTGATCCCCCAGGGGGGCTGAGAACTCTGGTTCCAGTCTGGCAAAGCAGTTAAGTATGTGCATGGTCTCATTGTCTTCACTGGTACCACTCCTGTATTTAAGATTAAGCATATACATAGGTGCGTTGCTGGCTCCAGGCCAGAGTGCCCCGCCTCGGGCAGGATCAAGCTTTTTAAGCCCATGACTTTTTTTGTTCTTAGACACTTTCTCTAGTGCCTTGCTGAACTGATACCTTGTTGGCTAACACTAAGTGAAGCATCAGCTTAACCCCTGATACGTCCTGGGCTGATATATTGTACCTTAATAGTGTTAGTATAGTTTATTAATAAATCCATTGGGGGATAAACACCAGGGAAGGAGAAGAACTATCTAAGCTAAAGAACAATATTGGCACAAGAGCAGATGGGGCTCATCTGGGCCTGAATACATTTAGCTGGAAATGAGAAGAAAGGCTCTAACCATCAGAGCGGGGTAGGTTCTTGAACAAGTCTCCCAGCAGGAGCAGTACAGGGCAAACAACCTAACTGGTTTTAAGGTGGATCTAGATGCATTTATAAAGGGTAGCATGTGATAGCAGCGAAATGGACTGGATGACCCAACAGGTGCCGCTCCTGCCCTATGTCCTTATATACAGTAGCACCTGTGCCTCTTATTTCTCTCAGGAAGGGACTGACCGGTGCAGGTGTTTGCTAATATAGCTTCTATTTTATTACTATTACACATCCAGGCAGTGAGCCTGAAACCAACGACACATGGGGGTAGTTCTACTGAACTCAACAGGACTATTATTTATTTGCATTTTGGTGGCATCTGGAGAGTATTGGTGTCCTGTTGTGCTCAGGGCAGCATATGCTGAAAACAAAAATATAGTCCCCGCCCCAAAGGGTTTAATATCTTAGGGCTGGGCTACACTGCGGGAGGGGGAGTTCGAACTCAGATATGCAACTTCAGCTACGCTATTCACGTAGCTGAAGTTGAAGTATCTTAGTTTGACTTACCTGGCCGTCCCCACAGCGGCAGGTCAACTAGGGCCGCTCCCCCACTGACCCTGCTTACTCCTCCTGCCCAGGGGGAGTACAGGCGTCAATTTGGGGATCGATTTATTGAGTCTAGATGAGACGCGATAAATCAATTCCTGATACATTGAGTGCTTGTAGCTGTACCCTAAGGTCCCTGTTCAGCAAGATTTCAGTGGGAGCGCCTACAGTCACGTGTGTGCTTAAGTTCCTGGTTGAGTCAGAGCCTAATTATGTGCTCTGGCTGGTACAAAATTTTCCGTGAAAAGATTTTCTCAATGGAGAATGGCATGTTGACAAAATAGAAAGTTGTAGCAAAACAAAGAAAGAAAGAAACTGGGTTTGATTGAAAACCAGTAACCCTGATCCTTTTCTGCTTCTCAGCCACCCCCCACAACATTTCTTTTCAGTGAAACCCCCAAATGTGTTGAAGAAAATGACAAAAAGGTCCATTTTCATGGACATTTTTTTATAGTGGGAAAAAGATTTCCTGGCTTCCTTTCTTCTACAAAAACAACAGATTTATTTGGGCATAAGTTTTAGTGAATAAAAAACCCATTTCTTACTCACAAAAATGTATGCCCAAAGAAATCTGTTAGTCTTTAATGTGCCACCAGACGCCTCGTTGTTTTTGTGGATACAGACTAACACGGCTACTCCCTGATACTTTCTTCTACAAATTTGATATACATCCGATGAGGTGGGTTTTAGCCTATGAAAGCTTAAGCCCAAATACATTTATTAGTCTCTAAGGTGCCACAAACATTCCTCATTCTTTTTTCTTCTACAAAGCCACCCGAGTTTGTGGGTTGGGCTATAGAGTGGAACTCTTTTTTGTGGACACAGAAACCACTAAAAAGTTGAAACAATATTTTCCATTTGCTTAATTTCATGCAAAAAGAATCTGTCCAATTCAAACTGAAACTCAGTGTCCGTTACTGAGTTTTCATCCTCCTTAGATGAAACCATTAAATAATCAGAAACAAATGATGTGGCTCTGTCTTAGTTGCAAACTTTAAATTGTTTTGGATTTTTCAGCAGTAGCAGGTAAGACTTGAGACATCTTGTTTTCCCAGTTCCTTCAAAGAATGTATCAATCCTTTGTCACTGGACTAGGTTGTGATTGTCCATCTGTCTGTCTCTCATAGGCAGCTGCCTACTAAAAATAACAAATCAAGATTCACAGAAAAAAAAGTCAATATTTGTCTCTTGAAACTAGACAGGGGGAAATTAACGCAAAGGGATTGTCCTCATGAACCATCAAAACATAGGGAGAGGCTAAATTTGCTAACGATTCTGTGATTTCCTCATGTTGCAACATTAGAAAAATCATTTCGTTGTTAACTATTGCTGCTTGTGGCTCATTTTTAATGCATGGTTTGACTTAGTTACACGTTTCATTTAACGGCTGGACTAAACTTCCCTGGAGGCGTTCAGAAAACATAGCAGCCTATTGAATAGTAGCACCTAGGGTTTGTTCTAAAACCCACGGCCGTGGGGGTCTCAGATCCTGGGGCTCCACTCCAGCCCAAGCCACAACATCTACACTGGTGCTTATAACACCATAGCATGAGCTCAAGTCTGTAGATCCTGGGATCTGAGATGTGAGACCATGGGTTTTAAAATGCACTGTAGATATACTCTGAGAGATCTTAAGTGAGATTGGAGCCCCATTGTACTAGGTGCTGTACAAATACATAAGAAGCTTACAGTCTAAGTAGGCAAAGCGTAGGAGGGGAAACTGAGGCAGAGATAGGGAAAGTGACTTGCCCAAGGCCGTGCAGCAGGTCAGTGGCAGAACCCAGGTCTCTGGCCTCCCAGTCCTGTGCTGTAGCCATATAGAACACTTGCTTCTATTTTTATGGGACTCCGTTAGACTCCCACCCAGGTACCTGAGATCAGAATCTAACCCCTGATATCTTCTCTCTCTCTGGCTGTGTCCATTTTCAGACTACTGGCCACTGACCCATTGTCCCAGCACCGATTCTAAAGTGTGCCCTCCCTTGCCAGGTTGTCCCAACACTGAGAAGCAGTGACTTCTGGGAGCCCAGAGGAATGGTGGGGAAAGAAGTCACATTCCCATCATCCTTAGGAAACTTCCATCACTTGGAGCCAGAGTACCGTTTCTAGCAATGGAAAGCGAATATGTGCTCACACAGAGAGGTTTCCGGGGCAGCACTGAAAAGCAGCGGTGAGGTGCTGGAAGGAGCTGGTAGCGGGTGTTTTGTCAATATCTCTGGAGAACAAGAGACAGAGGCCACCAGCTCCCAGAGGACATCACTGGAGAATCATTCACTCATCCCCGCCTGGGAAAGATGGCTGCGTGCAGCACATGGGGATGATCTTCAAGTGGGTGAAGCCATGCTTTTGGGTCTGGGCCGCAGTCAGTCGTGAGAATGAGTTGATCTTGAGGCCGGAGATGAGAAGCAACGGCTGCATAACATCAAGGTGAAGGAGGAGACTGTGCGGAGGGTGCTAGCTCTGAGGTTATCAGGCCAGACCAGGAGGTGAAGAGGGTTCCTGTCTCAGAACTGGTGGCTGCCCCATGGAAGCTGACTGGGTTGGACAGTCACCAGTTTGGCGCTGGGAAGCTCACAGTGCCTGCTGTCTTGGTGGAGGTGCTCTTTCAGGAACCATGGTCTTCTGGCTATGACCGCCAAACTCAGGAGAGCTATCGTCAATTATTGGCTCCGCCACAGACTTTCTGGGTGGCCTTGGGCGAGTCACTTAATTGCTCAGTATCTCAGTTTCCCATCTATAAATGGGGCTAATAATCCTTCCTTTCTGCCACCTTTTGTCTGACTTGTCTATGTACATCTTACACTCTTTGGGGGAGTGAGCTTCTTTTCCTATGTGTTTGGACAGCACCTTCCACAGTGGGACCCTGACTCATTAGGGCTGGTAGGTGCTATTATTAATATGATTTAATGGCTACACCTTTCTTAGCCACACACCTGAGAAGGGGTGGAAGGCCTGGGGAAAAGCTGTGCGGGAGCTCAGGAGAAAGGAGCTGTCCTAAACAACAACTGCCCGATGCCATTGTGTCGAAGAGATGGGGGAGGAGTCAGAGTTGCAGCCAGTTTTTCTGGTGCCTTTAATCTCTCAGGAAATGACTGTCTGTCCTCAGTTTGCATCATCCCTCTCATTGCCAGTCTCTGCCGGCGTCCTTTTCTTGGCCTCTTGGGCATTGCTCATTTCGGCCCCAAAGTTACTTATGCCCCCCGCAAAATTTGCACCCCCCGTCACTTTTATCGCAGAAAATTATGTGCAGCAGAAATAAGGAAGCACAAAACTGAGCTGGTTGAAGGAGTTGTTTCCAGGAAAGGGAGGAATCCCACAACATTCTATGTTTCCTAAAGGAATTATTTTTGTGGCCCTCTTTATCACACATTGGGGCCTGGGCAGGTTCAGACGTTTGCTTAGGATGGTGCCCAGTTCGCGTCCATTATCTGCCTTTTAGCTTGAAATGCACAAGGAGCAGTTTCCATTAATGATGAAGGTACATAGGCCCAGATCCTTGAAGCTATCCTAGTGCCGAACACCCATTGGCCTAAATACCTTTGAGGATCTGAGCCCTGGGAATCTTTCACCTGTGACCTACACATATCCCCCCACATTCTATGTCTCTTATTTAAAAGAACACAGAGTCTCATGTAAATAGGCTGCATGCATGGACAATATACCCCCACCTCCTCAGTTAGCGTGAGTCAGCCTGGCTCCATCAACCACAGTGGTGCCACGCGGCTTGACACTTGTAAAGTGATGTAACCTATCTCTTAAATCAGCTTCTGTACCTGATGACTGGAGGATAGCTAATGGGATGCTGATTTTTTAAAAAGGCTCCAGAGGTGATCCTGGCATTTACAGGCCAGTAAACCTAACTTCAGTAGCAGACAAATGGGTTGAAACTATAGTAGAGAACAGAATGATCAGACAGATAAATGAACACGATTTGTTGGGAAGGCTCAGTACTGCTTTTGTCAAGGAAAATCGTGCCTCACCGATCTATTAGAATTCTTTGAGAGGGTCAACAAACACATGGACAAATGGACACAGGGTACTTGGACATTCAGAAAGCCTTTGACAAGGTCTCTTACCAAAGGCTCGTAAGTAAACTAAGCAGTCTGGACAAGATGGAAGGTCCTCTCTTGGATCAGTTACTGGTTAAAAGACAGGAAACAAAGGCTAGGAATAAATGGTCAGATTTCAGAATAAAGAGAGGTGAATAGTGGGGTCCCCCAGGGATCTGTACTTTTCAACATATTCATAAACGACCTGGAAAAAGGGGTAGACAGGTGGCAATGTTCATAGATGATACACAATGACTCAAGACAGTTAAGGCCAAAGCAGACTGCGAAGAGTTACAAAGGGATCACACAAAACTGGGCAACAAAATGGCAGATGAAATTCAATGCTGATAAATGCAAAGTAATGCTCATCTGAAAACATCATGCCAACTATACATATGAAATGATGGGGCCTAATTTAGCTGTTACCACTCAAGAAATTGATCTTGGAGTCATTGTGGACAGTTCTCTGAAAACAACCATTGCTCAATGTGCAGCAGCAGTCAAAAAAGCAAACAGGATATCAGGAACCTCTGGGAAAGGGACAGATAATAAAACAGTAAATATCATAATGCCACTATATTAGTCCATGGTACACCACACCTTGACTATAGTGTGCAGTTCTGGTCACCCCGTCCCATGCTGTATTAGAAGTCTAGTCCAGATGAGATTAGCTGGGAAAGATAATACAGTTATATTGCAAATGAAACACCTGAGGTCAGGGCAGTCTAGTTCAAGGGACTTTAGACAGCAACACTCTAAGCCTTCAGACTGGCTGCAATTTAGGCCTTAAACCTTTCTGGATGAGTGCTGTAGTCCTAGGCTGTGGGTCTCCTTGCCAATGGAGACCAGACTGAGTCCAAAGTTTGAGCACAGTGCTACCTCTGTGCATTGGCTTCTCTCCCCCTAACAATGGAGCAGTTCCTCCTAGAAATTAACCTTCTACACAGCACCACGCAGGCCAGCTAACATGAGAGGAGAGGGAGGAGGTCTTCCTGTGGCCAGAAATTTGTGTGACCCTTTGTAGAATTATTTCCGTCCATGTTTGTATGCTCATGACCGCATTAGAAATGCAGCCAGAGATCCCCAGACTTTTCATCCTCCTCTGCTTGCCACGATGCTGGTGTGAAAGTCCATCAGAACGATCTTTCATTGGCTAGTCCCTGGCCTTAGCCCAAACAAACACGACTCCGGCCAGCTATACCTCATCCAAGGCTCTCTTTGGAAGTGTTCAGGGAAGACTTCAGGAAAAAGTGAGCTTAGAGCTCCCTCTAGGGGCCTGCGGAGGCCCATGCAGAGCCAAGGACCGTATCAAAGGCCTTCACCAGAATCAATGGGCATTAGCCATTTGTGCCTTTGAAAATCTCTGCCCTCGTTCATGCTGGATGTTTTCCCTAACAACCTCTGTTCTCATGCTTGGTACCGGGGACTCTAATGATCCACATCTTTCTCCCGCCCCAACACCTTGTGTCTCATGTTTGCAAGAATGAGGTTCACATCCCTGGACAACTTTCCCCATGTCGGGGCTCAAGCTGCTGCTGGTATTTAATCAACTCCTCGTTAGGTTTCCTGAGGTGACACAGTGGTTTAAAAAGCCAGCCTCTGGGCCAAAGGTCTGCTCCCATCAGTGGAGCCGTGCTGGGGAATCTGAGCTACAGGAGCAAAAGCTGCTCTTATAGGGATCTGGTGTCTCTCTAAAGGGAGGGGTTATAAAAATGTAGCCAAATCATTTTGCTTTATAAAAGCACGTCTTTAGAATTTGTCCTGTCTACCCCATAGCAAGCCATCTATTTCTCTCTCCACACAGAGCACAACCATCAGCTGTCTATCTGTCTGTCCAGCTGTCTCCACGCACCATAATCATCTCTGTAGCCATCCCCATGTATAACCGTCTGTCTGTCTGTCTGCTCCTCAGGTCAGCTATTGCACAGGTTCAACTGCAAGGTGAGCCCTAAAAGATTCAACGTAGGGAGAGATTTTCATGGTGCCCAAGGGATTTAGATGCACAAGTCTTGTTGCCTTGTTGTGAGATTTGTGCTCCTAAACCCATTTGATACTGTTGACAAATTTCCCTTTTAACTGTTTTTCCCACTAACGGGAAGGAGGGCCATGTGTATAACAGACAGGCTGGAGGGGCGTTATAAGGGGAAGGGAAAAACAGCCAGACTGGGTCAGACCAAAGGTCCATCCACCCCAGTATCCTGTCCTCTGACAGTGGCCAATGCCAGGTGCCCCAGAGGGGATGCACAGAACAGGGAATCACCAAGTGATCCATCCCCTGTCACCCAGTCCCAGCTTCAGGCAAACAGAGGCCAGGGACGCCATCCCTGCCAAAGGCAATTTGATGTATGCAAATATATGGAAATATTTCCCTCCAGATTGGTGCTGAGTCCATGCCATGTGTGCGACTAGTGTAGGGGGCAGAGGGGGAGTGAGCCAGAGCAGTGGGGACATGGCAGCGTTAAATACCCCCAGGCGACATAGCAGGGTAGGACAGAGCTGTTGCTCCATCTCCATTCCGTACCTGCGCGGGGACTGGGACCAGCATAGGGGAGGGGGTCCCACGCTACATCAAAGAGGAGAGGCAACTGGCACCCCTCAGCAATGCGCCTGCTGGCAGTCTGCCGCCGCTCTGCTGGGCAGTCACCTCCCCTGCATTCGCTGCCCAGAGCCACCATGAGAGCTGTGGACGAGAGGCCCTGGCTAGTATCTGAAGCTGCTTCAGGACAAGAGATATACAGGCCCCGCTCTCAGGGGCCACCGTGGTGCTCGGCACGGTGACACCTGCTGTCTTGATTCCCCTCTGGGGGAATTCCAGTGTGGAATGGGGGCCACGGGGCCTGCCTCAGCTGCGGGGAGAGGAGATAACCAGCCTTCCAGTAACTCCAGCTGAGAGCCGGGAAGGAGCCGGGAGCTTAGTACAGCCAGCACTAGCCCTTTTGGAAGCCACTAGCTGGATGTTCCCTGTTCAAGTGAAGCTGTTCAGGCTGAGAGGGACATGAAGGGATACTGAGGTTTCCCTAGGGAAAGTGACACCTGGACAATGTATACATCACCCCCTTCCCCA
This sequence comes from Dermatemys mawii, assembly GCA_007922305.1. Taxonomy (NCBI): domain Eukaryota; kingdom Metazoa; phylum Chordata; order Testudines; family Dermatemydidae; genus Dermatemys; species Dermatemys mawii. Next base: position 9,782,219 of record ML677382.1, read on the forward strand.
GGAGCTTCAGACTTAGGTGTAGGGTGACCAGACAGCAAGTGTGAAAAATGGGGATGGGGGTGAGGGATAATAGGACCCTATATAAGAAAAAGACCCCAAAATCAGGACTGTCCCTATAAAATGGGGACATCTGGTTACCCTACCCAGGTGTTCTACAGGTCAGAGGCAGGTGACTTGCCATGAGGGAGGGGAGGTTGGGGATGGTCCGTAGATCCTGGGGGAGTTCGTTCCATGGGCTCGGACTGGCCCCTGAGAAAGTTCTGTCTCCCACAAAGATCAGATTTACCCTAAGTGTCGAGAGTTCCAATGGGCCAGAGGAATGAGGGAGTTGACCACATGTCAGGAAAGAGGTGGACAAATTGAAGAAAGTTCAGAGAAGAGCAACAAAAATGATGACGGTCTAGAAAACACGACCTGTGAGGGAAGACTGAAAAATTGGCTTTGTTTAGCCTGGAGACGAGAAGACCAAGAGGGGACATGAGAACAGTTTTCAAGTATATAAAAGGTGATTACAAGGAGGAGGGAGGAAAATTGTTCTTGTTAACTTCTGAGGATAGGACAAGAAGCAATGAGCTAAAATTGCAGCAAGAGAGGTTTAGGTGGGACATTAGGAAAAACTTCCTGTCGGGGTGGTTAAGCCCTGGAATAAATTGCCCAGGGAAGTTGTGGAATCTGCATCCTTGGGGATTTTTAAGACCAGGTTGGACAAACACCTGTCAGGGATGGTCTAGATAATACTTAGTCCTGCCACAAGTGCAGGGGACTGGACTAGACGACCCCTCGAGGTCCCTTCCAGTCCTATGATTCTATGAATCTTCATCCCAGACCTCTAGGCTCTTCTACGTGTGGTGGGCCCATGCCTTGGAGCACCCTGAAGATAAGAACCAAGCCCCTGCCTTGTTGTGCAGTGGGAAGCCAGTGGAGGGAGCAGAGGACAGGTCTCATATGCTCCCAGTAGCCTGTGTTGCTGTGGGAACGCGCTGCACCGTTCTGTACTAGCTGGAATTTCCTAAGTGCTGAAGGCTTCATGCTCAGGATATTGCAGGGCCATCGCCCAGCCCAGAGGTGCCAAGGACAGAATAACTGAGGCCAGACGCACATCTGCCAGACTGGGACGGAGTTCCCTCACCAAGGAGCCGATAGAAAACATTTCTCATGGATGCTGCTCAGCGCGGAACCCAAGAGGGATCCTACCCCACGGACTGACCGATAGCGGGGGGTGGGAGTGGCCTTTCAACCAAAGGAGACTGTGCCATGGCTGCAAACTCTTCTGAATACTTCCTTCTGCCCACCACCCTCGGCTCTGCCTTGCTCGGGTTTGGCGTCAATCTGCTCTTCATCCATGAGCTGATCTCACCCAGCCACGGGGCCATCTTGGTGGTTGGGGTGGGTTGCCTGTGGTGAAGGCTAGGGAGAGCGTGTGTGAGCTGCATATCGCTGGCTCGTCAGTCCATGTAATCTGACCAGTTCACCTGGGGGCTGCATGTAGACATTGGAAAGGACCGGCAAGAGAACTGATCCTTGTGGGACTCCACATGGGAGGGGGCTGGTAGTGGAGGTGCCATTTCCCATTGCTGCTCAATGGGTCCTTCCCTCCAGAAAGGACTCAAGAGGTGGTACCCTGGTTACCCTGGGCACCTGCCATCTCTCTCAGGGGAGACAGCAGTATCTCATAAGGATAACAACTGGTCAGATCTCGAGAGGAACTCAGCCCTTGCAGCTCACACTGATGTCAATGGGAGTTGCTGATACACTCAGAGGGTGCTCACGGCTTCTCAGGCTAACGCTTATAATGTAACGCAAAAAGACCGGTGACCATCTAAAACTCCGTGGAGGTCACAATGGTGCATGAGGCAGCTACTCAGAACTTCATGGATACAGGAGGGAGATATAACTCAGATCCCCTGGTTCTGAAAACACAGTCCCTACCATTTGAGCTACAGGATGATCACCACTAGCTATTAGCAGTACAGGGCCCATGACACCCAGTCGAGCAGTCCTGATTCCATCCACTAGAGGTCAGTAGTGACAGACTCACAAGCTGAGCCATTGTAATAACAATAGTGGATTAAGAGCTGCTGCAGCTCTTTCAGGGCGGTGGGAGAAGTTGTGGTCTATCGGAGAAGGAGGCTGAAGCATTTTGGCTTAAGAATGACATTCTCCCCTCAAGCATTTTCTTGTGGATGCGATAAGAAGCTATAGAAACAGACAAAGAAGGTAACGATTCACTTTCTCTCTGCAGCGGAGGGATCCAGCAAATCTCAAAGAAGTCACCTTTATTCTTTTAGCATGTCTGAATATCCCTAATCCAGTGCAAAAAACAGGCCTCTAACCCCAGCCGACAATTCTCCTGCTTGGCTTTGCCCATCGCTGGAAGAACACATGTAAGTGAACAGTTTAAGCAGCGATTCGTCCCCCTCCCTCTCCAAAAGGTGATTCGAACCAGTCTAGACAACTGTGCTTTGGCGCTAAGATAATTAGGTGATTTAGAGACGCTTTTCCCGGCTCACATCAAACGACTTTAATGGGGCTCCCTTGGGCACGTGTGTTTGGTGAACGCGTTATTGCTCTTAAAAGCTGCATCTATTCTGCAGAAAAAAATAATTCTCTCTGAGAAAGGATTATTCCGGCTCAGTCACTGATTTCTAGTTATTCCACGGCACAGATAACAGAGCAAATGGCCCCTGGAGGGGAAAGGCCAGCATGGGAACAAAGCCTGGAACTTCCAAATTTGGGCTGAACATTTCTTCAGAGCCAATAACTCCCCAGTGCTGGCTGTTGACGCATGGCTCACGTGAGTCCCAGGTATTGGTGTAGGGTGTGTATTTCTCCCAGGCCGGGGGAGGAGGGGAATTCATGGCTGAAGTCTGATGAAATCTCTATTGCGAGAGGTCTGGTCTGCCCAGTGTTCCAGTGCAGACTCCTCCGTGCACAGGGGAATGGTATGGGGTGGGGACTCTCTTGTTAATTAGTTCCAAACTCCCGCCCCTGGCTTGGGGGTGGAGACCCCTCCTCCAGCCTTTGGGGAGGCAGGAATTCACCCAGATATCAGCCCACCAGCGCTCTCAGTAACGAAGGATCAGCTCCATTGGCAAGGGGCCCCTTTATCAGCAAACACCCAGGCCCGGTGTCCTGCCCACTCCAGTGTCAGGCCTTCCCTCACCGATCAGGGGCCTTGTTTCCTTTGGGCTCTGGCTGATCCTCAGATTTGGTGCAGGATCCCCAGGGCCTGTCCCTCAGCTCCAAGTTCAGACTCTCCGGGGACGCTGGGAACTCGCTTCCTGCCCAGGTAGACAAACACAGGAGTGCTAAAGAGAGCAGCTGGGCCGAGCAAGCCCCCTGAATAAAAACCCACCTGATCCCCAAATGCAAGCCCCCACCCCTGGTACAAACCCACCAGAGCCCCAGGCACACCCTTGGGTGGCCAGCCCAAGCTGCAGCCTGTGCTGCTGTGGCCACATGGCTACTTTCAATGCACTGGCTCGAGCAGGGCTAGTGCCTGTCCATCTACGGTCACAGCTGCTGTGTAGACGTGCTCACACCTTCCCGGCAGAGAGTATCTAACCAGGGCTCCAGGGAGGAACCGAGAGGCCAGCTTCTCCTGTCTGCCCATCCCCAGCCATTCAGGAGTCAGGGGTCAGGGCAAGCCGCTGCTCCTGGTCTGTGGAGTGGTGGGCTACAGGGGATATGTGAACGGGTGTTTTAAATCCATAGCAGGCAGCCAGGCTGGAGGGGTTCTGGGGAAAGTTCTGCTGCTAGGCAGATACTCTGCAGCAAAGTAGCAAGGGACGGGAGCCTTAGAAATACCATCGCCTGCCTCATTCCAGTAGAGCTGCTTGTTCAGTGTCGGAGGAAAGCGACTGGGATTAATCACTGTAGTCCTACAGTGTCTGATGCTGGCTCACTTGGAGCAGGGGAAATAAGGGGAGATGAAAAAGCCCCTCCCCAGTATTTCAGGCTGGCAAGCCCAGGGAATAACCAGGATGAGGCGAAGCTTAGCACAGAGGGTGGCGAAATGCAGGTCAGCTCATTAACGTGCACCAAGAGAGCCGAGCTGGAAACGTGCACGAACCCACTGGCCTTCGGGGAGGAAGGAGGTCACCCTCCGTCGTCTCTTATGGGAAGCTGTGTGGGGCTGGGATCATCGTGGGGTTCTGTGTCTGCACAGCGCCTCGCTTGGAGGGGCCTGGCTCCTGGCTCATGATAACACAGATACATAGTAATACGGTCAGAACAAAGGTTGGATTGCTCCTAAAAACCGGGACGAGCCTTTAATTCCCAAAAGGGCTGTCGCACAGAATCCCCCCATTCAGTCCTTATTGTAACCCCCCGCTTAGACAGCCCCATTTAGCCTCATCTCTTATCCGCCCATGTGCTCAGCCCCCTACCCCTCATTGACTCCTTTCTCAGCTCCCACATTCTGGCCTCACCTTCCCTAGTCGCTGCTGCTGTCCCCTCTCCCTCCCCAGGGTTTGGGGCCGCTCTGGGGCCAGCCAAGGGGAGCAGAGACAGGGTAGGCACCACTCCCACCTGGCACAGAGGAGCTACTGCAGCTAGGCTGGGTGAGGACAGGGCTGCCAAGCGTGTCTGCATCATGCAAGACGTGTGGCATTTGGCTGTCCTGCCGTAGTGCCTAGAAGCCCCTGACACCCAGTGCTTGGGGCTGTACAAACATACAGCAGCCCCCTTACAATCAAAGCATTAGATGAGAGACCATAGGTGGAAGGGGGGAGCCCAAGGGGACTGCAGGACCATCCAGATCGACCCGATAAGAGGTGCTCGCAGCACACCATTGTCACTGTTTGCAGCCAGGTGATCTGGGGTCACACTGACACACATGGGCACCCTGACAATGGCATGAACCCCCACAGGCCTTGAGTAGGTCCAAAGTTCCACCCCCCGATCATCCCTGAGACCGTGGGCCCCTCCTACCCAACCATAGAGGACCTAGTCAATAGTACACTGTCTCATTGTTTCCTTGTGCTTCCCTGTCTGTCATAAAGCCCATGTAGTGTCCATGTTCTCCAGTCCTGGCCTTGGCTCGGTGTTCTCCGCTTTGTTTAGAGGTGAATACCCTACTCTCTGGCCTGTATCCTCCCGGGGTGGAAGTGTGTGGAGCCAGAAAGAGCCATGGAAGTATGGGACTTCACAGGTCACCACAGCTCGTCCAGTTCAAAGATTCTGTGAAGATCAGAAGAGACCATCAGCTGATCGTCTCCACAGACTTCTTGCACAGCACAGGTCAGAGACCCTCTCCCAGTGGTCTCTGCATCAAACCTTCTGTCTCAGCTATGCTATCATCGCGCCTTGGCTGGAAGAGTCCAAGTGGCAGAGAACCCGCCATGTCCTTCGGTAAGTTCTTCAAGTGGTTAACTACCATCACTGTTAAAAGTGTGCCCCGCATTGCCAGTCTGAATTTGTTTAGCTTCCATTTAAAGAGCCATCTCCTATGAGAAATCTCATCCTAGATAAGTTGACACGTCTGCCCTTAGAAGAAACCAAGTCCACCACCCCCAAAAAGCTACCCCAGGCCTTGGCGCACAGTGCAGGTATCGCCAGGTCTGGGAGCTTTTTATCCCCAGGCCAGGGACCCTGAAATAAATTCATTGTCTCTCTCCGCCTCAGGGAGTCTCCATCTCTTTACAAATCTGAGCTGGCAACACACGTTTTCTCCTTCACCCGGACCTCTTCAATGACCTCTCCTTCTCCTATTGCCCTCTTGCCTGTCTCATTTAATGCACTGACCATGCCATGGTTTGGCATGGATTTTATTTAATAATTGATGCCCTGGGCTGCCTCATATCATTTAATTGTGCAAAGCGTTTTGGGTGACAGGGTGTGTGTGTGTATGCGTGTGTGTGGGTGTGGGTGTGTGAAATGCTGGCCGTGTGCAACAGGAGGGGATCCTCCGTGGCCTACCTTGGACCCCTTAGGAGCTGGAAGTTGGTCTGTATGTCAGGGGAAAGGTAATTCCCCCAGATTTGCAATCAAGGCTTGGGTTTAGTTTATGACCTTGAAGTCAGGCCAGTAATAGACAAGCAAACAGAGACGGCATCTTCTGTCAGCTTCAGGGATGGATTCCTGCCGTCCGGTGTCCTAGGCAGCGTTCCTCCCATTGGGAGCCCTAGTGGCTCCCCTCCTCTTCCCCAAAGAGAGGCAAGGGTGGCAACGGAGGCATGGAGGACAATGCACAGCAACAGGGGCGTATCTGCTTGGACGGGGTTGGCCCTCTTCTATACATGAAGTCCTGTGTTAGGGCAGGGCTGGCTGGGCCCTCCAGGGCAATGAGTCTTGGCATTCACCTTCTGTTTTGCAGACATGCCAGAGAAAGCCCACCGTAGCAGGGATTACTGCATCTCAGTGCCTCGATTTAAGCCCTTTAACGTTGCTGGGAAGGGCAGTGCTGCTGAAAGACTATAAAGTTGCATGGCCTAGTGGCCAGTGGCTCACAAGTGATGCAGCAATGGCCACGCTGTGTTGGTGGCTGCAGCTGGGCAATGTGACTTGTGCTGCCCTTGAGTGACTGAGGCCTCTTTAAATGAAAGCTCCAAGACTCGACATGGGGTTCATAACTGTGACGCTGCCCAAGGGTTGCTGAGGTCGTTAGTCACCTCCCCACCTCCACCCCTTAGCATGAAGAGGCCTTGTCTTGGCCTGTGTGGATCAACGCCAGGAAACCATCAGCTTCTGTCAATACAGGCCACGGCAGACCTGGCTGTCTGGGGTCAATTCCCCGAGCTCCAACAAGATAGCTTACCCCAAGTCCTTTCCCTGGCATTCTCAACTAGTTTGGCTGAGATCCCCCCATCCTAAGATCGAGCCCACAGGCAGCTTGTCCTCACAGATGTAAGGAATGAGGGTGTAACTCCATATCCCTTCATTGTACTCCTCAAAGTTCATTATCCTTCCTTGTCAACACGGCTCTCCCCTGCTTGTTCACCCTTGCCCATCAGTTTCTTCTCTTTGAAGGTTTCACAGTCCTTCATTAGACTGTAAGAGGAGGCCCACAGAGGACCAAGCAATACTTGTCTTACATGTAAGCAGACAGACAGATACATATTTCTTGCCTGACAGAAAACCTGCTTTTCACCTTTTCTGGGGACCAGTCCTTAGTCACAGACCTTCAGTCTGTAAACACAACTCCTTACACGACATCCATCCATACATCTCACAGGGCTTCTGATGACCAGTGTGACACTCCCTTTTGTTAGATACCTCACAGGACATTCTTTTGGTGAACCTAGGAAATGCCTTTCACCCTGTGTATCTCTGTGCCCCCAGCCACTTGGCATCTAGAGCTCCTTGGGTCACAGTAACTAAGACCTTTAATGAGCTTGCCTGGGATTTTGACCTTCTCAGCCCTTGGCTACGCTCCACTGGCTCCTCTGCAGCAATCACTAAATACCCAACATCGTGAATGAATGAATGAATTGGGCTCCACATAAAACTTGGCCTGGATTCTAGGCGTTGGCTCTGATCAGGAGTTTCTCCTTCCTGTTAGTGAGGGAGAAACCACCTCAACCCTTGGCAATTATTCCAGTGGTTAATTACTCTCTCCCTTAAAAATCTCCATCTTATTTCCAGTCTGACTTTATCTTGCTTCCATGTCCAGCCACTGGATCGTGTTAGATATTTCTTTGAAGAGCCCAGTATTAAATATCGGTTCCACAAGCAGGTACTTACAGCCTGTGATCAAGTCCCCCCTTCACCTTCTTTTTGTTCAGCTAAATAGATCAAGCTGCTTGAGTCTATCGCTATAAGGCAGGTTTTCCGATCCTTTAATCATTCTCGTGGTTCTTCTCTGAACTCTCTCCAAATGATCAATGTCCTTCTTGAAAAGTGGCATGAGACCTGGACACAGGATCCCAGCAGCGGTCGCACCAGTGCCAGCTACAGAGATAAAATAACCTCTCTGCTCCTACTCGAGATTCCCTTTTTTATGCACCCAGCTCTTTGGGCCAAAGCATCACACTGGGAGCTCATATTCAGCTGGTTATGCACCACGATCCCCCAGATGTTTTATTCTGCTTCCCAGGATAGAGCCTCCCAAACCTGTAATGGCCTACATTCTTTGTTCCTAGATAGATGGATACATTTACATTTAGCTGTATAACAGTGCATATTGTTTGCTTGCGGGCAGCTTACCAAGCAATCCAGATACCTCTGAATCGGTGATCTCTCCTCTTCATTGTTTACCACTCCCCTGCCAATTTTTGGGTCCTTTGCAAACTTTATCAATGATGATTTTACATTTTCCTCCAGGTCATTGATAAAAATATTAAATAGTGTGTGGGTAAGAACCAATCCCAGCAAGACTCCATTGGCAACAGACTCACTCAATGATGATATGCTCTACTCTGTACTGATTGGGCCTCAGCTGGAGTATTGTGTCCAGTTCTGGGTGCCACATTTCAGGAAGGATGTGGACAGATTGGAAAAAGTCAGAGAAGAGCAGCACAAATGATGAAAGGTCTAGAAAACATGACCTATGAGGGAAGATTGAAACAAATGGGTTTGTTTAGTCTGGAGAAGAGAAGACTGAGAGGGGACATGAGAACAGTTTTCAGGTACATGAAAGGTTGTTACAAGGAGGAGGGAGAAAAATTGTTCTTGTTAACCTCTGGGGATAGGACAAGAAGCAAATGACTTAAATTGCAGCATGGGAGGTTTAGGTGGGACATTAGGAAAAACTTTTTAACTGCCAGAGTGGTTAAACATTGGAATAAATTGCCCAGGGAGGCTGTGGAATCTCAGTCATTGAAGATTTTTAAGAGCAGGTTGGACAAACACCTGTCAGAGATGGTCTAGATAATATTTAGTCCTGGCATAAGTGCAGATGACCCCCAGAGGTCCCTTCCAGTTCTATGATTCTATGATTCCCTGTTACATTTTGAGATCCCTTAGTTAGCCAATTTCTAATCCATAATATGTGCCATGTGAATTCTATATCATTCTAGTTTTTTTAATAGAAATGTTGTGTGGTACCAAGTCAAATGCCTTACAGAAGTCAAAGCACATTACACCAACACTGTTACCTTTATAAGCCAAACCTCACCAAAAAAAGATATCAAGTTAGTTTGACAAGATCTGTTTTCTAGAAACCAATGTTAATTTAATTAATTACATTAATTATATTTAATTATCTATTAATAGAGTCCCATATCAGCCACTCCATTAACTTGCCAGAGATTGATGGCACACTGAGAGGCCTATAATTAACCAGGCCATCCCCTTTACCCTTAATAAAAATTAGCACATTAGCTTTCTTCCAGTCTTCTGGAACTTCTTCAGTGCTCCAAGACACATTGAAAATCAACATTAATGGCCCAGTGAGCTCCTAATCCAACTCTTTTAAAACTCTTAGATGCAAGTTATCTAGACCTTCTGGTTTTAAAATGTCTAACTTTAATAGCTTCTGTTTAACATCCTCCACTAGGGGAATGGAAAGAATTTTATTATCACCATATGTTGAGACTATATCATCAGTTCCCCCTTCCCCTATATAGACCAGTAATATTTATTGAACACTTGTGCCTTTTCTGCATTATTAGTGATAATTCTACCATTTCTAGTAATGGACTAATACCATTGTCAGAATTTATCTTTGTTCATAATACATTTTTTAAAACTCCTTACTGCTCTTAACTCTGCTTGCCATAAATTTCTCTTTGCTTCCCTTATCACTTTTCTGTATTGCCTAACATCTGATGTATATTCATTACTATCAACCTCTCATTTCTTCCATTTGTTGTATGGTTTTGTTTTATAACTGCCTTCACTTCGCCTCTTAATCAGGTTAGTTTTTAAACCAGCATGCCCTTCTTCCTCAGTTGTGGTATTGTGTCTTTTGGGGCTTATAGAAAAGGGGCATGGACTCCCTCAGAGACTGACAGCAAGGGAGAGCCACACACCTCCTGATGGGTGTAACCAGGAAGATCTTGGCCACTATGCCAGAAATGGCCGGAAGCAGGAACAGAAAGTATGAGAGGTGGGCACTGCAGTTCAATTGAGCAGGAGCCACTGAGGGAGACAGATGCTTCCAACCCACTGCTGGAACCTGTGGAAGACTTCTGCTATCCCAAGGACGCACCCCAGATACCAGAACTGCCAGGCACACCCGATGCTCAGGAGCTGCTGGGATTGCTACTAGCAGTGCACCCCAGGAAGACCGAGGATGACCCCAAGGTTCAGGAACACCCTGAAGGGAGGGGAGGAAGTGGCCCGGGGCAGCCAACTACTGTCCAGCTACGTTGCTGGCTGACGCTAGGCCTGCATGTTGCGTCTTGATCCCCGCTGACCCGCTCTGCCACTGTGAGGGCCCTGGGCTGGGATGTGGTGAAGTAGGGTGGGCCTACATCCCCCTGCCATCCCCGCAGTGGTGGCCTCTGCACCTTAGGCCAGGAGACCTGGCCTAATCTACCATCCACTGAGCTAAGACTGTAGACTGTTTGCTTGGTGCCCCACCTTGGCTGAGGGCCTGGGTCCCTGAACTATTTGTGGCTACGCTGCCTAAGGGTTGGAGCTGAAGACTAATAACTCCCCCCTTGCTTAGACTGTTGTTCCAGGAGTGTGCATAGCAAAGGGGTGTGGCCTTCCTTAGAGACTGACAGTGAGGGAGGGCCATACCTACCTACATGCTTACAGAGCTTCTGATAAGATGATCTTAAATGATTCCCAACTATCAGTTACATTTTTCTGATTTAATTTTTCCTCCCAGCTGATCTAGCTTGTAATTGTTTTCAGCTTTGTGAAATTGGCCCCATTAAAGCACCAAGTGTATATATATTACTGGTCTGGACTTCATTCTGTTTACATGTCAGAAATGTGATCAAGTCATGGTCACTTGTACCAAAGCTACTTTTATTTCTGTGATCAGTTTCTTGTTACCTGTTAGGACAAGGTCTAGCAAAGAATCCCCCTCTGTTGGCTGAAATGCTTTTGGAGTTAGGAAATTGTCATCTGTAATGTTTAGAAATTCCAAGGGTGTTTTAACACTGGCATTCTGAGACCTCTAGCCTATGGCACTCAGATTAAAGTCTCCCATGATTATGCCGGTTTTTCCCCCTACACGTTTTAGATGCGTAAGGAGGTGGTCCTCCTGCTCCCTCGTATGATTTGGGTGTCTGTAGCAGACATTAATTAATACCCCATCTTGTGCGCTCTGTGTTAGGACACTGATCCATAAGCATTCAACATTGGTTTCTTCTGAGTTACCAGTGACTCGGAAATAAGTAATGTCATTTTTGACATAGTGTGCCCCTCCCCCTCTCCTTTTGCTGACTCAGTCCTTCCTAACTAGGTTATAACCATTGATTTTAACTTTCCAGTTGTGCGAATCATCCCACCAGGTTTCAGTAACACCGACTAGATCGAATTTGTGCTCGTAAATGAGCAATTTCAATTCCTCTTATTTGTTATCTGGGTAAAGATTTTCTACTCTTTGTGTCCTTTGGTTCCTTGATTCATTTTGTCTCAACATCTCGATTTTGTGCTAACTGACTGCTCCTGTCTTCCCTCCCATTTTGCTATTAGTTTAACTCTCTCCTGACTATGTTAGTCAGCCTGTCCCAAGGAGATTGGCCCTCTTCTACCGAGGTGGAAAGCATCCAAATTATACCATCCCACTCCCTATAGAAGCCCTATAGAATGATCCACAAAACAAAAACCCTCCACCACTTACCTAGTCATTTTCAAAATCTTCTGCCTTCTGTCTTCATTCACTCATAGGACAGATGGATCTCAGAGAAGATCACGCAGACATTCTTTTTCTTCAGCACACTTCTGAGTTCCCTGAAGTCTTCTACTATCAGACATCCCCACAGTGCAATGCCATTAGTGCAGATATGAACCATCACCAGTAGATCCTTCTCCATCAACTTCAGATGCCTGTCCAGTCTTCGAGTGACATTCCGTGTCCTGGCTTCAGGAAGGTAGCGCATCGTCCTGTTTTCCACCTGCCCTTTGCCAAATATTCTTGCAGAACTCACGTCTTCTAAATCTCAAGCTAGTCCCCTGTCTACTGGGCCATCTTTCCCTCCAACTCTCAGCTTCTTTTGGCTCATCTTATTCAACGGCATGCAGCTTTAAAACCCCAGTGCAGGAGAAAGGTGAGAAGCACCGACGACATCTGTTTGTTTTGGAGATAGCTGTGAGAAGGGATAAGGCAACTTACTGGAAGGTGCATCCATCAATTTCATGAATGAATTAGTGCAAAAGGATTGGCTCACACACAGTTTCTGCAGGTAGCTTGGTCTTGGATTAGCCTTTTATTTCACTGCCTCCTTGTTCACGTCACAATACAATTCAAAATATAATTATTTAAGTGCAACCACAAACCCGGGGATATGTCACCTGGAATGGTATAGGGCTGTCATTATACATAACAGACTGAGCTCAAGATTTATAGAGCGGCAGCCAGCACAAATCATCCCCAGAAATCCCGCTGAACTGGAGCATGAGGGATAAACTCCAGAAATACCGCAAGCGATCGTTCACTGCAGACTGCCTGGCAGAGCTGCCGGCTGCATATCACCCTCTAATGCCAGCTGAGTCCACACTCAGTGCCGGAGTGGTGCAAAAATCACTCCCAAGCTTTTATTTAATCCATCCCAGGCTGTGGTTCTGAGCAAGGTCTGGGGATGTGTGAACCCTCTTCAGCTTCTAAGCTCCCTCCTAGTGCTGCTCCACAAGCTGTCCTGTTGACACACGCACAACTCTTCTAGACATATCCACTGTTCTCATCCACCTCTCTGGCCCCAATCCAGCTGTCTTGCCATAGGAGTATGGGGGTGCGGAACATGCCTTGCACTGAATGATGGGCCTTGCAGCCCAACTGCATGAGTTTGGAGGACTGATGATTTGCTTGGACCCTCCCTGCTTCTACAGCTGATCCTCCACTAAAGGATGCTGGCTTCTCTCTTTCTGTGATCTACGACGTCACCTCCTGTTATAGCACAGTATTTCTTCACACAACACAAAGTCAACCTGTGGAACTCCTTGCCAGAGGATGTTGTGAAGGCCAAGGCTATAGCAGGGTTCATAAAAGAACTAGATAAGTTCCTGGAGGACAGGTCCATCAATGGCTATTAGCCAGGATGGACAGGGATGGTGTTCCTAGCTGTTGTTTGCCAGAAGCTGAGGATGGGTGACAGGGGATGGATCACTTGATGATTCCTCGTTCTGTTTATCCCCTCTGGAGCATCAGGCACTGGTCACTTTTGGAAGACACGATACTGAGCTAGATGGACCCTTGGTCTGACCCAGTCTGGCCGTTCTTATGTTCTTATTTGTTGGCTGCCGGCTGACTGCGTTACGTCCATGCATTGGCTGCTGCCGCTGAACCCGCTAGAGTTTCCCATTTCAAATCCCAACAGATGGGGAAAGGTGGAGGAGGGGTGGCCAACCTGAACCTGAGAAGGAGCCAGAATTTACCAATGTACATTGCCAAAGAGCCACAGTAATATACCAGCAGCCCCCCTTCAGTTCCCCATCCCCACTCCCAGCGCCTCCCGCCCACCGGCAGCCCCGCCGATCAGACCCTCCCCCTCCCGCCCCGCACCTCCCGTGCCAAGCAGGAGGCTTGTGGGAGGAAGGGGGGAGAAGCGAAGGCACAGCAGGCTCAGGGGAGGGGGTGGGAAGGGGTGGAGTGGGGGCAGGACTCGTGGCAGACCCAGGGGTTGAACACCCCCACAACGCACTGGAAAGTCGGTGCCTATACAAGGGACCACAGATTAAACTTCTGAAGAGCCGCACGTGGGTCCCGAGCCCCGGGTTAGCCACCCCGGAGGTAGAGGAATCTAGGGCCTCACATCTGGTACCAGCCCCACCGACGTGGCAAAGGCTTGAGAGTCTTGCACAGGAAAACCTGCCCCGCCCCACACCCCTGGGTCTCCTCTTCACTCTCACTGAGTCTCTTCTTGACTCAACGTGGCTGGAAATCACTTCTCCATTCTCCCCATTCCTGGTCACTGTACGCTCTGAATGGCACGCTGGGGGCAGAGCTTCCATGGGCTTAGCCGTGGACTGACTCATTGCTTCTAAAGTCTAATGCTCTTATGAGCTGGTGCTGGACTCATAATCCTGTGGACAAGAGTCTTCGCGTCTCTTGCCCACCCTGGGCAAGCTCCTTCAAGAACTCCCTGTCTGGGCAACTGGACGGAGTGGGGACAACCTCAGTGTAGGGAGGGACAGTCCTTGGGTCTCCCTTTGGAGAGCAGAAACCCCCCAAGAGCATCCCCGAGGCAGGGTTGGGGTAGGAGGAGGGAGCAGAATGAGATCACAGTGTCTTTTCTATGGCTGAGGTCTGTCTGAAGGTCTGGTGTCCTTCACACATGGATCCAGAAACATGCACAGAACTATGGAAGTTAGGGGCTCATGTCCCCTGTCAAGCCTCTAGCAGAAGCACAGGTCTCCCTGCAAAGCATGATGTCTAGTCTCCATTTGAACATTCCCACTCAAGGAGAACCCATTCCTGTGCCCAGTCCATCGCAGACTTCTTCATTCCTGTAGCTCTTGCTGTAAGTCTAATCCAAACTTGCCCTCAAAGCCGCTGCATCTCACAGGGCCTCTGTAGCCAGCTTCAAATGACCAATGGGGGCCATGAATTGTGATGATGCTTCTTGTTGTTGTCGTCATCACTGAAGCGTGGACAATTGTCCACTATGATGCCGCAAACTCCTGACCTGCCCCACATTCTGTTATTCCAGTCCTGGACCTACAGCTCTGCAGGTGCACCTCACACCTAGGGTTGCCAACCGTAAAGGATTGTCCTATAGCCTCCAGGAAGTAAAGATTATGTCATGTGATGGAAGTTCCAGGAATACGTCCAGCCAAAATTGGCAACCTACTCAGACCTGACCTGAAGAACCCCACGTTGATTTCCCTGTCTGGAACCCTTCACATCTGTCCTCACGAACTTCTGTCTTGACCACGACCCCTTTGCCATTCCTGTCCTAGACCCACAGCTCTGCAGTTACACCTTAGACATGACCTGTAGCATCCCCCTTAGTGCTGTTCCAGCCCTGGAACCCTATACAGCTCTCCTCATGCATCGGTCCTCACCCACAGCCCCTTTTCCTAGTCCAGTGCTGGGTACTCTAGAGTAGGGTGACTATTCACACATGCCCAGAATATCAGACATCCCAGAACAGCGAAGGCCCACCCCGCTGGAGTGAGTGCACGCACGCCATTCTGAAGTGCGCACTACCCTGGCCCCTGCTGGCATAACCTCCCATGCGTGGTGCATGTAAAGTCATGCCAGGGGGGCTGGAGCAACGCGCTCTTCGAAATAGCATCCCCCGTCCGATCCTGGATAAAATCACGTGTGGTTTCATCTCAGTACCAGATGGGGAGGAACCACCCAAAAAGAGAACTGTCCAATTCAAAACCAGACAAGTGGCCCTCCCTACTGTAGAACAGAGACCACCAACGACAAGGTACAGTGTGGGGACAGCGTGTAGGTGGGAAAGCGTCCTAAGGCAAATGGACAACTGTCCATCTGGACTTCGGCTGAGGAATCACTCACCTAATATTCCCCTGCATTTCCAGACAGAGCTCAGCAGACCTGAGCTAATCCGTTCCTGACTTCATCCTGTCTTCCTGCAGCACAGCCTGACATTAAACCAAATACAATCCAACCCTTAGCATTAAGTAAAACTCCCATCGTGATGGGTTTGTAACTTGCAGCAAGAACTCAGCAGGGGCATGTTAACACGGGTCTCCAGTGAGTGAAAGAATGAGACTTTGGAAAACCCTGACGAGGCGAAGCTCTTAAAATAACAATTGAATTCAGCTTAATTCATTTTCACTTAATACCCTAAGAGTGCCTTTAGCAAAATGAGACAATTATTATTTTGGAGAGGAAGATGGGAAGGTATTAGCTGCAGCACAGATGTGCGTCTGCTTTCTCTACTGTACCCAAAACTCTTGGAGCTGCAAAACTGGACTGGAAATCTCTTGTGTAAATTTACACAGACTTTCTTGATTCTGGAAGCATAGGAGCGGGAAATAGGCGTGCGGAGGGTGGGGGGTGGATGGAAGAGGAGGGGGTTGCTGCAACTCTTATAGGTTGTACGTGGGGCTCTGCTCCCAGCCCCACATGCAGGGTCCTGACTTCCAGCCCCTCGCCCAGAGCTCTGCGCCCAACCCCATGCCTGGAGCTCTGCCCCGGCCCCGCACACAGAGTGCCAGCTGCCAGTCCCACGCCGGGACTCTGTTCCTGGCTTTGCACCAGGGGTCTCAGCTGTCAGTGCCACACATGGGGTCCCGGCCGCTGGCTTCGGTCCTGGCCCCGCACCTGGAGCTCTATGCCCACCCTCAGCTGTGGCCCTACCCTTAGCCCTTTTACCCCCGTCCGCATCCTCCCCTCCTGGAGCCACGGCCCTGCTCCCAGCCCCAGCTCTAGTGGATGGGGGCAGAAGGTGCGGGAGGTCTTTCAACACCCCCACTATAAAAAGTGACCCATTGCCATTGCCTGGAAGGGGTAAAAATACAATCTGACTCCGCTTTTATGCATGCCTTTACCACCTGTCTGTGTGGAGTGTATAAATGTCTTCCTAGCCTGCAGGAAGACAGCAGGATTGGTTTATGGGATTTGGACATTGTATTTGTGCTTGTGTCTGTGTGTGTTGTGTGTCTGTGTTAAGAATTTGTTCAGGGAAAGCTAAACGGAAGGAATGAATCTGGCATTTTGGTCCCGATTCAGCAACACGCCTAAGCACACGCTTGATTTAAAGCCTGTGCTTAAATTCATCCCTGCTCATTAAAGCACTTAACTGTGTGCTTCAGATTCAGCACACACTTTATTGACTGAGTCCTTAGTTCTGAGAGTGTCATCCACTTCCTATATTAACTGTAACTAATGGGCTAAGATCCACTGAAAGATGCTTCTTTTGGCTCTTCTCGGCCCTCTTTGGAATGGAGTATTATGGGATATTGCCTTCTAGCATGATTTAAAATCACCCTCTCCAATTAAAACTCCCTCCTGTTAACTCACACATGCAGCAAACAGACCCAGGAACTTTATCCTGATCTTTTAATCCAAAAGTTCCCTGAATAAAACCTCATTCTGTCCTTTCGCCAAACACAAACACCAGCAGCAAAATGGCTCCCAATTACTAAACTACATTTCCCAACAGGCCACAGGCCAAGGTCAGAGGTCACATGGCCCTTGAAAGGTATAAAAAGCCTCCATTTCAGCCTGGCCCTCCATTATAGGGATATTGAGAACCAGAGAGGATTGATAGGTGCTAGGGTGACCAGATAGAAAGTGTAAAAAATTGGGACAGGGTAGGGGCTAATAGGTGCCTATATAAGACAAAGCCCCAAATATTGGGACTGTCCCTATAAAATCAGAACATCTGGTCACTCTATTAGGAGCAAACAGCAGCTTCTCCTTGCACTGGCTATACTGGTGCATAAGCAGGTCCAGGCTTTGGAGACACCACAACAAAACTGATTTCCTCTGACAATACATGAATTGCTACATTATACACAGGGTTGCACTATATATTATCATGTTTATAATCAGTCTCTTATTTATTAATCTTCTCCAGAAAGAACAAACTACTCCTTAGCTGGGGGAAAAAAATGTTCTCCTTAAGCTAAGGAGCCTTTTTCTTAACATTTTTTGCCCAGGATAACCCCCTCCCCAGTGGAAAACTTCCACCTTTCAAGATTACTTCACAATCCACCAAAAACAAAAGAGAAACACGACAGGCTGGCAAGATAAACTGACAAAAGCCACTCGGTCCCCTCGAGTGGCCTCCCTCTCCTGAAGGCGACTGGTGCTCCCTGGTACATGGATTTTGGGGTATGTCTGCACTTAAAATGCTACAGCGGCCTAGCTGCCTTGCTGCGGATAAACTAGCCTTGTTCGACAGGCAATGGGGGGTGGATGGGAACACACAATATTCAAAGCAAGCATCTGTGTCCCATGTGATCCCAAGCTAGCTGAAGAGAGATCTCCACGGGAATGACTTCAGCTGAATATTTTCCAGTGGAGATGGGGCTGGTGGGTGGGAACAGATTACAGCGGGGGTGGCATGTGAGTGATACTGACAACATGCTCATTGTCCAGTGTCTGGATTAATTTGGGGAGAAGGTGTATGTGTATGTGGAAGGCGGTAGTTAAAGAGACTCTAGGATCTCTGTGTGTCTCTCTCACACTCACACGTACTTTGGAAGCCTCCCATGTCTTAAGGGGACACTTAAATATTCAAGTCCTTGATGTACTGAGGGCCTGGGGAGATCATTTAACTTCATTTCATGCCATTCCTGAGCTGATTTCGAACGAGCAGCATGGTGACAATTACAAGCAACATTGGCAGGGCAGAGCAAAGCCTGAAGATGTTTCTGGGGAGGCGAGAGTTGGGGGGATGGCAGGACTCCATTGCGCATGGTGCTGTACAAACCCAGAACAAAGAGATGGTCCCTGCATGGATGTTTTCCCCCAAGGTGTTCTGCCTGTCACAGCCCTGATATCTGAAGCCCCTAGACTAAGATATTAACAGCCACTGGCATGCATGTCCTCCTCAGTGGACATGCTCATCTGTCAGCCAGCAGGATGGGAGCGGGGAAGGAAATGTAGACTCAGCGGAGGAGGGACACTGAATTGCCACAGGCCACCTGGTCCCCAAGCGGCCCATCACACCTCAGCAAAAGGCTTCCTGCTCTTTGCCCTGAGTGATGTATGGGTGTGGTCTGTGCGGCTTATCCCACAGGCAATGCACTGGCCTCCCCTCATCACCGAATGGGGAAGGGCCCTAGAAATGGGGTCTGTGCAAACTGTGAATGAAGGGGAGGCAGAAACTATATCAGCCTGGGGGGAGTTTTAACTCTTTTGCTCCTGGCCCTGCCATTCCAACGACTATGCTGCCCTCCAGTCTTGACTTCCCAAATAAAATGAATGGGCCATCAGGATTCCCTGAGCTCTGGCAGTGCCCTTGGTGTTGGACTATACCCTGGACAGCTCCTGCCCCAAGGAGCTTGTATTCTATTCCACACGCACGACCCTGTGTTAAAGGACATGAACAGAAGTCACGCCCTCAAAGGTTGGGAAATGCCAGACTTCGGGTGGGCTGTGGAGCTTTAATTGGCCCCCTTGTTGCGGGTATGCTTCATGATGCAATACGAAATTACATCCACACCTACTAATTGTTCGGCAGGACCCCGGCCTCCTTCCAGGCACAGGATGGATGGTGCTCACTCAATTAGCAACTACTCAATGTTTTTTTTCTCCTCGTTGTTCAGTGTGGGATCCAGGCCTAGTTTACTGCCCACTATTTAAACCCCAGGCTGATAACAGAGTTATTCCCTCATGGGCTTTTCTGGCTGCTCCTTAGCTAGAGTATCTGGGTTCTTCCTGACCGTTAATGAATTTATCTTCACCATGCCCCGGTGACGGGTGGTATTATCCCCATGTCACAGAGGGGGGAACTGAGGCAGAGAATGTAAAGTAAAAATTTCCACTGACATTGGGTGCCTAATTTGAGACACCCACAGCCTGATTTGGCAGAGGCCGTGGCTTCATCTAGCACTGAGTATAGCACTGCGTGTGCTCCAGGCACTGCTTCCATTGACAGCTGCAGCAGAATGTGCTCAGCCCTGCTGCAGATCAGTCCCCGGGGTCCCAAGCCAGGCACCCGGAAAATGAGGAAGACACAACTAGTGACCATCTGTGAGAAGTTTGATTTAAGTCCCTAGCCAGCTCCAGTCTCCCTGCCCAGCTAATCTTCTGCCTCCACCAGCTCCAGTTTCCTTGCCCATCCACCCCCAGGTATAGCTCTTGACCCCTCTGCACTGGCCACCTGCAGGGGAGCGCTGAGAGCACAGGACAGACAGGCTCCTTGCTCTCAGTTCCTGTGCCCAGAGCCACTGTGACCCTAACGTCTAGGAAGAGCAATTGCAGGGAAAGTCCTGTCCTGCTCAGCCCACGCAGCCCGTTCACTACAGATGCAAATATTCCCTGGCAAAGTTCCAACACGTCTCTACTGAGATTTTCCCAAACTTTTTAACTTGGCCAAAGTTTGATGGGGTTTCACAGCAAGTGGAGCATTCCTGACAGCAGGGCAACTCCCCTGCAGGTTTCAAGTCTCTGGTCCAAAGCGTGGGGGCACCAGTGCTTCTCAACACAACGATCGTAAGGATTTTGAATATGGGCAAAACAATGTCCTTGTCCTCTACTCTTGTTCTTGGAAATGGCTGAACCATTTTAGGTGCTGCTTTCCAAACAAAAGCAGCCTGAGGCAGACACCCAGCAAGGGAAACTTCAGACAGAATGGTTAAATTTTAGCAAAGTTTTAAGCCGCTAAAAACAGGGGCTTATGATGGGGTGCGTTGTGCAACCTTAATTATAGGCGGTGCTACCAATTCTACTAAAAGTATTAGTTGTAGGAGAGTCCATGCAGATGGCATCATTTGGTTGCCTTTCCACTGGAGAACACGTCAGTAATGTGGAGTTTGGGTATCTTAGGGCCACTTGTATATTTCTGCTATATGCATCAATCCCGAGAGGAGTCATATGCAGCATGCAGGTCATCTCCTCTTTCAGAAGTCCGAGCCCAGTGCTTAATTGGTGATGAAACAGGTGTTAGGGCTCAAACAATTGTTTTACTTTCATAACTGACTCTGCAATCCCAGACGTGCTGGGGCTATGAACTGCCAAGCATAGATATGCTGAGATGGTCCCCGCTTGGATGTTTTCTCTAAGGTGTTCTGCCCTGGCACAAATTAAACACTGTCTAAGCGCAAATGCTAGTGTTTGGTTCTGAGGGATCAACTCTGCCCTATGAATTGTCTCTGGTTAGAGAGATGAAGGCACAGAAGAAACTCTCCGCTGCTTGAAACAGCTCCCCCAGAAAGAACTAGCATTACAAAACAAGGCAGGATTTCACCAAAGACTGAACAAGGCTTGTACATTAAGAGAAAGAGCTAGGAAGACACGGAGTAACAGCACCCACTGGTAATTCCTGCAATAACAATGGGTATATAAATCAGATATGATCCGCAGGAAGAGCTGGTCAGAAAATCCATTATTTTCCCATGTAAAATTTCAAACTTGTACCAAAAAAATGAAAGAAAAAAATATGTTGGCTGAAAACTGAAATAGTTTGATTCAGAAATGCCAGCACAATGCCTGATGGCAGTTGTAGTTTGGATGCCTCCTTTAGTCAAACTACATTTCCCAGGATGCACAATGGTATCCCCTCTTGGTGAAGGAAGGGGGTGCATCATGGGAGTCCCATGGCCAAGGTGCTTTTTGGGATATTCAAGGCAGGGAGCAGGGATGGTTTCTTACTATGTATTTGTACAGTGCCTAGCACAATGGAGCCTGATCTCAACTGTGCCCATTAGATATGACTGGAATGCAAACAGTAAATGATAACATAGAACCTTCTGGGTCCTCAGGTCCATCCCTGCTACTGCAGGCAATCCCATCAGAGCATTCTGTTCATAAACTTAACAAGCTTAATCTTAAAATTTAGTGGGTTGTTTGTCCCCAGAATGTATTAAACAATATATATATATATATTATTGAAAGTTTAGAAAGTGCCGCCACCATCCAACACTACATCAGACTCCCAGTGGTCCCCAGGTGCCTGCCTGGCCCCTTAGGGTCATTGACAACTAGGGGTAAATTAGAGCAGCCTTCAAGCTGTTCTAACTTGAGGACCACACTTGGCTCTGGGATTGAGGAATTGCAAAGGTGACTGCTAGCCAGCTCAACAGGAACAGAACATGGCCCGCAGAGTTGTATTACGTAGCCCCATGATGTTTCTCAATAATTTAATATCAGATTATTGATTTCTATCCTCATCTCTCTGCCACACATTTCCTACGGCACATCCTTGGGGTCGGTTTCCCTGACCTGCTCTGCTTCAGTCACCCCATCTATAAAACGCGGGGCATGGTAAATAAGACAGAGAATAACTTATTGCCCTTCTATAAATCCATGGTGTGCCCACATATTGAATACTGTGTACAGATGTGGTCTCCTCATCTCAAAAAAGATATACTGGCATTAGAAAAGGTTCAGAGAAGGACAACTAAAATGATTAGGGGTTTGGAACAGGTCCCATATGAGGAGAGATTAAAGAGGCTAGGACTTTTCAGCTTGGAAAAGAGGAGACTAAGGCAGGATAGGATAGAGGTCTATAAAATTATGAGTGGTGTGGAGAAAGTGAATAAGGAAAAGTTATTTCCTTGTTCCCATAATATAAGAACTCGGGGTCATCAAATGAAATTAATGGGCAGCAGGTTTAAAACAAATAAAAGGAAGTTATTCTTCACACAGCGCACAGTCAACCTGTGGAACTCCTTGCCTGAGGAGGCTGTGAAGGCTAGGACTATAACAGGGTTTAAAAGAGAACTGGATACATTCATGGAGGTTAAGTCCATTAATGGCTATTAGCCAGGCTGGGTAAGGAATGGTGTCTCTAGCCTCTGTTTGTCAGAGGGGGGTGATGGATGGCAGGAGAGAGATCACTTGATCATTACCTGTTAGGTTCACTCACTCCGGGGCACCTGGCATTGGCCACTGTCGGTAGACAGGATACTGGGCTGGATGGACTTTTGTTTTGACCCAGTTTGGCTGTTCTTATGTTCTTATGCTATTTGATTCCCTGGAGGGTGGTGGAAAACCTCCCTAAAAGAAGGGTGGTTATGTTCAGATATTTATTACGGGATTAAAGAGAGACTGAAATCAAGACCTGGAGCTTCCCTTTTTCCAAACTCTGGGTTTCCAGTGTATCTGAAGAGTTGTCTTGGCTGCGATGCAGCTCTTTCAGCTAGGAATGGAAAGTCAGCACAGGCCTCCCTGAGCATGCATCTAGGGCAAATTCCCAGCCCAGCTCCTAGTCTGAGTACCTGAGCTGGGTGCTGAGCAGATGCACAAGAAGGAGAGAGACATTTTCTTCCCCAAGCTTTTCAGCAGCTCCTCAATTTCTCCTTGGAGGCTACTCAAATCCAGTGGTCTTTAGCCCCAATGGGCAACCCTCCTCACTAAAGGAGCAAGTGCCGTAGGATCCATCCAGCAACTGGCTCTCAGACTTGCCTTTGCTGTGAACAGTTTTCCCCTGAAATCTTGGCGACCACCTGGTTTTGCTGCCCAGAGGTCCCCCAAGGGACTCAGGACCGTGGTGATGGGCAGGTGTAAGAACATGGCTGGATGGTGCAAACACAACCCATTGCTCAGTGCGTGTTGTGTCCCCACCGGGCACAATCCATAAAGGACGAGTCGTGGTTCCCAACTGGTTTTTTAGCTCAAGCTGTAGCTGCTCATGTTGTCAGCTCTGGAGGTCAATCCCCGGTGTCCATCAGGATGGCAGCTGCCACGTAAGCCGCTTAATTAGCATAGCAGAAAAATAAAAACGCCAATGAGCATGGAGAGTATTTCATTTCTGAGTGGTTGTAACGCTGTCAACTCAGACTCCATTTCCTCAGGAGTGGTGCCCCCAATGAGAGCGGCTTCTGTGTTACATAACAGCCTTCAAATCTCAGCTGGTTTGACTGTTCTGAAGAGGCTGGAGCTCGGCTGTTCTCAGTGGTAGCAGATGACAGAACAAGGAGTAATGGTCTCAAGTTGCAGTGGGGGAGGTTTAGGTTGGATATTAGGAAACACTGTTTCCCTAGGAGGGTGGTGAAGCACTGGAATGGGTTCCCTAGGGAGGGGGTGGAATCTCCTTCCTTAGAGGTTTTTAAGGCCCGGCTTGGCAAAGCCCTGGCTGGGATGATTTAGTTGGGGATTGGTCCTGCTTTGAGCAGGGGGTTGGACTAGAACCTCCTGAGGTCCCTTCCAACCCTGGTCTTCTATGATTCTATGACTGTTCAAAAAAAAGTCCCAGGAATGTTTTACTCCTGGTACGTTTTCATTCTCTTTTTGCTCAAAGGTGGCCGGACTGGTTTGCCTCCAAATTTCCAGGACAAAAAATAAAGAAAAAAGAATCATCTTTATTCATAGACTGAGCCTGGCAAATTTCAATCTAAAACATGCCAGTTTCCCCAGCTCCAACTGACAGAATCCAGGGGGTCCAAACAGAAGATGTTTTGCAACCTTGACCATAGTGGTTACTGCTGCTCTGCTATAATAAAATTGCAAAGTTAAGGGAGCAAGAGGAACAGAAGCCATTATCACAAAATAAAGAAGAACAGTTGTTAGATGGGGAGAGAACAGAGTTATCTGGGCAAAGCATTATTGGAACATAGAATACATTGAAAAATATAAGAAATAACCAATTGTCGGCTATTTACTGGTCTTAGGATACTTCCCTTCAGTATACCGTACTGGTATCTCCGCACCTGAACACGTCCTGGGTGTAGTCTACCTTATTATCTTGTAATGCTAAAACCATGCTAATGGCTGCCCAGTGAGGTGGGGGCCATTCACAGACCTCATTAGAGCCAATAGGTGGCACGTGCTCTCTTCCAGGCTCAGTGGAAGAAACAATGAAGCCCCTTGATGTTGAAAGAACAGTTGCAGACGATGGGGGCTACTGCTTGAAGCACTAAGCCTTAGGGCCAGGCCCGAGCTAACCAGGATAGATTAACTGGGGTTTTCCTGGGTCCAAACCCAGGGACTAGGAAATTGAGTGTGGGCTGCATGTATTGGGGGCAGGAAGCCAACAGAAGCGGTGGCAAGTGTGACCCTGATGGTAACCAGAGATACAGGACTTTTTGGGCACAGAACCCGCTGGTGGGGTGGACGTGGGGATTTCTGAACAAGGGAATGGCCTGTTGCTGTTTGTTTGTGATCAGGGTACCAGGCTCGGGTGTCCATTTCTTTGTAAATACACCCAGACTCGACCGGACTCCTCACGTCGATTTCTCTTCTGAAATGGAAACAGCCCTGTTCTCTCGCGCCCTGCTTGGCTAGGGATCTACTAGAGCTGGTGGAGTGCGGGGGATGGGAATGGTTCATGGATAATTTTGAAAACCAGAGTGCCAAGTCGTCTTCCACAGGGAGATTCGTTATTGACAAGTGTTCAGACACTCGCCTGGTGGGCATGACAGTGCTGCTGCGAACCCTGAATGTTTCACAAAGCTCCCTCTCACAGGGTCCGCACAGGTTTCCCCCTTCTCGCCCCTGTGCTCTGGCTGGTCAAATAAGAGCCTTTTGTGTTTATTTACAGTGCCACAGTGTAATACCCCTTTTCCCCCAACCTTCCCAGGGTCTCCTGGCCCATGAGGCTCCTTTCTGGTGGTGAGGAGACAGAGCTGTGACCTCCTGTCCCCTCCCAGGCCAGCCCCCTGACTGAGCTTTCGTCAGGGCTTTTCTAGCCCTCCGGTCTTCAGCCCAGCTATCGTTATTTAGCCCAGCTTATTGCTGCGAGCCAGGCCTCGGCAGGGCTCACAGCTGGGCTCTGACTGCCTGGGCCCCTGCACCTGGCCTCTCTGCCAGAAAGCAGGGCTTAGCCAGCATTTTAGCAGGGCATTCAAGATTTTACCCCTGCCCTGCCACACTCCTGTGAAAGATCATCTGAAAATTCCTACCAGAAAGTGTGTTGTCCATTATTCGCACCTTGCTATTCTCCTGTGTCAAACGTTTCAGCCATCCAGTCAGGAGGCAGAAATGATACCGTGGGTCTTCCATGACCAACCAGCCACGAGGGATAGAAAATAGCAGATAGGTCTGTGCGTGTGGATGAATAATGATTAGATTACAAGGAAATCTCAAATGGGAACGGGTCTCGCGGTCATATGGAGCCCTGGTGGGAGTTTTCCTCATCCGACCAATTTGCTCCTCCTGCCAACAGAGTGCATCCTCACTTTTTGCGTAGGGTTTGTCAGTTACCATTTATTTTTACTACCACCATGTGCATGTAATGGGAAATTGATCACTAGGTCGGTGACCCTCTTTGTTTGTAATCTGCCCTTGCCAGACGGCTTTGCAAAAGGCTTGTAGGTGTCCTGCTGGGGCCTTAGATTAATTTCCTTTTTAGTTCAAAATACTTCCTTGAGGAGAATGCTTGGGAAGTGCTTTTTTCTCACAGTTCTGGCACCAGAGGCATAAAATAATTCAGTGCCATGATGAGGATGCATTTAGAATCCCCACCCGCAAGCCGACCGGAGGTCTGGTTCTTGTGTGTGCATTGCGCATGTGTCGTGGAGCTTATGGTTGTTGTGGATATGATGGCTGGCTTGATGGGTGTGGCTCAGAGATCTCCCTGCAGTGACTTCAATATGGCTTAAAAATCTGCTGGCTGCAAGTGCAGAGTTATAACAGCAAATGGGTATAAAACCTCGTGCCTCGAGCCAGTCGCTACTGATTCGTGATGAGAATGAGACCTTCATGGGGAGCAAATTATCTCACATCTGCCTACCTTGGGGGTCCTGGCACCTTCCTCTGAGGCACTGGCACCTGTCAGAGACAGGACACTGCACAAGGAGGACAATGAGTCCAACCCACTCTGGCAATTTCTGTGTTCCATAAATGGTCAGAGTTGGGTGAATCGTTCTTTAAAAAGTCATCAGATAAGAGACAAATATTCCCAAATGAATCCAGAGATTCTGTAATTAATAATATTTGCCGTGTTCCACTAAGCAACAAACTTATTTTGGATCAAAAACCTTCCCGCTGGAAACCACTCCAAAAACCACCGGAGAGCTGCAGCAGAACCAGATGTGTAATGTATTTGCCAACTGATGGTGCGGTGCTCAGATACGTAATGGTAACAGGGCCTGGATCAGCACCGGGTAAATCATGGTGCTTCTAAGGAGGAGCTGCCCATTTGAGGAGAGAGATAAATCAGCTGGCTGGGAGGTGGCTGGTTTGGACAGTTCACATCAAGCCCAGGGTAGCAGCGATTGAATGTTGCTACCATCTGATGACTCTTCAGTGGTCTGTGCAAAATTATTCGGGGTAGACAGACTGGTCTCTAGTGACTACGGCACTGGTCTCAGGAGACTGGGTTCAGTTCCTGCCTCCATCACAGACTCCGTGCATGACCTTGGGGAAGACACTCAGTCTCCGCAGGCCTCAGTTTCCCAACTGGACAGTGTGGATCACAGCCCTGCCCCGCGAGGATGCGGGAAGCTAAAATCCATTCCTGACCACGAGGCACTGAGACCCTATGGGGCCAAGCCCCTTTCCACACAGTGATCCTCAGTCCAGCTCTTAATGGAGGTTTGTCCCCATGAAAAATGGAACTGGGCCTCTCCTTGGCAACTTTAGGGGCTGAAAGGGCCACAGAACTGTTGACTAAGATTACAGCGTGTGAATAAAGGACAGCCCGCTCCAGGGGGCACTGTTAAGGTAACTTTTCATCAGCTTTAATCTTCATACCCCGCTCACTCACCTTAAAGCTGTGTGCTGCTTAAAAAAAAACAAAACAGGTGTCGGGTTGCCGTATGGCCAGATCCCTAGGTATATAGAAAGCTCAGAAATTCAATTACAGCTGCAACCACATTAATAATAGATTATGTCCAGCAGAGGGAGCTTTTCTAATAAGTTGGAGCAATACATGGGCTGTAAGATCCCTGGTTTGCCTATGGGGAGCCTACCTTCAGAAAGACCTTAGCCCAGATCCCCCTGCAAACAGCAACCCTCTGCCTGACGCTCAGATGGAGGAAGAGTCAGTGTTTTTGCTGGAGATTAGCCTGTTGCAAAGTTCTCACCGAGTGAGCACAATGGAGTGTTTTCTTTGCATGCTCTAGGCTCCAGTTTTCCTGCCAACAACCCTCTTGGCAACTGCGTTGAAGGCTTTTTGCTGTACGATGGGAGGGAGGTGTCCTAAACTCCCTTGCATAGTGAGAGATCCCAGTGAAGTCCTGCATATCTACATGGTAAGGAAAGTGTTGATTAATGCCGTAATGCAAGGAGAGAACCAACAGGCTCAAGGCCTATTAGGCAGCTTGCTTGGCGTAGATAAAGACTAGCTTGACATGAAGACCTTGAGATAAAGAACTAGCAGGCTAGTGACAGGAAATCACAAAATGAAGCACGGTGGGAAGGGAGGAACACAACACAAAGGTGATTGGTATTTTAGGATCATAGAGAAGTAGAATCGTCGGACTGGAAGGGACCTCTAGGGGTCACCTAGTCCAGTCCCCTGCACTCAAGGCAGGGCTAAGTATTATCTAGACCAGTGTTATCTAGGAGTTCGTAGTCAAGATCCAGGCTGGGGCCGATATAGCTACGATCCGAATCTGAGTCAGGTTTCTGGCTCTGGGTCAGGCGGGGAGGTCTGAGTTTAGCTGAGGATGAAACTAGGAGTTAAAGAGCTGGGATGGTCGTGGCAGCTAAAGGAGATCCACACTGTCACCTGCACGCTTCTGGGAATGCTCCTTGGGTTTATATGGGGTGGGGAGCCAATCAGGATTCATGAGGCTGCTGCCTGTGAGACCCTTTGAGGCGGGACTTCCTGTGGGTTCTGGGCAGCCCCACAATCCTGTGTTTGAACCCTACTGGGCCTTACAGGGATATATATTTACAGACTTGTCAGGGGAGCATGATCCTTGTCTGCCCAGGAGACTGAGAGTTGGTAATGGCTGGTCCACCACCCAGGAGCTCACTTGTACAAGAGATCAGCCTAAGTCTCAGCACCCGCCCAGCGAAATGGGACACCTGTTCCTTGGACTGAGACAGCCCAAAATACAAGCAAACGTATCCCATCCTTGCTGACTGGAGGGAAGACATCTATCCTGATGTGCTCAGTTCCCATGGGGATGAGTGCTGCATGAGAACGTAAGTCAATGCATGTGTTTGTGGACTGAAGAGGTATCTGGGCCTTCATCTAGCCCCCTGCACTGGGGTGAAATTCACCCGGGATGGTTTGGATGAGTGCTTGTCAGCCGAGGAGTCGTAGCGTTGTCAGCTCACGTGATTCACATCTCCTGATAGATGATGTTTTATAATAAAGCCTCAACTGATTAAAGGGTTGGAAAAGAAACTTTCTAGTATTCACTCAAGGAGCTCACGCCATCTGTTTAACAAAGAGAAGGTTAAGGCGTGACATGATTCATGTCTGTAGGTACCAACACAAGGAACTGAAATTTCGTAACAGAGGGCTCTTCAGTTTAGCAGAGAAAGGTCTAACAAGATCCAAAGGCTGGAAGCTGAAGCTAGACAAAATCAGAGGAGAAATAAGGGCAGCGATTAACCATTAGAACAGTTTACCAAGGTGGTGGATTCTCCATCACTGACCATTTTTAGATCATGACTGGATGGTTTTGTACAAGATCTGCTGTAGAAATGAGTTTGGGTAAGTTCTATAGCCGGGGGTCTATACAGGGGTCAGACTAGTTGATAGAGTGATCCCATCTGGCCCTGAAATCCAGGAATGCCGGTTTTAATCAGTCTCCTTGTTGCAATTCACAGGTAGAGCTGAAGAGGTCGCCCTTGCATAAGGTTTAAATAGCTGAGCAAGCCAGCTGGAAAGTTCAAAAAAATCTCTGCAATTGACCAGAATTGTTCAGCACCCCAGAAAACTCAGAGACACCAATAAAATCTACATCTATGTGTAAAACAATTATCCTGAGTCCTTATGAGTTGAGCTGGAAGTCAGTCCAGGACAATTTAAATTTCTGGGAGTTGTCTATCAAAGCACTATGAAACCAACACCCGGAACAGCAACATTTGAATCTTTTCTCATTTATTTTAATGATTTTTAGATACAGGAATATTCAACAAGATGGATTACATAGGCCCAGAGGGATGGTCTTACAAATCGGGGTCAGTAGTTTTTAGACCAGAACCACAGACAATAAAAACAATTGGCTGGGGGAGCCATCCCTGTGGTGGTTGCTAATCTGTTATGTAATTGTGCAAAATTAAGAGGCTTTGCGAATTAGATAGAAGCACCTAGATGTGGCTATAGATTACTGAGCACAGGTGACAGATCACAGCCAGTTCAGGAGAGAAAGAGGACAGTTATAAAAGAAATATGGAAGAAAGAGGTATAAGAATGGGAGACTGGAGGGCTTATGTCACCTCCATATTGCTGGTTGGACCCCCCATCTCTCTCCCCAGATCGGATGGGGTGACTGAAAGTTATATAAGAACATAAGAATGGCCATACTGGGTCAGACCAATAGTTCACCTCACCCAAGATCCTGTCTTCTGACAGTAGCCAATATTAGATGCTTCAGAGGGAATGAACAGAACAGAGAAATCATCAAGTGATCTGTCCCCTGTCGTCCAGTCCCAGCATTTGGCAGTCAGATGTTTAGGGACACCGGAGCATGGGGTTACAATCCCTGACCATATTGGCTAATAGCCACTGATGGACCTCCATGAACTTCTCATTCTTTTTTGAACCCAGTTATTGTTTTGGGACTTCCTTGTCCCATGGCAAGGAGTTCCACAGGTTGACAGTGTGTTGTGTGAAGAAGTACTTCCTTGTGTTTGTTTTAAACCTGCTGCCTAGTGATGTCATTGAGTGACTCCTGGTTCTTGTGCTTAGGCCAAGGGGTAAATAACACTTCCTTATTCACTTTCTCCACCATATACATAATTTTATAGACCTCTGTCATATCCCTCCTTAGTCAGCTCTTTTCCAAGCTGAACAGCCCCAGCCTTTTTAATCTCTCCTTATATAGAAGCTGTTCCATCCTCCTGGTCATTTTTGTTTCCCTTCTCTGAACCTTTTCTGTTTCTAATGTCTCTTTTTTGAGATGGGGCCACCAGAACTGCACATGCAGTATTCAGACTGTGGCCTTACCATGGATTTCGATAGTGGCCGATACAATCTGACGCCTTTTCCTTGGCCTGTATGAAATGAATTTGGACATCTCCATCCCATACCCATGCTGGAAAAGTGGCCACTCTATTGATCAGACACTGACAATAAACAGAGAAGCTGTGCGCTGAATGACTATGCTAATGCTGGATTAAGGCCTAGGTGCTACCGGAGATACACATAGCTCCTGGCAAGATGTGATAGGATGTGACTCTCAGCTTTCAATTAAAACCAAAATGCATCTATCCCTCCAAGAAAGAAAAGCTTGGGAATGGGTGTGACCAACGCCTGCCTGACTTTATATATGACTAAGTCTATACAATCATAAAATCACAGAATCATATGACTAGAAGGGACCTCGAGGGGTCAGCTAGTCCAGTCCCCTGCACTCATGGCAGGACTCAGTATTATCTAGACCATCCCCGACAGGTGTTTGTCCAATTTGCTCTTAAAAAACTCTAATGACAGAGATTCCTCAACCTCCCTGGGCAATTTATTCCAGAGCTTAACGACCCTGCCAGTTAGGAAGTTTCTCCTAATGTCCAACCTAAACCTCCCTTGCTGCACTTTAAGCCCATTGCTTCTTGTCTTATCCTCAGCGGTTAAGAAGAACATTTTTTCTTCCTCCTCCTCTTGACAACCTTTTACATACTTGAAAACTGTTCTCATGTCCCCTCTCAGTCTTCTCTTCTCCAGACTAAACAAGGCCAATTTTTTCAATCTTCCCTCATAGGTCATGTTTTCTAGACCTTCCATCATTTTTGTTGCTCTTCTCTGGACTTTCTCCAATTTGCCCCCATCTTTCCTGACATGGATGATAAATGTATGAAGGGGATAATATGACGGGGTTGCCTGGGATAGCAGTGGACTGGGCTCAGTGGTGCAGTAGGTCCTGCCCAGACCTGTGTTTCCACAGATAGCCTGAAACAATCCCTCCAAATGTGACCTGCCCTCTTTCTCTGCTCTCTAAAACCTTCTGCCATGCCCAGGAGGGGTGGGGCCAGTGTGGGGGCCCCGTGCAGGTTATGCCTTCGGAGCTGGCTTGCCTGACTTCAGCCCTAGAGTACGGAGACTGATTTCCCTTCTCCACTAAGGTGTTCCCCCTCAGTCTACAGCTTAGTCTTGCTCCCATTGAAACCAATGCATGGATTCTGGCATGTCCTTCCTTTGGAGTGCCTTGCCACCTTCATGTGCCTTTGACAGAAGTTTTTCTGGGTACTTTCCTACCTGGGGGCGGGGGAAGACTCGAAAAGCAGAAAAACGATCATGTGGAACCCTATTGACCCCCACAGGGTCAATCAGCAGGGATGGCACTTTTAGGCTCACTGCACAGATCTCTGCTGCTTGAGCTAATGGAATACCTGGTAGCAGTAGAAGGCTGTTATCTCTAGGTGGACTAGCCACTATTAAAGGGGGATGAAAGGCACACTTTGCCAGGGAGTTTCACAGCAGATGAATGTTAAGATGCAGGATTTGTGACTTCAAGTCCAAGTTCTGGGGCCTGTCTCTGGCCCTCTCTGCTCTTATATCCCCCACCACCCTCTGCTCTGATCCTTTCTCCTTCCTCTGCTTGGGACCTCTCCACTCCTGCTCTTGTCCCTGTTTCCTTCCTCATCCCTCTGCATTCAAGTCAGGCTGTTGCTATTTTCTTCTTTCTGTATGGGGCCCTGAGAACACGGGATAGACTTGTCTCCCTGCTCTCATTTCTGGTGCCACTTCAATTCCCAGCCACCAGGAGGAACAATTTCAGGGATCATCCTGCTCAGCCCCTGCAGGTCTGGGATGGTGTATGTTTGGTTGCTCTGTGGAGATGGAGCATGCTCAGTGTCAGTGGAATTTTCAGACAATTTAAATCTGCCAAACTCTAGAAAAAAATCTCCTGAGCATATATGGGCTGCAGTTTTTCAGAGACAAATAACGTGGCCAGAAGTGTGTGGCTTTTCAGGGGGATGGTAAAAGGCATCATGCCATCCCCTTGCCAAATGTCCGGTCCCTCCTCCAAAAATATAAAGGCTTTAGAGTTTCCCTTAAATGGTTTTGATCATTTTTGAATATGGGCAAAACAATGTATGTTTCTCTAACCTCATTCTCGGAAATGTCTGACCCATTTTAGCTGAGATTTTCCCAAAGAAATTCTGCTGGAGGCAGACACCTGGCATGAAAAAGCACAGCCCGAATGGTTAATGTTTGAAAAGTTATAAGCAATTTTAAAAAGGGTCTTACAATGGGAATCATGAGACATCCTAAACTACAGGCATTGTTAGCAGTTCTGCTAATAATAATAATTAATAACAGGGCATGGAAGAATGAGACTAATCTGGGTGGGGGAAGTGCCCACTGATAAGTGTAAAATGAAGACTAGGAAAGACAGCTTTGTAAATATACAGTATTAGAGGGTAGATAGGTAGATAGATACATGGATAGGCAGTAACTTTTTCTAATAATTCAAACCATGTCTTTTCAATACAAATCCACCCTCCCTTGCAAGGATTCCATTTTGCTTCCTTACAAGACAGTGACAGAAACCAGGCCCAACAGAGACCAAGGGTATTAGAGGACAAAGTGGGAGAGACAATATCTTGTATTGGACCAATTTCTGTTGGTGAAAGAGACAAGCTTTTGTGCATAAACAAACCTTTTCTCTCCATGACTTTTAGTGTCTAGCTGTGTCAAAAGTGTTCACCTACAGCTGATGCGGGGTTTTGTCTTTTCTTATTTTGCTGTGAGAGTTCATTTGAGAGCGTAGTGATTGTCTGATTTCACCCACATAATTGCTGGTGCTGCATTTAGTGCCCTGGATGAGGTACAAGACAGGTTGTGATAGCCATGTGTGTAAGACCCATGGATCTTGCAACGTGTGTTGTGGGAGTGGTTGAGCATAAGTAGTCTAGGGAGAAAAGGGGATCTTAGTTTACCAACAGGAGAACTGAGATCAGAAATGTGAGATCATTCTCTGTTCTGCCCAAAACTTCACTGCCATCATAATAGATTCCCCCCAAAGACAAGTAATGCAAGCCAGTGTCCTGACTCAGCACCTCTGCACCATTACTGAGGGCTGTGAGTAAATAATAATTTCCTACAAGTTTCACATGGCCTCTGCCTTTGGTTGGTCTCTGTTGGGCTTGGTTTCTGCCACTGGCTTGTAAGGAAGCAAAACAGAATCCTTGCAAGGGAGGGTGGATTTGTATTGAAAAGACATGGTTTGAATTATTAGAAAAAGTTACCGTCTATCTAATTTATCTATCTATCTAATCCATCCATCTATCTATCTATCTATCTAATCTATCTGTCTATCCTGTGTTGTGTCTTCAATCTTCACTATATCCGGCTGATCCCCAGATTTCCACTAGGTGGCGCCACACTCCGGTGCAGAGGCCCATACGGAGGCAATATGTTCATTCTGGGCAATACCAGCCACCAGGTCCTGTGTGCTGGTCCCTAGGCCAAAATAACTGGAGGTTTCCATCCCCGGGAGAACACGGGGCCCCGGGGAGAACTCCCCAGCGGGCGCCCCTGAAGCCGGGCAGGGCAGGGCGTGTTCCCGTTCCTGGGAGAAGAGGTTTGGGATCAAAGGCGGCTCGGAGGGTTGTTCCCAAAGGGAGCGGGGACGGAATGGGGGTGCAGCTGAGTCTCTCTGGCATTGTGAACCCCGCTGGGGATGCGGGAAAAAGCCCCTTTGCACTGCCGACCTCCTCCTCAGCCCATGGAATTGACTCGGTTGGCAGAAGGCGGGCGGGGAGCGCTTTGCTCCCCTCGGGTCTCATAAAGTCACTGGGGGCCTGGAAGGGACAGGCTGGGGGACAGCAGCTCCTGTATTTGGGGACACGGGCCGGGGCGGAGTTGAACCACCGGCTGGATTTGAAATCCCGGCGGTGGGAGGTCTGAGGGGAGCCTGCCAGGGGGACCCAGCCTCCCAGGGCCTGGAGATGGCTTCAGAAACAGCCCGCCCTAGTCCCTGCCAGCGAGCCAGTACCACTCCCCCCACACCCCCGTAAATCAGGCCTCTATGGGGCTGCAGTGTACCCGGTAAATTGTGGAGAGAAGCCATTCCCCACAAATCCATCCGTCTGCTCCCAGCTCGCCATGAATCAGCAAGGCGGCCAGAAGGAAGTTATTGGTGAGTTATAAATTAGCCCTTATGCCAGCTGCAGACAGCTGATGCTGTATTACCAGGCTCCAGAGAGACGCCTGGACAGCGCTGCCTCTGATCTCCCAGCACGACAAAAGAAAGGGGGTCTTTAAACCCCCTCCCCCGCACACCTGTACACTCTCTAAGTGTATCCCAGTTCCTCTGCACCAGGGGACAGAGGGGAGACCCTGCATTTTTTTAACACCAGTAGATCCTTCTCAGACCACAAAGCGATTTCCAGCCCCAGCTCCCGGAAGCTTTCTTCCCACTCCACCCCACCGTGTTTGCGTGACCACGGTTTGCTGCGTCCGGAGCTGGAGAAATCGGGAGGAGAGTTCCCGTGTAGACAGAATCGTTCCGGCGCTGTAGCAGAGTGTTAGGTCGCTGTTTTTAAAACGCGGGTCATTGGAATAGGGGGACATCAAAGGAATACATGGGATGACCCCCGCCGCCCCCGTGTACACACACACACACACACACACACACGAATACACGTACACACACACACAAGCACGCTTAACCTGATCAGTGCATTTAAAAATGCCAGTCTGTATCAGTGTCACACCAATCAGCGGCTCCCATCCATCACATCACAAGGCGGCGCTGAGAAATCTGACTAAGACTCAGGTTCCGTGACAAATGCTGAAGCAAAAGACTCGCTGGGAAAGTTGATCTGGCTTTATTTTAAACGGATCCTGCCTTTCTAAAAACCACTCCTCGGCCCCCTCCCCCGACTCTGGAATAATTGCGTTTAAAACGCTCGAGAAGGTTGGGAGGGTGAACCTCGAAGAAGGCAGAGATCAAAATCATCTGTCTGATCTGTCATATGGATATCATCTCTCAGATTTATATCTATCGTACCGAGAAATCTCTACACAGAGATTACCTACACCTATATCCAATAGAGAGAGAGAGCTCTAGCTATGTGGTGATAGGTAGCTATCTCTAACACATACAGGAATCTATTCTATTTGTCATGTAGATCATATATAGAGCTATACCTCTGTATAACATTATACACATAACCTATAGCTAGAGAGAGATCTCTGCCTAGGTTTGTAGAGAAATCTAGCCACTCATCTCTGATATATAAAGTATCATATTTATGTTATCTGTATATACCTCTAAGATACAACATAAATATGATAAATGTCTGTATCGAGATAGAGATAACTGGCTAGATAGATAAATGCTTAGCTAATTAGATCTCTCTATATATTACATAGAGATTAGAGAGAGAGATCTATATTAAATACTGGTATATATCTGTAAGATATATCTAATATAGAGAGATCTATATCACTATATAACATGAGAGAGAGAGAGAGAGAGAATATATGTAAATAAATCCAGCCACCTATCTCTAATATATACCAAAATGTATGTCATATCTTACAAGTATATACCTACATTTAATGCACAGATATCTATATCTCTATATTAGAGAGAGAGAGAGTTCTAGCTAGCTACATAGCAAAATCTAACCATATATCTCCAATATACACAGAGATCCAGCTATTACGAATACAAAGATCCAATCTGTCATTTTATCTGTCTATGCCCTTGTTGTCTGTTCTTATATCCAGACAAACGCCATGGTGAAATATATACTTCAGGGTCTTTTATCCAATAGGAAATGAAATTGGTTTAGTCTTTACAGTTCTCGTTTAGCGTTTGCAGGACACCTGTCTGATGATTTCATTATTTTTATTTTTAATCTCAAAAAGCCTCCCTGAATACATCTTCCACCCCATCTCGACCCCAAATTCAGAGTCTTCTGCCTCCTGCTGAAAGAATGGGGCAGAGTTTGGAGCGAAGGTAAGAAGCCGCTTGCCAGAGGGGATCGATATCATGTGAAAAGTAATTATTGAGGCATAAATTTATCATAAGGGTGATCACCAGTAAAATATCTCTTGGCGACATTTTAATTTAAAATCAAATTGGAAAAGCTAAAAAAAAATTCCTTAACAAGCAGAAAAATAACGGCAACCCCTCGAACAGTTCATTATATGTTCCGGGAGAGCTCCATCATATTCTTGGAGAATGGCTGGGCTTTTCTCTTCTGGTAGACCCTGTGCCTCTGATTTATGGAAATGACTTGCAAATCCATAAATGTAGTTTGCAGTGACAGCCTTGCATATCACTAGTAATTCCTTTAAAGCATGGAAAGAAAAATGATTCATATCTGGCTGGAGCTGGACTCTGTCTTTTCCAAGGGTAGCCGGTGTTTATTTTGCAGTGGTTTCCATGTTAAGCTCAATGATGTATGGCGGGGGCTACCTGGAGCTTTGATCCAGCTACGACTACCAAAAAGCGTTAAGCAACAAACAAATGTTGTTTACCAAGAGTTTTGTTGGAAGCACCTGGCCGCCCACCTCTGGCTGTGTCAATATACGTATTGTTCTCCAGAACTTCCCACTTGTTTGTGGCTAGAGATGACAATCATTTCAGGGTTGCTGGGTTGGAATCTGCAGCGTCAGATATGTTTTGAAATTGTCCCTTCAGGTGCAGTGTTGCCCCTTGAATTTGCATCCGACTTCTGAAAGAATGTGTGGCACAAATAAGACACCCCCCCCCCCAGTGACGATAGTAAGAGGACAGAAAGTGAATTGCTCTTTATACATCTCGTGGTTTATTTCCTCTTGTTTTCAGCCCTAGGTCCTGGAATTTTCAAAAAAAACTTCCTCCTTTCTAATTGCTTGGTGATTTGGGGGTGAGAATCTGTTTTATTTTTATTTTTTTTTGGTGTACACACATGCAGCTACCTTCGGATTGAATGTAAATGGAACCACACCTGCTCCAGATGTCAGATGAGTTCCTAATTCCTGACCAGTAGAGTGACAAGACAAACAAAGGGCAAGACAGTCTTGAGTCTAAAGCGAATTACAGGAATCGGGAGACGTGGCTTTTACTCTGTCTGCCACAGAATTGTCTGACCTTGGACATGACCTTGCTTGTGCCTCGGTTTCCCCATCTACAACATGAGGGGAAACACTGCCTTAAACTCACAGGAGTGTCCTGAGACTTGCATGACTGATATTCCCAAATGCAAAGTATCAGTAGGAGTACACAAGCATGGTATTGTAACCTTGCAGTTGGTGTCTCTTCTTAATGGGAGTCAAAATCCTTCCTATATTAAATAAAAGCAGCTTCCAAAAAAATAAGAAGAATCAGAATGAAGATGCTCCTCACACATCTCCCTCCCCCAAACGGGAAATTTTACATCATAGAATAAAATATCAGGGTTGGAAGGGACCTCAGGAGGTCATTTAGACCAACCCCCTACTCAAAGCAGGACCAACCCCCAATTAAATCATCTAACAGATTTTGACCTCTTATCCCTAAATGACCCCCCTCAAGGATTGAACTCACAACCCTGCGTTGAGCTAGTCCTCCCCCAAAGAAAATACGGACTGCTTCACGAATTTGCCCAACTATCTAATGCTCAGGTGACTCCTCAATGTGTCTTCGAAACAGCCTTCATGCACCCAGCCATCCCAGTGCAGAGGCGGGTTGGCTGGTTTAGTGAGGCCTGACCGGATCTCATTCCCAGGGGACAAACAATGACGTTGCTTCATAAGTAATTAGGCTTCACGTGGGTGGCTCTTTCCTTTAACTGCCAATGCGGGGCGGGGGGGG
Source organism: Dermatemys mawii (assembly GCA_007922305.1). Taxonomy (NCBI): domain Eukaryota; kingdom Metazoa; phylum Chordata; order Testudines; family Dermatemydidae; genus Dermatemys; species Dermatemys mawii. Next base: position 9,820,658 of record ML677382.1, read on the forward strand.
GGTCTAAGCCCTAGCAGAAGAAATCAAATACAGCCAATGGCCTTGGCACGTGATGGTGATAGGCCCCGCCCCCATACCAGACCCCAACTCCACTCTTAGATGGGGTGTTGCTTTGTCTTGTGTCGTTGGGTCTTAACAATGAACGGCGCTTGGGGATCTCTTTTAGGGCTGTTAGCTCTGTCCCAGGTGCGATTTTTTTTACATCCCCCCAATAATCCCCCCCTCAAGCCTCCTTGCTACTGCATTGGCAGTTTTCATTACGCCATAGCCCGCGCCCCATTTGCAGCCGGCGAGGTAGCATATTTCCATGCGAGCATCCAATTTCCCTTCCCGGGTATTTAGTTCAACTCTTTAACAACAGCCACATAATTAGAATTTGGATTTCCATTAATTTTCCTTGAGCCTGCAACCATTTTAAGATCACACTGGTAATTAACGTGATACATCACTAATTTCACCAAGCACAATCTAAATGGGAGAGCACCGCGTGTCTAGCAGGATTTGGAGAAGCTTGGGGGCAGGGAGGGAAGGCGTGTGTGGGGTGGGGGAGAGCGGTTATGCTCCCTTCCCCACTCAGTTTATTGGGGACTGTGCAAGGTGTCCACGTTTAGCAATTGTTTGTTTGTAAATGGCCCGGTTTGTAGTCTGGCTTCGTGACATCATGCGCGTTGGCAAAGGAAAATAAACTTTCTTCCCCAGTAAATTTAACAATTAAAAATATTTATCGGTAGCAGATTTACGTTGTTGTGTCTCCAGTCTTGGGGCATACTGGTAGACTATTAAGACTAATTAGCATCCTTTCTGCATGCAGATTTACTAAGCTGATTGCAGTATAACTCATCCCTAAAAGCCCCGGTTTCTCCACATTTGCACAGCATAGCTGAAGGCATGGCCCCTTCGTCTCCTTCAGCGCTTGCAACCAGCTCACGTTAGCCAGGCCTTGTGCTAAGTAAACTTTAAAAATGTGAAGCAATAACCATTTGAGTTAGACGCTTGCAACGTACTAAAAAGGAAATATTACCATGGGAGCTTCCATTGGAAATATCTGGTGGGAAACCAGGAGGCTAAACGTACAGAAGAGCGGAGCAGTACAGGCTGTATTTTCTGATCACTAAACCCAGGGCAGTTCGTGTCATAAATATGTTTGGAAATAAACCCAGGGCTGTGTGTGCTCCGGAAGTTAAGCCGCGCAAAGGGGCAAGAAAGAGGAAGAGAGAGAATCAGGAAAGAAAGTTTAGCTCTTTTTTAGAAAGGCATCAAGGAGAACAAAGACGCGTTCCACAAAGTTTGCAAGAGGCAGCTGCAAACGACACCATCCTGTGGGCCCCGGGTTTTTCGACTGGTTTAAATCGCCTGGAAGCTCCTGGATCACCCTGCCCAAAACTATTATTTTCAGGGGGGGGGCGGCTGCTATGAATATTCTGGTTGTCCTACTTTGCATTTCAAATATTTAAGGCACGGCGGAAGGCTCTGAGAGGCTCTTTGCAGGTATACGGGAAGCATTAGCTCGCCATGCTCTTTTAAAGCACACGCTGCTGGGTTATTATTAACACACTGGGAAGTACATAAGCCTCACAACTTTATTCTCTTTAATGAGCCTGGAAGAGCACGTTGGCCCTGAAGGGTTTTGTTCATTAAAGATGTAAGCTGTAGGAATATTGTCTCATTAATTATCTGGTTTTAATTACACTGTTACCCTTTGAATCCAGATATTTGGAGGAAAAAAAAGTTTATATAGTTAGACCCTCACACACTTCAGAAAAAGCGTTTCATGGGGGTGGGGTGTTTTCAATACAGGGCCGCATTGCAAAATGGCATAGACAGAAACACAAGCCAGCTATTAAGGGCTGGATGGGTGCGTGGAGCAGATGAAAGGATAGACAACGCAGCTAGACAGACTTGGAGAAGGACAGCTGGGGAGGTGGGTTCTAGGAAATAACTCACTATCTATTTTTTCAAGCCATCATTTAGTTGAAAGGGAAATATTTTGATTCCCAGCTTCTGCTGCACTGCAGAGTTTAGCCTCGTGCATCTCCCCAGGTAATGAGCGAGGCTGGTGTAGGGGTAAGTGCTGGCGGAGGGAGGGGCTGGGGAGAGCCGGTCTGCCCCCAAACTGCAGCATTGTAACCGCTTGGTGAGGCGAGGTCAGGGCTGCATAGGGGCCACCGGCCCCTTGCAAGAGGAAACCCGGAGACAACCCCCCACTTCCCAGCTCCTTGCAAACCGGATCCTCTCCCGTTCATTTCATATTCCTGCAAATTTGCTCGCCCGTTGGGACCACCAAGTGTGTAGACTTCTCCCTCCCAGCTGCAAAGAAACAGATTCCTCCAGAAACACACGAGACAGACACCTTTGCAGTGAACTTTCAGGTGGGCGTGGGCAAAACGGAGAGGCTAGTCCAAAAAAACTCCCACCCCCGTTCTGATAACACGCAGGGGCCCATCCTAGGTGCCGTTACAATTCTAACTACCCAGGTAGTTTGTCATTAATTACCCAGCGCTAAATCGTGCTGTTTTCCCTTTAAATCCCAGACATTTTGACAGGCCACATTAAAGTGCAGCCTGCTCGGGCTGAGAACATCATAAAAACCGGACAGGCAATTTCTGTTTTCACCAAATAGCCAGGGTAACGCGTTCTGCATCTTTGGTTTTAATGCACTAAACTGGCAGCTAAGCAGTAAGGGAGCAAAAGGGGGTGGGTGGTGGAGATTCAGAATGGGGAAAAACACAAAACACTCTGGACTAGGAAGCAGATCTTAGTTCTATATTTATGTCTCTTTGCAAGCCCTGCCCCACATCCGCCCCCCTCCCTGGCTAAAATCCATTGCACCAACTGAATTATCAACTAGAATTTGATTAATATGCAAATCTGAGGCAAACAGCTCCATATAATTCTTTCAGTGGAGAGTAATTAATCAACAGTTAAAGCAAATTAATACATATATCAATTTTGTCAGGAACATGCTTAGTTCAATAGCCCGTAAAATTGAAGTTTGAAGTATTAAGGGGCTCTACAGAACCGTTATGACTAAAACTTTCAAATTGATCCTATTTAGTAATCAATCAGCCTCTCCCCTCGGGTTAATCTGTCTAATTTTTCATCTCAAATCATACACTTTAGTGACATGCCATCTAGCAAACAGTCGATAAAAAGTTAACAAAAATGATAACGACTCCAGCACACAGTGAAGTGTGTGTGTGATACAATCCAGCATCTTGAAGCTCACATCGTTTCCAATATGATCCAGAGAAACTGCTCTCCAACAAACCTCGTTTGCAAAGCATCTAATTAAATATGCAATTATTTTTTTCTGCCTCTTTCTAATTCCTTCCCCTCCCAAAGTGGGTCTGATTTAACACTGACCAAGCTCACAAGTGCCTTGCCTATGTATTCATCTCTTAATCTTAAACTCGCATTTCCCAGTATGTCCCATGGTTGGGGTGAAAGTGACCAGGTTATCAGATCTATTATCTTGGTATCTAGATTTTTGATACTAAGTATAGATCTCTCTCTCTCTCTCTCTCTCCTCTATATCACGTGTTTATGTGATATCTATCTATAGATAGATCTATGCCTAGTTGTACATTATATACACATGCGCACTATCTGATCTGTATCTCCAGCTACATACACATACTAGATCTACCTATCGATAGCAGAGTTATTAATATAGAGGGTTTAGATGTCTCCTAGTTATTCCATTTGTGATCTCCTTTAGACTCTGTCCAGAATCCACCTTTCTTTCCTCGGTGCTCCCAGCCCGACTAGAATCGATTGGCTGATTACTAGGTATTGATAGAAAGGGAAGGTGGGTAGTACATTATGTTGACGTCCTGGCTTCACCTTGAGCAACCGGTGAAATGAGGGATGAGAGTCTACAGTGCTGAGATTAATAGGGAGCCCAGCTCTCCTCCGTCCCCCTCCCCCATCCCGTTTACTTTGTGCCTGGGGACAGGAGACACATATGAGCTGGATCCAGCAATGGAATAAGCCTTTCCACTCACTCCACGTGGGCCCAGAAAAGCTGATCTCACCACAAGTGCTAATTTTTTAATACTTAACTCTCTAGCCCAGCGCTCTGAGCTCCGCCACCAGGACAGACACCCGTGATGTTTTGCCTGCTTTTGGACACCATCCTATAAAATCTACATAGCAAACTATTATTGATCATAATACTCAGCTGGGTGATTCTAGAGCCCAAGGTTGAAGGGGAGATCTACAGGCTAGCGAAGAGGTGGATATTAATATCACTATGCAAATCCTAAAGACAGGAAACAACAGACGGACTCAGTAGTTCCCAGCGAATTCAGCTGTTGGCCACACGAGGTCTGGGTTTTGGGGATGAGTCCAGGGAGTGCTTGAGGCGGCTCTCACTCTTTTAAAGGTTTAGGATCAGGTAGGAAAAATTCCCATTGAGTTCAGTGGGACAAATGAGAAAAGTCCCTTATGCCTCACCAAGTCAGTCTATACCATATAGATATGGAGTGCAGATAGACCAGTTAAACATAGGATGCCACCTCTTATCGGGGGATATATTAGGGACAACCCTCAAATAGCTTTGGCAGGTCCCAGAGAGCTTTTGCTTGTGAATAGGAGTGGGGTGGGTTGGACTTAGAGCAAGGTTTAATGTATAGTGTAGACATACCGTGGGAGTCTTCCTATTGACTTCAGGCCCTGAGGGAAGCCAGGCTGGTGAACTAATGGTGAACTGATGGTTCCCCAAACCTGCACATTGCTTGGGGGAGGAGGTTGGTCTGAAAGCCGTGGGACCCTTTTCCATGTCCGAATCTCTTTTCCTCTCAGTCATTGACTTATGGGTGGAGGCGGGGAGTTGAGGAGGAGAACTGGGGAGGTTTGGGAATGAAAAAAGAAAACCAGTTGTTCTCCTTGCTATAGCTAGGGGAATAAATACAAGATCCCGAAAATGAGAGGCAAGAATTCACTTCCCGCTCCCATGGAAATCTATGAGGACTTTTGGTATGGCCTTGGACGGGAGCAGGGTCCCGTCCTGCTGTTTGGGTTATAATCAGGCGGTGAGAACAAGGCAAAACGCCCCCTTTTTGGAATCTGCTCCCCTGACCACACTTGCTTAGGGCGGATGGGTTTTATGGGTCAGGGAATAGCTGTAGGTTCAATTCCTGGTTCAGCTGCAGACCCCGTGTGACCGGTCTGTAAAGAGACGATTCCTCACTCTGTCTTGTCTCTTCATACTGTAAACTCTTCCGGGCAGGGGAGGTGTATGTATAATGCCAATGGTAACGGTTATACCAAACAATAAGAGAGGCCCCGATCCTGGATCCTTGCTAAGAGAGCTGGCCATTTAAGAGTTGGCTTTGTCCATCTATCAAAATACCCAGGCATCGTAATGAGATGGGTTACTAGGGATACTGAAGATGGCTTGTGTCTCTCAGGATCCTTTGAAACATATTCACCCGGCACCCACAATCTTCTGCGCTATGGGATTCCAGCCCCCAAACCTTAGAGACCCCAGTGTCAGCCAGTTTGCTTTGACTTAGCTGTGTGAGTCTTTCTTGAAGGTATATGGGTGGGCTGTGATGTAAACCTAGCAGGTACAGAACTCTCTCTCCGTGGCCCCTCACAGGGGACTTATTACTTTGGATCCGACAGCATTTTTCCTGGGAGGCCATCGGAGCTGGTCTGTTTCAACTGGTTTGCCTCCGCTTTCCCGCTGTTGAGAAGGAAATGCCTTTTTTGACGGGTGATTTGTATCCCTGTGTGTCGTTATGATCAGTCCTTTCAGGGGGATTCCGCCTAAGAGAGGAATGGTGTGACCTCCACAAGAGGGGAGAAGGTTGGTGAGTCTGTAACTAACCATCAAGATGTTTCTTTCCTCCAGTCCCCTTTGGATGAGGTTCCCTCGCGGTGTGCTGACGCCCCGGCCTTAAACCATGAATGGAGTCTAGGAGCCACATATGTTCCTGGCTCTCCTGAAAGGGGCAGTGGGAACCCGGAGGTCGAGAGGGAATCTCGGTGTTTTTAACATTTCGGGAGGTGCGTCTGGAAGCCACCTGCGAGGGACAATCGCAAACACAACCCCATTGAGAACTCAGACACCGGGAATGTCCCAGACACTTGGTTCCGGTTTGATTTCCTCCTGATGATGTTGCTCTGGTCCTTTCTCTCTTCCTCCCACCGCCAGTTTGCGTCCCGCGGAGATAACCTGGCTGGGAAGGGCTTCCTACACCTTAGCAGCCGCCTGCTGATGGAGACATCGATTCTCTTTGAATTTTGCGCCTATCCTGATTCTAACGCTGTCCTACCCAGTTCCCCCCGCAAGCCAAGCGCCCGTGTTTCCTTGATACAATAAACTGTGATTCCTCACCCGACCCCACATACGCACCCTGTTCCAACTTCGCCATGGCCTCCACGCGCTCCCTGCGGGGATATTTTGCGCCGCGAGGTTTCTCGACCAGCACGAACTGCGCGACTGTCTGCGCGCCGCGCGGCGTTCTACACAGCTGCGCAAAAACAGGAAGAAAGAAAGAAAGACTAGCTCAGGACCGAGGGAAAGTCAATGGAAGTTCGATCCGTGCCCTTGGGCGGTGGTAGGAACCACGTGGATTGGCAGCGGTGCCCCCAGTGGAGAGCCAGGAAGCCGTTCAGGGCAGAATACCTGGTAATATGCGGAGCCTGCTGTGAGTGCTGACGGCGGATGTCCACAGTAGATTTCCACGCGTGGTCTTTCCACACATTCAGGATGGAGAGGGCCCTCATCGACCGAGCCCACGCGGGACGCTCGTGGTTTCTTGCTAAGATCTGAGCTGTACTGAGAAACATCACACACTTCTTCAGTCCCCCGATAAAGGGGAGTGAGAACCCCGCCCCTCCTTCTCCGTGGTCTGACACCCTGGCCTTTACACAAGGTGAACAGGGGCAGAGGGGGCAAGAAGTCGAGGCCAAGTTTAGCTGGGACACACCAGAGACACATCTTTCTGGGGAATCTATGGAGTAGATGGCAGGAACCGATCTGAAAAGCAGACTGACAGAAAACAGCTCAACATATCTGTGAATTGTGGCCTATTGAGTATATGTCTCTAATGGGCGTTTGACAGACAGTCAGACACACACACACACACACACACACACACACACACACACACACACAC
>ML677382.1:9828290-9904406 GCA_007922305.1 Dermatemys mawii
TGTGAAAGGTTATTCCGTGGAACCTGGGCATCTGTTTACACACATCAGCTATTATACAAAGGGCCAGAGGGTCGGTATTATGCAACTATCAAAGGGAAGCAGCGAATAATGATGTGTGTGTAAGTGCGATGGTGTAAAGGTGCAATGATATATGAAGATGGGGGGTGTGCCTACCGTGTGTGTATAGTAACGAGTGTGTTGCATATGTGTGAACTATTTGCCTCCCTCCTCCTGGCTCTGTGTGGGTGTGTAGGGAAGGTGGTTAATGAGGATGTGTGTGGGGGGGAGTATCTGTGTTTTGTCTGAAGAGGGGTGTGTATGCACGCTTGTGGTAGGAGTGCGCGCACTGGTGTGTGGGCAGTGATTTGCGCGGCTATGTTGTGCACGAGCTGTAGCGTATGCGCGTTGTGTGAAGCAGAGAGGCCATGGTGAGCATCGCGTTGTGTGTGCATAGCAGTGTCCGGAGGGGTGCAGACGTGTGTGTGTATTTGCGGCTCTGGCTCTGTGATTGTGTGCGCAGTGGTATTTGAGGATGCGATGTGTGTGTGTGTGTGTGTGTGTGTGTTGAAGACTACACCAAGTGGAATCAGGGGAGTGCAGGGAAAGTTCTACCCCAACCCCAGAATCAAACAGAAAAAGCCTTCCCTTTCAGCAGGGACTCATGCATCAAACTTCAATTTTCCGGACGATTGAATTAGCGATTTTTTTTCTCCTGAACTAAAATACACTTAAGTCTTTGGGATTAATTACCACGTTCTGGTCCCTCAGACTGTAGTATTAGTTATCGTAGCCACGTTTGACATCAACCCTGACACCTCATAAAATAAGGAACTGAATTTCACTGACTCAACCTGCTTTAGCCCTGTTGGATCATTCAGAGGGGGGCTTTATTCTTCGTCTGGGAGCCCTTTGTTCAGTGAACAAGATCGAATATGGATCTCCAGCCCAACCGGGTGCAAACCCAGCCGCCAGCAGCCCCACCCCACAACAGGACAATGTCAGGTTTGGGGCCAAGAGGCTGGGGGTGGGGGGAGTTTAAACAGCCCTGCAGAATGTCACCGCCGGCTATTAAAAAATATGGATTCCAAGGGAGAAATCATTAAAAAAATACATCTGACCTCCAGGTACAGGGCTGGGGGTAGGGCGCGCTGGAGAGCGATCTGCGAGGTTTGGGGGCAGGGGAGTGGGACTGGACGGGGAGCCAGGTAGAGGGGAGGTCCTTTTGTTTTCACCTTTGGGGACGTGCATTCCCGAGCCCCCTCCCCGCTAGCATCACACACGAGGCGCACCTGCTCGCCGCCAGCCCGCCGCACGGATCCAGACGGCTGCACTGCCGCGTCCCAACACGGCCCCGCACACGAGTCTAGCCGCTCCTACACGCGCAACGGACACACAAGAGCAAGGCGCGCGGGCGGAGCGCACCCTCCCGCCCGCCGCAGAGCCTCGGAGGCCGAGGTGTGCGGGAGGTCGGTCATTAATAATCGTAACAATTAAAAATCATAAGGAGGGGCGCTCCGCAAACAGCCCAGCCCTTGCGCGCGGCGCGGCCGAGGTCCGATGCAAAGAGGGGGAGGGTTTAAAAGATTGTTAAACCCCGAGCATCCCAGGCTGAGAATGACATAAACTCCTCGGATCGTTTTACTTCGTCCCGTTCACACGTAAAAGTGACCCACCCCCGAGGGGAAAAACAAAACAAAACAAAAACACTTTTGCAAAACGCCAGATTGTTGGGGGTTTTTTTTCCCTTGCAAGGAAGAAAAACCGGGGCTCGGAGTTTTATAGCCCAACCCCTGGTTAAATTATCAGAGTTTTGTATCTTCCGTACCCCCCATCCCCCCAAAATTGTAGATATGTCGCTTTCGTTTGCCCGCTCCAGTGTGCAAGGGAGCAGCAAGAGGAAGCTGCAGCGAGCGCTTTGCAAACCTTCCTCTCTCGCCCTCCGTGGAAGTTTCTCCATTAGCAGCCAGGCCCCGGAAAACTTCCCTCCACATAACCGAGGGCCGCCGGGGTCGGGGATGTGAAATACACCGAGATGATTCCTGAGCGTATGGAGACGATTGACGCGCGAGAGTCACCCCGGCTCGGGGCTTTGTGCCCTGGACCGAGCCTGACTTCTTCTGAAGTTTTGGGCCTTGAATTCCTTGAGGTCCCCCGCGCCCCTCACCGCTCCCGGCCTGGCTCCTAAAATCTACAACACCGGCTTTGCCAACCACGGCCGCTCTACAGACAAAATGTCATTTGTCTCAAGAACACAGGGACACGTGAAGAACTGAAGTGCCCCTTTGTACTTCGGCGGGTTTATTCTACCTGCCCGCTCCTTTCCAGCCAGCGCTATTTCTAAACACCATGGAGCGATCCGTCCAAACTACAAATCGGAAACCATTTAATCGCGTGCCTAGCTTTGGGGCGGGGGAGCCCCAATCCGATCTCCTCACTGACAAAGAAACCGGGCTCAAACACAGAAGCGTCTAAAAGCCGAGGGAGAGGAAAATCCATTTCTAGAAGGCGGCGTATCCAGTTAATGTAGGGAAACGATCGTTTTTTTAAAAAAGGCGTGAAAAGTGAGAGTTACCCTCCGAGTCTCTTTGTTTAGTCTCCTTTTGTTTCTAAGCGTGCGGATGAAGTAAATAAAACACCGACTGCTTTGGCAATGCGAGCCAGCCAAATTAACATGCTGCAAATCTTTGGAAGCAGGTCTTATTTTTTACTAATCCGCTTTAAGACACGTGTGGAAAACTTCTCTGGGTTGATCGCGGCCCTTTCTCCAGCTATCTCCTGTGTTCGCACGCTGAAGTCAATAGATCAGAAATCCAAATTAACTCCAGGCCTATTCACACACACCCCCCACTCCCAATCCTCCCCCCTTTGATTTTATATCTTGGTTATATTGTCGTGCTTGCAGCCTCATTAAATCCATTCCAAGACAAAAGAATAAAAGCATAAGGGGCGGCGGGGGGAGGAGGGGAGAGTGAAAAAAAAGAGAGAGAACAGATAAAGAAAACAAATAAAGGCCTTTAACTAGATCTCTACATAAATGTCACAGTTTCTCAGCATTTACGATTCGCCTGCTTAGCATAAAAACACTTAAGAACAAGATTGAAGGCTTTGTGAGGGATCTGGACAGAAGTCAAACATATCACTTGCAAAAAAAAATGTATGTGTGGGGTGGGGGGCGAGAGAGAGACAAGTGCTCTCGGAAATAATACTAAAGAAAGTGGGTTTCATTGTAATTCATAGACTTGTTCCAAATGCCAAGAGAGAAAGGGGGAAAGAATAAAAGCCACATGGAAGGACGCAGATGCCCCGATGGAGGGGGAACGGCTCGGCTCCCATTATTGTGGGAGGGAGGGTTAACCTAATCCATCAAATTGTCTGGAAATTGTGAAGAAAATTCAAAACCCATATGGTCTCCAAGCTTTCGGGTCCTGTCTGCGACGGAGGGGCATGCTTGTTTCAGCATTGCGAGCCGCAGGAGGTTGTACATGCGCTATTGTCACTCGTCAGTTCAGAGAAGAGGGCTCATTTGTCCCCAGTTTTCATGCTTTACGCTAAAAATTACAACCCCATCCATTTTCAAAGAGGAGAAAGATTTATTTCGCCGCGGAGAAACTGGCCCAAACCCCCGCCCCCTCCCCGCAAACCCATCCGGTCTGATTTGGAGACCTCGCTTTCTGACTCTGCCACTATCAACCAGATTTGTCTTTCTCACATAAATTTTGCAAAGAATAGGCAAAGGCACATTGCCGGGGTGAACAGGCAGGACACGCTATCGGGGGGACAAATTTAGCAAGGGGGTGGGGTTAGGTGAAAAACATGGAAAAGGGAAATGTGAATTAAAAATCATCCTCTTGTTGGGGAGCCGTGGGGGAAGCAGAGACGCTACCTGAAAATTTTAACATATTTGAAACTCTGCAGAAAAAAAATCACACACCACGGTGTTTGTCCGTGTCACGTTCTTTAGTGGAAACAGGCGATTTTTGTCATCTTCGCTTTGTATTTTCAAATTGGATATTTCCTCTATAATTTAGAGCTCGAAAACTCTTTGTAGATCTAAAAAATTCTACACGTGTGTATCATTATATAAATATACTGTATATACATACACACACACGCTTATTACTTGAATACTAAAATGCAATACTATAGGATATACGTTCTAGATACACCCTAGGTATTGTTCATATATCACTATTTATAGATATACACACAATATGTTTTAATTTCTTTGCATGGGTTTTCTGTTGAGAAAAAAAATTCAGCTCTTATTTTATCCATCAATTGATTTCTCTCTACCGTTTAATTTTTAGGTTGTCTTACGTAAAAAACCAGATACATTCTTTATAATTTGTTTCTCCACCCCAAAATAGACACAGCCACTATAGCTGAAAAGATTTTAAATGGAAATATGAATTGATGTGTATATATGGAATGTGGCAATTGCTTATGTGGAATCGTATTTTATGATCTCAGACGAATAAAAGATATTAGAGGCATATTTAGTTCACAAAGAATAACGTTAAAAGTATATTAAAATGGTAAAGATTTTATTGTATCGGAAAAAGAGCTATCTGTACAATTCTAAGAGACAGTAAATAAAGCAACATTGTCCCTGATGTAACTTAAATAGCAGGCCTTTTAAAATTTTTACAATTCAAACAAAAACATTTTAAAATCTGTACATTGTTTTTAATTTATAGCATCATATTTAAATGTCTTGATCTTGGGATTTGACCTTTTTATTTTTGTAGCATGCAAAAATTCTAAAAAGAGTAAAAAATAATTCTAGGATTTTTTTGTAACCACCTTCATATCAAAAATACGAAAGGTAGCTTTTTAATAAAAGCACAACAATAGCAGAAAATGGTAAAATAGCTTTTAATTGGCAAAATGAGGCAGAAATTGCATTGGATACAAATATCTATGCTCTGAGGGTACGGGGGTGGGTGGGGGTGGTACATATTTTAAACTTGCAGTATAACCCAACCCCTAGTTCCCAAGATTTTAAAATAATTTTTTTTTTGTAAAAAAGGAAAATAATTATTTCGTGCACATTTGAAACATGCAAGGAAAGAAAAAATTGCTAATTTTAGCCTAACTTAAATCTCCTATAAACTGGTTTATTTGTTGGAAGTCGTTTAAAATAACTGACTAACAAAACATCTGTTTGAAGTGATGTATATATTGCAAGGTTATGTTTTCCTTTATAAACAAAGCCAATTGATACAGTTATTTTTTAAAAATCATACCCTCAAAAAAAATAAAAGAATGGAAATCCAATATATATTGTTTAAATATTTATACAGAAGCCATCCATAATTGCACCATTCCAAAGATGAAGACTACCTGATGTGACAGGCATGGGATATTGATTCTATTTTAAATTATTATTTTTTCCTATTGCTTATTGCTTTTATTGAAAAGAAACTGCCTTATTTAGTTGCAAACAACGTTGAGTGTCTGTCACCAGAGTTCACAGTCCTAGAATACTGTTCAGGTTTAAGTGTCCACCGCTAGAGTGTGGGGATGTGAGGCTGTCAATTTTTGGGTTTGTTTTTGTTTTGGAGAAGAAGAAGAAGAAGAAAGAAAGAAAAAGAAAAAAGAGGTGTTTGTGTGTGTGGGGGGTGGGGGTGGGAATATACCCAGCACCACCATCATCACCACAACAATTCAGTCATCAACGTCAATTTCCACATCATCTTCATCCTCTGAGCAGTCCTTACTGCTGTTGGGTTGGTCTGTAAGAGGGGATTCAGGAGACAGCTGAAGGTGGCTGGCGGTCTCCAGTCCATGTTTGGGTAGAGTTGGAGAAAGAGATCGCGATTTTCCCCTCCCTTCCGAATTCTGCTCCAGCTCGGAAATGCTAACAATATCCACCTGGGCGTTGGGCCCCAGTTTCTTGGCAGATTCCACATCTGCCTTCATCTCCTCCAGGTCTCTTTTGAGTTTGGCTCGGCGGTTCTGAAACCAGGTGATCACCTGGGCGTTGGTCAGCCCCAACTGCTGGGCGATTTGGTCTCGGTCGGCAGGGGACAGGTATTTCTGATACAGAAACCTCTTTTCCAGTTCGTAGATCTGGTGGTTTGTAAAGGCGGTTCTAGACTTCCTCCTTTTCTTGGGAGTCTGTCTCTGGCCAAAAATAGTCATCCCATCCCTTCCTGCAAATAGTTAGAATATGTTTCTGTTCAGTCACACACAGAGAACCCACGACCCTCTCCTTCCAATAAGTTGGAAGCAGACAACAACACATACATCACCGGCTGGAAGCAGCGTAAAGGAAATCAAAGATGAATCCAAACCCACTTCAAGTTGGGATGGGGACATATTTTCGGATGCCACGGACAAGTCCTTTGGATTTTCACCTCTCACCACCTTTCCTTAGGTGTTTTGGGAACGTATCCCAAACTCTGAGCTCTGGGAGTACTAATTCAAGGGAGCAGAGCTAATATTCCCCCTCAAATAGGAGACAAGGAATTAGGCCCATTTTCCCCCGTCCCCCCGTGTGTAACAACAATAAACAGTGGATAATTTGTGGGGAGGCGAGAATAAAACAAAGGACTAGCAACTGATTTGTATGGACCAGATTTTCACTGGAAGGCAACTTTAGACCCATTTCTGGAAGGAGATGGCCTGGGAAGGGAGGGAAACACTATATATAAAAAGACACTCAAAAGGCAAGATCTTAAGGGCCAGCCGGCTGGTCTCGTCTGCGATCTCCCGCAAATCCCTCTCGTTTCTCGGTCAGCAAAGGACCTCCAGGTTGGTTTCCAAGACGCGGCCGGTGAAGTTCTCCACGGATGCTCTCCGCAAACGCAACCACACAGAGAAAGGAAGGGGTGGGGGAGGGAGTGTGTTAAAAAAAACCCACCACAACAGCAACCCCGGATCTTACCTTCAGCCGCCTGCAGGACGCTGACTTCCAGCCCTTTGAAGGTTTTGCTGGCCAGTTCCTCCAGGGCGCAGAGCGGGGAGGTTTGCGAGAGGAGCGCCCGGCTGGAGAGAGGCAGGCCGGCGGGCGAGTGCTTGTCTGCGCTGGAGAGCAGATGCGCTGTCCCGCAGATGGTGTAACTCCGCCGGACGGCCGGCTTGTTGAGAATGTCCTCTATGCTGAAGGGGGTCAGCGGCTTGTTGGAGTTGGCAGGAGGGGGCAGCTGATCCAGGGGGCTCCTTCTTCTCTCCTCCACCGAGGCGGCCTTGGCTTCTTCTTTGGAAGTCATGCTTGACTTGGGCTGGGAATTGTTCCTCTCCCTCTCTCTCTCTCTCCCCCCCGCCCCGCCCGCCCCTCGCCTTTTGTTTTGGGGTCTGGTGCGGAGCTGCGGCAGCGATCCGTATTTGAACCCACCGGCGAAGGAAACCAAAATCACAGGCGAGCCGCGGCGGCAGAAGTGGCGGGGGAAGGGGGGGAGGAGGAAGAGGAGGGGGGAGTCAAGAAAGTTCAAACCACCACCACCAACTCCAGCGGAGGAGAAGCAGGTCTTGTTCCCGGAGCAGCCTCCGCCTGCAAGGTGAGGAGGAGGGACAGGACTTGGCGTGGCTGGGAAGGGATCCCCGCAGTCCTGCCACCAAGAGAGGTGACCCTCCTGTCCCAGATTTCCTCTGCTCGGCTGCTATTTTCAGATACACCCCAAACCGCTCCACTTTCCCTTCCCTCCCCCCCAAGCAAAGAGACTTTGGAGAGGGGGGAGCCGCAAGCGGCCCCGAATCCGAGGACGAGGGGGAGAGAGCCGAAGAGAGCCGGGGTAATTGACTATTGCTAACAAGTTATTGTTGATTGGGAGGTAATCAATTATCTGCAATGACACTTTCCGCCCGCTCCCTCTCGCTCGCTCTCTCTCTCTCTCTCTCTGTCCAATGCAGGCTTTTGCAAGTTGGGAGCCCCATTAATTAGGAGGCGGTTTGGAGGTGGAGCCCACTTGAATTATAATGCTGAATGCACTTGTCATATTCTGGCCCCACTATTTGTTTGGACATATATATTTTTAAATTACATTACACCCAGGCTTTATTGCATCAGGATAATACAGTATGGTGAAAAAATAATATTACCCTAAACCAAAAACTCACCAGTATCCCCCGCCCTCACCCCAGATTCCTTCTCTTTTCTTTTTTTTCTTTACTTTTGAGGATTATTAGTTTTAAAAACAAACCCCGACCCATGTTGTTTGTAATCAGGGGAAGAAGGGGAGATCCTATTGCCAGGTAAGGTAGAAAATTCATCTAAAACCTTTGTATTTTTTCCATATGTCACAAACCATTTTGTGTGTGCAATTTGGAGCAATTTGTTGCAACATCCTGCATTTATGTATTTATGCTGCAGAGACCGGGAAGAAGCATTTCGCTTGGCTGCTGCTTTTATACGAGCTTGTGGAGTTGGGGTGGGGGCCGTATGTAAAGAAAAAATAAGATCTGATTTGAAATATTGGCTGGTTTTTACGTATTTGTGTGTGTGTGTGTGTGTGTGTGTGTGTATTTTGTCCCTCCTAATAACAATATGGCGAACTCCTGCTCTCTCTAGTAGTTTATAATGTACAAAATAATATTCCATAGGTTCCTATCCCGACGGCTCACCTCCAATATTTGTATGGCTTAATTGGATCAGTTTTCTTCTTGGATTCTCGAAGTGATTGCCAGATGAGGTGTTGATGCCCTACTGTTGTGGAGGAGCTTTAGGAGTATATATCATTTCTTGTAATACCTAGAGGACAGGGGAGCTAGAGAGAGAGAGAGAAATGCACAGCTCCCCCCTTAGCTCTAGCTAAATCCTTTTCTGCTATAATTCAAGAGCAAAGGGCCACCAAACAGCGTCAGGGACATATTTCATCTCCCTTAAAAACTCCAGATGCTCCTGACATGGTGGTTCCCCCTCCCCTTCTTCTTTTTCCTTTTGCTTTGCTCAAAAGCCCAACTGAATTATTGTTGTTTCTTAGTACTGGGTCCCAAGACCAGGACTGTGTGCACATATTTATGTATATTTGTCTCTTCATAAGGGCTCCCTGAGTAAAGGGGACTAGTTAGTTGCCAAAAAGGTCAGCAGGAAGCCAACTGGATATGGTAGGTTTCAATCTGTTTTTTCCCCCTGGCTTATAAATCAGTTGAGGAAGAGAAATCACTTTTGATTGCCTAGTTTATTATTATGATTATTATTATTACTTCGCGTGATAAAGCGTATCTACACGTTACAAATGTTGTTTCTATTTTTATTAATAATGCGTAATAATTAATTTTTCTTTCTGCACAAGACCAAATCAATCTTCCTGTAACATAGAAATGCCAAAAAAAAAAAAAAAAATCCCTCAGCCTTTTAAATTCGAAAACAAATAATCGATCTGACTAACCACAATTTAGGATGAGACAAGCGGGAGGAGGTGTTTGTGAATTTTAATTAAACCTTTTCAAAGGCCCTTTGTTTGTAAACATAGGAGCAGCGGTCCTATAGAAATAGGAGCGTTCTCGGGATAGTTAGCTAATTGGTGCAGAAGAGGGGCTTCTTTTGCAGGATTAATCCATTATATTTACCAGCAATTTGCTATTTTGTTTTGCATTGTCCGCCTGGAATTTTTAATATATTTAGATGCTGCGTAAGCCATTCTCAAACGGTTTCAAGTGTTGGAATTTTTAAAAATATTTTATTTTTCGAGCTGAAGTCCGAAGATAACAAAGACAGGGAATATATCATCCCCCCTGGGGCTAATGCTCCTTTTTGAAATTTATGATTTGTCCCTAAAACTTCATTTTCATGAAGCTAAAATTCAATACATCTCAGCAATACCCCCCCCCCGCAAATATAAACACCCTGTAATTTAGGCTGCTTTTGTGAAAATGGAGTTTTGATCCCAAGAGCAAATATTGATCTGCTCCTATAAAACATGTCCTGGTCCCAAGAAAATCCAGGGAAATGGAATTGGCTTGAGTCACTGGTCTGTTTGCTTGTTTACCCCCCACTCCTCCTCCACTTCTCTACCGGGGACGTGTAAATCAGAAGTAACGCCCCTGAAAGCAACGGCCCTGCAGCAGCAGGGTAGGAACAGGCTCCTGCCCGGTGCTGTTCTCTTCACCTTGAAGCACACACTGAAGTGCTGCTCTGGCCCCTTTTGATGCTAGGGGCCAAACAAACACCAAAGAGGCAAATGGCTTCTCTTCTTAAAGCGGCCCCCTCCCAGTTTTTTTTTATTGCTCTCTGGGAGTCTCTTTATGCAGTGACCTATTTTTAAAGGCCTATATTGGGTTATTCATCATATCAAATACTGCGAGGCGACCGGGGTGGAGGGAATTACACGAATTCTAAATCTCTGGACTTCTTTGCTTTGCTGGGAGACTGAACTGCTTTGCTTCACTTCGCGATTTCAACCTATTTTAACCAATTAGAGACTCCACTCCTCTCCTGCCATATGCATTATTTTTCCAGAGTGGCATTTTATGGCTAGATCCGATTTTATAGGAACTCAGCGGGGGGTGCCGGAGGTATAATTACAGAAACGAGACAAAGGGAGAACTTGAAATGTCGTGGCTAAGACAGATTCCTGAAACTCTTTGTTTTCACTTTCGGTTGCGCCTTCGGTCTCTCACACGTTGGTAGACAGGAAATCATCCATTAAATAAACTTAAACATGGACTGAGTTATAATATGGGACATTCATGCTCGTTTTCCCAAGTTCCCCTCTCCTTTCTCTCATGTACACGTAGAAACACAAACCCCTAGATATATATTTTACATTATAGGACTTTTTTTGGGGGGGTCCCTATTTCCCCTTTATATCAAGCAATACGAATAATAACTGAATCTCTCGAGTCCTGGATATTTAACCCCCTTGGCCTTGCCTCTTAGGTTTAAATCTACCTACGCGCCGCGGTGATTAAGATTCAGGCGGCCTAGGTAGGTGTCAGGAGTGAAACGTCCCCCTGGTCTCTCGGATCACCCCGGGCTGGCTAGACAAAGGCTGGGTGGCCAGGGCAGAGCGAGGGGCTTTTCGCGGCGGCGATCTTTGGAGCTGCACCCAGGGGCCTCGTGACTGGCTGGCCCAACCCGGTGACCAGGCTGATGAAGTTGGAGCGTGATCCAGCCTTGCCGTAGGATCCCCGCTTGGCTCCAGCTGGCATGTTGGCAGGTGTGTGCACCGGGGATGGGGGTTGCACGGAGGGGGAGGGGGGGCTGGTCTGAAGCGCACGCTACAGATCCTGGCGCTGCCTGACTCAGAAACCCAAACTCGGAGTTTCTCCAGTGGGATTTTCCTGGGGTAAAGATGCCAGGATGGGAGCCAGGAGCCTTTTACATCGTCTAGTATTTCCTTCCTCTCCACGGAGCTCACCTTAAAAAAATCTGTTTGCTGCACCCCCCCCCCACCTACACCGAAATAGCCCCCAAATCCCTCTCCTTAGGTGTGCAACGAAAACAAGCAAGGACGCTTCCTCTTCTGAGTTTACTGCTTAGAGGTGATTCCTTCCCCACCCCCAACCCCTCGCCCCGGAACCCGACTGGCCATATCTCGTGACCCCAGGGATACCCAGGACATGGAGGACTTTATCTTGCTCCCAATGAAGCCAGAGTAAAACGATCGTTCCTTGTAATGGGGCAGGATGTGGGCTTAATTCTCTGGATCTCCTGGCGGGTTTAAGAACTAGGCTGATAAAAAGGGAAGAAGTTTGTTAAAGCGAAGGAATTGTGAAGCGTTCAATGAGCGGATGATCCTAGTATATAGAGATTTTGCATCCTTATGGTGCCTTTTCCTCTGTAGATCTCAAAGCACTTTATAAAGTCACCTAAGCAATACTTAGCCACGATTTTATGAAAGAATTAAGGACACAGAATTGCCTATCCAAGGTCATCCAGCGGTAGAGCCTGGAACAGAACTCTAGGAAAGGGCGTAAACATTGAGGTGACAAGTTTGCAGATGATAGGAAACTACTCCAGGTAGTTAAATCCAAAGCCGACTGCGACCAGTTACAAAGGGATCACACAAAACTGGGTGAGTGGGCAACAAAATGGCAGATGAAATTCAATGCTGATAAATGCAAATTAGCGCACCTTGGAAAACATAATCCCAGCTCTACTTATATAAAATGATGGGGTTTAAATTAGCTGTTCCCACTCAAGAAAGAGACTTTGGAGTCACTGTGGATAGTTCTCTGAAAACATCCACTCAATGTGCAGCCCAGTCAAAAAAAAGCAAACAGAATGTTGGGAATAATTAGGAAAGGAATATATAGTAAGAGAGAAAATATCATGTTGCCTCTGTATAAATCCATGGTACCTCCACACCTTGAATACTGTGTGCAGTTCTTGTAATCCCATCTCAAAAGAGATGTATTAGAATCTGAAAAGGAACAGAAAAGGGGAAACATAAATGATTAGAGAGATAGAACAGCTACAATATGAGGCAAGATTAAAAAGTCTGAGCCTGTTCATCTTGGAAAGCGATGACTGGTGGGGGCAGAGGGATGTAACAGGTCTATAAACTCATGACTGAGTGGAAAAAGTGAATAAGGAAGTGTTATTTACCCCATCACATAACAAAAGACCGAGGGGAGGGAGGTGTCACCCAATGAAATTAATAGACAGCAGGTTTAAAACAAACAAAAAAGAAGTCCTTTTTCAGAGGAGGCACAGTCAACCTGTGGAACTCCTTGCCAAAGGATGTTGTGAAGGCCAAAAATATAAATGGGTTCAAAAAAAGAATTAGATACCTTCATGCAGGCTAGGTCCATCAATGGCTATTAGCCAAGATGGCTAAGCCTCTGACTGACAGATGCAGGGACTGGGCTACAGGAGATGGATCACTTGATTATTGGCCTGTTCTTTTCATTCTCCCTGAAGCATCAGGCACTGACAGGATACTGGGCAAGACGGTCCATTGGTTTGACCCAGTGTAGTCACTGGTATGTCTCTTATGTTATGTAACTTCTACCCCAGGGATCAATCTAATTAGACCACAGCTAGCTTTGGAGGCCTTCACCTGGGTAGCTTTGCAATAGCAATATTGGCATCTGAAGCAACTTGCAGAAGAGAAAAGAACAGCTCTCCTCCCCTGTTTTCCCCTGCCTGCCCCCTCGGACTAGTGATTTCTCAGCTAGTGACCAGGCAGAGGAAGGTGCGGGGTGTGATTTCACAGGTGTGTTGGCTAGTCATAAGCACTTTTCCTCAGTGGGGACAAAGAAATCGAGCCAGCAATGCAGTAGTAGTGAAAAGAATAACTCATAGTTTAGAAGGAGCAACCATTTCAGCCTGAGTCTCCTTTCCCCTTATCCTTGCAACTAGTTAGAACTGGAAGAATGTTCCACAAACATTTGTTTTCCTGGGTTTACCTCCTCCCAGCTAACTTGTGATGCAAATTGGCTTAGGGGAAAAAAGTCCTGTAATGTGAAATCCCCCTTTCTGACGGGTCGTGTTGAGTTTGCTCACTCCAAGGGAGGAAAGGGTTAAAAAAAATCCTGTACCAGACTGGTGCTGGGAAAAGCGGGATTTTGACACAGCCTCTGGCCTTACGTTTGAAGCAGGAAGGTGAGGTGTTGGCTTCCCCTTTGCTTGGAACCGCAGCGCCTCTGTGCCTAGGTGGACTATTTCCCAGCGCGCAGCCAGAGCCGAGGAGACAGGGTCACAGCCTCTATCTCTGCCTCCCAGCGGAAACCTTTCGCTGGAATTAGAAGGAAAGGTGTCCAAAGGGCTTGGCTGGGCGAGTATTAATTTCTGGCTGCCGGATCTAAGCAGTCCCAAGGACAAGGGGAGACCTGGGGTTGCTTCTCTCCAGTAGAGAGATGGAGGGACATGAAACATCGATTTTGTTTTGTTTTGTTACCTCCCCGCCTTTCCAGACAGAAGGGGAGGCGATATTTCATTCTGCTTCCAGAGAGCTAATGCAATAGTCATCAGGTCTTTTCTTTTTATAGAGGGGGGTGAGGGGGTAGATATTTGTATTTTTCTGCCATTCATCCTGCAGCTGCCCGGAAGAATACACATGGAGATATTTTTGAAGGGGTGCAAGACTTTATTTTGACCTACTCCCCCATTCAGACGCATTATCAATTCATTCGGGGCGGGGGGGGGGGGGTCACAAAAGGCAACTCCTTCTCATATCCCCAGTAGATGTCAGAGGCATTTCAGATGGTTCTGCTGTGTTTGAGGATTAATCAAGGGACATTTAGTCTTGGCTGACCTCTGCTAACTTTAGTCCAGCCAAATGCCACCTGTCATAAGAATATAATTAAAGTTTAAGGCGTAAATCATTCAAGTGTTGATCACCAAAGTGACTGCGTACAAATGACACCTTCCTTCTCAGCATAGTCGACCCCCGCCTGTCTTGCAGTTATGTCTGCCTAGTTTAGCGACCCAAATATGTTTTGACTCCTGTGAGTACCAGAGCCAAAACAAGCTTTGCCCTCAGGCTGTAGCATCAAAACAACCCATAGCTCCAAGTTCTGATGGCAAAATCTCTGACCCTCGAGGGGGGGAAGAAAAGACCCCAGCTGGATTTTCAGATCCCAGGAGTTTGCAGCTCCAGCGGTTACAAACATCAGCGTTTGACTGGCAAACTAGCAAATGTGACATGGAACCCATCGAGGGAGACCGATATGGGAGACTAAGGTCATTTTACAGTCACTTGTTTTCAAACCCTCATTATGAATGTAACCAGACCAGCCACATGTGCACATCTGTTCATTCGCACTCTAAATGCTCACTAGTTTTGTTAGCTCCCTTCCAAAACTAGACACACGCTGACCTATCTCTGTTCTCAGGCAAGGAGGTTTCGGGAAGCTGCATATATCAGGGGGGTTCCAAATGCGGACCCCCCAAAGAAGTGACACATTCAATGCTTTTCTGTGCTGCTATTAGACTTTTAGAGGCCATCTCTTGATGAAGGAGTCCACCCCATTTTAACAGACCCTCCCCACTACTGCATCCAGATTCTTGGGGAATTTAGAGCGGTGACTTGCTTGGAACATAAAATAGAGAACGCAAAATCATCCAGAGTCGGATGTAGATCTTTGAGATGAAATACACAAATGTAGTTCTCGGCAATCGGGAGAGACACAGACTTGGGGCGTGTAGGTGCATGTAGGGGAAACAGAGATACTTGCATATGCTAAGCCAAAAAAACAACAACTGAAAATAATCTGAATGTGGTTTTAAAACAGCGCCAATTCGTGTAAATAAGAGAAATGAGGAAAGAAGGTCTCAAAATGGGGGAAATGAAACAGAAATACATGGATTTCAGTTTAAAAGATTCATTGGAATAACAAGTGCATGTTTTTGTTTTTGTGTGTGTGGGTAAAAGTCCTCTGTGCAGAGTATGTATTAAAAGCCGCTTGAGTTACTGTTTAAGTTATAGAGAGACAAGGTGGGTGAGGTAATATTTTTTATTGGACCAGCTTCTGTTGGCGACAGAGAGACAAGATTCCTAGTTTACACGGAACTCTTCTTCAGATCTGATGTTTAAGATACAAACACATATATCACCGGTATGCTGTAAAATGTCAATAACTCTCTCAATTCATTGTTCAATGCACACAGAAGTGAACAGGGTAGCTAGTTGAAACGTGGTTTCTAAGAAGTTAATTTCTGTAAAAGTTTCTAAGAGCTTCGGATAGGAGAAAAATCCCAAATGTCAAAGAAATACACAGTCACATACACACAGAAAATCAACACTGGAGCAGGAAAAATCGTATTTAGATAAGGAGAGGTGTGTTTTTTTAAATAATAAAAGCTACATCTGTTTTTTAAAAAAGTTTTCACAATTCAGATTTTCCTCTTCTGATGTTTGACTTTTCGTTTGAAAATAACCTTCTTTTAAAACCCAAACATATCTGCTTTTCAGACTATGTTAACAATGACACAAGATCCCCTAACCACTTAAAAAAATCAGAAATACGATGTTACATCTATATTTTTTTCAAGAGAGGAGGGTGTCGCATTTGTTGCAAATCCCTTGTTTCTTTCTGAAGGTTATTGACCATGTATATTGTTTTGCTAAACAAAGTAAAATTCACATAATATCCATCTGCCATACTTTGTACAAGAAACTTGATATCTTGCTGTTAAAGAAACCAAAATATACGTTGTCCATTATCTAATCATTACTAAATTACTAGAACTAGGAATAATAATGAAAATCATAATTGCTGGTTGAAACTGAATCGGTTTATTGTCCAGAGAAATGTATTTTAAGGGCTCAAAGTACCACAACAAGAAATATGAAATCTATTTTTTTAAATGACCAGGTTAGGTCAAAGAACAAATGTTCAAAAAAGTATTTTCAAACTCGAATATACTTCTAATTGCTACTTTTAAAATTATTATTATTGTATGAGCGGTCCCATTTTGAAGAGGTCTTGCCACAGATACTTTGCAAAAGAATATTTTTAATAGAAAAACACAATATGTTAACAACACGATATGGGCCTTTAGCAAACATAGATCGAGTCAAACTCTTCCAAAATAGTTTCACAAACTCTGCTGACTTGGAAGATAGATTCCAACCCCCGGAGTCAGTTGTACATTGCAACAAGACCTGCACAAATCAGGAGAAAAGAGCAATTACAGAGACTGGGACGGACGAATATTACAGAGAGGGGATAATTTCCAACAAAGAAATGAAATGGGGTTGGGGAGGAGAGAATCCAAAACTTATTTCCAGGCATATCTTCAAAGGCGCAGTCTGATTTTCATTGATCACATCTCTGCGATGATTTCCCTTATATTCAGACATTTCAAAATGAATTTTGATTCGATAATCGTTATGAGTTGGGGAGCTGTGTCACTCAGTGTTTATAAAGGAATCTGGACAAAGCAACAAGACACCAAAGGCCAGGGATTTAAATCCCGCTTTTCCACTCGTTTCTTCTTTTTTGAAGATTCGGCATAAATATTTTAAATTTGAAAACAACGCCTGAGGTTCACGCAGAGAAATGTAGTATGTACACAGATCCACTGCCCCGGGTAGCCAGCTGAATGGGAAATGGAGATTTCTATAGGAAATGTTTAGCCTCGATATAAAAGCGCTTGCATTGGGTTTACTTATTTTGCAGTTAACTCTGCATCTAAATTCCACTACAAATAGATATATACCGCCAAACAACCCGAAGGGAAATATTGCTGGAATGTGTCCAGGCCAAATTCTGTGTCTCCCCATCCCCTCTGTCAAGAAAGCTAGTTTTCTTTGTAAATAAAGTAGTATATAACACCCCTTTTTGCAAGGTTTCCTGGAAAACGGAATTAGCCTGGACTGTTTTCTTGCTTTTGAGATGAATACTGCAAACCTTGGGTTTTAAGTCGGGAACGGATTGCATTTTCCCTCAGAACCTCATGCAAAGTTCTTTTCAGGTCAGTTTCTTTGGCTATGTAGCTATTTAACAAGCTACAAATAATTGCTGTTTTGTGTAACCCTAGCTCAATTTATGTTCCCTATAGCTTGCTTACTTTCTTTCTCCTGCGTCCTGTAGGCCTGCAGATTATTCCCCACACCGCCCTGTAAGTAAAGACAAAACTCTGATGCTAACGCCCTTGCACTCAGAGCAAGTTCAAATCATGTGCAGAAAATATCTTTTAACATGCGCCCGAAAGGCAAAGGGCCCGATCGAAGCGGGTCCAGTTTATTATATATTTTTAAATAGGGAGGCAGAATAAAAATGTAAAGGGTGGGGAAATCTGATCTTTGACTTTCTGCCTTAACGAAGTTGGACGATGATTGTTCCCCTGTGCTAAAATCAGTCGGCATTGGTTAAAAACGACTCTTGTGCTTGGAAGTTTACTGGGATTCAGTTAATTGGAAAGGTTTCTCCATGAATGGGGGAAAACTCTTCCCCCCTCGCCTCCCAATTTCCAATTCTGGGCCCAGAACTCAGCCTCCTTCTGCTCTTCCCCCCTGATTTCACTTGAGAAGCGAAACACCCTAGAGCAGTGGCTTCCACTGTGTTTTATTTAGTGCTGTCTAACCATGTGCCGATTCTACCTTGTTCATTGAACAGGAGGCTAACATCCCTGGAGAGAGGGCTCTGATATGGGAGACAGAGGCCACCGTGGTCCGCCCGGACAAGTTATGCAGACAAGAGCGTGAGTCCAGGAGGAATTAAGTGCATTTAATGAGATTTCTTCTGCTGGCCACCCAGGGGCCTGGGGCAGCTGTAGATGGGGTAGACACAAAGTTCATTCCTCTCCTTGCCCCTTGGCACACCAAGGGGCAGAAATATCCAGGTTCTTCATGAATTTAACGCCATCATGCCGAGGAAGGATCACACCCCAGGGTGCCTGCGATGATGTTTTACTGCCTTTAGGATCATATCGTCGTCAGGGCATCTTTTCTGGACTCATTTTAAAGTCCTCAGCCATCCACAGGTGTAACCCTTCCATCCTGGCAGAGGGCAGCTAACCAACCTGATCCCTCCTACTGGTTTGATTTACATGGCCCCTGGCCCACTAGCTACTTTACCAGGCCTTCCCTCTTTGACTGCTGTCATCAAATCCATCGATAACGAAAACACCCACCCGGCTTCTGTCTAGCCTCTTCAGTCATCTCCGACTCATCTGCAAACTTCTGGGAAGAGCTGGACTCTGGTAGAGGTAAAAGAGCAACAGAAGCTGAACGTGGATTAAAACCGAGCCAGGCTTAGGCCACAGAGACAGGCACCTCGCTGGCAAATTACCTGGACTTAGAAACATTCTCAGTCCAGAACGTGGGTTATGGGAACTTTGTCCACCGGTTTCCAAAGGAAGGGCTCTTTTGAGGGCAGAATGATTCTTGTTCTTGTTGCCTGGGCAGAGGAAAAACCGCCTGTTTGGTGCATATTTTTAAAACATGGGCAGCTGTCCAATTCCAAGAAGATTTGTTGCAGATATTTCTGACTTGTCATCTGCCTGGCACTCAGTAGGTTTCTGTAGTGGTGCCCTAAGGTCTTTATTGCTACCAGGTCTATAGTTCAGTCTGTGGCCCGTCTCTTTAGAGTCACCAACATAGTCATCTTGGTTTTTCTTTCCTGTTTCTTAAAGACACAGAAGGGAAATTTTCAGATGCTCTCCTTGGGTGTGTATTCAGAGCTCCCTGCTTGCGGGATGAACTCTCTGTGATGACCTGATCCCCTTCTCTTTTGCTCGGGAATTATCTCCCCGCCTGCCACGCTCGCCACAGACTTGTGCTTTCTGCACGACTGCCCCGTTCATATTTCGCACCAAACCAACTGTAGCCAGTGCACTGTTCATGAAAAGGCCCCTGACAATGGCCACTACTCAGGTCACGGGATTGATCACCTGAGGTCATAAGCTATTATTTCCACTCCCTAATTGGGAACAAACAGGAAGGAGTCTCTTTTTCTGCTAGGGAGCCATCCCTAGACATTGGCACATGTGGGGGTGAATCTATTATTACAAAGTGGAGTGACAGCTCCCCCCTGATTAAGGTTAATGATGCCAATGCTAAAAAGGGCGTTTGAAAGATGATGGTGAAAATCCCTTTCAGTGCCAATGCTGGCACAAATTTTAACCTGCCCTGGGGTCCAACGCCTCTCTGCTTACCTACAGCCTTCAGAGCAGGGGAGAGGCGTGTGCCCAGCGCCTGGCTTTGGTTACTAGTTGCGACTGACGTCTCCAGGCTAAACAAGAGAAATCCTGACAAATAATCCCTCGCTCCTCGGACTGGTCACACATACGCATCAGGAGAACTCGGGCAGAGAGGGGTTGTTGAATGTGATTTGCAAGAGTACTTGCAAAAACTTTTCTATATTGTAGTCTCCAGACATAGTCACACGCAACTTTATGAAGCCAAACAGCGAGGTTGTATTAAAGGGCGAATTGTAACTTTTTCATTCATGTTATGGGGACAACAATGAACCTGAAGAATCAAAGGGGTTTGTTTGTTTGAAAATCTGCTTTAAACATTGTTCGTTGGCCTTTAAAACATTTAAAACTTTACTCCCGCCCCCGCGCTAGTTTGATTAATCTCCAGAGAAGTCAACGCGCACAGATTTGGATTAGTTAGTTTGTTGGTTATTACAGTGCGGGCAGGATCTGCAAATACAATGCAGAGCCCCAGACTCGGATTTTAACTGGCTCCTTTTATCCTTCAATGGGCTGGGTAAGTGAAAGACTCCAGAAGCCAGATTTCCCAGCAGGCCGGCCGCTCTCACCTCCGACAGAGAGACACACACACGCTTTTCTTACTTGGTTTTAATGTCCTATCCAAATTGGATAACTTTCTTGATCTGCTCAGATTAGAAGCTGCTTGTTGACTCGCATCCAATACTTTTAATAACAAGCGCCCGCCCCTCAGCCAGCAAAGAGAGTCAGGGTGCGGGGACACCGGTTAGGGGCTGAGGGATTTCTTGCAGGCTTTCTCCTCTCCGCGAAGTTTTACCTCGACTCCCAGCCCGCAGAGTAGAGCCCATCGCTCGCAGTTTGGGAGCGTGTCGCTCCCTGTAAACAGGTTTTGCTGGTGGAGCCAGCCGCTCGCTCCCTCCAATAGATGAATGATGCAAAGGTAAATTTCCTCTGAAATCTACTAACTACCGTAATGAAATTTACAAGCAGAGCGAAGGAAGCCAGACTAGGGACGGCTGGAGAGGTGTGGGGATAAGGTCTAGTCCCTCTCTAGAACTCCTCTACAAACTACTTTCTTTGGGCGTCGACTCAGGACTGAAGTAACTTTCGCGGATGCTGTTTGAGGCGGGGAAACAGCATCTTAAGTTATTACAAATAGATTCAAATGCAAAAGAACCGACCCACCCCCGAGACCTTTAATATCCGCTTTCTTTGCAACTCTCAGCACACACGTTAATAATTTATCCAGAATGCCAAATGCAACTAACCTTTCCCGAAGAAATGAAGGAGTTTCGAGTGTGAAATGCTCATTTTTGGGGGAGCAGAAGGATGTGTCTGAAATCAATGGAAACTTAATAAACGTAGTGGGGAGAAAATCACGGAAACAACCCAGTCAACCCTTCTTATAATGAAAACCTGGCGTTAATAATTCAGGAACACAAAATAAGCAGTCATTGGATTATACCGCAATATCAGAATTGATGCATTTCAGAGAGAATCCGGACAGACAATTTAATAATATTTCCCCCCTTCCAATA
This sequence comes from Dermatemys mawii, assembly GCA_007922305.1. Taxonomy (NCBI): domain Eukaryota; kingdom Metazoa; phylum Chordata; order Testudines; family Dermatemydidae; genus Dermatemys; species Dermatemys mawii. Next base: position 9,849,342 of record ML677382.1, read on the forward strand.
AATTACAGCAGCAAAAGTTCCCCCTTAAAGTAGTTATTTGTATTTCTTATTTTAAGATTTTTTTCTTTCAAATTATTATTATTACTATTGCAGTTCTAACAACTTCAGCGATAAAATTAATTAAAAAGTAATATTTTTTCTCAATAAAAGTAAAGCCAAACACAGCGGAAATATAATTAACTGTCAACATTTGTCCTGAATTTAATATCAACTTAGGTTTCTTTACAAAGCAGGAGAACACAGAAAACGGATCATTGTATGCGGTTTATTTTCGCTTTCTCACGTGTTTCTTCACTGTTTTATTGCTCCTGTTTTCTTATCTTTCCTTTCTTTTCCCCAATTTATTTTTGCTAGCTTTATAAAATAAGCAGTGTCCACCATATATTGCAGATCTTTTAACCGGATAGTAACTTGAAAACCCACAAATATCACAAATCAAACTTAGACAGTTTCAGTTACTTTCGAATAGCTGTAAAAAGTCTGCAGTTTTTGTTAGAAAAGCCAGATGAAGAAAGAATTTAGAACTACTTGATCGCCCAGACTGTGACTTTATTAAATGTTTTTTTCTAAACACACCTTTCTTTTCACCTTTTGGGTATGCTGAATAAAGCCCTCGTTAAATGAACTCGAACCTTATCTGCTTTTATTTTTGCTTTCAGGGAAAACACACCTTCTGATCGCAGCGAAACAGCGCTTTCTAGCTGTTTAGTGAATTTTCCACATTGGGCAAACCTAAATGGCTGTGGAATGGCCTTAGACATTTCTCAACGTACTGATTTTGCTTGGCTACAGGTATGGGGTGAATTTACAATGATAACTACCAACTTTTCTCAGCGTACAAACCCCTCTCCCCCTTTGTTTAGTAGCATTTATTCCATCTTTGCTTAGAGCAGGATCCTTTACAAGAACAACGAGGGATGATTTTGATTTTTTAAAAATTTCCTGCATCTCTGTGTGCTTACAGAGCGAGCGGGACAGATGTATTGAAGGTTTCCTAAAACGTCTCCTGTCTGACTCAGTGGAGCTATTGGAGTTTACGCACGTGAGATCCGGGCCGGGACGTCTAAAACAAACTAGACAACATGAGCATTAAAAGCACACCACGTTTTGAGGCATTAAAATGCAGCGATCTGTCGATTTTGCCTGCACAAATCTCGCACTTTAGAAATAGAAAAAGTCCTTGCTAAAAATAGGTCATTTAACAAAGATTTGGTGCATTTTCCCTTAAAAGAAACAAACACATCTCAGGGGAAGAAATGTGTTTCTGAAATTAATTTGCTCTTAGTTTTCGAGATTCTGAAAGACACAGAAAATCCCTTTAATAACTAACAGGAACATCCAGTCAAATAAACAGAAATAAAACGAGGAAACTGTTCCCTCTTGATTTCACTTTCCTCCTGCTGATAATATCTGAGAGTGGGGGGAAGTGTGTCACTTTTGCCACGTGGGAAAAACGGAGAGAGGCTTTCAGGCAAACCTACCTTAATGAGGAACCCTACACATGCAATTTAGGAGTTTATGACTGTAACCATCCCTCCCCTTCTTTAACCTGGAGGAAGCAACCACCGTCAGGCCTGGTTTTATATCTGAGTGGGATCCAGGAGCGGGCTGAATGAATAGCGAGATTTGGTCCAGACCAAGTTTCCCATATTTCTTTATGGCAAAATTCACTCCCTTTTCCCTCGTTAATAAATTTGCTGCCTAAAAGAAAACTCCAGCTGTTCCTAATCGCTCTTGGCAGCAACAGCCCAGAGTGTTATTGACTTTAGACACAGATAAGATTGACCTGGATTTGGAGTTAAGAAGGGCAGCCAGTCCAAGAATGCATGGAAATGGCTCTGCCCAGGCAGCTGGAGACACCCTGACACCTGCAAGGTCCAGAAATCGGGGCTCTACGTATGGGGCACTGGAGGAAAGTTAGGGGGTCGCAGCAGGGTCACCATCTCTCTGAAGCTTCCTCAAATCCCCCCTTCAGCCACTTAAGTTCTTTAATAAGGAACAAAAGGATCAGGACTTTGTGAAGCCCGGGGAGAAATCAATGGCAAAACTCCCATTGGTGGCTTTGGGACCCGGGTTTCCTCCAACAGAATCCAGACATGGTTTTTTATAGATTCCAAAGTTAGAAAGGACCTTGGTGGTCTTCTCCTTGGACCTCCTGCAAAACAAAGGGACAGAGAACTTCACCCTGTCATTCCTCTTTCCTGCCCAAGAGCCTCAGGTCTAGCAAGAGAATAACTTTAAGACAGAGACATTCAATTGTGATTGGAAACAGTGGCCCTTAACTTTTCCAGACATCTGTCTCCCTTTCAGGAGTCTCATCTGTCTTGTGTACCCCCAAGTTTCCCCTCACTTAAAAATGACTAGCTTACAAAATCAGATCTAGAAATACAAAAGTGACCCAGCACACTGTTACTGACACACTGCTGACAATCCCATTTCTACCATATCATTCTAAAACAAACCAACTGGAATATAAATATTGTACTTATATTTCAGTGTCTAGTATGTAGAGCAGTAAAAACAAATCATTGTCTGGGTGAAATTTTAATGTATTTATTGTATTTAGCACATTTATGGGGTTGTAAAACTAGGCAAATATCTATACAAGTTGATGTACCCGCTGGAAGCCCTCTGTGTACCTCCAGGGGTACATGTGCTCCTGGTTGGGAACCACTGATGTAAAGGATTCAAGTTATAGGGAAGTTGATCCAATAGTTAGTTGTTCTCAGGGTTTGTCTACATGTGAACGACTGCAGTGGCTGGTGTAGTGATTCAATGAAGACACTACGTACGCCGACAGGAGGGGTTCTCCCATCAGTGTAGGTAATCCACCTCCCCGAGAGGTAGCAGCTAGGTCCACGGAAGAATTCTCCCATTGACCACGTGCTGTCTACCCGGGCAGGTAGGTGGGTTTAACTGCATCTCTCAGCGGTGTGGATTTTGCACCCTTGGGTCACATCGTTATATGCTGACCTAATTTGCTAGCATAGACCAGGCCTCACTCCACATTATTTCTAGTCTGAAATTGTCTAGTCTTCAGCTTCCAGCTACTGGATTTGTTCTGCTTTTGTCTTTTAGATTGAAAGGTGTTATGTTACCAGAAATCTCCTCCCCAGGTAGGTACTTATAAAGAAGGGTGATGTCACCTCTTAACTTTCTTTTGGATAAACTAAGGGTTTGTCCACACTTGAAACAGGCCTGCAGTTGGGCTGCTGGAGAGCTTCAGTGTAGATGTTACCTATGCCAATGGGAAGTGCAGACACTACCTGTGCCAATGGGAGGAGTTCTCCCATCTGTGTAAGTAATCCACCCTCCTGAAAGACAGTAGTTAGATCGATGCAAGAGTTCTTCTGTCGAACTAGTGCTGTCTGCACCAGGGGCTAGGCTGGCTTAACTACACCACTGAGGGGTGTGGATTTTTCACACCCCTGAGGGATGTCATTGGGTCCCCGTAACTGTTTAATGTAGACCAGGCCTAAGTCACTTGAGCTTCAAGGTGGGTGAGGTAATTTCTTTTACGGGGCCAACTTCTGCTGATGAAAGAGACAAGCTTTGAAACTGAGGGCTTGTCTACTCTGCCTCTTTTGTCAGTGTAACTTATGTGGCTCGGGGTGTGAAAAAACACACCCCATGAGTGACATAAGTTACACTGACAGAAGAGCCAGTGTGGACAAGCCCTCAGTTTCAAATCTTGTCTCACCACCCACCAACGTAGCTACCGCCGCTCATTGAGGCTGTTTTATTATGTCCACAGGAGAGCTCTCTCCCGTTGGCATAGAGCAGCTACATGAGCAATCTCACAGGGTATCGGTACAGCTGTGTCACTGTAAGCTTTCTAATGTAGACATGGTCTTACACAGAGCTAAATACAAGGTGGAATAGATTGTTTGGCATAAGTAGATATATATTTTAAGAGACCATTCAAGGTGAAGTGGTCTATTACCACTTCTTCCATCACAGGACCAAAAAGGGATTATGTTTCGTTAATCTATCACTGGAAAGCAGTTTTGCCAGCCCCTGAATTATACTTCTAGTTCTTTTCTGAACCCTTTCCAATTTGCCAATATCCTTTTCAAAGTGTAGATACCAGAACCGGACACAGTATCCCAGCAATGGTCTCGCTAATGACATAGATGCTAGTAATATCATCTCCCTACTCCTACTCGATATTCCCATTTATATATCCAAGGGTCATGTTAGCTCTGTTGGCCATAGCATCACATTGGGAGCTCAAGTTCAGCTAGTTATTCACAGTGACCGCATGTCCTTTTCTGAGTCACTGATTTCCAAAATACAGCCCCCCATTCTGTAAGTGTGACCTTGGTCCTAAGAACATAACATAAGAACATAAGAAAGGCCATATTGGGTCAGACCAAAGGTCCATCTAGCCCAGTATCCTGTCTACCGACAGTGGCCAATGCCAGGTGCCCCAGAGTGAGTGAATCTAACAGGTAAAGATCAAGTGATCTCTCTCCTGTCATCCATCACCCCCCTCTGACAAACAGAGGCTAGAGACACCATTCCTTACCCAGCCTGGCTAATAGCCATTTATGGACTTAACCTCCATGAATTTATCCAGTTCTCTTTTAAACCCTGTTATAGTCCTAGCCTTCACAGCCTCCTCAGACAAGGGGTTCCACAGGTTGACTGTGCGCTGTGTGAAGAAGAACTTCCTTTTATTTGTGTTAAACCTGCTGCCCACTAATTTCATTGGGTGGCCCCGAGTTCTTCTATTATGGGAACAAGTAAATAACTTTTCCTTATTCACTTTCTCCACACCACTCATAATTGTATATACCTCTATCATAACCCCCCTTAGTCTCCTCTTTTCCAAGCTAAAAAGTCCTAGCCTTTTTAATCTCTCCTCATATGGGATCCGTTCCAATCCCCTAATCATTTTAGTTGCCCTTCTCTGAACCTGTTCTAATGCCAGTATATCCTTTTTGAGATGAGGAGACCACATTTGTACACAGTATTCAAGATGTGGGCGCACCATGGATTTGTATAAGGGCAATAAGATACTCTCCATCTTATTCTCTATCCCTTTTTTAATGATTCCTACCATCCTGTTTGCTTTTGTGACTGCCGTTGCACACTGCATGGACATCTTCAGAGAACTGTCTACGATGACTCTAAGATCTTTTTCCTGATTAGTTGTTGCTAAATTAGCCCCCATCATATTGTATGTATAGTTGGGGTTATTTTTTCCAATGCGCATTACTTCACATTTATCCACATTAAATTTCATTTCCATTTAGTTGCCCAATCATTTAGTTTCATGAGATCTTTTTGAAGTTCTTCACAGTCTGCTTGGGTCTTAACTATTTTGAGCAGTTTAGTAGCATCTGCAAACTTTGCTACCTCACTGTTTACCCCTTCCTCCAAATCATTGATGAATAAATTGAATAGGATTGGTCCTAGGACTGACCCTTGGGGAACACTACTAGTTACCCCTCTCCATTCTGAAAATTTACCATTTATTCCTACCCTTTGTTCTCTGTCTTTTAACCAGTTTTCAATCCATGAAAGGATCTTCCCTCTTATCCCATGGCAACTTAATTTATGTAAGAATCTTTGGTGAGGGACCTTGTCAAAGGCTTTCTGGAAATCTAAGTACACTACATCCACTGGATCCCCCTTGACCACATGTTTGTTGACCCCTTCAAAGAACTCTAATAGATTAGTAAGACATGATTTCCCTTTACAGAAACCATGCTGACTTTTGCCCAACAATTTATGTTCTTCTATGTGCCTGACAATTTTATTCTTTATTATTGTTTCAACTAATTTGCCCGGTATGGATGTTAGACGTACCGGTCTGTAATTGCCAGGATCACCCCTAGAGCCCTTTTAAAATATTGATGTTACATTAGCTATCTTCCAGTCATTGGGTACAGAAGCCAATTTAAAGGACAGGTTACAAACCCTAGTTAATAGTGCCGCAATTTCACATTTGAGTTCTTTCAGAATTCTTGAGTGAATGACAAGGACCTAGATGTATGACCTTGCATTTGGTTGACTTCAAAGGCATACTGTTTGTTTGTACCAATTTATCAGGTTTTTCGATCACTCATTAGAGCCAACCTGTCCTTTTCATTATTTACCACTTCACCAATGTTTGTGTCATCTACAAAGGTTACCAGCAATGATATCATATTTTCTTGCCGATCATTTGATTAACTATTGAATAGCATTGGGCCAAGATCAGATTCTTGTGGGACGCCAATGAAAATGTCTCCATTTCATGATGATCTCACAATAATTACTACACTGTGAGATCTATCAGTTAACCAGTTTTTTATCCATTTCCTATGTTTATATTGATTTCACATAGTGCTAATTTTTAAACTGGAATGTTGTGCAGTACTAAGTCAAATATTTTATTCTACATTAGTACAAGTTATTTTAATCAACCAAACTTGTAATGTCATCAAAAATTAGATCAAATGTCTTTGACAAAGACCTATTTTCCATAAAATATTGCTAATTGGCATTAATTCCAATACTATCCTTTACTGATTGCATCCAGTATCAATAGTTTCTGTGATTTTACCCAGGATCTATGTCAGACTAACTGCTCTATGGTTACCTGGATCATCCTGTTTACCTTTTTAAAATATTGGCACAATGCTAGGTGTTCTCCGGTCCTCTGATACTTCTCAAGATTTATTAAAAATCAACATCAGTGATTCAGAGAGTTCCTTGGCAAATTCTTTTAAAACTCTTGTGTGTAAGTTATCCAGATCCACAGATGTAAAAATATTTAACTTTAGTAGTTGCTGTTTAACATCTTCCCTAGTTACTGTTGGAATACCAAGCATTTCATTACCACAGTAGAGGTATGAGTATCATCCAGCTTCTTTCCACATACAGAACAGCAATGTTTATTGAACTCTTCTGCCTTTTCTACAACATTGACAAATTCAACATATTGAAATCCATCTAGCAATGGATGAATACCTATTCCATTGTTAGGACTTGTGGTTGTTATTGTTGTTCCAGATATATTAAACAGGTTCCTTCTGGTTGCCCTTAATCCTACTGGCATAGATTTTTCCTTGATACTCTTAGCTTCCTGTCTCACTTTTTTGCATTTACAAATTTCTAATTTATAGTGATTGCTTTCAGATTTTTATATATCTGTATCTCTCTATATATTAGGGCTTTCAAGTGATTAAAAAAATCACAATTAATCATGCTGTTAACAATAGAATATCATTTATTTTAAATATTTTTGGATATTTACTACATTTTACAATATATTAATTTCAATTACAACACAGAGTACAAAGTGTACAGTGCTCACTGTATAGTTATTTTTTATTACAAATATTTGCACTGTAAAAAAACAAAAAATGTATTTTTCAATTTACCTGAAACAAGAACTGTAGTGCAATCTCTTTATCATGAAAGTTGAACTTACAGATGTAGAATTACATACAAAAAACCTGCATTCAAAAATAAAACAATGTAAAACTTTAGAGCCTACAAGACCACTCAGTCCTACTTCCTGGTCAACCAATCACTCAGACCAATAAGCTTGGTCACATTTTGCAGGAGATAATGCTACCTGCTTCTTGTTTACAATGTGTCCTGAAAGTGGGAACAGGTGTTCTCATGGCACTGTTGTAGCCAGCTTTGTAAGATATTTACATGCCAGATGCACTAAAGATTCATATGTCCCTTCATGCTTCAATCACCGTTCCAGGGGACATGCTTCCATGCTGATGATGAGTTCTACTTGATAATGATCCATAGCAGTGTGGACTGACACATCTTCATTTTCATCATCGGAGTCAGATGTCACCAGCAGAAAGCTGATTTTCTCTTTTGGTGGTTCAGGTTCTGTAGTTTCCGCATCAGAATGTTGCTCTTTTAAGACTTCTGAAAGCATGCTCTACTCCTTGTCCCTCTCAGATTTTGAAGGCACTTCAGATTCTTAAACCTTGGGTTGAGTGCTGTAGCTGTTTTTAGAAATCTCACGTCAGTACTTTCTTTGCATTTTGTCAAATCTGCAGTGAAAGTGTTCTTAAAATGAACATGTGCTGGATCATCATCTGAGACTTCTATAACATGAAATATGCGACAGAATGTGGGTAAAACAGAACAGGAGACATACAGTTCCCCCCCTCCCCAAGGAGTAGAATCACAAATTTAATTGATGAATTATTTTATTTATTTTCATCAGCATGGAAGCATATCCTCTGGGATGTGGCCAAGGCATGGAAGGCACATACGAATGTTTAATATATCTGGCATGTAAGTACCTTGCAATGCCGGCTACAAAAGTGCCATGCAAATGCTGTTCTCATTGTCAAATGACATTGTAAATAAGAAGAGGACAGCATTATCTCCTGTCGATGTAAACAAACGTGTATGTTAAAGCAATTGTCAGAATAAGAAGTAGGACTGAGTGGACTTGTGGGCACTACACTTTCACAATAAAGAGATGGCTCTACAGTACTTGTATGAGGTGAAATGAAAAATACTATTTCTTTTGTTTATCATTTTTACAGTGAATATATTTGTAATAAAAATAATATAAAGTGAGCACTGTGTACTTTGTATTCTGTATTGTAAATGAAATCAATATTGAAAATGTAGAGAAATATCAAAAATATTTAATAATTTTCAATTGGTATTCTATTGTTGTAAGTGCGATTAATCACAAATAATTTTTTAAATCGCAATAAATTTTTGGGAGTTAATCGCATGAGTTAACTGTGATTAATTGACATCCGATAGATAGATAGATAGATGGACAGATAGATGAAAGAGAGAGAGAGATTTTGCTCCTTTCTCAGAAATATCTATGTTGGCCACTGTTGGAGACAAGATACTGTTATCTATCTAAGTGTCCCATCCCTTTTGGAAATTTTCTGCTTTAACTTCCCATCTTAACCAGGGTATTTTTTCAATCAAATAATCCATCTTTCACGATTGTGGAACTTTGGGGTCTTGGGAGGGGCCATCTGGTAAAATATACACAAAACTACTTCCCAAATATTGTTCACCTTTTCCTGTTCAAATTTTTCCTCTCAGTCTAATTTGCACCACCTAGTCTTCACCTTTGAAAAACTGGCTCTTTATAATGCCAAAATAAAAAATATATGTAGGTATATGTATAGATGTTTGTAATAAATGTAATCAGAGAAGTTCATTTGCATTTAGGAAACTGCCAATTATTAGTTCAGTGGTAAATTTATCATTAATTGTCAATAAGAGTGCAAGTTGAGTGCAAAACTTTTTATAATGGCAAGTTCTCATCTGTAATTTATAGAAAGTCCAAGAGTGTTTCCATTGATTCAGAGGCCAGAAGGAACTATTTTGATCATCTGGGCTGACCTCCTGCATATCACAGGCTATAGGACTTCCCCCAAAATAATTCCTATAGCAGAGCTTTTAGAAAAGGAGCCAGTCTGGCTAAATGTAAACATACAGATCTAGGAACAGAGAATGCAGGCCATAATTACATGAGAGGGCCTCCATCATGGGAAGCAGTGGCCCTGAAAAAGATCTGGGGATTGTGGTGGATCATCAACTGAACATGACTTCCCAGTAGCAGTAAAACTATAGACTGGAATCTTCTCCAATGGCATCCTAGAGTGTTAGATGCCAACTTCTCATTGATGTCATCCTGGCAATGAAACTGAATGGTTTCTTTGCGAATCCCAGTCTGTGGCACAGACACATACGGGCATCATAGCTATCTCCAGAGATTAAACCAGATCCTTTAGCAGCAAAACACAGGCCTCTCTTTACCACTTGAACCAAAGGAGCGCTCCTTCAGCTGTGCAATAGCAGTATGTTGTATAGTCCGTGAAGTCACTAGGGGAAGACATCATGATGTGCAGTGTATGTGGGGCATGCATATACATATACATTCATATGTGTGGGGCATGCATATATATATATATAGGATCCTGTCTCCAAGGATCTCAGAGCAGTTTACACATACCAATGAATTAAGCATCACAACACTTTTGTGTGGTAAGATGTGTTATCCCTGTTTTGTAGCCTGGAAAGCAGGCACAGAAAGGGGAAGCGACTTGCCCCATATCCCACAACAAGTCTGGTGGCAGAGTCCTACTTCTATTTTTTTACCCCGGTGTTGTTACCACCTTTCGGGACGCACTTTTCTTACTTCTTCGGGCAGTTTGCAGAAGCTGTTTTTTGTCTCAGCAAAGTCAAGGATATTAAAATCTCCTGTTCGCACCCCATGTGGCAGATGCATATTTGACACCCACACGTCCCTTATGATAGCTACAGGAAGAGAGAGCTTATGCACTCATGTTCCCTTGGACTATGCGGGGCCATATGCATGGTAATAAAGTGACTTAAATTTCCTAAGGTTAAACAACTGAGGCAGCTTCTACTACTGATGCTGCCCAGATGGGTCACTTCCTGGCTGGCAATGCAAGTTAATTTAAGTCAGGGCCATTTTTTCATGCAGACCTCTTATTTGTCCAGATACTGGGCCGAGCTCATTTGCTAGGAACGTGGCATGGTAATTATAAAGGAAAATGGCAAATTCAAGCAAAAAAGAATGGCTTTCACTCAGCCATGCAACAGGCATTTAACTCTTTTATCATCCCTCCAGCCTCCAATCATTTTGGTTACCCTAAAATCCATCCAGCCTGTCAAAATCATTCAGATGATTTGTTGGTTGGAAACATAATCCATAAGAACTTCAGCCAATCAAGTCCTCTCAGGCTTTTTACAGACTTGTATAGGAGTCCATAGATACCATGGCGGCAGGTTTTGAATATGCACCTAAAAAGGTTGTTAAAGCCATGACTACAACAAGCTATGGCCCTGATCCTGCAGTGGATTCTTCATCTGCCTAGAGCCTCATGGAAGTCACATGAATCTGATTGCAAGTTTGAAGCCAAAATCTTGAAAATGTGGATATTTGAACTTGACACATCTTGGAAATGTTTGTCACATTTTTCACTGCAAATGAGCTATCGTACAAAACTCTTCCTATTTTTCTAATTCAAAATTCTTCATGAATTTATCCTAATTTCTACAAATGTTTGCATGATGAGCAAGCATTCACTGATTAGTATATGCAGCTATCAGCGGATACCTTGCTCACAAGCTTTGACTATCATCGACTAATCACTGTGCAGGTGGTGTGATTTGTTACCTAAGTCACATGCTAATGTTTCTGCTCACTGATTGGCCGGTCCAAATTTTTGAAACTGGGTAATAATAAATCGTGAAAACCAAGTAACAAAGTTCGAATTTCCAGCTGGATGAACATTCGTCCGTAAAACTCTTGAAACTCCCATGATTCATGAATGTTTTTGCAAGGAAACTGGCAGGCATGAAAAGGCTTGTGAAAATGACTCTACACATGACAGCAAAGGGAACTCGACACATTCATTTAAGGTAAAATTTGCAAGTCATTTTTCGTACCGTTCCATCAGCTCTGGAGTCGGCTTGCTTTGGGTAACCAAGCTGATTGCAGTGCTGCAGTGGGGGAAGAGGTTAGGCTGTTAAAAATCCTTCTTTGTGCATAACCTTGTTTGCGTTCATAAGGCAAACAATAGCAGATGTTATATAGTCAGTTCTGTTTGCCACTAGTCCCATTATGTTCTATTTATGCTTGACTTTATTGTTTTTTTTCCTTTCCTATTATTGTTTCACTCTGGGGGAGGAAGAGGATATAATATATTCATCTTTATTATACAAAATCTGTGTGAAGCATTTAATAAAATGCTGTTTCCACACAGCCAGGAATATTACTGTTAGCTATTCTTAACTTAATGCTCCTATTAAAAAATGCTTGATGGCTGCAGTGACTAGTGCTAACGTGGACCAAAAAGCACATGCTCCTAAATAAGGCACTTGTGGCAATTTAGAGGTTTCTCAACACCTCATGGAAACCTCTGTTTCGGCAGATTCCTGCTTATTTAGCATATTTTCTGCATTAATCTTCCCCGGGTTTTTTATTGGTTATAGTGAGACCAAAGCAGGATCTTAGTTTCTTATCAAAAGCCCTCTTCCCTTTTATCTGAATTTTGCAATGTACTTTGCCATACCCAGTGGCTTAGGCTCAAGACATCCCCACGAACTAAGGTGGCACCATCCCACTTTACAAGGGTCAGGTTCAAGGTCACGGAGCGATCAGTGGCAGAGGGAGGAATAGGATTCACAAGCCCTGATTACCGGTCTCTGCTTTAACCAGGAGATGACATTCCATACATCACCAGCCTCTTTCTCTGCGCGCACAGTTGTCTCCACAGCAGCCAGTTGCGATGTCACAGCAGACGTTGATGGCTGCCGACAGACGGGGAGATAACACAAAATAACTGAATAATCATTCATAACTAGTGTCATCATAACACATCACGGAGAGTTGGAGGAAACAAACAAGAGGAACAATGGTGCTATTTTCTTTCACAATAACTCATGTGGGCCTTCCCAAGAAAAAGACACAACATTCCTATGACACACACACACATACTCTGCTGAATGACACAGGGGTATGTTGGGTCCAGCCCCTCTCAGACTTGGGGTGTTTGGAGGTGGGGGGTTTGCTCTAGGCCCAACTCTAAATCGAGTGTTCTCCAAAGTACCTCAGCAAGCATCGGGGCTCTTCTGTGAGAGAGAATTTTTGGGTGGACGAGAAGAAGCATGCACCAGAGGAAAGTGTGACTGGGGCAGCGGAAAGAGAGAGGCTCCCAAGATGGCCATCAACCAGGCCAGTGTGGCTGTATTTTAGTATCCCAGTGCTGTCGTTCTGGGCACAGGCTATATTGGAGGCCTTTATAAGGCTGGGAAGTAGCATTCAGCTACAGGTAATTGGATTATTTTCCAGGCAGTATGTAATGCAAAGGCCATAATGTTTCTGTGAGGGGATCCCTGGGGTATAACCTGGAACTGTGAGACCACTGGGCCCCCTTAACTCTCCAGCCTGGGCTGTATCTCACAATGGTTTGCTAGTGACAAGCAGCAAACCCCTCCAGGAGCTGTGATCACTCAGCATAACAGTATGTGGAGTCCCATACCCAGCGAGATTGCACCATTGCTCCCTGAACCACTCACAAATCACACAGCAAAGGCACCAGCAAATCTCTCAAGCTTTTGCACCCTAGAACTCTACCATCTTGCCCTGGTCAGAAGCCCGACCAATGTAAGTTCATTAACCAGTCCGCCCCTCCCTCGATGCAGAGAGGATGCACACTAGTCTTTGTAACCTGAGCTGAGATTTCCCAAGCACTTCAAGTGAAACACACTGTTTTAGGTAAAATATAAAACAGATTTATTAACTCCGGACAGATTTTAAGTGATTAGAAGTGATGGTCACAAAAGGTCAGAGATAATTACCCAAGGAAATAAAAGGTAAGTATGCAGTCTAAACCTTAAACCTTATTAGACTGGGCAGTTTTTGGATCAAGCAGTTCTTTTCATTGCACTGGATGTTGTAGGTAGGTTATAATTCCTAATACACAGGCTTCTCCTATAAGCCTGGGACCAGTCTCCTCAGTTCAAGTTTTTGTCTTCTCAGCGTTCTTATTGCTTCCAGCATAGGTTGGGGAGGAGAAAGGCAAGAGTGTGATGCCATCATCCCTTATTTTATATCCTGAGTCCAGGTGCCTGAAAAACCCTGGCCCAGATACGCCCTGGTGGGGTTTGATGAGTCCCAGAGTTGAACCATCCCCCACTGTGTGACACTTGGGTGAATCCCTTGATGACAGCTCCCCTGCTGATTCATGGTCTTTTAACACCCTCCTGGGAGTGGGTCACCTCCTTTGTTGTCACTGGAGAACTAACGGTGGAGACTCTCAAACTTACAGCATATTTCAGTAACAATCATGAAGCAAAATCCCATTCTCCATAGACACATTTGGAATAGACCGAACATCCAGGGGAAGCTGGAGCTCAGGAGTGGCTGTTATAAAACGGGGGATGGGTTCAAAGCCAGGCTCTGAAATGGTTCCACGAGGCTGGGCTGGAAGTCGCAGGTTCCATCGGAGGCTAAGCAACCATGTGATATAACAATTACACCTCCAGCTATTTGCTCAGCTTCCCTCCGACTCTCTTGTTGCATCTAGTTCCAAGCAGGTCAAGGAGATGCAGTGAGGAGCTTACTCTGTGCTTGTGCTGCACATCATCATCATCATCATTATTAATAATTAATAATAATAATAAATATAATTAATAAAATTATGGGTATTTGCAATAAAATCGAGGGCTCCCAGGGAAGGATCAGGACTTCACTAGGCTCTGTATAGACACACAACAAAATCATGGTCCCCGCCCCACAGAGCTGACACTTGGGGTTAGTCTACACTAGAAGCCCTACAACAGTGCAGCTGTTTGTCTGGTGAAGATGCTCTATGCTGATGGGAGAGAGCTCTCCTGTGGGCATAATAAACCCATCTTAGGGAGAGACAATAGCCATGTCGGCAGGAGAAGCTCTCCCACCAAAATAGTGCTGTCCACACTGGCGCTTAGGTCGGTGTAACTTATGTTGCTCGGAGTAGTGGCTTATTCACACCCCAGAGTGATGTAAGTGGTAGTGTAGACCTGGCCTCAGAGTATAAGGCAAGAGACGGACCAACAGGGAAACCCAAGGACACAATGAGACACTGCCATGACAGGCTATGTTCTTGGCCTAATGACTGTCAAATGTTCAGTAGGCCTCACAGCAGAGTTTTAAGGAGGCATTTGCAGGATGAGAGTAAGGTGGCTTTGGGGATGCTTCCGGGGAGCCTCTCTCATGCATTAGAATCAGACAATAAGAGGATTTTGCCACAGACTTTAAAGGAAGAAGCCAGTTTTGTGGATTTGGGATATTATGACTCTGGTTAAACACCTGAACGTTTGTGGCTGAGATTTAGGAAGATGGGTGTTCAGGGATGTGGCCTGAATCCTAGAAACGGCAATGCTCTTAGGGCAAGCAGCACAATGAACAACACAAAGCAGAGGTACAGCACTCTGGACTATGTACCCTCCAGCTGAACATGCAGAGAAAAAGGTGACAGGAAATAAAAAAGCAAAGGAAGATGCGTGTCAGCCAGGGAGTGCTCTAAAGGACGTGGCAGGGGGCAGGACAGGAGAAGTCCAGGAGCCGGGTAAGCATGTAGGAATTTCAGTAAACCTCTTGGAAAAGTACGGAAAATGCCCGGGTTGCAGCTCAGGTGATGCAGGGAAAGGGACACAATAAAGGAGCTGCCAACTCAAAGGAGTGGCTACGAAAATGGTGTCCGCACGGCCTCCCTAGCATCCGTATAAAATAGCTGCAGGAGCAGGGTGGTCTCGTAGACAGGAAATGGACTTGGAGACAGGCAGCTTGGGGTCTGGTTCCAGCTGAGTTCCTGATCTGCTCAGCAGCTGTGATCTCTTCTGTGTAGGGCCGACTCTCATGGATGTGTTGGTCACAATGGAGCCCTGATCTTGAGAAAGGGTCTCTGGATCCTACTGAAAAAATAACCATATGTTACCGGAAAGGTTCCAACTTCCAGTGAATTGGCATGTGGATAGGAACAAAATGGCATTTTCTGTGTGTGACTGGGCAGGGGTGGGATGGCAGGGCTAGAGATGCAAGGGCCAGGGGAAGAGAGGCGGCGACTTTCATATGAGGAGCTTCGTAGGTCCGTGTTCCTGAGGATACAGTCTGTCCTGATATACTCGAGGAAGCAGTTACTAACTTGGTTAGTCTCAAAGGTGCAGCAAGTCCTCCTCATTGGTTTAACTTCTGGGGGTTTCTGGAGGGGAAGCAAAGTGGATGTTCTTCGTATCGTCTTTGTCTCTGACATAGATAGAGACAATCTCGCCCGGTTCCTATCCTGCTGCAAAGATCATTTTCCTAGCCCATCCCTCTGCCCAGGTCACTCCTCTTTGTGCAGCGCTGCACTTCCTTAGCATGTCAGACTGAAGCTGACTGTTTTCACTCCCCAGGCCCTTTGTGGCCATCCCTGCCCTGTTGATCTTTGCTCATCCACTTTCAAGATGACAACTCTTGCTTCGGATCAGCCCATGATTCCAGCTGCCCCCGTCACCTCCTCATGATGTTTTCAAACAAGCTCCTTCGCAGGCTTTCTCCCACACTACCCCCTCATGCTTGGGAGGAGCTCCCCATAAACACCCACAAAGCTACCTCATTAACTGCCTTCCAAACCCTCCTTAAAGCTCTCCTTTGCCGTGACGCCCACAAAAAAATGGAGAGCAGTTAGTTCACTAGAGTGCAAAGATCACAACCTATCATGCTGACGCCTGGTAGCCCCCCATGTGTCTGTATCCATCGGCTGGATCTTGTCTTCAATTGGAAGCCCTCTGGATGCGGGACAGGGACTGGTTTTATACAGAGCCTAGCACAATAATAGAATCAGAGACACAGAGGGAGAGAAGGGATGACCAAATGTTGTCTAGTCCAGCTCCCTGCATGGAGGCAGGACCAAGTAAATCCAGATCATTCTCGACAGGTGTTTAAGAAGGTCCAACTTGTTCTTAAAAACCTCCAGTGATAGAGATTTCACGACCTCCCTTGGAAGCCTGTACCATAGCTTAAGAATGAAGTGCTAGTCCATAAGTGGGCCTCCCACAGGCTACCAGGGCTATAAAGGATAAATAATAGTAGTAATAATTATAACGACTAGCAGGGACATTGGCAGGTCAGGGAGGGCAGACAGAACCTTCAAGAGGGTGTCACTCTTTAAAGATGATTCCTAAGTGGGATCTTTGTCCTCGAACTCTTAGCTATTGAATGGTGAGAAGGACAAGAGAAATCTAGGCATGGGGCAGCCGTTCTACTGATCAGTGAGCAGGAAAGAAATGTCACCTCATTCGTATTCAATGATCACAGAAGATGGAAATGTTTTATGAAGGCATTGTAAACTTCTTCACACAAAGCACAGACAACCTGTGGCACTCCTTGCCAGGGGATGTTGTGAAGACCAAACGCATAATTGGGTTCAAAAAAGAATTAGCTAAGTTCCTGGAGGATAGGTCTATCAATGGCTATTAGCCAAGAAGGTCAGGGACGCAACCCCATGCTCTGAGTGTCCCTAAACCTCTGACTGTCAGAAACTGGGATTGGACGATGGGGCATGGATCACTCGATAACTGCCTGTTCTGTTCATTCCTTCTGCAGCACTTGGCATTGGCCACTGTCGGAAGACAGGATCCTGGTTCTAATGACCATTGGTCTGACCCAGTCTGACTGTTCTTAAACATCTGCTGAAAGGTACCTGAGAATGGGACTGAGCGAGAGAACGAGGAGCTGGAGGTAGGGAATGAAGGCAGAACAGATACATCAGAAGGTCCAAAGTCCTTAGGGATCGATCCCATGTCAGTCTGCATGAAAAAGACTGGCCAGTGGCCTAGCAATACCTGAAAACTCTTAGCTTTACAGTAGTCCTGGAACAGATGGGACATCCAGACAGGCTGATGGAGCCCTAGTGATGCCATGATAGTAAAGGGCAAACTCTGTATTCATTTCAAATGTTTCGCTTTAACTTTGACAGGCCTTAGGCCTTAACCTCACATTCTTGCCAATGTCCTTTTTCCTGCCTGACAATTTTCATGTGAATTTCACTCTGGTGCTAGGGGCTAGATGGATGGACCTCGAAATGGATTTCCTCTGTGCCAGGAAGAACGGGAACGGTACGGGCAACAAACAGCCCCATAATCCTTCAGTGCACTATTGCCTTATTCCTTTGGGGTTGCGAGAGATGTGCTCATTCTCCAATCCTTCCCCCCTTCCTCCATGAGATGGCTGAGCAATTAATGCTGTCTGTGGTGGGGAGTAAAGCAAAAGTATTGCTGATCAGCATTGTTGTGACTTTATTATGACTTTCGTGATATTTGGGTGTTTTGTGTAAAGCCCCAGCTGCGGGAGTCATGTGATCTCAGGTGAAACTCTCAGCTTTCATTTTTTAACTAAAAGTCAGTCTCCAAGCCCCAAGGTTGTGGAGGAGAGCTTCAAAATGTGACTTGTGTGCACCGGGGAGGCTAAAGAATCAGAAGGGAAATAGAAAAGGAAACAAACTGTATATTGATTTGTTTGTTTTCAGTCTCATCATTCTGCGGGGGGGTTGACTCATGGTTTTTGACTGCTGGGGTTGGCGGTACTGAGAAGGCCAGGGAAGGATTTGATGTCAGATCGATACACTCCTAGCAACTCCCCAGAGCAGCAGATTCCAGACACCATTTGAATCAATCCGTTTCTTCGCTGTAACCTTCAGCCGTTGATGACCTGACAGGCGATCTTGTTGAATTGTGCAAACACAGAGACTCCATCCTGATGGGCTCTTTATGAACCCCCAGTGTTTTCTGAACTCATCCCAAATGAGCTCCCAAAATACCTGACGTCTGTCTCCATCCGCATCCACTCCTGGATGGTTGGATTTGTCAGGTTCACTGGCAGGAAGTTCTGAACAAGAAACTTTATATGTATGTATTAAAAAGAGAGCAAAGGAGGGAGAACGATTTTCAGGTACTTAGCCTGTGCCATCTTGTGGATGTCGTTAGCAAAACCTCCAGAAGCCTGTCGCCTCCTCTCTCTTAGGCCTTACCCAGTGGCAGACCCAGGATCTGTAACCGTGGGGCCAATGGGTCATTGGTCAGGACTAAACCTACCCCAGACCTGCCCAGCAGCAGCATTTCCTGTCCCATAGGGCTGGTCCCCATCCAAGTCTTGTCAGCGGGTGCACGTGGTTATAGCACCATCTGGGGTTGGCCCGGCTCCTCCTCCATCATGGCAGAGGGGCAGCCACGCCCGGTGTGAGTGAGTGGCGTTGCAACATGGCACATGGGGTTGCAGCGCCACCTGACCCCGCACATCGTAGTACAAAGGGGAGCCTGGCCCAGCATAGTGGGACTGGAGACGCAGCTGCCAGGTGGGTGTGGGGCTGACTCACTCTCCCGTCAGGTGTGAAGAGACACCACACATACACCTAGCGGCCACTGGGGGGAGCAGTCGCTCCCCAAAACCCCATTAGCTCCCCTACTGGCTCATCAGGCCCCTTTGGAAACTAAAAGCAAAAATCTTCCTGTGCTCAATGAGTACAAAATCAGTCTCATGGTGCATCAATAATCTAGTTAGACATGGTTGGGGAAAAGGACTGAAATGTCCCCTTTTAAAAAAATCAAATATTTTGACTGGATCTGTAGTTAAATGAAAAGGGGGGGAGGGGCGGAGGGAAGGAATTCATGACATTTTTGTCTACATTTTTCCTAATTTCTCCTCCCTCCAAATTTTGAAATTGTGTCCGATTCAAACATTTCCAGCCAGTTCTAGTTCCAGGGATATTAAAGGTCTGTTGTAAAGCTGGGAAGGTTTTTGTAGACAGATGTGGCTAAAGTGGTTAGAAAAAGAATAATAACAGGTCTCGAAGTGTGCTACAAAGGTGAGAAAGGTCTTGTTTACATGGGATTTTAGCCACAGGCATAGCTGCACCAGGGCAAACCCCTGGCGGAAATGGGTTTCACTAGCACGGTGCAATGTGCGCAGGTGTCAATTGTTTACATAAGGTTTTGCATTGGTGTAGACAGACCGGTGGCTAAGACCTCGGGTCCGCCTCAGCCTTCGTCTGTAGACAGGGCGACTGTACTGAATGGAGCTGAAATGAATTGGCCAAAGTCACACTTTCAGAAATAGAAGCCAAGTTTCCTGCTTCCTAGCACCCGGTTCAGTCTCCAAGGTCACAGCGGGCGTGTCCTCAAAGATCTTGGGCTGATGCGTCCGTCAGTGGATGGGAGAGATGATAGGAAAACGAACACCTGGAAATGTTCTCTGTCTGTCTAGTATGCTTATATCACAAACAGCTCGGGGCCTTAAAGGGGCATTTAATGCAAAACCTCGTTCACCTGATCAATTTGCAGGACGTGACTTTTCTCATCAAGTAGCTACTTTCCCTGCCTCTCTGTCAGCCAGTTGAATGGTCGTGTGCGAGAATACGTCTACACTGAGATAAAAGTCCTGTAGTACAGCCAGAGCTGGTCCAGGTCAGCTGACTTGGCCTTGCAGGGCTGTGAAGCTATAAAATTGCCTTTGGGCTCAGTCTGGAACTCAGGCGATGAGACCCAAGAACAGGGGAGAGTCTCAGAGCCCAGGCGATGGCCTGAGGCTGAATGCCCACACTGCAATTTTTAGCCCTGCGGCTAGTCACCCAGGCAGCTCATCCGGGCTCTGAAACCGAGAGCCGTGGGTTTTTTATCACAGTGTAGACATACCCTTAAGGGGCTGGTTTTCCCAACAATGACAGCTTCCTTTCCCTCCCCCCATTTGCTCTTGACTGAGGCCCATAGTGAGGTCCTCTGCTGTGTGCTTGGATGTGTTTTTAATCCCGTTTCCCTGGTTGCACATGGCAGCAGGCCGCGTTCGCCTGTGCAAAGCCTTGTTCTGGCTTGTTGGCAGCTCGTCTTCCGAACGCAGCTGGCAGCTTTCCCCCAGAGTGGCGGGATTGATTGGCTGCAGCCAGAATGGGCACCGCTCTCCACTGCTTGGACTGAAATGGAACCATCTGTTACACCTCTAGTTAAAAGTACATAAAGTTGAGCATTTGTGGGTAGACAATACCACCCCTGGTACGCTCCCCACCGCACATCTCGCTCGCACTTTGGCAGAATCTCACACCATGATGGGCCCAGTACAGGAAAAGCGGCACTTTAGCGCTGCTGGAACAAGGCAAGGCAGAGAGAGCGGCCCATAAATCAACCATCGCTTGTTTTATTGTAGTCCTTGTTGTCAGGCCGGCTGAGCGGGAGTGGCACAGACCTGGTGCTGGGCCCCGGTTAAAACTCTGCCCTCTGGGACAAAGTCTCCACGGCAGAGCCACGGTGGCATCTGCAGCCGTGCAAACAGCAGGGCATCCAGCATTCCTATCGGGGGCTTCTTTGGGGCAAATTCAGTTGCAGTGGGATCTGCCAAGGCTTACAAATATTTGAGGGGCAGAAAGTGCACAGGAGTAAGGAACAGACAGGCAGAGGGTCTGGGAAGATCAGCACCTGCAGGGCAATAGGAGCGAGGGGAGATTTATTGTTGCTAGATGCAAAGTCCTATGGCTGGGAAAGGGAATGAACAGCCCCCTGGCCTTTGCAGATGGCTCAGTGCTAAGTGGGGGCTGCTTGAATCAGTGTGTTGGTTCCTTCAGGGGAAGACTGAGGAGCGCCCAGTGAACACTGGTCAAGTCACCTCCTTAGAGCCAGTGAGCAGAAGGGATCCCTGTGTGATCCCGACGACTCCCTGGTGCCTGCAGATAAAGCTGTGGTCCTGACTGCACGTGCTCATTAAAAAAAAAAACCCAAGAAATCGAATGGAGACTTTCAGAGAAGAGTGTCAAATTCTGCCTTGTTTCATTCGGTGCTGCTGGGCTACATTCTCTCTGCAGTTCTGACTTCCCTTCCTAAAAGCTTCCCACCAATGTCCCTGGTGCAGAATGGTGGCTGCCATGTTCCACCCCAGAAGTGGCTGCATTTCATTTTGTGGGGCGTTCAGCCCTTGCCCCTCCCCTTTGCCTTCCTCTGTGTGCATCCCAGCATGCACTGGGGTGGCTGTGGCTTTAGTGGGCTTTGAAAATCAGGCACCAAGCACCTGCCACTCCCGGCAGTGTGTGTGGGGGGCGGTGCAAACACATCGCGAGAGACTGTCTCTGTAGTACCGTTCAGCAATCGCTCTGGGCCACAGAGCGTGACAGAGTTCTGCTTCTTTTTGTATCTAAGCTCTAACTGGTCAGCTCTGTCTAACATGAGCCCCTGTGTAACATAACAAGCAGTTCCAACTGACTCTTGCCAGAGCCGCTGAAAGGTACAGTTCCCTGCACCTGCTCCAAAGAGCTTGCAGTCTGAATAGAGCAGACGAATGGTGGGAAGAGAAAGAGAGGTATAGAGAAGGGATGTGACTCACTAAAGCTCTCTGGGCCCATCAGTGGCAGAGGCTAGAATAGAAGTCATGTCTCCCGAGTCGTGCTCTTTCACCAAATCTCCTGTGTGGCGATTGTCTGAGCAAGTGGCTGTCTTTGTTAAGTGAGAACCTAACGAGGGACCTTGCCTCCACTCCCCTTATGTCCTGACTCCAGCTTTCACAGTCTGCTTTGACCCAAACTTGGGCACAATATGCACTGAAGACCGGAAATATGCAACTCACGAAAAATGATTTGTGCAGAAAACCTCAAAGTGCCGTAGGATCCATCCCGTTTGCACCGGTGACTCTCCCTGCGACCTCAGCCTCACCCATCCGGATTGGCGACGTCAGTCATATTCAGCCTTAACCATGAGAGGGGCATCACATGTGCTTGGGGCAGGCAGAGCTGAGGCTAAAACGAGAGATGACCCTTGACCCCAGGGCACATTTGGAAGCTCTGTCTTATTCCAGGTTTCTCCTGGATTACATGGAAATTCAAGGTGACTGTCATCCTGTCCCGGGCCTCATTCATCAATCACTGAGTAATGAACACGGATGGGAGCAGGGAGAGGGCCAGGATGTAAGGGGAGATGGAGTATCTCTGAAAGCCGAGAGGGCAGGAGGGGGAGAAACGGAGACATCTGAGCTGGACGCTGGGACAGCAGATGGATTGGAAAGAGCATAACCTCACGGAGACGCATGCTCAGCTGCGTGCAGCAGGCATTAGGGATGAAATATTTCCAGAGTAACAATTCATCTCGAAATGGAAGGAGAGGGACCCACTGATGTTTTCGGCCAGGATCAGGGCCAATGGGGGTCTAGTTCCCAGATGCTTTAGAGGAACAAAGCATGTGGCAGGAGATGAGCAGACATCTGAGGAGCCCTTAACTTAGACCCTAGAAGGTAATAGAGTCAAGATCAGGATTCTCATCTCATTTCCCCACTAGGTCCCTTGGCCCCTGCAGTGTCCAACAAAGCCAAGAGATAGGAATCATAGAGGAGAAATAAGGAGGTATTTTGCAGACCAGGATTTAGTCTCCCCATGTCTCTGGGATGGTTCTTGCTACTAGGACTAGGTTGGCAAAGCTGCTCTGTTCTCTGAAGTTATGTCTGGGTTCAGCTATAATGAGGCACATGGAGCAAAATGGGGCAGGGGGGCAGAGGAATTTGTGTGTGTTGGTGCGGGACATGCTCCCAAGGACAGGGATTCCTGCTGAATGAAAGCATGAAAAATCTAGCGAGAGGGCCCAGCCAAATGTACAAGATTTTTCTAGTGCCACTGCATGTGCTGTGATGAGTTTGTTGACATAAGAATGGTCAGCCTGGGTCAGACCAAAGGTCCATCTAGTCCAGTATCCTGTCTTCGGACAGTGGCCAGTGCCAGGTGCCCAGAGGGAATGAACAGAACAGGGAATCACCAAGTGATCCATCCCATCGCCCATCCCCAGATTCTGGCAAACAGAGGCCAGGGACACCATCTCTGCCCATCCTAGCTAATAGCATTTGATGGACCTGTCCTCCATGAATTTGTCTAGTTACTTCTGGAAGCCTGTTATAGTCTTGGCCTTTACAACATCCTCTGGCAAGGAGTTCCACAAGTTGACTGTGCGTTGTGGGGAAAAAATACTTCCTTTTGTTTGTTTTAAACCTGCTGCCTATTAATTTCACTGGATGGCCCTAGTTCTTGTGTTATAAGAAGGAGTAAATAACACGTCCTTGGGCTGGTCTTCATTGGAGGGGGGGATCGACTGCAGATATGCAACTTCAGCTACGTGAATCACATAGCTGAAGTCTGCGTATCTGCAGCCGATTTACCTGCCGTCCTCACGGCGGCGGCAGTTGGCGGTGCAATCCCCCGTCAACTCCAGCTTACGCCTCGCGTCAAGCTGGAGTTATGGAGTCGACGCGGGCAGCGGTGGCGATTGATTTCTCACATCTTTACAAGACGCGAGAAATCGATCACTAAAAGATCGACAGCTACCCGCGGTAGTGAAGACATACCCCTTATTTACTTTCTCCACACCAGTCATGATTTTATAGGCCTCTATCCTATCCCGCCTTAGTTGTCTCTTTTCCAAGCTGAAAAGTCCCAGTCTGATTAATCTCTCCTCATACGGAAGCAGTTCCATACTCCTAATCATTTTTGTTGCCCTTTTCTGTATCTTTTCCAATTCCAGTGTATCTTTTTTGAGATGGGGCAACCACATCTGCACGCAGTATTCAAGGTCTGGGCATAACATGGATTTATATAGAGGCAATATGATATTTTCTGTCTTGGTATCTATCCCTTTCTTAATGATTCCCAACATTCTGTTCACTTTTTTGACTGCCGCTGCACATTGAGTGGATGTTTCCAGAGAACTGCCCACAATGCACGCTGGGGTGGGGGGCGCAGCCTCCTACAGAGTGCTGCCGGGGGCAGAATTGAGGCTCCGTGTCCCCTGGAGTGTGTTCTTAGCTCCAGGGTGGGGATTGTGGCATGGGAGGACGCGGTGGGTTCTGTAGCTAGAATGGATTTGTAATTCATGGCTACAGGAGGGCTCATGGAATCCTTAGGCTGAGGATGGTGATGACTTTATAGACAAATCCAGAGCCAGTCAAACTGCATGGGGACTGCCAACAATGAGTGAATAGTCTCTCCCTTCTACAAACAGGGCCTTCCTCGTTGTTAGTGTCACCGCAACCGAGCCATGTCACACCGCCTCCTAGCAAGCTCACTGCCCGGCTAGAGGCTGGACTATTAAAATTCCAAGCGTGCAGGAATGGATAATGTGGCGGAGGGTGACAGTGTCCTGGATTGCCTCTGGATATCCATGACCAGCTGCTTCCTTAGAGTTTCCACTGATCTCCTGAAGAACATGCTCTCAGGTTTAATAGGATCGCCTAGCCTTGGAGAATCCAGTGGGGCATAAGCACTGATCCTGGCAGGTTACTAAAAATCCCTGTTGTCACCTGTCAGGATTGCCTCCCCACTCTGAACTTTAGGGTACAGAAGTGAGGACCCGCACGAAAAAAAAAAGGAAATAACCCCTCCAAGCTTATTTTACCAGCTTAGGTTAAATCTTCCCCCAGACACAGATCTTCCTCACAAGCTCTGTGTCTGGAGCTGATTGCAGTTTAGAAAGATTATAGATAGATGGAGAAAAGAAATCGGTTTGATTCACCTGATAGCTTTAGGTGAATAGACAAAGGAAACCAAAACCCCTTTCCCTCTCTGCAAGTTGAAAGCATCTTTGGTCCCTATTGGTTCCTCTGATCAGGTGCCTCTCAGGTTTCCCTTAGCTTAACCCCTTACAGGTAAACAGGAATTTTAGGCTACTTCATACTTATGACACGCCCCCCAAATCGCTAACGGTGTCGAAAGGTCACTGGGTGCCATTTCTTCCTGGAGCACTAGGAAAAAACACAATTAATAAAACACATGCACCTTTAGACATACTATGAATGTTTGAAAAGAGAAGGGGGGCTCCTAGTAGCCCTGCCCCATAGTTCTTGGGGTATTTTTACTTAATGATGGCAGCAATCAGCTCTAGACACAGAAAAAGTTGGTGTCTGGGGAAAAATTTAACCTAAGCTGGTTAAAATAAGCTTGGGGGGTTATTTCTTTTTTTTTTTCATGCGTGTCCCCACTTCTGTACCCTAAAGTTCAGAGTGGGGATGCAATCCTGACATCACCTCTGCCCCTTGGAAGTGCTGTGGAAACCAGCAGCGTTTGTTCAGTTTTCAAAGGATGATGACTACACATTGACTCCTGAACTTGCATCAGTGCTGTTTTGGGAGTCAGACTGCAGCCTGGGAATAGGGGAAAAGAAAAACAAAGGCGGGAAAGAAATGGACCAGGAGGGGGAACAAAGGGGGGCGGGGAAAGGAGCAGAGGAAAGATCAGCTACAAGCCGCCCTTCAGATTCGGGTGTAAAAGTATCTCCGCGGGAGCTGTTACGCCGTGTCGTGCCAACATGCGGTCTGGACAAAGGAGATGTTGACAAGCAGCTATTTGAGCTGATGGCCTGCAGCCATCCTGCCTTAGGGGAGTCTTGTCAAACCTCCTAAGCTAGGCTGGATTGCGCCTTGGATCAGCATTTGTGTGGGAAAGCCAAAGCTGCGGAAGGGGTGGCTCTGTGACTTGGCAGCCCGCGGCTCAGGGGTGCGGTGTCGGGGGGAGGGTCGTGTTTCAGATGAGGGGTGCAGCTGAGCTCCTCTCCCTTTGTTTAGTCCCTGTAGCCCTTTTCACAAGAGCAGGCCTGTTAACCACAGTGTCATATTGCCATGCGGGGAATTATGGTCCTCCTGGGAGGCAGTGTTTACCCCAAGAACGGGACTCCTGGAGCCTTTTCCCAGCTCCGCCAATGAATTGCGGTTTAACCTTGGTCCCCTCCCTTCCTCACTCTCGACTTCACTGTGGAGTAGTTCTGTTTGCTCACCGCCCTAGGAGGCTTCACTCATTCATGTTTGCACAGTGCGTGGGGGTCTTTTGGGAGGAAAGGGCTACGTCTATCTTTTGCAAATCCCCATTTCCGAGTACTAGTTCCTTAGGCATCCTATCGCCCTACCCTGCTGGGAACGATAGATGGCAGGGCACACTGGAATGGCTTCTTCCAAACCCTCTCACCTTGCCCTGGATGGGTTATAAGAGACAGTCAGTGGAACTGCTGAGGGGACTGGGAACAGGAGCTAGGACCCCGTTCAGCAAAGCACTTCACTTCAGGTGTGTGTCTAAAAAGACCCATTGACATCAGGTGCTGCTTTCCTTTGGTGAATTGGGACCCCATCAGATCAGGTGATTCTTAAAGTGGACAGTGCAAGTTTTCAGACATGCGTCCCTACAGTTAGTCCTGTATGTTCATAGGCATATATTCCTACACCCGGCTGCCAGAACAATCCTTTGGGGCCAATGGAAAGTGGCGTAAAAGAGAACAGCCTTTACACTTAACCTGGGCTGCTGGGTCAGCAGCAACATGGGCAAACCCAAGAATCAGGTACAGTATTTTAATTGGTCTGTTCTTGCAAGGCAAAATAACCCACCCTGCCATCCAGGTTTAAAAACCCAGGGGAAACAGTCAATGGTGCTACACCAGAGATGGATTTGGCCCAGTGTGCTATTTCTGAGGCAGGCCATGCCTCAGTGCCGTGTCTAATATCTCCACTGGAATTTTTATCCTATTTGATTCATTCTATTTATTTTTTATCCCGTTAACCTTAATCTATTGATTCAAATGCATTTTCATTCTCCCATATGGTCCTTCTTTGCGTTGGCCTGTGTTTTTAGGCAAACAGAATGGGATTGTTCTGTCAATAATGACACTGCTCCAAAATCCTACAGAAGGAGGCCCAATATTGGTACCGATCTGGACTTTTTTTTTAAGCGCATATTAATTTTTTTGGAAGCAATATAGAATTTGTGTCTGAACAAAAATGAGAAAATAACTTGACTGCAAAAAGAAACCCCAAAGGTCAATGGGTTGTGGCTACGCAAATTACAAGATATGATTCTGTTGATATGATTTTGGTGGCTTGTACATTCCACACCTGCTGTTTGCTTCTAAACATCCATAAAGGCTTTTAAAGAAATGTTGTGATACGGATATTAACAAAGTCACTCACTGGGTCATAACTTACCAACAGACTTCCTAAAGCCATTCCATAGCACAGGACCCCTTCTTCCCCTGACCCCCCACCTTTTATCTTTTGTTTTTGCTCAGGGTACAATCCCAGATCTGGATTTTGAATGCCCAGAAGTTTTGAGGCATGTGGTCCCCATGGTTTCGCTTCAGCCCACTCTAGAGATACAGAACATTTGTCAAACATCAGGCATGGCTGCAGATTTAAATTGTGAACACTTCCAAAATTCTGGGAGCCATTCTGAGACAAGGTTTTGGTTTGGGTTCATTTACTCCTCATGCTTGATTTACTGGGGAGCCAGGGAGGGACTGAATTGCTGAAGAAAGAAAGAGAGAGAGAAGAAAGAAAACAAACAATTGTTAAATGATCCTGGATTAGGCAGTATAAAGGTGCTACAAAATCACCTTTGCGCACACACCCCATCCGCAGCCATGCCAGCCACTATGTAGCACAGGTGAGGACCAAGCCCCCTTGACACGAATGATACTACAGGGGGAGGAAGGTGCTAGTCAACATTAAGAAGAGCGGGAGGATCAAGCAATTAGCAAAGTAGCTAATCTGAAATAGGCATTATTCCCCCTAATGCAACACATTTCCAGGACATGGGGCCCCTATTTTTCGAGACTGGAGAATAATTAATTTACTAGAAACGCCTAGAATTGTGAATCCATCTTAGTGTTTGCATTTGCTTCTCGTATCACAGCGCTTCCCATGCACAAGTTTGCTTTTCTGTTAAAGTCTGCAGAAGGTTGGAACCCCAGACTTTTCTTTCTTGCTCTCCAGCTTTAAACAAACACCACGTATTCTGTCACATATGTACACGCTGGAAGGAGAGATGAAATAGCTTGCCACAGATATATAAGCACCTGAATAGTATGCAGGGCATCAGTCAAAGCTCTGGATTTGTTTGAAATCATCAGTCCCATCAAATTCAGAAACATTCCGAGACACGTGGTCCCTGGCCCTCTGCACTGAGGGCCAGATTCTGCCACGCTAGTGACCATCTCAGAACACCTTCACTAGAACCATCACCATTCCTCCCCCAACCTCTGGGTCATTGGTTTGCTTCTCAGACTAATCATAGACGATCAGGAAGTGTTGCTCATTTGATGAATTAGGTGTATAAGAGCCGTGAAGGGCTCACGGAGGGAGAGACCTTTTCCTTTCTTCATGGGGATAACATTTCATGATTTCAGAAGGGAAAAGTGCAGGGGGAGAGGGGGAAATAATTAGTAATTTGTGATTAACTCTTTTCACGGGTATTTTGTTTCTTTGTTCTCTGATACCGCCTGGAGCCATTTAAAAAATGACTTAATGACAACAACAAAAATAATCGCTCTTTGTAACTAATGGCTGTGTCAGAACTTGGAAATCAAACCAGAGGGGTTTGGAAAAGTCAAAGCTGGGATGTAGATCGGGGGTGGGGGCAGTATTCTCTCAGTGGTATCAAATGAGTAGCCATAAAAAAAGGGCTCAGAGATCTATGATCAATCAAAATACACAGCCCTCTGTATCAAGCTGACTGTTGTTCCGCTCGTCCATAGCAGAACAGGCCTCTTGTTATGTACCCAGCTTCCTCCTGCCACAGTCAGACTGTTTCATTCAGTTACCCTCATTGGGATCTTGATAGTGAAAGTCCTCAGCTAGCCCTAGCTGGCTTCAAGATTAAGCTTGTTAAGTTTATGGAGGAGATGGTATGATGGGACAGACTAATTTTGGCAATTAATTGATCTTGGACTTAATAGTGGTAAATATGCCCATCGGCCTGTGATGGGATGTTGGGTGGGATGGGATCTGAGTTACTACAGAGAATTCTTTCCTGGGTGTCTGGCTGGTGAGTCTTGCCCACATGCTCAGGGTTCAGCCGATCGCCATATTTGGGGTCAGGAAGGAATTTTCCTCCAGGGCAGATTAGCAGAGGCTCTGGGGGGTTTTCACCTTCCTCTGCAGCGTGGGGCACGAGTCACTTGCTGGAGGATTCTCTGCACCTTGAAGTCTTTGAATCATGATTTGAGGACTTCAATAGCTCAGACATAGGTTAGGGGTTTATTACAGGAGTGGGTGGGTGAGATTCTGTGGCCTGCGTTGTGCAGGCGGTCAGACTATAGGATCATCATGGTCCCTTCTGACCTTAAAGTCTGTGAGTCTATGAGTCTTGTGTGAGGGGCTCTGTAGGAATGGCTGGGGCATGGGTAGGACAATGTTTGCTTTTGATTCCCTTTTGACTGCAAAACCTAGCAGCTAACAGAATCTTCCTTCATATCAGGCCACATTGCAAACATTATTGTAGAAATAAAGCAGTTAAAGGCAGGTGAATTCAGGGCTGATAATCTTATTCAGAGATTGAGAGATTCTAAGACAGAATGGACCTGAGGTTCCTCAGTCAGACCTCCTGCATAACACAGGCCATAGGCTTCTCTGCATTAATTCCTGTCTGAACCAGAGCAGAGCTTTCAAAAAAACAGCCAGTCTTGATTTAAAAAATTGACCACGATGTGAGAATCCACCACAACCTTTGGTTAACAGTTCCCCTAGCCACTTACCCTCCCCGGTAATGATTTACACCCTCCATCCAGTAGGAATTGGTCCATCTTCTGAGGTCGAGGTCTCTAAATGGGTCAAAAAGCAAGGTCAGGGAGCTGAAAGCCCAGCTTTCGGAGCTGTGAGTTCGAAGGGAAAATGTGCACAGGTGTGTTACCGTGGCATCGACATTAAAAGCACTGGATCCTGCCGCTGAAGATGAATTTAGACCATCCACTAGAAAACGATCCCAGGTGTGCTCCAGTGGAACAGCCAGTTTAGAAAACCCGCCACTCTAGCCTCCGTTCTGCATTTCAGCCCCTTGACATCCATTAACTCCGATGTGGGAACATTTATAGTCATTGGCTCTTAGGTGGGTAAATCCCAGACAACGCTGGATGTACAAAGGCTACCGTTTAACCTGAAATGGGAGTCTGTCTATATATTGCCATAAGGGTTCCTAATAAGTTCCCACAATGATCCTTTTATAATGTAACAATTCAAGTCTCAGATGATCATTAAGATACTTATTTATGTGTCCCAAAGACGCCAGATGAGATCAAGTCCCATTGTATTAGGCATTGGCCATACAGCTGGTGATGGACAGTCCTGGCTCTGAAGAGATCCCAGACTAAGTCTACACCACAAAGGCTCTGCTGATACTGCAGTACCAGGACAGTGGTAGGGGTACAGGGTAGATGCAGTGTATATCACCGGACAGCGTTTTTCTGTGGACACAGTAACACCACCTCTTCAGACGGCGTTAGCTGTGTCGACGGAAGCACTTTTCTACTGGTCTACATTGTGTTTGCACGGGGGGCTTGCTGGCACAGCTCTGTTGACTAGGGGGTGTAGGTCTGGTCACACCCCTCCCGACTGTTGCTACCCTGACCAAACTTTGCGGTGTAGACCTGGCCTCAATAGACAGGACAGACAAGGAGTGGGGGAAAGGAGGTGCTCTCCTAGCTCCTGCTGGCACCTTAAATCCCCAGACCATCTTCTGGGGAAGGAGCTGTGGGCCGACGGAGCCTACTAGCGCAGGTTTGGGGGAATGGTCCAACGTGACAACCTTCAGCTCCAGCTCCCACCTGGTTCGTCCCTAGGGAAGCCCTTGTGGAGAACGGTTTCACGTCCCCTGTCCGTTTCGTTTTCCTCTGATTATTGTTTAAAATGCAGAGCTGATGAGGTCAACCTTTCCCCGCCAATATTTCTCCTAATGAAAAATGTAGCAGGGCACGACTCAGCGATCGAATCCCTCCGCTGGGCGTTCCACACCACAGCGATTTCCACAGACAGAACTTCAATAAATCTTGTTTTGAGAGAAATTATAGGAGGCCGATGCTCTGCTTTTGCCAGCCTCAGAGCATTTTGTCCTATGCTACCCTTTGCCTAGGTGGAATTTTCTGCCACTGAAGCCAGACCTCAGACACCATCGTCGTGGGCATGTTAGAAAGAGGCAGACAGACAGACGCCAGGAGTCAGAGGCGTCTTCCAGGTGCCACTCCACATCACTCCCCGAGCCAGCAATAGCCCCGCCTCGACACTCTCCTGTGACTCTTTCCACCAAGGTGCAGGACAACAGAGCAGCACTTAAGGGCCACACCCAACATGCAAATGAGTTTATTGCAGCGTACAGTTTGACATCCAAGACAAACGCTCCTGGTCCCTGAGGCAGGGTGTGAGTACCCCTCATCCCAGCAAGGAACTGCTTTGGAAGGGCGGGAAAGCACTTACCCCTCTCCCACCCCACCCCTGCTAGAGTGCATACGTTACATGGAGGGAGTAGAAGACAGCTGAGCTGTGTTAAGAAGCAGGCCCCTTAACAGGAAGGGCATGGGCCATAAGAGAAGTTCTGGCTCCCAGAAGATGCTCTGACTTTACTATGGGCTGGATGGACCCTGGCTATAGGTCTGACTGATAAACAGCCTGCGGAATGGAAGAGCCACTCAAATCTTAGATTGTCCTGGGTCTTTTAGGACAGTGACTGCAGCATTCCCTGAAAAACAAAGGATGGGTGGTTGGGGGTTCTCCCCTCCAAAGGGTTGACTCAGAATAACAGTGGGGCATGCCTCCCTCAAACCCGGGGTTTGAACCCTGGTCCCATGGAGACCCACCAGGAGACTAGCTATCCCAGTTTCCGTTTTCACCACATATCACATCTTGGTTGGGATCACCCAGGTGTTTGCAGAGCCTATAGGGAAGAGAATTGCAGGGTTGGGGATCTAGCTTGGGAACACTGTTCCACTGGCCCCACCTCCAGATTTACATCTTGCAAACTGGAGGCCAGTCCCGAGTGATATTTTAAAGACAGACAGCTTCATTTGTCCCTAAGGCCACACCCCTGGAGGTCCATTGTCATTATTATTCAGTGCACGAATTGCAATAGCACTTAGAAGCCCCAAGCAGGGACCAAGCCCCAGGGGGCTAGATGCTACACAAACCTATGGCAAAAGGACTGTCCCTGTCTCAAAGAGTTTGCAGTCCATTCTGGCTGGGGTGACCAGACAGCAAATGTGAAAAATCAGGACAGGGGGTGGAGGGTAATAGGTGCCTCTATAAGAAAAAGACCCCAAAATCGGGACTGTCTCTATAAAATCAGGACATCTGGTCACTCTAATTCTGGCACCGTTTGGGAAAAATACAAAATGATCAAGAACAGAGAATAATTTCTCTTTGAATTCTAAATGCCCAGGGTATGGTGACGTCTTTGACTGGCCATCCCATTGCATAAATCTGCATACCGCTTGCTATCTTCTATAGCAGCACACATATGACAATATTTCACTTCTTGGCCACATAATCAATACAACACTTCCATCTGTCATTAAACATGTCCATTCTACTTTGCGTCCCATATATCAACCTTTCAAAGGCTGCTTCCAGACGGAGCGAAGAGCTGTGCTCAGTGTCTGCTGATGAGGAGGTACTTTCTCAAGCATTGCAGCCTCAGTCGCTCTGCTGCCATTAAAGCGATCCATTCAGAAAAAGCCTTGCTTTTCTACATAAACCTGTCAGAGGGCTGGAAGTGCTTAACCTTAATTCTACCCCTTATGGTCTCCCTTCATGTCATTATAAATTCTTAATTAATTTACACTGGAATTTCCTCCGCAACCTTACAAATCAGAACAAAGGTGCAGTACAGAGAGTCTTCAGATTTTGCTCAAGTTTTAAGCCTAGCGTAATCCATAAAATAAGATAAATTTGAGGAAAAGTATTTTAGCAGCTACAGAGTTAGGGGGATTAAATTAGCATTAGTAGATTTCAACTGATCTATCTCTGCTAAGAATCCGGCTCCTCATGGTTAAAGGTGAATGACAGAGGTCTATAAAATCATGGCTGGTGTGGAGAAAATAAACAAGGCAGTGTTATTTACTCTTTCACATAACACAAGAGGAAGGGGTCTCCTGATGAAATTAAGAGGCTACGGGTTTAAAACAAACATAAGGAAGTATTTCTTCACACAACACACAATTAACCTGAGGAACTTGTTACCAGCAGATGCTGTGAAGGCCAAAAGAGTAACTGGATTAAAAAAAGAATTAGTTAAGTTCATGGAGGATAGGTCCATCAATGGCTATTAGCCAAGACCGTCAGGGATGCAATCCCATGCTCTCAGATACTGGGCTACGTGGACCTTTGGCCTGCCCCAGTGTGGCCGTTCTTATGTTCTTATTCTTAATAGCCTAGAGTGTAAGATGGTCACAAGTGTGGGATGGTCTTCAACTTGAGATGATTCCCTATTTGTGATGAATCAGAGACTGGAGAGATGTTCAGCTGTGATCCCAGCTCCTCACTTAACTTAGAAGCAGTGTGGGCCCAGTGGATGGGGCCAGAATGGGAGCCCTGGGGTCTATTTCCCATCTCTGTCTGTGACAGGCACAAGCGACTTCAACTCCCTTTGCATCTGCTCCTCCTGTGAACATTTGCCTGTTTACACTGTGAGTTGTCTGAGACGGGGGCTGCTGTCTCCTGCTCTATGTCTGTACAGCACCTAGCACACAGGGGCTCTCATGCTGGAGCCCGTAAGAGCTACTATACTAGTGACTAAGCATGTCACTTTCTTTGATTTATGTATAGATGATTGGGAAAAAACAATCACAGGTATATTCACAGGTAGGGTGGCCAGACCTCCCAATTTTATAGGGACAGTCCAGATTTTTGGGTCTTTTTCTTATATAGGCTCCCATTGCACCCCACCCTCGTTCCAATTTTTCACACTTGCTGTCTGGTCACCCTAGGCGAGATACAGTGCTGTCTCTCTAACGCTCATCACCTTTCCCCGATCAGGAGCGGCCAGAACCCCTTGGGGAGTTGACGGCTCCCCCCGCCTCTTGCTGCCTTTCAAAAGCCAGTCCCTCTTCCTCCTCCCCTCCCGCCCCAGTTCTGCACTCTCTACAAAGCTGCTTTGGAATCAATACTGCAGTTGTGTTGTAAGCGAATTAGTTATAGATCAGCTCAGGGTAGGATTAGCTTATAGATCAGCTGCCTGCCGGGACGCAGGGAAGGCGACTTGTATAAAGCAGCCACAGTCCCTTGGCTAACACTGGCGTGCAGATGCAAGCAGTGATGTGGGAGGGGACAGTTAATAAGGGGCCCAGTATACTCTGGGGCACTATGTAAATCAGTGTGGCCAAATTGACTGACCCTCCAAGCCACATACAACAAACTTCAGAAGTTTGAGAGCCGGGGCGCATCTGCCAGGACTCAGGGCTTCAGTCCTTCGTGGGGGCCAGTACTGGGACTTCAGCTCCCCAGGAGGTGTCTACAGGGGCTTCATCCCTGCTCCTGTGGATGCCCCAAACTCCGGAAGGCACCCCCTGTGGGGCTGAAGCCCTGAGACCCCCCTTCCCCGCTGGGCAGACTTGTGGGGAGAGGGCACACTGGGTCATGTGCCCTGCCTCAATTTTTGCCAGGGTTTGCTGGTCCCACTTGGTCACAGGGTGCTGCAGGGTCCCCTCCCTGCATGGCAGCTGCTGGAGCCGGCAGCTTGGGAGCTGTGGCCATGGGGAGAGGCAACAGCAAACAGCTGGGAGTTGCAGGGAGAACTGCTGCTTTTGCCCTGCAGCTTCCAGCTGTTTGCTGCAGCCTCTCCATGCAGAGCTGCACGGAGAGACCACTGAGGGTAAGGGGGGGGCATGCCAAGGGGAATGTGATTCAAGCTGTTGCGGGGAGGGACCTTTAAATTGTGCCTCCCCCGCATCTCATCAGGCACCAGTGGTCTCAGAGAAGCCCCAAGCCCCACCACCCTGCCACAGGGCAGCTGCCCCGAGCCCCGCCCCATGCAATCTGGTAGGTGGAGAATGGGGAAGGGAGGGGGCTGGGGTCTCTGTGAGCGGCACTTGAACTGTAAAGGCGTCGCTTGCAGCTCATAAGCCGTGGTTTGGCTACCCCTGATCTAAATAGTAATGGGGCTCGGGAGCTCTTCTGGTCTCTCTATGTGTTTATACAGCACCTAGCGCAGTGGGCCCGGACATGACCACAACAGTATTAATGGTCTTGGGCCCATTCATCTGGAAACCCCAAGGTCAGTTACATATGTTCCTGTACCGCCTTAGGAGCCAGGGCTGCTCTGTGTTGGGAACAGTTCACAGGCAGCCCTAGATTAGTTTTTAATCCAAGCGGCGTTGCTCTGTGCCCGTGCAGTGGTGCAGACAGCAGAACTAGAAGACAAAGAGGAAACCAGAGGAGCAAATGACCCTCCACAGACCTCCCTGTTCTGAGGACACTGGAAGGTGTAACAGTTCACCCACCTCTAGCTGCCCTCCCTTGCAGTGTGGCAGACATGAACAAATTAACCCTGCAGGGGAGGGAGCTTGCCTTAACCCCCTGGTGCAGGTGGGGAAACTGAGTCACAGAGCAGCAATATGGCTAGCTCAGAGATTCAATGGCCAAGGTGGGATTAGAACCCAGGGCTCCAAACCCCCAGGCCTAGGCCAGCGTCGAGACCGTGTGCCGCTAGAATGAGACCCTGGCTTCGGAATGTGCGGCCTATCCATTACCGTGATGTCCTGTACCCCATCACGGCTCCAGCATATCTTTGGGCTCTAAATTTATCCCCCTGTCACGGCTTGGACCCATAATTAGGGGCTTCTCTTTAAGTAAGCTCCCTCCCTCCCTCCTCTTTCGCCTTTAGATTGATTACACAGGCCCCAAAACCAACTTGCTTCTAAAATAAGCGCCTCCTCTAACTCCCTGTTTAAATCCGAGTCGCCGTGCATGACATAGCAGGGCCTGGGAAGGCATCTGTGATGCCGGCAGCTCTCAGGCGCCATTTGCTGTAATGGCGTCCGGAGCCTGTGTTTCTCCAGGCATCTGGCGGTCCGGAGGGGAAGGGAGACATTCTCTGCCAACGAGTTGGCTAAGACAGGAAGGTGGTGGGGTAGCCAGGGGAAAGCTGGGTTACTTCTCTGCGGTACTGTAAACCGCAAAGCCTTGTACGAGGGGGTCATTTGACGAGCTGAAAGACAGACAGGCTTCAGCAGAATGTTAGCCGCCTGGTAAACGGATCGTGAAGCAGTAACATGACTTTTCCCTGGCACCCTGCGCTGACTTTTCTAAGGATCCCTGTCTCCAGCTCCTTTTCTCCTTATGCATAAATATTTTTCGGGCAGGCGAGAAACTGAGCCAGCTTTTGGAGCTCAGTTTCACCCTTTTAAATCTGTCGGACCACACTCCGAGCTCCAGTTTCTCAGCATTCCTCCAGTACGGCCATAAATCTGGAGTAATTCCACTGATGTCAGGGGAGTTATTACAGATTTACATCTGGCATAACTGAGATCAGAATCTGACAATGGGGTTACTCTGGATTTACACCTGGCGTAACTGAGATCAGGATCTGAGAATTAGGCCCATTGACTTCAGTGGGGATCCTCTGGATTTACATCTAGTGTGACTGAGACTGGAACCTGAAAATGGGATTATGCTGGATTTACATCTGATGTAACTGAGATCAGAACCTGACTCAAGAGATTGCGTGTGTGTCTGAATATTTCTGTGCAAGTGTGTGCGCACCATTATCAGAATTATTAGAGCAAGCCATCTTTTTATTATTTTGTATAATTTACTCCTGTCCCATCGGGGCCCCTCCATCCGCACACAGAGAAACCGAGTGGAACTAAACCAAATAGGCGATTACAGAACTTCAAATGGAAATGGGCCTGCCAAGCCGCCAAATGAAGAGCACAAGAGAGTGAGAGGCTCGGGGATATGCCAGCGCTTAAAACGCTGATGATGGATGAGTGTCATCCCCCAGCAGAGGGAGGAGGAGGTGGCGGGGGGACGGGGGGAATCCAACCTGAAGGAGCCGGAGAAGAAGAGCTGGCACAGTGGGTGACATCAGCGCTGATCCTTGTCCATTAGTTATGATTCATTGAGAGAAGATAGAGTTTAGGTGGGTTGTGTGTATAGGCGCAGCCATTTTCTGCATGGGGGGAAAGTACGTCGCACTGCTCTTGGCACGCCAAGTTCTGCCTGGTTTTTCTTTCTTTTCTTTTCCCAAGGACACCTCATTCAGGGCAGCCATTGGGGTCTATCTCCCGTGGGATGTGACAGCTCCTCCACAGATCACACATTGTAAACGAGTTGGAGGGTTT
This sequence comes from Dermatemys mawii, assembly GCA_007922305.1. NCBI lineage: Eukaryota > Metazoa > Chordata > Testudines > Dermatemydidae > Dermatemys > Dermatemys mawii. Next base: position 9,886,929 of record ML677382.1, read on the forward strand.
TGGTTTTTTTTAATTATTCATTTAATGTCCAGTTGACGGCTACGTTAGTCAGAGTGTACAGTGCACATCACCTACCAGGGAGGGTCTCTCTCTCCCTCTCTCTCCCTCTGGTCTGCTCTCTCTGTCAAGTCTGTTACATGTCTGACTGCAGAGGAATTTGCTTCTACAGGTTTGGGCAAGCAATTGTCCCAGGGACCAACCCTGCCCCCCACCAAACGAAAACAACCACTGGCTGCTTGGTGGCATTGTGTTTTTAACTTGAGGTTTAAGAACGCTGTCCTAGAACCCTCGAGGAGTCATTTCAAGTGGGTGCTTAAAGTGCGGTTCTGCTCTTGACAAAGAGCATCACGGGATGCCCTGGTAACGGCTGAGCCTACATCAAATCGCTGCAAGGAGAGAGGCAATTCCCCCCTTGCGAAAAGGCCCTGCTTGTGTGAAAAATCTGCACTGGGATCTGAGAGTCAAGCTGGGTCTTTTCCGACTTGTGCATCATCCCCAGTAGAAAGATTCTGCAGGCCAAACTCTTTCCTCATTTATTCCCATGAGAATCTATTGTCTTTTAAATTCTGTCCGGAGTGACTTCTTGGCAACCCCAATGCCTTCCATGGGATTTCACAAGTGATGGCAATCAGTCGCAACTGGAATTTAGCCACCAATTCTGTTGGTGCTACGTAGGCTACAGCAGAGCCCAAGTCACTCTGCTCTAGCTGGGTTGTTTCCCCCATGCAAATGGGGCAAAAACGTGTGTCCCCCTAAAGCCAGGAGATCTGACTCCGCATCCCCACCCCCCCGAGTCGGACCTGGTCAGGACTGGGAGTGAAGGTATCCAAGGGGAACCCAGGCATTGCAGGGTGTGGTGTAACTAGCCCCCCGCCCAGTGATGAATCATGTCACTCGCCTCTGGTGGCAGCTGGTTAACAGTGCACAGCAGCCCTGCGCGCTCCGTGAGGAGGGAAACTGATGAAGACTGTATCTGAGTGAAACTGCAGGGGGCTGAGGAAGGCAGAAGGTAATTTCATGAGCTGGAACTTAGCCAGCCTACCAGGACTGACGTTCCTACTCTTGGGGAAAACAGTTGTGGGATCTTTGATGGCTCTAGTGCTCAGGATCTCTGTTTGAAAGTCAGTGAGAAAGAAAGAACTTCGAGCTACGCAGTGCTCCCTAAAACCATGCAGAGCCATTGGGTCAGTAATGGCTGGGAGGGAAAATCCAGACAGCCTGCAAAGCTTTGGGAGGAAGGACACAATATCATTTGTTTCTCCTCTGTGTGCTTGTCTTTCCCCTTTACCCAGTTGTTCTCAGCTATTTAGGCTGTAAATTCTTCAAGGTAGGGACGGGCTCTGTGTTTGTCCAGCACCTCGCACATTGGGGCCCTGATCTTAGTCAAGGTGCTATTGTGAGAAAAAATAAATAGTAAATAATAATAAGATTCCATAACAAATTGGCCAGCATATTGTCTGCCGTCTACTGGATGGACTCGGAATTGTGTGGTTGTGTGTCATAAAGCCCATAGTGCTGCTGAAGATTCTCCATTCACTCATTCTCCTGGGTTTTGTCGCAGGAGAATCCGAGTTCTAGCCCAGGCTGTGTCCTGCTGTGCAGCATGATTCTGGCTAAGAGGAACAAGCTGTTACAAGGCAATGAATAAATTAATAGTCCTGTTGCTTCATGGTCCTCCCACCCCCTGACTTCTTCCTTGGAGCAGGTGTGTGCTTTGCCCTGCCCTCCTTCTCTGCCCCTGGTCACTGGCCAGAGTAGCTGAGCCAGTCCAGTTAGGGGAGGGGAGGGAATGTTGTGGTTCCCCGCTGATTTGGCCGTCAGGAGGAAGCAAGGAGGAAGCTGTGACCCGTAGGCTATCTCCAAGTCAAACTGCCCCTGGGATGGGGCAGTTCTCACACCTCCTCTTGCTCGGGGCTCTGCCTGATTCCACACAATCTCCCCCTCTCTCCCCGAGACCTTTTCTCCCCAGCCCTGGTGCTGATTGTCAAGCTGACTTGGCTGATCATCCAACCGCTGTCAGCCGCTGCTGGTTTCATTTGACCCCCCCTCGTCTGGAGGGTGACAAGGGCTTTGTGGAAATCCACCAGGGCCCAGGATCTGGCTCTTCAGGGACTGACTTGGGTCTGGAGGGTTCATCTGGCTGGAGAAGAAACCACGTGGTAACTTTAGAAAGGGACCAGACATGCATGTAGCCTTAAGGGATGGCAGTGCACCTGTCCGTGGGCCCCCTCCCGCCCTACACTCTCCACCCCACTAATCACGACGAGCTTGGCTTTCAGAAGCGCTTAGCCCCTGCGGCTCCCCTGTCAGTTGCCTTTAAGGGTGATCAGCACCTCTGATTGTCAGGCCCGAGATGTATTTACTCCGGCTTACCGGCCTGTGAGCCTTTAAGCTGCTGTTCTGGGCAGGTGGCCAGGGGGCGTGTCTGGAGGAAACATACCAGCCCCTTAGGCCTGTCCATCCATGTGTCAGGGGCTTGTTGCTGATGCTCTCCACGCCAGCAGAGCCGTAGGGTGGCAAGGATCAGAAGGGCAGGGCTGGAGGCCTGGGTCCAGGCCACATGGAATTCACAATCCCAGAAAGCTTTGATCCAAGGGACGCTGGGGTTTCTAACGTGTAAAGTGACTCTCGTTTCTAGTTGGGCAGGACTTCCTTGGGTGGACTGTGTTGGGCAGGAGGTCAGGCAGGTGACCGCCATGGTCCCTGCTGGGGGCCTTGGAAGGAATCTCTGACTCGATTTACACTAAGGCCACCTTCCCGCCCTCTGCCTGTGGAAAGGGGCTTTGACGTGGGTGGAAAGTGGCCTCGGTGTAAGTAAGAACAAAGCCCTTTGTCCTTTTGTGGGAGGTACCATGGCAGATTGGAGGGGGTGTGGCCTGGGGGGGCATCATTATTTATTTTATTACTATGGTAGCACCCAGAAGCCCTGATCAGGACCCTGGTTTTCACCCAGACAGATCAGATTTCGGCTTGCGTTTCTGGGTGCCATTTGACTAGCCCTGATGTCCGTGTTTTTTTATTGGGGCGGGGGAGGCAGAGCATGGGCAGGGCCAGGGTAGAAAGAGGCGGAGAAGGAGGCGGGGACTGGGGGAGAGATGACAAAGAGATGGAGAAGGGGCAGCGCCTTGGGGGAAGAGGCAGAGCAGGGGACAGGTCCTCGGGGGTCGGGTTACGAGCCTTTATAAAGGTGGCAACCCTAATCTCTACAGCGGTGCCCCGTGGATTCAATGAGATGAAGGCCAACGGGGATGCGCACAGGTACAGCCAAGGGCTGCGTTTGGGCTGCAGAGTCAGTAAAGAATGCAACGCAACCGTCCGCTTCCACAGGGGAGTGGGCAGTGCCGGCAAGCAGAAAACCCATCCCCTGATGCCCAAATTAGAGAGGCGCGGTGGGATTCTCACACTGACACTCTTCCCCCGCCCTCGAGGGCTGCTGTTCGGTTACTCTGTGCACGGCACGCCACTTGGAGAATGAAATAAGTCACAGGGTTTCTGCGTAGTCAGTTTCCCTTGCTGGTTCTCAGGTGCGGGTCTAATGAACACGGGGTTTGGATCATCACCAAGGGGGCAGGCCTGGCCCCCGGCCCTATCCTGGAAGGAAAGAAGGAATTGTTTGCTTTAAAATGTAAAACATTTGGGAGTGGAAACCCCCTGGGTTCCAGCAATATTGCAATTCATACCCTGGCTGGAAAACATTCGCTACAATCTCTAAGTTAATGTCTCTTTCACCAGTGTCTCTGGCAGGTTAATAGCTAACACTTCCCCTCACTTTTACAAGTGACCCTTGCAAGCCCCGGTTTGGTTTGTCTCTCTGAGATCTGTCTGCCGGCTCACAGCGATTCCATTGCATCATCCCCTTGTCTCTCGCCACGGCAGGGCAGGGGTAACGAGCGGCGAGGGCACCTCGCTGCCCATATATCATGGCTGGAAATTCTGTATTTTGACAGCTGTGTTTTGTCTCCTAATTTTAGAGCAAACCTCCGTCTCAAAGGCAGGACAAAGTCCCCTCAGGTTTGATTGAAGACGTAGGCAAGCAGCCACATCCTCCAGACCACCTCGGGATAGGAAACTGCCGGGAACTGTCGTCCTCCTAAATCCGATCAACTCAAGGAAGGGCTGGAAGAGGCCTCAGAGCTGCTATGCTGGGTGGTTTCCCGGCCTAGCGGGTCTCCCCTGGTTTCTAGCAGCCATGGCGCGCACCAGCCAGATCCTGGTTTTCATAAACATTGGTCACTATCTGGTGTTTAACTTGGTCTACTTTCCTCGGTAGTGAATTGCGGGGGGCTGAAAAGGGCTGTGCTCACGAGCCTTGTGTCTGAAATCCTCTACCCTCGAGACAGGCACAACCAGGTCAGCAAGAGTGCAACTGTGGGCAGGATCCTCTTTGTTCTGTGGTTGAACAGCGCCTGGCACAACGGGGGTTCTGGTCTGGGATTGGGGCCCCCTGGGTGTGACCACAGTACAAATAAACACAACTTTCATCCACGCCACCCCAGCCGTGTGCTGGAGCCCTGGCGAGGCCGGCTGGCTTTCTGAAAGATCCGGTCTTACCTGGCACAAGCGATTGAGCTGAATGCCAAAATCACGGCATGAGATTTTCTGGCTTGTGCCGTGCAGGAGGTCAGAGAATCATAATGGTCCCTTCTGACCTTAAAATAACCATTCATCCCATTCCCGCCTAGTCCTCACATTAGACGGGCAGCAAGGGATCCCAGTCCTCAGGATGGTGGGCTTGTGATAGGGAGGTCTGTCTATTGAGAACTGAATTGAGACCCAGCAAACTCATGGCACGCTGGTCACCTAACTGCTACCAGCTGGGACCCAGAGCTCAGCTGAGCATGAAGGCCTGGCCTACATCCAGTTTTATACGAGTAAAACTCTAGTGTGGACAGGTTATACGGGGATAAAGGGGCTTTACACCAGCCTAGCAATTTCCCTTCCTACGCAGGAGCAGCTGTGTCAGTATAAAACACATGTATACCAGTATAACTGCATTCACACCAGGGGTTCTGTACCCTTGGACTATACCAGTGTAGTGAAAGAGGTACCAAGCCTGGATCTAGGGGCAGGCGAGCCGGGTGGTCTCCCTGGAGGCCAATGTCCAGGGAGCACTGTACCATTGCGCTACTAGGCTTCTTTTCTTTTCCTTCATTCTGATTGGCTGGCTGCTTCTGCTCTGCTCTGATTGGCCAGCCATTTTGCTCAGCTGCCTGGGTGGGTGGGGCATCAAAAACGTTTTTCACCCTGGCCAGCAAAATAGCCAGAATTGCTCCTGAATAGCACATTTTTGGGGTATGGACAAGGCCTAAGGTTTCTTTTGCAGTCTGGGAAGGGACATCTCTATTGGGTCACTCCCCATCATCAATCCCTTTGAGCCAGCCTGGTCTCTTTTTCTCAGCAGAGTGATGGATTTAGGCCTTGTCTGAACTCCAGCATATTTTTGGGAGGGGGACGGACAGTTGGGATGATCACGAGAGGGATCACAGGATGACGGTAACAGTCCCCTTTGGCCTTAAAGACTATAAGAATATAACTAATATTAATTAATGAATTAATGAATTAATTAATAATTCCAAGCTCTCGTATAGCACTTTTCATTTGTAGATCTCAAAAAAGGTCAATGTCAGTGTCCCATGGATATTTAGACAGACATTTTTCAACCAGCCCTAATTACCCAGCTTCTTTCAATTCCTTTCCTCCTCCTCCAATTCAGGCTATTAAGGTGAAATCAGTACCACCAACTCTTGTAGTTTTCATAAATCCCCAGATCCTGGAGGCAAGGGAATCTGCGAATCTCAGCTTTCATGTTTTTTTTAAAGTAAATGTTTAAACTGAAAATGTGACCCACGTGAACTCTAAAATCTCAGAAACCAATAAAAAGAATTTAAAAAATCTCTTTGTTTATGTATTTCAGATCTCATGATTTTTAACACACTCTCATGAATTTCAGGGGCTGGACTCATGACTTTGCCATACTTGAGGTTGGCAATACTTTACAACTCAGCCCTGGGCATGGGCCCAGAGCCAAGGCCAGGGCATCACTAAAATCCCTCTTAACCCTGCCAAATAGGTGCATTGGAGTGGTGGCAAGATTAGCAAAATGAAAAAAACGTAACCCTTGTAACTCCCCAGCCAATGCCCAGCACACACCCCTTCCTGGCCTGGGGTCATGTGGCCAGCCCCATGTCTTCCTGCCTGGGGGGGATGACGCCAACTTGGAACAGCTGCAGTGGCTGGGCTGCCTTGGAGTCTGGGGGCTGGAGAGACTGGCTCCCTAGACTGCAGTAGCACCCCCAGGAGGGAGAAGGAATGACGCTGAAATGTGCCCTGAGATATAGATGTACAGCTCCTATTGGCTTCAGTGGAAGAACGTAAGAATGGCCATAGTGGGTCCAACCAATGAGCCAGCTAGCCCAGTATCCTATCTTCTGACAGTGCCAATGCCAGGTGCTTAAGAAGGAATAAACAAGACAGGACAGTTATTGAGTGATCCATCCTCTGTCGTCCATTCCATCATCTGGCAGTCAGAGCCTTAGGGACACCCAGGGCATCGGGTTGCATCTCTGATCATCTTGCCTAATAGCCATTGATGGATCTATCCTCCATGAATTGATCTAAGTCTTTTTGAACCCACTTACATTTTTGGCCTTCACTCCATCCCCTGGCAAGGAGTTCCACAGGTTGACTGTGCATTGTGTGAAGACATATTTCGTTTCTTTGTTTTAAACCTGCTGCCTATTAATTTCTTCAGATGACTCTTGGTTCTTGTGTTATGTGAAGGGGTAAATCACATTTCCTTATTCACTTCCTCCACACCAGTCATGATTTTATAGACCTCTGTCATAACATCCTCAGACATCTCTTTTTCAGGCTGAACAGTCCCAGTTTTTTTAATGTCTCCTTATACGGAAGCTGCTCTATCCCCCTACGTGTTTTTGTTGCCTTTCTCTGCACCTTTTCCAATTCTAATATATTATTTTTGAGATGGGGCGACCAGAAATGCACACCCAATAGTCAAGGTGTGGGCGTGCCATGGATTTCTGTAGTGGCATTATGATATTTTCTGTTCTATGATCTATCCCTATCCTAATGGTTCCTAACATGCTGTTCACTTTGTTGACTGCTGCTGCCCATTGAGTGGATGTTTTCAGACCACTAGCCACAGTGACTCCAAGATCTCATTCTTGTATGGTAGAAGTGTGTGTGCGCCCAAGTAGGAGACTGGCTGGATGAAGAAGCATGGCTCAGTGGCTAGGGCCGTAGCCTAGGATTAGGGATTGCTGGGGACAATTCCTTGCTCTGACACAGACTTCCTCTGTGACCTTGGGTGAGTCACTGAATCTTTCTGTGCTTCTATTCCCCATTGGTTTAATAGAGGGACAATAACCCCGCCCTACCTCACAGGGGAGTTGTGACAATCAAAACTTTAAAGACGGTGTGGTGCCCCATGATGAGGGCCATATAAGTACCTTAGATAGATTGGACCTGTAATTCTCTCAGGGTCTTTGAAGCTTGCAAGAGCCACAATAGCAATCAATAAATAGCAATCACAACAATGAAGTAGTGACTGCGAGAGAAAGAACACTTTCAGCTCAGGGTTTTTAATAAAGCGAGGAGCCACTGGGAGACTGAGAATGCCACCAGACGGCAGCAAGGCGAGCAAATGTGCCGTAATTAAAGAGATCATGTGGCAGAACTACAGGAACACACAGGAAGTGTGTGTGTGTGTGTGTGTGTGTTGGGGAAGAGAGGGAACAGATATGATACTCTGCAATTATTTAGCATTCTACATTTTTCAAAGTGCTTTTACAGATGTTAGTTAATAGTCTCCAAAACAGCCCTGCAGTTTCAAGGATCCCATTTTCCAGATGGGGAAACTGAGACCCAGCGTGGTGAAGTGTCTTGTCCAATGGAGATGTTCCCTCTGTGAATGTTTCTGGACACCTAAGCAGGTGACAAGCTGCGAGGAACAGTTGTTGTCCTAAGACATGCTTGTTTGACATTCCCTCACTTCACCTTTGTTTGTTTCATCTATCTGTTGCAATCTGAATTGTATCAAGTCTTTGTCAAAGGCCCAGCGCAATGGGGCCCCAATCCCAAGTGGAGCCTCTCATCGCTACATTAACAATTATTAATGACTGCAAACTATTACAACACTAATGAATAAAAGTGATGGTGCCTAATGGCAAAGCAGGCTTGTGGGATTTATTTTAAAAAAAATTCACAAATACTTCTTGCCGGTGTGCCACACTTGTAAGAGGCGTCTCATAGCCCCTCTTCTACAGAGGACAACAACCTATTACTGCCACCAGCTAACGGAGTTATGCTTTCAGCTCAAGTGGTAGAGACGTGTCCTTTGGCGCTGAAGGGCCCAGGCGGGGCTGTTGGCTAGGCTTGCCAACAGCACCATGTTATAAGGGGTGTCACGGATTTGCAGGATCGGTGCTATGGCCCCAGCTTTGGGGGAGCCCAGATTCCTTCCAACCACCAACTCTTATCCCCCACTTCTCCCCTTCCCAGGCCTTTGTCCGCCAGCTGGGGCCCTGCTGCTCGGCTTTCTGCAGAGAGGTGGAACAAGGACTGGCCATTGTCCTCCCAGATGTTCCACTGATCTGGGGACTGAGGCCCAGGGTGCCAGTCACACAGTCCTTTTCCACCCGCTAGGTAACAATGCGGCATATAGGGGAAACTGAGGCACAAACAGCCTCCCACAACTATTATAGAAAATCCTCAGTTTGTTACAAGGGGCGTCCCTTACTTAATGAAAGAAATGCCTGTTCCGCGCTAAATCAGGACAGGCTGGTTCTTAGCCTGTATTTCGACCTGGCGCATGGCTTCGCAATGCCACTCAGATTTGGCCCGGCTGCTCCTCCATCATGCTGGAAGCTCCAGCTCTGCTCCCGGCACCTGCACCGATGCTGAACAGGAGCTGCAATGGCCGCCTGGCCCAGCACCTCGTGCCCCGGGCGCTCTGCAATGCGTGGAGCTGGAGACAGAGAACCCAAGGATCGACAAGGGGAGGAGAAGGGACTCCTCCGCCCAGAGGCTCAGATCAGGACCGGGAATATCTGAGATCCGTCCCATATCTTTGACGTACAGTGTTGGCCACCCTAGACCCGGCCACTGATTTGTGGTGAGGCTCACCCAACGTGGCAGAGCTTCTCAGGGGAGGCAGTGCCCGGCTGCAGGGCCGTGTTCCACCAATACAGGATGTCGGAGCGACCTCCAGTGCAGAATGGATCAGTGCGGTGCTTACCACCTCCCCCAGCGTGAGGCGAGGGGCTTCCCTTGGAACTCACCGAGGGGCATCTTCACCTGAGCATTGCCTCAGGATCTTGCTTTGAGTCTGGCCTCTAGGAACATGCAGGGATATGTAGAGCGAGTCTGGTGATTGAGTCAGGGACTATCTGGGATGGGCGCTCTACCTTTCTGTTGACATAGCAAACAGCTGCCTTCTGCCATTCCTTGGGCGTTACCCTATGCTGGGAAATGCACATCTGGTCCCCCAAACAGGTATCTTTAAACAAACCCGCTCTTCCTCACACCACCCCACCCAGAACAAGATGCAGCGCAGCCTAGTAGATGGAGCATTGGTCTGGCACATGAGAGACCTGGCTTCTCGTTCCAGCTCTACCACTGAACAGCTGGGTGTTCTCGGGCAAGTCAAGGCCCCACCCCGTGCCTCAGTTTCCCCATTGGTACAATGGGGCTCCTGATGCTGGCCTTTGTGATCAGCTGACTAAGAGCGAGGTGCTATTATTTCCACTGGTAGTTCAGCATGGCCTATGCCTTCTAGCACGTCACACGCTCCCAGGCCTCCGGCTCAGGAGTGCGGGAGGAGAGGAAGGATAAAGGACAGATTTATTCTGTGAAATTAATGGAGTGGCTGTGTGTGTTAATAGCCTATTTACCAACATCTCCTCCTCTGACTCTCGCTTTACAAGTGTAAATACTTCGCTGCCGCCCGCCAGCCCGCTTCAGGGCGAGAGGCGAAACCTGCCTTTCCACCCCACCCCACTTAGCGCAAACCCCATGGGGGACCAGAAGGAGTCATTGTGGGGGGAGGATTTCTCTTCAGGACATGATAGCGCTGAGCTTCAAGCTCCCAGGCGCCTGGAGTCAATGCAGAGACTCAGGGCCCGATCATGAGCCGGTGTAGATCAGTGTCACAGAGCCATGCGGATAGACAGTCGGCCCTTCATCATTAAGGTAAAGGAGGGAAGCAGCAGCTTTATGGAGCAAATCCCTCAGGGCTACAACTCCACCCAGAACTGCCTTGTGGAGAGACCTTCTATCCGCTCTACAGGCAGCAGTGAATTCAGGCTCTGGGAGATGGTGAGTAACTCCTGAGTGGGCTCTGGATTAACCCCCAATGCTCCATCCAGCCAGTAGGGGGCACCATGTCCTCTCCTCTTGCCCCCCCCCACCCCCCAGCACAGGAAAGGGAGGTCAGGCTGGCCCTAGGCCAGCAAGTCCTGGTCCTGCGAGCGGGAGCAACCGGTTGGCATCAGCAGCCTGGGAGCTGGGCATGAAAGGCTGGCACTCGGGAATGGCCTGTGACCGAGAGGCTTAGAGGACACTCTAGAAGCGGCCTGAAAGCAGGGGAGGGCCAGGCAGCCAGTTACACTGTGATCCCAGGGGAAACTGAGGCACAGGGGAGTGAAATGACTTCCCTCAGGTCCGAGAGCAAATCTGTGTCAGAGCTGGGAAGAGAAGCCTGGCCTGCTGACATCCAGCTCTGAGCCTTGTTCATTGACTGGCCAAGCAGTAACCAGGCTGCTCGTCAAGTGTAAAGACCAGAGACGCTTTTTCAGGCCACTTAGGTAGCTCCAAAGTCCTGATCAGGAGCATGCAGAGAATCTACCCAGGACATTTCAATAAGCACCTAAATCAATAGCATGGCTCTCCATACTTAACCCTTCCTTTGCTGCATTCCATCCATGACTTCATCCGCTTTGTGCCACAGTTCATGAATATCCCTCGCGTCGTGATTCTCCCTGGTGCAGGGCTGGCTTGGGGGATTGACCGGTTTGCTTTCGTGAGCGTTTCCCTTGCTACAGGCAGACGCTACAAGCACAATGTCACTGCAGCTGAAACAAGCACAGAGAAAATTCATATTGCTGCGCGGCTCTTTATCGCAAAGCTGTCTGGCTCCGTCTAGCCAGAGACGGGAGATTGCAAAGCACCAGGAAAAAGCCTTAAACCAGTCTCCCTTTGTAAGAAACCAGCTGACGCTTGCTTCAGGAGGGGACAGCCACAAAATGCTAGAGGAAAATCCCTTCTAAAGCGTAACCTGATCGTTGATATTATTGATGACTGCAGTATGGTAGGGCCTAGCAAAATTGGCCCCCCATTGTGGAAGGAGGTTATTGTACATACCAATAACAAGAGACATTTCCTGCCATGAAGAGATTACATCTAACTAGACAAGACAGGCAAAGCATGGGGGAAAGGAAGTATTATTATACCCATTTTACAGCTAAGAAATTTCCATAAGGAATCTTAATCTCTCTTAAGTGTGCCTAAGGTCACCCAGGGAGTCCGTGACAGAAGTGAGAATTAAATCCAAATCTCCTGAGGCCCAGCCTTAATCAAAAGATCACCTCCTTTTATGCATATATTAAGAGAGAGAGGTTCTGTATATAACTCCCCAATCACCTGTTTTTTTTCCCCATTCTTCCGCACCATCACTGTTCTGGCTGGGCTGAGAAATGCCAATACTTGTAGACTGCCGACAATAAATTTGTACCTCCACCTTCCTTCCTTTCCGTTCTGTAGAGAGTCAAGCATATTACATCAAAGAACCAGCAATAATAAAACTGAACGCGAGCCGGTTCTCAGGAGGTTTCCACTCAGTACAACAGGCCTAGACAGGCCAGAGCCTTAAAATAAATTTCAGAAAAACATCCAACCTGGGGCTTCTCCAAGCCATTTGAAAACACTGAACCTCCCATCTTTATTGGTAACCATCCCCCCCATATCACAGCTGGGCCATGCTGTGAGGAGCACTCTCCAGGAGGCATTCATGTCCGTGGTTGTGCATTTGGGCTGGGAGACTAAGAACCTTCCACTCCAAAAGCTGGTTTTTGCGTTGGCTTCCAGAGGTGAGAATCCTAAGAGACCCTGTGCACAGGTTGCCTGGTTGATTCATCTGCACGGTTTCCCAGAATGCTCCTCTGGCTGACAGTTGTTTGTGAGAAGATCTTTGCTTCCCACGCTGTGGATCGGGAGCTGCTGGTGGTCATCAGAGTCCTTCCAACCGACCTGCAGAATGACTATTTGGAGAACAAGGTGATGTGAGCTGGGGCAAAGGAGATGAAAAGGTCTGTGATAAGAACATAAGAGCGGCCAGACTGAGTCAGACCAAAGGTCCATCTAGTCCAGTATCCTGTCTACCAACAGTGGCCAATGCCAGGTGCCCCAGAGGGAATTAATAGAACAGGGAATCATCAAGTGATCCATCCCCTGTCACCCAATCCCAGCTCCTGGCGAGCAGAGGCTAGAGACACCATCCCTGCCCATCCTAGCTAATAGCCATTGATGGACCTGTCCTCCATGCATTTGTCTAGTTATTTCTGGAAGCCTGTTATAGACTTGGCCTTTACAACATCCTCTGGCAAGGAGTTCCACAGGTTGACTGTACGTTGTGTGAAAAATTACTTCCTTTCACAGGCGCCAACTTCTCCCAGTACCAGTGGGTGCTCGCAACCCCGCCCCGTCCCCGCCCCACAGTCCCAGCCCAAACTCCGCCTTTCCCTGCCCCATTGGACATCTCCCCAAATCCCCACCCCGGCCCTGCCTCCTCCTCCGAACACGCCACATTCCCCCTCCTCACCCCTCCCTCCCAGGCTTGCCGCACAAAACAGCTGTTTTGAGGTACAAGCCCTGGGAGGGCAGAGAAGCAGGACCCGGCGGTGTGCTCAGGGGAGGAGATGGAGGCGGAGGCAGAGGTGAGGTGAACTGGAGTGGGGCCGGGGGAATGGAGCAGGGAGCTGCCAGCGTGTGCTCTGCACCCACCAATGTTTCCCCAGGGGTGCTCCAGCCCTGGAGCACCCACGAAGTCGGCGCCTATGCTTCTTTTTGTTTGTTTGAAATCTGTGGCCTATTAATTTCATTTGGTGATCCTTAGTTCTTGTGTTATGGAAAGGAGTAAAACACTTCCTTATTTACTTTCCAGTCATGATTTTATAGCCCTCTATCCTATCCCCCCTTAGTCGTCTCTTTTCCAAGCTGAAAAGTCCCAGTCTTATTAATGTCTCTTCGTACGGAAGCTGTTCCATACCCCAAAGCATTTTTGTTGCCCTTTTTTGAAACTTTTCCAATTGCAATATATCTTTTTTCAGATGGGGTGACCACATCTGCATGCAGTATTCAAGATGTGGCCATACCAGGGATTTATATAGAGGCAATATGATATTTTCTGTCTTATTATCTAGCCCTTTCTTAATTATTACCAACATTCTGTTTGCTTTTTTGACTGCCACTGCACACTGAGTGGATGTTTCCAGAGAACTATCCACAGTGACTCCAAGATCTCTTTCCTGAGTGGTAACAGCTAATTTAGACCCCATCATTTTATATGTAGTGTTGAGATTATGTTTTCCAATGTGTGTTACTTTGCATTTGTCAACAGTGAATTTCATCTGCCATTTTGTTGCCCACTCACCCAGTTTTGTGAGATCCTTTTGAGCTCTTCGCAGTCTGCTTTGGACTTAACTATCTTGAGTACTTTTGTAACATCTGCAAATTTTGTCACCTCACTGTTTACCCCTTTTCCAGATCACTTATGAATATGTTGAACAAGACTGGGCCCAGAGCTGACCCCTGGGGACACCACTATTTACCTCTCTTCAGTCTGAAAACTGACCAATTACTCCTACCCTTTGTTTCCTATCTTTTAACCAGTTACTGACCCATGAGCGGACCTTCCTTCTTATCCCATGACAGTTTACATTGCTTAAGAGCCTATGATGAAAGGACACTGTCAAAGGCTTTCTGAAAATCTAAGTAGACTATATCCACTGGATCCCCCTTGTCCACATGCTTATTGACCTCCTCAAAGAATTCTACTAGATTGGTGAGGCGTGAGTTCCCTTTACAAAAACCATGTTGACTCTTCCCCAACAAATTATGTCAATCTATGTGCCTGATAATTCTATTCTTTACTATAGTTTCAACCAGTTTGCCCAGTACTAAAGTCAGGTTTACTGGCCTGTAACAGCCAGGATCATCTCTTTAGCCCTTTTTAAAAATTGGCATCACATTAGATATCCTCCAATCATTTGGTACAAAAGCTGATATAAAGATAGGTTACAAACGACAGTTAGTTGTTCTGCAATTTCACATTTAAGTTGCTTCAGAACTCTTGGGTTATTGTCTGGTCCTGGTGAGTTATTACTGTTTAGTTTATCAAGTTGTTCCAGAACCTCCTCTAATGACACCTCAATCTGCAACAATTCCTCAGATTTGTCATTTCCTAAAAAGAATGGCTCAGATTTGGGAATTGCCCTCTCATCTTCAGCCGTGAAGACCAATGCAAAGAATTCATTTAGTTTCTCTGCAATGGCCTTATTGTCCTTGCGTGCTCCCTTAACATCTCAGTCGTCCCGTGGCCCCACTGGTTGTTTAGCAGGCTTCCTGCTTCTGATGTACTTAAAAACATTTTCTTGAACCTCCCATTGAGGCAGCTAGTGTTGATCAATGTGAGACACGTGATATGGGCTAGGATTCACTGAAAATCGGAAATTCTTTCCTATGGGAAATTCCAATATTTTGACGTTTGTTTTCATCCTGAATGGGAGTTGAACAAAACATCAAAATGTCAAAACTTTTTGTGCAATGAAATGTTCTTAAAAAATTCAATTCACAAATGACAAAGTGGTTAGTTTCAGGCTGGTTAAACTGTTGTAATTCCCACAAGGCTGGTTAAACACGGTGCCTCGTGAGAATTACAACTCCCACGAGGTGCAGTGTTGCCTGAGCTTCAGGCAACACTGTGCCTCATGGGAGTTGTAATTCAGGTGCCTAACATCCGCATTCTGCCCTATGGACCAAGCTAGCCTACATCTCCCATGATGCATTAGGATCACAGAACTCCTGTGATGCAGCATGGCAGTTCAGCCAGTGGGTAGGCCCCAGTGCAAGATGTAGTCTGGCTAGCAAGCCAGGGAATAGGGCACCCAAACTAGGCAGACACAGAGTAACATTGAAACAACCTAAATAATTTTTTTTTATTTTTTTTATTTTTTTGGCAAAACTGACATGTTTCCATGGAAAAGATCAATTTTACAGAAATGACATGTTCCGTAAAAAAACCTGACCCAGCTCTAACAATGAGCTAGATGGACCAATGATCTCAATCCAGAATGAAATGCCTTTATTTCCATGTTCCGTATACACGGAAAAGGAGAATTTCTGACTAGGCTCACGTCTTTCTCAGCTGCTTAATGTTACCATTAAGGGATGTTTCACTGCTGACCTATACAAGGAGAGACTCCCACAGAAAAACAGCAGGTCCATTTGCTGGTGCAATCCCTGCATTGCTATCATCCGCTCCCAAGCTTCTGAGGCTGTCAGGTCTTCCCCGAACTCTGGTGGATATTTTGAGCTGTTAATTTTCCTGCAGGTGGCTTTAGCAGCTAGGGGGTGCTGAATTCACAGATAAACAGTAACTAATTGGATTAGGAGCTAATTATATCGTTGACCTTTCTTAATGGTGTGCCTGGCCTGCCTTTCCACAAGGCTGAGGCTTAATTTTAGGCAAGTTTTTTTTTCCCAAGAGCAAAGTGCGACCCGTGTTAACCCCAGAATAAAATGGGCCACACTTCCTCCCCCAGCAAAGAACGTAAGACCCATCATACTGGGTCGGACCAACGCCATCATAAGAACAACCATCGTGGAGTTACTTTTTTCAGTCACGCACCCCCATACTTGAGATGAATACCAGCTGCAAACCTCAGATCTTGCGTTTCCTGGTGTGATTTGGGAGCCACTCCACAGAAATCAGCATGGAACTGGTGTGAGGTCAGAATTAGCCCTCTTGGGTATCAGACTCCCACCAAGTGGCCTGGGAAGCAGGACACCTGGGTTCCATTCCCTGCCTATGTCAAGGCCCTCGGGCAAGTCATGCTTCCCCACTCCATGCCTCAGTTTTCCTATCTGTAATATAGGGATAATTTTAATGGTTTATGTGACAAAGGATGTTGGAAGCTAAATTAGTGAATATTTGTTAGACTTGATCCCACAGACAGTCTCTCACTCATTCTTATGCGGTGTCACTCATCATCCCAAAGCCCCGCCCACATGTGAATCACTCACACCCGCTGCCATAGACCCAAACAATCACACACGGCCACGCAATCCAATACACATGGGCGCGTTCCACCCCTCACCCCAGTTTGCCAAAATCCGACGAGGGCCAACGATGGAAAACGAGGGATCCAAGGAGAATGCCAGCCAAGGACGCTTCATATTGACATAGGGCAGAATATCCCAAGCGGTGGAGATTTCGTTTGGATGGAAAAGCATCTAAAAGGATTTAGGGTGGCTAAACCATCCAAGACAGATGGCTATCCAGCCTCCCTTTGAGCGACAAAGTTTCCACAACTTCCCTAGGTGTCTGTTCCATTGTCCATTGTTGGGAAGTTTATCCTGAGATTTAATCTAAACCTGCTCTGCTGTAGTTTGAACCAGTTGCCTCTTGTCTTGCCCTCTGTGGCAAAAGAAAACAACTTTTCTCCATCTCTTTGATGGCAGCCTCTGAAGTATTTGAAGTCCACTCTCATATCCCCCTTAATCTCCTCTTTTCCAAACTAAATATACCCAGTTCCTTCAGCTTTTGCTCGTATGGCAGCATTCCATCCCTTTGAGCATCTTTGGCACTTGCTTCTCGATCCTTTCCAGTCTCTACATCCTTTCTATTCATTGGTGACCAAAACTGGACGCCGTTCTCCAGCTGAGGCCTAACCAGCACTGAGCAGGGCAGTACCATCACCTCCCGTGACTTGCCTGCTGTGCCTCTGTTAACACAACCGAAAATTGCATTTGCTACAACATTGCATTGCTGACTCATGTTGGGGTTGTGATTCACCACAACTCTCAGATCTTTCTCAGCAGGGCTGCTGCCAAGCCATTTATCCCCCAATCTGCATTTGTGCCTGCACATTAACACATTCCCAGCTTTCCCTAGGTCCTGGGCCAAACTGTGCATGCGGACATGTATCAACCGCACATCCTTTTCACACACACACACTCTCCCTCCTCTCCTGCCCAGAAACACACCCACTCATTGGACCACAGAGAACCCAGTGGCTTTTTCGCACACAGCATTCTTTTCATCTACAACCACCACAGACACAATCATCCACACCCACAATATGTGTACTTAGTTTCTATCTATCTATCAATCGATCAATCTGTCTATCCTCCCACTCCCCATCTATCTATCTATCTATCTATCTATCTATCTATCTATCTATC
>ML677382.1:9904416-9920561 GCA_007922305.1 Dermatemys mawii
TCTATCTATCTATCTATCTATCTATCTATCTATCTATCTATCTATCCATCCATCTATCCTCCTGGCCATTGGATGGTGCTCCAGATCAGATGGGTTCTCAGCCCAGTCGTCTGGCGCTCGGTGGACTGAATGTTGGGAGCTACAGCTCCAAGGAGCCGGGGGTGGGAGGGGGGAGAGAAATCTGCCTGGCAAAGAGCAGATGTTGATGCTCATCGGATGGAGCTGTTAATTTAACTGGAGTTTATTGAATGGCAATTAGGTGGGGCCTCATTACCATAGTCAAGCGGCGCAAAGACACACTATAAAAACCCGGGGAAGGAAGACGCATGCCATCAGGGTAATAGCGCTGAAGCACTATTTAGGATCTGGAGCGACAAATCCTAACGCCCTCCAATAGGTTCTTCTCCCAAACACTCCCAGCTGGAGCTGGGCATCCGAGGCCGGCAGGCGCGTGGGTCTCAAGATGGGAGGCTGGTGGGGGGAGGGAGGCTCTCAGCAGAGGATGGGAACGGAAATGAGAGTCTGGCTAATGGCCCCACTAGCCAGCTGCGGGTGACAGTCTGGGTGATGCAGGCTGCATGCTAGCTGAGCCGAGAGAGGCGTGGCCGGTTCAGAGCCACGCAAAGGCTGCGGCAGGCCATGGAGTGGAGACTTCGCCTTGCCACAGGCAGCCCACATGAGGCTGCCATGCCATGGCACAAGGCATGCAACGCTCCATCTGCAGGGCACCCGCTTCCAGCCGGCGCGTGCGCCATGGGCGAAGGGACTGTGACGGCCTCGGGAGAAGGACAACACGCCTGAGGCCAGCTCCTCGGGGAGATCTCCCGTGAGCAGCACTTTTCTGATGCCAGCGAAGGCTGTGCAGGGAGGGGGCTGGTCAGCTGACTTTAGCCACTAGCCTTTCACATAGCAGTGGGGACTAGGCAAAGGTGCCACCTCGGGGGGAGGGGAGGGGTCACTTGCCGCTCCCCCAGATTTGCAGTTTGGCTTGTCCTGACCATGCTCACACCGACTGAGCATGCTCAGTAACACTGCTGAAGCCAGCTGCCCTCACGCTGCCCCCAGCCCCCGTCCCTCCACTATCAGCAGGCCCAGGTTGTCCATGAGCCTGTGGATTGGGATTGAGGATGAGTGGCACCTGAGTGTGAGTGTCCTGATACATAGTGGAGCAGTTCTTATTCCCTCCAGTAGGGGGTAGTACACACACACACACACCCACACACACTCACACACACACATACATACTTCATTACATTATTTTATATTATTTAATTCATTTCAAAATAAAAACGGGCCAAAGGAATGAGTTCAAAAACGTGAGCTGTTTCTCAGTTTTACAAAGCGTGTGGCCGGGTACCTGTGAGGCTGGCAGCCCAGGTACCAGCTCCTGCCAAGGTCACTCAGAGCTGGGCTCAGCCTGGCTCTCCTGGGCCTCGGGATTGGTTAAATAGGCATTAGAATGATACGAATCCATTTTGTGTTCAGCCTTTATGGAATGGCTGCCGGCGTTAATCTCACGCATAGCGTCTGTATCCCCTAGCACAAGAAAATATTGGAGCGGCTGAATTGTGACCCTGTGACTGTGTAGATCCCCAGACAGGAGCGAGGCATGAAGTACTGATCTCCAGCCGAAGGTGTTACATCCTGCCCCACTGCGAAGGTCCATCGAGACCAGACAGACTATTGTGGGACAATTAAAAGGACAATAGACTTTGTTTCTGAGGATGAGTCATGCAAGTGGATTCCTCTCCTCAGCTGAAGCCAAGTCCACACTACAAAATTAAGTCGACCTAACTTACATTGGCCTACAGCTGCTGCAGTCATTACGTCACTTGTGTGTGTCTACACTTTGCTCCTTGCGTCTCTGGCGCACATCCCCACCAGGAGTGCTTGTATCGACTGTACTGTCAGTGGGAGGCATTGTCAGTAACAGTCGACATGAGCAACAGTGTCAACACTGACACGGCCGTGACCTAAATACATCAACCGTGACTCCACGCCACTTGTGGGGGTGGAGTTCTTATGCTGGCGTAGTCAGGCAGTTACATCAGTGGGAGCGAAATTTAAGTGTAGACACTTCCTTGGTTAGGTCAACAGAAGTTGCCATGCGTCGCCCTAACTCTGTAGTGTGGACCAGACCTGAGTTTGCACCTCAGAGCACATGGCAGGACAGAGATAAAAACCCTAAACAGAAGAAACTGCTTATCTAGGTGCTGCTTGGACTCTGTGGGGGCAGGCTTTCTAGGTATACGTGAGAGATCCCAAGTGCTTAGGATGGGTTAGCCCCTCTGGTCATATAGAGCTTACTTATTAAATAAGCCTCTATTACCTTTTGAAACTTACGACTGTAACTCATTTGTGTATCTATCTTTACCTTCATAGAATATCAGGGTTGGAAGAGACCTCAGGAGATCATCTAGTCCAACTCCCTGCTCAAAGCAGGATCAACCAAAACTTAAATCATCCAACAAATTTTTACCCCATATCCCTAAATGGCCCCCTCAACAATTGAACTCACAACCCTGGGTTTAGCTAGCTAAAGCGCAAACCACTGAGCTAGTAAATAACTGTTCTTTTTCCTTTTCCTATTTAATAAATCTCTATGTAGTTTATTATAGGATTGGCTACAAGCCTTGTCTTTGGTGTGAGATCTAAGGTGTAACTGACCTGGGGGAAATGTCGGGTCCTTTGGACGGGGAGTAACCCAAATATTTCTGTGATCTTTGGTGTAAAGGACCTGGTATCACAGAGGTATGCTAGATGGGAGTACCTAAGGGTACTGTCTGTGAGTCCATCTTCAGGCTGTTATAGCACCTGAGGAGTTCAACCTTGATACTTGGGAGGTGAAATCTAGGGCTAGAACTCCCCACCAATGTGGGGTTTGTGCCTGGTTCTTAACAGTCTGCCCCGAGGCCGGTTCCCTTGCTCTTGAGTCACTCCAGGAGCCTGAGAATATCTGGGAGTCTTGTCCCTGTTGGCAGCACAGATCTACTTCTCAACCTAGGGGCCTAGCTGCTAAAAGACATCGGGGCAGGGCAGACATGGGCAATGGTGGGGCATAGAGGGGCCCATCCAGAAGCTGGAAGGGAAAGGGTTAATCTTAGCCCACTTGCTAGAGGAAGATTTGCAGGTGCTTGCCATGAGTGCAGCTATCTGGGGGGTAAAAAGCTGGGCTAAATTAACTGATTAATTAACTCCCCACTCTGAACCCCACCCCCTCAATCCTTCCCCTATAAGGGGGATGTGCTGGAAGCAGAGAAACCTGGCAGTGACAGTTAGGATTCCTGGGCAGGGGAAGGGAACTGAGACCAGCTTACGCAGGGATTCTTCTTTATTTCTATTCTTATTATGGCTGCCTATTCCCTCCTGGGCCTTGGCTGGAGCCAGCCCCAGGCTGCAGACTTTGCATTAGAGCAGCCCTGGCCTGGGCTTTGATTTTGGCTGAGAGAAGCTGCTGTGTGTTTAGTCCTTAAAAGGGAAAGGCATTTTCCCAACTTACTTCTGTTCCACAGGAAAACCACCACCAAGGCGTTTCTAATCACCTTACTGAGGGTGGGCAGAGTCCTCTGTGACCCCCCGACCCCCCTGCTACCAAGTGGGCGAGAGCAGCTGTCCTGGCACTCTGAAATCAGAACAGGAGGGCAGCTTGGCCCAGCCAGCAGTCTTTCCATTCCAGCGGCTAAGCTCAGGGCCTGCACTCCTGTTCCTCTAGTCCTGCTTTCATGTCCTCAAGCAAGCCCCTGAAAGGAAACTCACCACAGCATGGGTGTGGGGAAGCAGGAGCTGGCTTGAGTCTTGGCACTGATCTCTGATCACCCCTCCAACTTCGGAGGTTCCAAAGTTTGGATTTAGCACGATCTTTTAATTTTCATGCACTTCCAGATTGCTTCATGGTCTGGGGTCGACGAAAAACTGCGTTCAGGCTTCTATTCTCAGTATTCAAAGTCATAAAGGAGTGGGGGAAATCTCCTCATAGCATAAGACCAGCAGCCCCCAGTTTTGCTTACCTGCAGACTGTACCTTTGGAGGTTATCTGCTTGCTATGTAACCCTTAAAATACTAACATTTCCCAGTCCACCGCCAGCCCCATAAATGATTAGAACCACTACCTACCACCTGATGGTGTCCAGAGCCTCCTGGAGGTTAATTTATTTGTGATAGTGAAGAAGAACCGAGAAGTGAAATTGACCAAAGGAAGAAATGTACCAAGCTTGGGGAAGTGAAATCGCTCCACCCACTTCTGCTGCCCAAAGTGCAGAGACTGAGTAAACAAACGGCACCGACAATGCCAGGCAAATTAACTTTTTCAAATTCCCCATATCTGTGTGAAACACGGGGCACTGTAACTCTTCAAATTATTAGGCAGACATTAATGTTTAAATACTCACAACACTCTCAGAAGCTACAGGTTCTCCCTCTCCCCCCTTTAGGTATGGTGATTGTGATTCTCAGTGCACATACAAGCAAAAAGAAGGCGGGGGAATATGAATTATTACAGTAGGGCACAGAGTAAAACCAAAAAGACTATTTTATTCATGATAGTGTTCCTTTAAGAACTGTCTACATGGGTTTAGTCTGGATTACATACTCTGTGTTGTCTGACACAAAGAGGGTAGCAATGTACAATAGATGCCAGACAGCAAAAGGCAACCACTAGGCACTATGTGATGATGAGTGGTAAAGTTTTTCTTAGCTACCTGTCCATGCCTGTACTATGTAAAACGTTGCCAACTGTGGTGGGGTGGCTGCCCCCACCCCCATGCCAGAGTGGCAACAGTAGGCCAAAATGGCTGTGAGGGCAGACAGCCAATTAGAGAAGGGCTTACTGTGGGCCAATCAGGGCCGAGTTTGTAGCCAGCCAATGAGGGACAGGCTGGCTGTATAAGAAGGCTGCCCCTGCAAGAGGCAGTCAGTCTCCCCTGGATCTTCAAGGGGGAAGCTTCGGCTCCGGCTCCAGAGTGAGGAGCTACAGCACCCAGGCCAGGCCAGGCCCGGCCCGGCCAGGCCAGGCCCGGCCCTGCCCTGCCCTGGGGAGCAGGAGGGAGCTCTAGCCTGGGTGCCTGTCAGGCTGCGGGCCCTGACCAAAGGGCCACAGGGTGCAAGGGAGCTGCAGGGGAAGTGGCCCAGGGAGACGATGGGATGGAGAGGAGAGAAGGAGGGCAGGATGGCTGTCACCAAAGGGTCCCTGGGCTGGGACCCAGAGTAGAGGGTGGGCCTGGGTCCCCCCCTTCCCCGTCATAGAACCCGGCTGCAGAGGTGGCCATAGTAGGCTGTACCTGACGCCTGCCAGAAGGGGCTCGACACGGGGTGTGGCTGGCCACAGCAGCACAAGGACTGCGGAAACAACCTGCCCCCCCGGAAGGGGGTGAGTGTGGACTTGGGGGTACTGCCGGAGGGCAGTGCCCTGAAGAGAATGTCACCCTGTGAGGAGCAGTGCACGTCCAGACACTAACTGAAGACACCAACGGAGAGAGAGAACAACGGACGGGACACCAGCGGAGGAGGGCGCTCTGCCGGGGACTTGAGCTAATTCCCGGACCATCCGGCAGGGGGCGCCAGGTGGTGAGTCCCAACCCCGTTACACCAACTTTTGTGAGATTTGGTGTTTTCATTAGAGCCTCCACTTGCAAAGTTACATGATTATGCAAGACTTTCAGTTTTCCTTTAATATGGAAAAGTAAATGTTTAGTTTTTCCAATGGGAGAGAAAGGAAGAGGGAAGGTTCTCTCATGAATCAGGAACTGGTTAAAGATAGGAAACAAAAGGTTGGAATAAATGGTCAGTTTTCAGAATGGAGAGAGGTAAATAGTGGTGTCTCCCATGGGCCTGTAGTGGGACCAGTCCTATTCAACATATTCATAAACAATCTGGAAAAAGGGGTAAATAGTGAGGTGGCAGAATTTGCAGATGATACAAAATGACTCAAAAGAGTTAAGTCCCAGGCACACTGTGAAGAGCTACAATAGGATCTCACAAAGCTGGGTGATTGGGGAAAAAAATGGCAGATTAAATTCTCTGTTGATAAATGCAAAGTAGTGCATATTGGAAAACATAATGCCAACTGTACATATAAAATGATGGGATCTAAATTAGCTGTTACCACTCAAAAGAGAGATGTTGCAGTCGCTGTGGATAGTTCTCTGAAAACATCCACTCAATGTGCAGCGGCAGTCAAAAAAGTGAATAGAATGTTAGGGATCATTAAGAGAGGGATAGATACTAAGACAGAAAATATCACTCTATATAAATCCATAGTACATCCACATCTTGAATACTGCATGCAGTTGTGGTCACCCCATCTCAAAATGATATATTGCAATTGTAAAAGAAACACAAATGTGCAACAAAAATGATTAGGAGTCTGGAGCAGCTTCCGCATGAAAAGAGATTAATAAGACTGGGACTTTTCAGTTTGGAAAAGAAACCACTAAAGGAGATATGACAGAGGTCTATAAAATCATGACTGGGGTGGAGAAAGTAAATAAGGAAGTTTTATTGACTCCTTCTCATAACACAAGAACTAGGGGTCACCAAATGACATTAATAGGAGCAGGTTTAAAATGAACAAAAGGAAGTATTTCTTCACACAACTCACAGTCAACCTGTGGAACTCCTTGCCAGAGGGTGTCGTGAAGATCAAGATGCATTGCTGACTCCCATCTGTGGGAAGAGAACTGATTTCTTACTAATACACCTGAGCATACCTGGGTCAGACACAGGGACTGCATGTCGCAAGGCATGAACGTGCTCAGAAATATGCAGAGATGGTCTTGTGGTTAAGATACCAGACAAGAACTCAGGAGATCTTGGCTCAGTTCCCACCCCACCACAGAGTCCCTGTGTGACCTTGAGCCAATCACTTTAAATGGCTGGATCGGAGCTATGTCTGTACAGCCTCTTCTCCCCACAGACCAAGACCCACCACTCCCTGCGTACTCCAGGCCGGAGCACGTTTGGAGCATGGCACCACCGTGCTCAGCTGTGCAGGTGAAGTCTCCACACCAGAGCAGACACCACAGAGCATTGTGGGATACCTCCTGGAGGCCAGTTAGGGTGACGTAAGCAACGCTGTATCTACGCCACGCCGACACTGACCTAACGACATCCGACTAAACGCTGCGCCTCTCGCAGAAGTGGTGTCATTATGTCGACGCAGTGGGAGTGTTATGTTGGTGGCGGGGACCTGGTAGTGTAGACATGGACGTTTTTAGGTTGATGAAAGGCAGCTTCCGTTGGCCTAACTCATAGCATAGACCTGGCCTGACTGTCGAAATAGCCAGCCAGAGAGTAAAGCACTTGGCGACCCTTCAGCCGAAAGGAGGTTTCACCCAATCCGGCCTGTTTTCCAACGGGATCACAAAACCCTTGCAGGCTGGAGCGGTGACGTGGGCTAACCCAGGGGGTGGGTACACCGCTCAATGGGTGTGGCTCTCTGGGGAGATGTGGGGTTCAGACAGGGATCTGGGTTAGCGGGAGGGGGCCGGCAGGGCCCGTGCGAGCTGGTGAGGAGGGCAAGCGATGCTCTTGGAGCCGAAGAGGTGGCAGGGAAGGGCTAATGGCAAAAGGAAGCTGCCAGCTCAGCCTCCCAGTGCAGAGTGCTGACACGTCTTTTTGTTCAGCAGACAGCAAGCACCTGGTGTGCCGGGCACACAATATTGTGCAGCTTAGTCCCCCGGCCCCTCCTTCCCTTCAGCCCCCGCTCCACACACACACAATCCCCCTTCCCCAGCGCGCGCACACACACACACATCCCATCCCCGCAGGTTTAAATAAATGCAAACATATGCTGCTGTTAATGGGAAAATCTCTTCTGCAAACATGAGTCTCTCTTTATTCATGGCTTCCCCCCTCGCTCCTCAGAGACAAGGAAGGTCAAGTGGGGACCATTACAGCCTGTTTATTTAGAGCTCCTCCTCCTCAGATCTGGAAGGGGGAGGGAATGAATTAGGCTGATCATCAATAGGTTGAAACGGGGCAACAGCCAGGACAGACCTTCTGGGAAATCTTCTCCTAGCAGGAGCTGCATTAAGCCAGCATCAAAGAGTATGAGGCACATTCATTCTCCTGGCCAACACTTCCATCAACTTAGCAGCTCTTTCAGTTGTGCTTTGGCCCTGATGGACAAAGGCAGGAAGCGCGGTACCCAGACAATATGGTAATGGGCACCCATTTAAGAACCTGGATGTAGACCCGAGCAGGAAACTTTTGAGAGTTCCACACTTTTCCCATCCCAAAACAGGACCAAAAAGCCCAAATTATTTCACAGTCTGAAAAAATCTAGAGAAAAAAGAACCAGTTCAAGTCAGTTAAAATACTTTGTTTCGCTCGTTTCAAAATATGTTTGGTTTTGACCATTACAATTTTTTTAATATAAAAAGCTTAAATTTCAAAACAACAAGCCGTCATTTTGAGCTGGAAAACTGGAAATGTTCATTTTGCAAACATCAGAAGGAAACTTTCTGACAATTTGAAACTTGAAAACAAAAATTGAATTGAAAAATTCACCGAAGCCAGCGATACCCAGAGTGAGGCTCACGAGCTGTGAGTGGCTGTTTAATGCTGCTTCTGCAGATCTTTGCAGCACAGATTAAAACACCGGGTGATTTAATTATAAACCAATCAGGATGCTTTTCCTATGTTATTAAGCAACTGTAGCTGATACAATAATAAGACTTGGTCAGTCATTTTGCTGTAAGAATAATTTTATATATATATATATATATATATATATATATATTTCCCCTGTCCTACTGTTTAAATATGAATATATCATGCTACAGTACATGAAACAATGAATTCACAGTACTGTGACTCTTTTGGATAATGCTGATCGCTAATTTGACTCCTGAACCACTGAGGTCTGAGTATCACTGATCTAAGCCCAGCCTTTGCCTTGCAAAGTGTCAGTTTCAATTAATCTGCATTTTCTAACCCCCCAAAAATGTATAGTCAAAAATCCCTGAGCAGCTCTGCCTGTCCGGCTCTGCGTTCTAGGCAGTGAGGTCTGGTGGTTGGAGTTGTGGTCATGAAAAGGTGCCAAAGTTGCAGCCAGTCATGCAGTCGGGACTGGGCTGAGGGCAGCACTGAAACCAGGGTCCAGGGACAAGCGGTGGGTCAGAGTCTGTAGACGAGCCAAATCAGTCTTGAAGTCGGAGTCTGGATGCAGGCTGAAAGCCGAAGCCGGGTCGGCGTCATTCCAAAGGTCAGGTGATGGATGCAGGGCTAGAGTGGGTCAGCGACAGGGCTTGATTGAGCAAGGTTGGGGCATGGCACGGACCAGGCTGAAAAGCAGGAACAGGAACTAGGCCAGGGCAGGTTGGAAGCCATGGGAACCTGTAACAGCACAAGGCAGCAGGAGGCTTCCTGGCCAGGTAGTGCAGTTGCACAGACTAACTTGCAGCTCCGATGGGCCAGTGGAGGATTGTCAGCACCACGGACACAAACTGGCTTTGAGCTCTGTACCGACCCTTTGACTAGACTACGGGGTCAGCATAGAGCCTTTTACCAGAGGACATCAATGGGCTTTACATTAGTTAATTAATTAATGACTCTTGGGACTCATCCTGGGCCATTTTGGATATGTTCAAGGGTCAGGGGGTCACGGTCATATCCCTGCACTGCTGACAGTCCCTGGTGAACTGAGCCCTTCACAAGATGAAGTGGCGCTGACGTATGCATAAACCCAGGACTGGCACCACTGTAACTCAGATCTCTGCCACTTGAGTTAAAGAAGTAACTCCATTAGCAGGTAGCAGTAGTAGGCTGTTATCTTCTAATGAGACAGCCACTAGGGGGACACATAATAATAATAATTAATAATATATGGAGCTATACCTATCTCATAGAACTGGAAAGACCTTGAAAGGTCATTGAGTCCAGTCCCCTGACGTGCAGGTACGGACACCTGATGCTTCAGGGGGGAAACAACCACAGTGCACCTGGCCAATGGGGCAATGCTTCAAAGAGGCCACAATCACATTCTTCCTGACTTCTGCACTGAGCAGCTTATGGACTGAAGCCTGGAGATTGACCGACCTCACCTCAGCCGGCAGAAATAAGCAGGTTATAAAATTATTCAGCCCTTTGAAACAAAGAACAAAAAGCCAGCAGGCCAGAAACAGTATTTAACTCTGCACCCGTCAACGCCAGTAAAACCCACCTCTTGCTTGCAGCCAGCAGCTGGGGACATGCAAGTACCAGCAATGTGTCTCTTCCATGGAGAGTTCAGGGACTGGCTGGCTAGGGAGGGATGAAGAGAGCCGGCTCATCGGCAACCGTTTCAGGGGGCCACGTTGTCTCGGGGACACAGAAAATACTGAAACCAATCCATGGCAACTTATGGGGTCACTGTGCTGCACAGCACGGCTGCTCGGCCCCTCCTAGCACCCACAGGGATGGAATTCTGATGCTCCTGTTCCTAAAACATAGGTCCCCTAGCACTGGAGTTAAAGGAGAAACTCCATGAGCAGTATAGGGTCTCTGACACACGCTGTTTAGTCCAGTAGTGGGATCCACTTGCTAGTTCATTGCTGCGCACAGTAATAACTAGAGAGACATGCCTGAATCCAAAACCTGGGATCCGAACATCTCCAGAGGTTGAATTTGGTCCCTGTGAAATCTCTGCCAATCTGGTTCATCTTTGCTATTAACAGGTCTGTTCTTTCGTTACCTCTGATGAGCTGTGGGCGTTCCCTGTAGGGACGCCAGGACTTTCAGGCCTTTGTCAGTTCTGGGGTGTTCATGTCAGAGACCTCCGCAGTATTTAGCCATATGGCCTGGAGAGGAGAATGGGACTGTGATTTTAAATCAGATCCACGGAGCAAACTCTCCTGGTATAAACTGAAGGGACCATGAATGGATGAAACGGAAACCTCCACCTTGTCCATCAGAAGTGACAAAGAGTCCTGTGGCACCTTAAAGACTAACTAAACTATTCTGCTATTCCAGACTAACACGGCTACCCCTCTGATTCCTGTCCATCAGGGCTTTGGCGTTTGGGCACAGGTCGAAGACACTAATAACTGTTGAGTCTACTAAAATTGCCCACCAGCAACTTGATCAAATAGTACATTCTGCAGCTCCTGCCTGTGGGCAAGAACTCGTGTCAAGACATATGTTGTCTCTACGCACACACACAGTTCTGCCACAGCTCCTCAGTCCAGACCTGGACTGCCGCCTGTATATCAGTCCTGAGTCCCCCATACCGTTCTGCCCAGCAAAAATCCTCGCTACACAATTCTGGATCCATATACCCTCTGTGCCGTAATCCTGCCCCACTCTGGGCCTACCATCTAGCTCATTCCCTAGAGATAAACCTAAGAAAATGGTTGACAATTTTGTGATTAACGCACTGGGCTCTGGTTTCAGTCCTTCTCTCTGGAACAGACTCCCTTGGTGACCTTGGGCAAGTCACTTGAGCTCTCTGTGCCTCAGCTCCCCATGTGTAAAATGGAGACAATAATCTCTCCTTTCTCCACTCTTTATCTGTTCCGTACGGTTAGAGCACAAGCACGCCAGGACAGGCAATATCTCTGCCCATGCATCTGTAGAGCAGTTAGCAAGGGAAGGCTCCAGTCACGATTGTGCTTTCTTGTTGCTGCTCCACCACAAATTATTATTATTAGATTATTTTAGCACACAGAAAACGTCTTTCTCTCCTTTCACCTTATCAGTCTTCTCCCTGCATTTTTCTTTTTTAGTGCCACACTGCGTGAAATGTTATTGGCTTAACTTGGCAACCCTTTTCTGCTCAGCTAAAATGCACGAGTACTTGTACTTTTCCCTTCTCCTTTTTTCTCCCCGATGTTCCAGAACAAACACAAAGTCAGCTCTCCCCAGCATCTGGGCTTCCCCAATATTTATCTGTGGAAGCTGAACGCTGCTCCGATTTGTGAAATCAATCCCACTTCACTGAAAGGTGATTGTTTCCACATGACTTTGCCACATTCCTTTCATCTTTATCACACTCCCTTTTTCTCTGGGTTTTGCGTGTCAAGATACAGCAGAGCGAGGGGGAAAAGGTCATTGACTTTTGACCTGGATATAATTGGAAAACAGAAGGTCAATGTCTCCTTTCTTTTCTTGGTTAGATCAGTTTGCATTTCGTGCAGCTATAGAACTGGGCGTACACACTGTCCACATGTGCCCCTCCCCCTCAGTACATACGACACATACACACACAGCCACGTAAATGCGTTCACCCACACACAAACCCACACCCATGCTAACATATGCTGAGTTTAGTTGTTTTATTCCAGCTGTTTGAGAACACAGCACTTCATGCCTGTCTCCTACAGTCCATAGGAGCTTTAGGGCCCAGATTCCATCCGCCCCATGCCCTCCCACCTCATTTTGTGCGGCGTTAAGCACACTCAGAGAATGTGTACCAGATGGCCAGGGAACACCCATCTTCACCTGGTCTCATGATCACACAGGAGTTTAGGCCTGAGAGAGTCCTAGCACCTGCCTGAGCAGAAATGCAGGTAGCTAGGGGAAATGTAGGTGCTGCGTAAATGTAGGTGCTTGAAGGATTACATGGCAATGGAGTGGGGGTTTGTGGATCACAATAATGCTAACGCTGGATTTAGGGGTTTTGGCTCCAGATCCCCTTGTGGATCCAAGACTAGGTGCTTCAGATATGAGACAAAGGCACATCTGCCACGTGCACTGGAAAGAATAGGAGCAAATAGGGATGGGACAGGACACATGCCCTGTGACCCCACCAGTGTCATACAGTGTCGATGCTATTTCTGACTGAGGTCTCAGGCTTTCTGGGTGCGGCAGCGCAATCTAGGGAATAGGCCCCTGGACTGGAAGTCAGGGGATCTGGGCTCTTCTGTGTGACCTTGCACAAGTCCTTTCCCACCACGTGCCTCTGTTTCCCCTCCCACCCGGTGTCTGCCTCTCTATTCAGACTGTGAGCTGTTCAGGGCAGGGACTGTCTCTCACTGGGTCTACGAGGCACTGGACACCTTGGGACCCAGATCTTATGTGGGGGCCTTTCAGTCCTTCCCCAAGGCAGATAATGCTTTAGAATCCTCACTTCCTATGGGTCATTCGAGAAAGGAAGGTCTCACGAGCGTTGCCTGGAGAGCAGGGTGGGTCTCTGCTCCCCCTGGAATCCCGCCCATGGATCCAGGAGGATCTCGGCTCCCACTGGGATCCAGCCCATGAGCTGGGAGGATCCACCGGTTCCTAGGGAGGGTACAGATTTCCCTTTGTCACTTCCCAGGCCTCTCATCCCATTCCCGTGCGACATCGTCAGTTGCACTGTGCCCGTTAGATGCCAGCATTTCCTCTTCTGTCCCTTTTCCGTTTGCTTTTCCCTGTGTCTGGGGAACACGCCGGGGAGGCCAGGCCTAGCGCTAACCCCTTACAAGCCGAGAATCGATTGGCCAAACAATCAGGAGCCATGGACCAGCCCCGTGCCCAGAGTCGTGTTTATATGTTTGAAATAATGGAATGACATTAGCAGACAAACCACTAAAAGGTGGCTGCTCTGAAGAAACCCAAGGGTGTGGCTGGGGGGCGATCCAGCTGCCCCTCCTGAGGGCACCAGGGGGTTGAGATCAAGCCCTTTGGATGGTGTTGCTGGTCCCCCGCTCCTGCACACACACACACCTCCCCCTGCCACGACGCTTCTCAACAGTGGTTTGGCAGAACTGCCCTTGTCATATAAATCCAAACATAATTCTCTCTTTCCTGTTAAGCTCGAGAAAATAAACGTGTACGGCTGTTACTGGGAGCCAAGCTGTGGGACTGCTCTAAATTCTCTTCTTATTGAGTCTGGGCTGAAAATCATTCAATTCTGCTGAGGACACATATCTCCGCTTGCGCGCCCAGGGAGGGAGAGAGGACGCGGTGGGTATAAATATCTCCGGCTCTCCAGATAGTCGGCAGATTTATTCCGCTGCCAAGCCTGCAGAAAATTGACTTGTTTCATGGAGGCAGGCTATTGACACATTACCGCAAGGAGGGTTAGGAGAGAAAGCCGTGCGTCTGGCGCCCCTCTATTATACGATAATGTAATCAGCAGTGTGGGAAATGACTGTGGGTAAAATGGCACCACTGACATTTATATTAGAGGATATTGATGGCAGGAGCTGTGACCGCATCTATCCTACCTCCCGTTTGGCAGGATTGACACAGAAGGCTCTTGTTGGCTGGATTGCCTCTCTCGCTCCCCTTCTTCTTAGCTCGGTCGCTTGCTGCTGTCACAGCAGATAGATAATTGAAAAATGGATCTCACCTTCCCGGCAAACAGGAGTGGTTCAGACAATTACTGCAGAGGTTATCTACTCAATCTCGGGGCCTCGTCTTCGAGAGAGATTCAGAGGAAATTGGATTTTACATGGATGTTTTATTCTGGAAGGGTTTTAGTATAAATACAGGCAAAGGGACGTAGACGAGATGCTAGGAGGCTGTCACACACACAGAGAGAGAGGGGGCAGAGCTAGGCAGTCTGCATGTAATACCATTCTGCAGTCCTCTGGGGGGGTTTTGGTCAGGTTGGGTTTTTTTTAATCAGGGGCTAAAAGAGGTTAACCTGCTCCGAGCCACACCACTCAATCCTGCCCCCCGGAATGGGGAAATCAAAGGAACCAGGAGGAAATAAAGGCAAGCAGATGGTAAAAGCTCTGAAGATGCCGGCAGAGAAAGGGAAGGAGTATAGGCAGAGTGTCATGGGGACTGCTGGCTAGGAGACCAGATACCCCGATATTATTGGGACCGTCCCGATATTAGGGGCTTTATCTTATATCCTCAACTATGCCCCACCCAGCAAAAAAAAATGTCCTGGTTTTTCACATTTGCTATCTGGTCACCCTATTGCCAGCTGTCTGCTAAGGGTGAAGGGGAAGCTCTGTGCAAATTCCATGCACCACTTACATTTTCACCAGGCCTGCTCACCCTTTCACAAGGCCAGAGGGCTGAAGCGGAATTTAAAGGGGGAACAGACCCTCGGGCTGCTCTCTGCCTGGGTCGTGTGAATTAGCCCCAAGATCCTTTAGGAGCTGCTATAATGCCAAGGGCCTAGAGAGGTTGGAAGGGATTGGATTTGCAATCAGTCTCTAGGGGATGGGGAAGCACAGCCCCCTGGCATTTTAACTGACTCCTGCCTGGGAGCCTCGCTGCAAAATTGCTTTGATGATAGGTCAGGCAAAGGGCGGTGGGGGAATCGGTTTGTAGGCATCATGCGTGCAATGAGCTGTCAGTTCTCAACTTGATTCCTAATGGGTGTTTTGAACACACACACAAAGTCACAACTGGCTCCTTCTTGGGAGTGTCAAGCCAGAGAACAAGGATTCCATGAGCTGTGACAAGTTAGTTCTGCGGCCTCCCTGTGATTAGTCGTAGTAGAAGTAGGTTGTACTGTGCTAGCCCCAGTCTTGGACCCAGGACCCTGTTGTACACACACAAAACAAAGAGAGTTTGTGTAATAGTGTGTATATACCCTGATCCGGGCTCCATTGTGCTTGGGCTGTACGTATACCTCGTGAGAGAAGACCCTCAAGAGCTTACAATTGGAATAGACAAGATGGGGCAAAGGAATAATTATTTGCCCCAATTCACGGAAGGGAAACTGAGGCACAGAGCAGTTAGGTGGCTTGTTCAAGGTCAGCCAGGGAGCCTGTAGCAGTCATTAGGGTGGGGACCATGTGCGTGTGTGTGTGTGTGTGGAGGGGAGGGGAGGTATCTTGCTTTTGCTGCTGCCCATGCTGTCTCTGCTCTGCAGATAAATAAAAGACATCACTCTCCAGCGCTGTCAATCCGGCACCTTTCACCCGCACTAAATCCACTTTTAAAAGACGTTTTTAAGAGAAAAGGTTGAAAAGGGATCAGGCTGTTGGCTTGGCTGAAAGGTGTCGAGTTAAGCAGCCTGCGGTCGCACGTGTTTCCGACACACAGACGCAAGCAGCAAAGGCCCCTGTGGCTTTTGTGTTTAGTCCTTTAATGGCAGCCTAAGGAAGGCACAGCGGGTACAGAAAGTCTGGGACTGAGTTCTGACATTGTCGTTTTGAAGATGTAACTCCTCCGGAGCGTTCTCCGCCAATCCCAGCTCCTCTCCCATTGGCTGTCCTCCAGCCTCGCCTCTCCTCCTGGTACCCACCGCCAACCCCAGCTCCTCTCCCATTGGCTGTCCTCCA
>ML677382.1:9920571-10003000 GCA_007922305.1 Dermatemys mawii
CCTCCAGCCCCGCCTCTCCTCATGGTATCCACGCCAACCCCAGCTCCCCTCCCATTGGCTGTCCCCATCTCCATCTCATCATCCCCACTGATCTGTGATGGCCTGTGAATTGGCGTCCTTCTCTTCAGTATTCCTGGAGGTGCTGCCCAGCCACTGGGTTCTCTCCTCCTCTTTCTCCTTTGGTCATACTGGCCAGCTGGCCCCTGCCCTTCTCCGTGCTTCTATGGACACGCCTCTCCCGTAGTGAGCAGCTCCAACCTCATAGGTGACCCCAGGCTAGTCCCCAAGGACAGCTCCTGTTTCCCTCTCTGCCTTCGCTTATGTAGCTCTGACCCCGGCTAGGAGCTCGTCTTACAAGCCAAATAGACTTGGACCTGCTCAGAACGCAGATGGGGGACTGTCAAGGAGACCCAGCATCCTGCAGGTGATTCACCCGGGGCGCTCTTCCACTCTTAGTGGGCACCAGGCCCAGTGCTGTATGGAGTTGTGCTGCGGGGCTGAAAAGACCCACCTCTCTGCAGGAATTAAAGACACATTTCACAGCAGCAGGGAGATGGGCTCCGGATTCCTGACTGCATGGGGTGGCGGCAGTTTGGCTGTCCCACTGGTGTGTTTTCACTTGTATTCCCACTGAATCCCAGAGAGAGAAGCTTCTCACATCAGGTTGTGAGAAATTTCCCATGTTTTCCACCTGGAACATTGTGCTTCACACACAAAGGGAAAATCCTGACTTTTAAACAGGAAAACGTCGGGATTCCCACTTCTCACGCCACCCCACTCCCCAACTCCCATAATCTCAGCTGGAGTTTATCCAGAAGATTGGACCATTTTCACGAAAGCAAAACCAAAGGAACCAACGTCGCTGTGTTGCTGGGTGTGGTGTGCACGGTGGGAAGCTGCCCACTCCAGAGAACTGAGCTGGAAAGAGACGAGAAGGAGGAAGGAGAACAGAGAGATGGAATCAGTTCCCCAAGAAATAAAATGCAGGGCTGCTTAGCCCGGTGCCCATGTGTGTGTGTGTGTGTGTGTGTGTGTCCTTTGAGTGTGTATGTGTGTGTGTATCCTGTGTGCGCGCGTGTCCTTTGTGTGTGTGTGTGTGTGTGCGCGCGTGTCCTTTGTGTGTGTGTGTGTGTGTGTGTGTCTTTCCGGGTCAATTACAAGGGAAGCCCAATCCAGTGCCTTTTACAATAGTTTTGGCTGGGAGCTGAAGCCAAACCTCTGAGCTTTTGGCTGCTCCCCCTTTGCTGGCTCCCAGCTCCCTGCCAGGTGCTGAGGTGTCACTGTCCATCATTAGCTTTTTCGCACTCTCCTCTACCTGTCCCCTACCGTCAGCGCTGGAGGCTCTCGTCTCTCTCGCTGATCAAATCATCCCTGACATGCACGGCAGCAGCCTCTTCCTGGCTGAGGGCCTGAGCTGAGCTTCATTCTTCTTCTACAGGCAGGGGTGTGTGTGACTGGGCTGTAGGAACTAGGACGTGTCGCCCCAACCCCTTCCTTTTGCAGCGGCTAAAGTCTCCTAGAACCTCCAATACACCAAAGGCCCTTTGCATGCCATACCTCTTATGCCTGCAAGCAAATGTGCCATGATGCTTAGCGTGAGGCTGATTCATCTGCCCCCTGGCTGAGGTCTGGAGGGAGCGAGTTTGGATGGCTTAAGAGACTCGTAATGAGATTCAAAGATTCTCAGGCCAGAAGGGACCATTGTGAGCATCTTGTCTGACTTCCTGTCTAGTACAGGCCAGAGACCTGCCCCAAAATAATTCCTAGAGCAGAGCTTTTAAAAACAAATCCCATCTGGATTTTAAAATGGTCAGCAATGGAGAATCCACCATGATCCTGGGGAAATTGTTCCAATGGTTAGTCACTCTCACTGTTAAAAATGTACCCTTTATTTCCAGTCTTAATCTGTCTAGTTTCTACTTCCGGCCATTGGATCATGTTAGACCTTCCTCTCTGGATGGAAGGGCCCGTTATTAAATATCGGTTCCCAGGCAGGCTGTAAACGAGTCACCCCTTCAGCTTGTCCTTGTTAAACTAAATAGATCAAGCTCCTTGAGTCTGTCACTAGGAGGCAAGTTTTCTAATCCTTTAATAATTCTCATGGCTCTTCTCTGACCCGTCTCCAATTTATCAACACCCTTGTTGAATTGTGGGCACCAGAACTAGACACAGGATTCCAGCAGTGATTGCACCGGTGCCAAATCCAGGGGTAAAATAACCTCTCTGCTCCTTCTCGAGAGTCCCCTGTTTATCCATCCCAGGATCTCTTTAGCTCTTTTGGCCACAGCACCACACTGGGAGCTCATGTTCAGCTGATGCTCCACCATGACCCCCAAATCTTTCAGAGCCACCAATTCTCAGGATACCGTCCCCCAACCCTGTAAGTCTGGCCAACGTTCTTTGTTCCCAGATAGATACACTTACAGGTAGCTGGATTAAAACACATATTGTTTGCTTGCCTCCAGTTTACCAAGCAATCCACGTTGCTCTGAATCAGGGACCTGTCCTCTTTACATTTACCACTCCTCCCATTTCTGTGTCATTGCAAACTTTATCAGTGAGGATTGTATATTTTCTCCCAGCTCATTGATAAAGATGTTAACTTGGGTGGGGCCAAGAACACCTGTGGGCCCCCCACTGGAAACAGACCCACTTGATGATAACTCCCCATTTGCAGTTACTTTTTGAGATCTATTAGTCAGCCAGTTTTTAATCCATGTAATGCGGGCCATGGTAATTTTACATCTTTTTAGGGTTTTCATCACAATGTCAAAACAGAGCCTTTCACTTCTAACTCAGCACTAGTGAGCAAAAGCCCAGATCCTCTGCTGGCTGCTTGGTGGGCCACATGGCATGAATTAGTCTGAGTCCAGGTTAAACAAGCATCCATTCTATAAGAGCTGTCAGTCCCAGGGCACAGGCTGGCAAACCCAGCTACTGATTGGACCATGGGCCATGACTGAGAGGAGATAAAGAGAGAGTGGTCCTTCCAGATCAGAAATGAGGCAAGTGAGTGGGGAAGCTGTGCGACATACATAACACTGTGTGCTGGCCTTTGCATGCTCCCATGGGGAGGTTCCTGCATGGTGGAAGCTTCAGCTGAGACCCCAAGCAACTTTTTAAAGCTACCTACATATTGACTCATACTGTAGGTAATGTCCTTTTTCTTCTGGGAGATGGGGATCTTCTAGGAATGTACCATGTTTCCTTTCCCGTCTCTCTCTCTCTACATTATCCTCAGCCAGTCCTTCCAGCATGGCAACCTCTGGAGCCCATTTCTAATATCCCTTGGTCAGTTAGAAGGGGTCACTCAAGCAACATGGGAGGCTCTTTCTTTCTTGCCATAACCACCAAACCTGACTTGCCATGGGGCCTGGATAGCTCATAGAATTCGTAAAGGGCAACAGAAGTGTTTTCCAAAGTGAGGGACATGGGGAGGGGCTCGGACAGGCTCTTCACAATTATCCCCCAGGGTATCAGCTTTCATTTGTAACAGTAAGTCTCTAGCTGTTTAAGAAGAAAATCTTGGAAATGTGTCCTGAAGGCAATTAACGCAGCAGCATCTGCCTGAGTTTGCCGAAAGGCTGAAAGAATAGGTCTGAAGTGTGAACTGCCCTGTTCATTTCTGTGCTAACCCAGATGCCAGTGATGCTATTTTTAACGTCAGCTGGGGCTGGCTGAAAAATAGATGAAAAAATTGTGAACAATTTTGAAGTTGTTTCCTTTTTGCAGGGTTCGAAGTGGGACAATTTTAAAAAATCATGAAATAAATTCCTGGAAATATTTTAAATTTCTGTTTTTTCCCCATTTCTCCTTCTTTTTTCTTTCTTTCTTTTTTTAACCATTGAATGCACTAAAATGAATAGTGTCCACCTTTTCCTTTTCCCCACACTCTGCACTTTTCCAAACCTTCCTCAGCTGTTGAAAAGTCACAGCATGACTTAGTTACAGAGTTTCATTTTTTCCTTTTGCCACTTTAACTTTTCCAAAATCACAGACCTTTGAGAAGTTATCAAGTGGAGGAGGAAAAATGGAAAACAGGGAAACTCAGGACTGAAAGGGACTTCTTGGGGCATTGAGTTCAGGGCCTTACTATCAGAAGCAACCCATCATATAATCCCATTCATAAATGTATCAAACTCCACCTTCAAACCAATTCAATTGTTTGCCCTCTCTACTTTTATTGAGACACTATTCCAGAACTTCATCTTTGGGCAGGAAAATGTTCTAGCTGGAAAATTTCCACCAGCTCTAATGGTGCCATTGTTAACCATTTCACCACTCTTCAAAGCATGTAAGAAAGGAAGGAAAGGAGCATATTATGAAGAGCTGCACAATCTATTCTGAGTGCAAGTTCTCTTTGGATAGGCCTTTCCCAACATATGGTGAAAATGACGAAGGACCTGATGGGCTGCATTTCCCATAGTGGGGGCTCAAATGTGGGCTATTGAGTCTTTCCCCGCTAGGATGCTGCATGCTGAGAGTCATCCCTCAAATTAAGCAGGACTACAGCTGAACTGGAAATCTCCAAGGTGCCGCTGGGGGTAGGTTGTATATTGGTGCTGTACCACACATGGAGGATGACCAGGTTGAACCTTTCCTCCTATATCATTACAGACCCAGTGCCCCATCATGGCGTTAGAGGGACTGTACTGCTGGAGAAGCCAACTTTCAAATGATGTTTTACGCCGACATTCAGACTGCCAGTAACGATCCTATTGTGTAGAAACTAACATCACATCTGCCACTTTTCATAAGGCTACATTGTTGTCCAGATGTTCTCATCCATTCTCTTCACCTATATATCCCCTGTAATTGCCCCTGAATATGGAATTTGCATTCATTTCCTGGCCTAGATGGTAGTGTTCTGTTGCACACTATTAAACAGCTGCCATGTTCCACTTCAGAGGTGGCTGCATTCCCAGGGTGGTGGGTAATGTGCTTAAATTCTCTTTACCTACTGGATGCTGTGAGACTTAATGAGTATCTCTCTAATGCTTTGAGGTCCTTGGATGG
Organism: Dermatemys mawii; assembly: GCA_007922305.1. Taxonomy (NCBI): domain Eukaryota; kingdom Metazoa; phylum Chordata; order Testudines; family Dermatemydidae; genus Dermatemys; species Dermatemys mawii. The sequence goes on from ML677382.1 coordinate 9,925,588, forward strand.
AAGAACAAAGTCGGATTATTATCACAGCCGACCCACGTTGGTAGGGATGAAAAGTCTATATCTGGGAGTTGAGACTTGGTCTAGGAGAAGTGAGTTGTGGTGTCTCCACCCATTTCCTGGTGGACAGCTAGCCACCAACCCATCCTTGCGATCAGCGCTCACGGGCTGTGTTGGTGGCAGTCTCAGCCCAGAGGCACTAGATCAGGTGGGCCTTGGAGGCTGACAGGTAGGGCTGGAAACACATTGGTGGGGCCAGCATGTGAGCAGACGCTTGCTATGCTATGAGTAGGGCTGAACTTGTCCTAGAGACGGATAAACTCGGAACGTGAGGTGTATATATATCTAATCCTGCCTCAGCACGAAGGGCTGGAGTAGATGACCTGTCGCGGTACCCTCCAGTTCTACATTTCTGTGATTTCACCAATGGCGAGTTTCACCAGCGCTGATCTCACTGAACAAAAGGTGGCAATTCCCACCTGGCCTACGTCATTAGAGGGACGGGTACCCGTACAATGATCTGGACAGATCCGGCAGCTCAACAAGGCGACTTGGGACGTCCTTAGAATAAGTGGCCCAGTAGAAAACCCCATTCCATTCCCCCGCTAATTTTAGACACCTATTTAATTAGTCACCACTTGACCCACATTATTTTGAGACATTTCAAAGATGGCGTGCACTGGTCAGTGTATTTTTAACTTCTTCCACCCCCCAACTTGCTGTGTGTCCTCCACACTTCCCTTCCTGCTGGCCTCCATTTCGTCTGACACAGGAGAGGGGAGGAGGGGAAAGAGAGGGCCAGCAAAGCCCTGGCATTGAGCAATGACCCCCACCCCCACATCCCAGCCAGGAACCTGACCTGCCAAACTTTACTACAGTAACCCGATCTCCACTTGAGCAACTACAACAACCCTGCTCTGCAGTGGGGCTGAAGGAGTTGGCAGAAGAACAAATACCTCCCTAACAGGCGTGACTTTGCCCCTCGCATATCTCCCCTCCCCAGGTGACGTTCTTGACAAAGGGACACCCCCGCACACCCAAAGATTTACACCGCAGCCACTTCCTGAAATCGCCACCCCACTTATCTGGCAGCCCAGGAGGCGGATATGTATATCCAGTTAAAAGGAAAGAGCAGCAGAAATGGAGCACGAGTGTCTGGATCCAGTTTGAGAGGGGGGGACCGGGGAATGGACCCCAGTCGAGAAATATATCTGATCAACCCGGCTGGGCTTTTTACTACCTACGATGGAAAATTAGTGCCAGCTGTAAATCAGGGATTTCAACAGCCTCCCTGAAGGAATGTAAAGCATTTTATGGCTGGAAATACATTCAGGGTTTATTATGGGCTGTCCATTGATCTTTTTGTGTGTTTGCACTCGCAGTGGCTAATCCCACCCGGCTCTAGGATGGGGGTGGGGTGGGGGTGCCACAGAAATTGATTGGTTTTCCTCCTTCCCTGCAATGCAGAAGAGATTCATTGGCTGCGTCTCTGCTTCCTCTAGAAACAGGGTCATCCCTCACATCCATAGGGCTGAGGAGGGCCAGAGACTGATTCATAGAGATACAGATGTGGGACTTGGGGGACAGAGCTCAAGACCATCTGCTCCAACAGGCCTCTAGAACCACGTAGGTACGACGGCCGTCATCATGGCCAACACACGAGTGACCTCCAGGTCGAGGAGCATGAGTTTCTACAGCTGGAGCTAAAGAGTCAGGGGTCTCCAGTCAGTGGCTGTAATGGATTCACCTCCTCTGTGGATTGGGCATATGGGGTGGGGCCCTATAACACACCCAGAGCAGTGGGCGAAGAAGACCTGCAGATGCCGCAAACATTTGAAGGACTTGGCCCCTCCAGAAGATGCGTCCCTGACACCGTTGAGGGTGTATACCTTCCCCGTGCCACCTTCTGGAGGGGTCTGGCCTATCATCAAGTGTATGCAACTGTACTGATTTGACACTGACACCTAGCGATGATGTGCGGACAGCGCCCGAGAGAATAAAAGATGTCAGGGGGCCTGGAAGCTTTGCCCGTCCACAATCACAACCTTTGCAACCCTGCCGTGGTTCCCACCACTGTTCCCTCTAAGCTGTGCACATGTGTGCACACATACAGATCCTAAACCCTGCACACACGGCAAAATGCCGTGCACACAGAAATTTGCCCAGAAGAAATTTTTTGCACATGCAGCCTGTCAAAAATGAGAGGGAACATTGGTTCCCACCCAGGCGTACTCTACCTTGCCACAGAGGATTAAAGACCTTTTCACTTGCCCACTGGCGCTTTCCTGGATGGCTCTGCTTGGCACTGCCACAGGGCCTCGTGCAGGCAGGGATCACAGCTAAATCGGCTACGATCACACGCCGTTGGAGTTAGGATAGTTTATGGTCTTTGCATGGTCCGGTTCCTATCGGGTACGTCTACAATGCAGCTGGGATCCTGGCAGACAGACACGGTGTTTCTGCTTGAGCGAGTGCACGAAAAGAAGCAGAGTGGCCATAGGTGTACAAGCAGCAGCTCTGACTAGCCACCCGTGGACAGACTCAAGGGGTCCAGTGGGCTTGCACTTGCTGGCTAGCCCGAGCCACCAGCCATTTGCAATGTCTACGCTGCAATTTGCAGTGCGCTAGTTCGAGCAGCGCTACTGCCTGTCTCTCTCCCCGGGCTGGGAGGCATGCATCCCGCTGCAGTGGAGACATCCCAGGGTGGTTTTGCAGCCCAGGGCTGGTGAAGTTTCAAGGCAGCAGATACAGAGATTAAGCCATAAGATCAGGTAGGAGACATGCAGCATCACCAGCCTCAAGCCTGCAAAAATCGCAAGTCAGGGCCCAAAACTCATGAGATTTGTAACGCTTGTTTCTGAGCCCTTAGGTTGCACTTGCTTCACCCTGGTAAGATTTTTTCTGTGCAAGGCAGAGGGCTAAAAGCAGACTTGGAAAAAAAACAGAAGCTGAGATTTTCACGCACTCTCTTGATTCCAGGAAGTGTCGATTCAAGAGAGGCATTAAAATGCCGAGTGCTGGCAAAAGTGAGGCTGTAAAGAGAGAGGGGGAGGGATTGCGTGTCCCCACCAGACACCTCTGCCATCAGCAAGGGTGCGTGAGGATGGTGCCGTGAAATATTCAAGGAGTGGATCTGGAGCACAGGAAGAGAAGCGGCTCTCTGTGAATGTAGGGAGGGGGAGACCCAGGCTTCTGAACGGAGGGAAGGGCCATGGAGCCCAGCAAACAACAGTCTGTGACCCAATAACAGACCAAAGGAGGGAACGCCGAGCAGAGAACGCCCGGCGGGGCCCACTGCTCCAACAAGGAGTCTGAGGAGGGACCCCAGTCACAGAGGTGGGACTAGTAGGGAGCTACATAGGCCTCTACAGACACAGAGAACCACCCCAGTGTGTTTCTGGCTCCTGGCTTGATGGACGTCCACCTTGGCCAGCCCTGGAGGTGGTGGGTGAGCAGGTCCCATGGCTCTATGGGACCAGGGACATAAAGGAAGAGATGAGGGGAAAAGCACAGCCAGAACCTCAGCAGGAGGATCTGGGAGGGGGCTGCAAACTAGGGTGATCAGATGTCCCGATTTTATAGGGAGAGTCCCGATATTTGGGGCTTTGTCCTACATAGGCGCCTACTGCCCCCATCCCCTACCCCAATTTTTTCACACTTGCTATCTGAACACCCTAGCTGCAGGCTGGTGGACTGGAGTCAGGAGTGAGAAGAGTCTCCCTCTCTCCGCAGAAGGGTGACAGCCCTGGAGACTCTATTTCTGCATTGAACAGGGATGGCGTGAGCAGCTGCTGGGCAAGTGGTCACAGTTGTCATCTGGTCCAACAGGCCAGGAGCGGAACCAGGGATCTCCAGGGCTCAAAGCACAAACTGCTAGAGCTAAAAAGACAGGGGGAGGCTGTAACAGACTTATATCCGCTGCAGATCAGGCACAGAGGGGGATCTATAACACACATTGACCAGCAGGTTATGCAAGCTACACACACACACACACACACACACCACTCTCCATCAGTGCACCTCAATCCCAGCCTGGCAGGACCACCACTACGCAGTGACTCACTCCTGCCACAGCTGGACTTAAACCTCCACCCCATCTTTGGTCTCACTGGCTTATTATTCACCTCTCCAGTAGGTGGCAGTGCAACAATACAGCTGTCATGCCATGGATCACAATGGGAATGTGTTGCCAGGTCTTTGTGTATCGCTGCCGCCCTCTACTGGAGGGAATCACACCTGCTCAAATACTGCCTGGTGTAAATACTGATGCTACCAACAAAACTTAGGTGGGACCCTGAATAAAAACCCTAATTAAAACCTGCCACCTAGACTTTAAAACAACATCTATGGTTGTAAATATTCGGCAGTCATTCGCAATAAGTTAGGCATTGTCCCATTCTCATGTTGATATCCCACTTCAATTATTGCTCAAAATTGTGATTTGGAAACTAGGATTCCTGGGTTCTGTCCCTGGTTCGGGGAAGCGAATGTGGCCAAAAAGCCTGGATGCCTGGATCCTTTCCTTAGCTTTGCCATTATCTTATTTGGTGACATTGGACAAGTCACCGAACTTCTCAGTGTAGGCCCAGCTTGACATGTGTGATTGGATGTGAGGAGGGCTCATTTCTTGGGAGACAGGCTTAGGGAGGCAAATAGATGAGCAGGCTGGAAACAGAATGTCTGAACGAGCTAAGACAAAGGGGAACCCCCTGGGAACCACTTACAAAGGACAAGATAACGAGGGACGAGATAAGCTGGGAAGGTGAGATGCCGTAGAGTAAGCTGTGTTTTGGACAGAGCGTGGACAGACCAGGCTATATGGGGATGGGTTTCTACAATGTAACCAATTGCTGGTAACCAGACCCTTGAGGCCCTATCCCCGGCCCTGCCCCTGTTCCACCTCTTCCATCTAGACCACAGCCCCTTCTCCATCTCTTCCCCCCAAGGCCCTGACCCCATCACTCACTCATCTCCCCTCCTCCCCTTCCCCATCCATTGCTATATTGTCTCAAGGAGCCTACCTGCAGGTAGGACATAGCCCTGGCTAAGCAGGGGCTGATGCAGGTTAATGACCCGACTCTTTCCTCCACCCTGTGGTAACAGGACTTTTGGTGCGGGTGCCATTTAGGGTTGTGAGGCCCCTTTTTCGACTGGACTTTCCAATACCCACCCCCTTCGCTTAAATCTGAACAACTCCGCATAGTTTTGCTGTGCGCCAAATAAAGATACTTGTGTCAAGACTGGCGTCGAGCTGAATTGTTGGGGAACTGCGTGGAAGAGGTCTCAATGGAATCGCAACACTCTGCGCCTCAGTTTCCCTCTCCCTGATAAAATAATACCTACCCCGGGGGTATTACATCCCTTGAAAATGAACGGTGTCCCCATCAGAACAGGCGTTTCCACCAGTAAATCGTAAGAATTTCCTTCTTTCACATGGAATTCAACAATTCCTGCAGCTGGGTGTGATCAGTGACAATGATCTTGCTATCGGCTCTCATCCTGAAAGATCCCAAAATGCTTTGCACACTGGAAACACTCCACTCCTAACTGAAATGCAGCCACTTCTTGGATGGAACATGACAGCTGTTTAACAGTGTCCTGCACTGCTAGAACCGGGGAAAAAGAATATTGTACCAACTGAAACACCCCACGTAGATTAGTGGGTGGTAATTGGGGGGTTTCATATTACAGGGAAAAAAGGGGGAGCCTCCCTTTGCCATGTGAGTTGTAGTGGGGAGCAAACAGAAGAAAAGATGGGAAGGTGATATTGAATGAATCACTTCACTTTATTCTATAGAGTGCCATAAATAAACAGTGATTAAAAGGAGTAGTAACAAAGGCCACAATGAGAGGAAAATTTGGTTGCAAAATATAACGTGCCAGAAGGTGTTGCTGATTTTAGCTCTCTGGGGCTCTAAGCTGTCTAGCAGCAACATTTTACAAGGACAAGTGAGGAGACTTGGGAAGTCCCAGGCACCATGTTCTCCCTCATCTATTCCTGGGAAAGGAGATGGAATGAGCTTGTCAATACTTCTTGACAGTGAGGATGGTGTTAATTCTGACTCTGAAATCATGATTATGGAGGAGGCTGATTAATAATTAATTCTGAAATGGAACTTTTTTCTGGCCATAACCCGGGGACAATAAGCCTGGGGAATCACATGCAGAAAGATGGGCCATTTTTCTGCCATGGATCAGGTGAGAGAAGAAAGAGAAGTGAGAGCACAAGACAATGTCTCGGGTCAGTGGCCTGCACAAGTGATTCTTGAGGGGAATCCAGTAGTGGCAGATGCTGACATCGGATGTCCACTTGACACAGGAGCTGATGCAAGTGTGGTCTCTGAATCAGAGTCCTAGAATCAGAATTCCCATTCTTGGTTAACACTGCTTCCTCAGCCTGAGACAGGCCGGGTGGGCTAGGCATGTGTAAATTCAGTGTAATATCCTGGTGCCAATTCCCAATGCAAAGTGCACATGATGGGTGGTCCGTAGATCAACTATGTGATGATGGTGGGGCTGGAGGAAAGGGGGACCCAAGCATTGTGGAAAATAAAATCATTCCTGCCTGGTGGGATAGGGGGTTATAGGAGAAATTACACTGCTCTCGGAGTGCCTGGCACTGATGGTTACAGCACCTAGAAAAAATCGATACATTTGCACTTGTGTTGATTTCAGGCAGCAAAACAAAGCAATTCCTGGCCAGCTGTCCCCCAAACTGCCAGGAAAATGACATCTTCTCCATTATAGGCCTTGCCACAGGAGCACTCAGCCTCAGTCATTTCTCATCCCTTCTACTGGGGCTTCACCTCCACCAATGGGAGCGCAAGTATAATCCATATTTTTACCTCTTGTGTCATCTAGATCCACCCTGAGCAAGGTGGCTAAAACACCAGTCGATCCGGGAACCCTGCCTACATGAGAGCACCCGTCATTGCTACCACCAGTGGAGCTGAACTTATGGTTGCAACAATCAGATATTTGGGGAGGGGGCTAAATGTACACACAGCAACAGGTGGTTTGTGACAGATTCTTCTACACCCAGGCGGCCGCTATGGAGTCCTGTTCCCCCACCTCACCCTGGCTCTTCTGTTTGTCTTACTTAGCTGTTATGTCTTGTCTTTCCGATTGGGGCAGAGACAGACATAGATTATGTCTGTGTAGCACCTACCATGATGGTCCCCACCAGGGTCTGGCCTTTATCACAAAATAAATGTTAGCACTAGAGCAGACTGGAGAAACTTTGTTGGAGGCATGTTGTGTCAGAGGTTCAAAAAAGAACTAGATACGTTCCTGGAGGCCAGGTTCATCAATGGCTATTAGCCAGGATGGGCAGGGATGGTGTCCTTGGCCTCTGTTTGCTGAAGCTGGGGATGGGAAACGGGGGATGGATCACTGGATGATTCCCTGTTCTGTTCATTCCCTCTGGGGCACCTGGGATTGGCCCCTGTCGGTAGACGGGATACTGGGCTAGATGGACCCTTGGTCTGACCCAGTCTGGCCGCTCTTATTTTCAGAATTAAAAGGCTTTGCAAAATCAGAGCCATTGCACTGGAATTTCATTTTGGAAGAAAACAGGAGGGAAGGGGAGGGAGGGAGCGTTCCCACAATGTCAAAATGGGATGTCCCATTTTGACATTTTCAGAATGAAACTGTCTGATTTTTCATTTGGAAATGGATTTTCATTTTGAATGGTTTTATTTTGCATTAATTTCCATATTATGCCATAATGCACATTTAAACAAAAAAGAGTAAAAATCCAAACAAAACCTTTTGATTGACCCGAAACAATTTTTCCCCCCAGAATTTTCCTTTATGGAGAATTTCAAAATTTTTATTTTCAGTCGGATTTGGAAGGATGCCAGAATTCAAAATCTCTAAATCCTTCATGACACAGGACTTCCATCCTCTACACAGCCCTAGTCGCCATACCATTTGGGTAATATATTTCCACATAGTTCCTTTCAGCATTACAAATACACCCTTCCACCGTCCGCAACGGAGCGATTGCAGCGCCTGGAAGGAGTAACCGCTTATGTGGATGATATCCTGGTACAGTACACGGCTCTAGAAGGAAAACATGATGCAAGACAATCTAGCATATTGAAACTGATCCCGTCTGCAGATCTAAAGCATGGTGACCAGTGTAAATTCTCCAAGGGTGTAAATTGGTGGCTCTCCATTAAGGTCAATGAAGCTGTACAGATTTACGCCAGAAGAGTATTTGGTCCTCGATTTCTCAGGACACCATATAACTGAGCAAGGCGTGTGCCAGGATCCGGGGAAGGTAAAACATTAGACAACTGCAGCCTTCTGAATCCAATCCAGAATTGCAAAGAATCCTATTTTCTAGACAGCTATAAACCCCTTCACAGAAGCCCAGCGCCATTAGAATGAAGCACTGTTACTGGAGCACAACACAAGAATGGCCATTCGGCAGAGTGACGTGCCTCCTGTGATTACCCTCTCTGATGCCCGTAAACCTGCAGCTGCTAAGTGCAGGTGCCAGCGACCCGTCCAGAGTCGCATTTATTGCAAGGTTATGATGGTCATTTGAAGCCAGAGCTCCAGGACACCGGCTGGGGCTCTGATTTGTTGTGCTCAGCTTGAGAACAAGGAGGAAGGTTGCAGTGTCGAGATGTGAAAACCATGCACATTGAGCAGGGGGGTTTTAACCCTGAGATAATAACACCACCATCATTCTAGCTCTTATAATCAGTATCTCCAAAGGGCTTTGCAAAGGAGGTCAGGATCATTATCCCCATTTTACAGATGGGGAAACTGAGGCACAGAAGAGCGACGAGACTACTTGTGCACACTCATCCAGCAGGTAGAGCTGGGAGTAGAACGCAGCTCTTTTGAGCGCCATGCTAGTGGGCTATTCACTAGGCTACAGTGCAAGGGCTTGGATGACATGTACGTGAGAAGCCAGAGGCTGCTTCTCCATGCAGTGTGGCACAGCCATCAGGCAGCATGTGCCTGTCTGTACCCAGTCTTGGTGCCTTTTAGCTGTGACTGAGCTAGGAACATTGCAAATGTTTGAAGCTCTTGCCGGTGACAGAAGAGAGATGAAAACCAGAGTCTAGCTCCCTGTTAGCACAGGTCAGGGGCTCCAGGGAACGCGCTGGTTTCCATACAGGGGCTGGCTGTCTCACCCCAGCCCCACAGGCAACGGGTAAACAAACTCGGGTGGCGTAACCCTCTTTAATGCTGCTGGGAACCTCTGCGTGCAGGTGACGGGCAGCTGCCAGGCTAGCAGGGGTGCCAGCTGCCCAGATCTGAACGCGCACAGCCAGGGAGCAACTCTGGCCTCTGTTCCGGAGCACACCTGGTCTCCAGCCCATTCCTTCCCTCCAGGAGCTCACGGGACAGGGAGAGCTTTCTCCAGGCATCAGCCCTGGGTGGGACGCCGCTGGGTTCCAAGCTGGTGGAGTGAGGGCAGGGGCACCGGGTAGCCCCCATTGCCGCATGAGGGGCACGATGCTCGTAAAGAAACAGAAGTGATTTTTCTTGCTGGGTTTTTCCTCCTGCAGGTGAAGGCGAGCAGCTGCCGTCATGAGGGAGCGCGGCGTTGGGGCCCGGGGGATTCCAGACGGGAAGAACGTGCCAACCCCAGCACATGTGCTCACAGCATGGGGCTATATTTTTACAAGCCACCCCGCAGCGAAAGTTCTTGACGGCGTCTCAGGAGCTGAGAGTGACACCTGCCAGGGCGGGAGACATCCAGATAAAATCAGACTGATCCTTCCGAAGCTGGGGGGAGCCGGCGGGGGTCAGGGGAGCGGCCCCAGCTTCAGCCCGTGCTGAGATCAAAGATCCACCAGGCCCTGGAAAGGGAACAAGAGCGGGTCTGGGAGAATCCCAGGTGCAAGGGGCTGGGGCGGTCAATCACTCACCGATGAGCCTAGACTCCGTGTCAGGCACTCAGCACGTGACTTCGGGGCAGCCGGAGCCAGCCAAACCTTGCACTCCCTGCCTGGAGAGGCATGACGGGAGGATTAAGCGGCGTGTAAGGTGACCCTGGGTTTGATCAGTTGACAAAGGGAGGGGGTGGGCTTCTGCAGACGGACTTCAAGGCGACGTTTCATCTCTCCTCTCGGCCCTCCGTCCATCCCCCTGCAGCTTGCAGACCGTCCCCTCCAGCCTGGGCTGGAGATAGAGGTCACCAGTCTGCAGCTGTACTGGCACTGGCACTGGCCATCGCTGAGAGGCGAGAAAGAGACCTATCTCCCCAGCCAGGACAGGATTGTCCCCTTGGCACCAGAGTCCAGTCCCGGCCAGTATTCGGTGTCCCGAGTGATGGGGCCGCACACATTCCCTGGAGAGGAGGAATGGCTGGATTCATCTGAGAGTCAGCAAATCTCAGGTCCCTCGGCTTGGTTTGATCCCAGCACCCCAGCTGCACCCCCTTAATGTGTAACGTTCTGCAATATTGGCAGCCCCCTCCCGGCAGGGTTCATGGAGGTAGCTTTCATTACAGACAGGTGGGGTTTGGTTGGCAACTTTAGCAGGACACTCCAGAGGGGTGGACCCAATGACAAGGCCCAAAGAGCCCATTTGCCCATGGTTGATGCATGCTATAGTTTAGAGTTTCATGTTCCCAGGCCCAGGGAAAATATTGTTGCTCTTGTTAAACTGGTGATCTGGCTATTGGACAGGTGAGCATGGAAGTCGCTAAGGATTGGGAATGTATAACTGAAAGGGATTTTTTGCATCGAAAAATGCCGATTTTGTCAAGACCCCAAACTTTTCACTGGGAAGGGTCAGGTTTGATGCATTTCTTGTTTCATAATGTGTTTGGAAACAGCATTTTGAAATTGGTCCAGTGTCCCGTTCTGACATTTGCTAAAGAAAACCATCCTGTTCTCCGGTTCAGAATGGCTTTTCCTTCAGAAATTAATTAGAGTACAATATTTATTGTGAGAAAGCAAAAGAAAAATATGGCCAAAATCAAAACAAAACACCTGCATGAACCTGAACGGAAATGTTTTGGGAGATTTTTGTATCATGAACATTTTCGAAAATTCTATTTTTTGTCCCGATTCGAGACAGGAAAAACTTCCAAAAACTTTCTTGGGACCGATAACTCATTTCCCATCCAGCTCTCCTAAGGATGTCCAGATCTGGAGGAATTCAATTTTCAATCATGTTCATGTGACCTCCTCTTCCCTTTGCCCCTGGAAGTCCCTATGAGACAAGATCTTCTCCACACCCATGCTAGCTCCTGTAGAATTAGAGATGGATCCACATTCCCAGATTCTGGTCCTGATCTGGAGCTGAATAACGGTAGGGTGACCAGACAGCAAATGTAGAAAAATTGGGACATGGGGTGGGAGGTAATAGGTGCCTATATAAGAAAAAGTCCCAAATATCGGGACTGTCCCTATAAAATTGGGACAGCTGGTCACCCTAAATAATGGAGAGTGCTTGGATCCAGGGTGTGGCCCATTAAAGATAAGAGGCTGTTTGCAAAGCTCAGGTCTGGAGCTTTCCACCACGCAAAGTCCCAGAGTTAGGGGGGTGTTTGGATACTAGATTTTAGTTCAGGCCCATTTCTAGTTACTTCTGCGTTTCCCGACAGCTTCCACGCCTGATCCTCCCAGAGCTGTTTTGCCGCACGGTTGTAGCACAGTTTCCCTGTCTGTTACGGACAAGATTTGTTTTTTGCTTTGGTTTAAGGATTGCGCTGGCTGAACCTGAGCTATTGGGCAGGCCTCTGCCAGCAAGTACAGTGCCCCTAATGGGCACATAACATGGTTTCCAACCAGGCTAGATTGAAGGGAGCCTGCATTTATGGTTACCATCAGAGACAACCCGTACCTGGTAATAGGGAGGGGCCAGAGTGAGGGCAGCAGCTTCAGCAGATGTTACTGAGCACGCTCAATCCATGAAGCATGCTCAGTCCAAGCCAAGCAGCAATTCATGGGAGGGCGGACACAAGACCCCGGGAGCCCATCCCACACGTCGCGTCTGGTTACCATCTATTCCTAGTTCATCCAGATCTCGAAGGAAGTGTCCCAGCTGTCCCCGTTTTGCTCCAAAGTCTTGAACATGTAAATGCTGTCTAGCGACACAGTTAACTTTCAGTTCATGTTTCTAAAGATCCCCTGGTTTTCCTTTGTGTTACACACTGGAGGGACCCCTTGTAAAATGAATCCACCAACCATTGCTCTCAGAGAAATCTCGACCAGCGAATGAAATGTTGTGGGGTGCAAGGCCTCAGATCAAGACTGCTGCGATAGACACAGTTTTGCACTCCTTGTCCCTTCACAAGAGCGCCAAACACCTGCCTGGGCTCTAGAGACTTGACTACTCTCCGGGTCCCACCACAGGGCAAGGCAGAGTCATGCTAGCAGAGCAGTGCAAGAGGGAAACCGGGATTCACCAGGACTGCTAGTGGGGCACCTTCCACCAGCAGCGAGGCTCAGATCTGCAAAGGAATCCATTGGCGTTGCACGTGGCTGCCAACAAGCCCTCAACATTATGTTGGAGAACTCTTCAGGCCAGGCCAATGACTTGAAAGCCAGGGCATGGCACCACGTAGCAGGTGATGGCTACTATTGACTGGGCTTCATTGAATTCGATCTGCTAGGCTGGATCATTGGCTTCCCAGGGGTGGGCCAGGTACTGCTGGTGAACGCGATGTGAACACTGATCCAATGGCCCCATCAATAGGAGTTAGGTGCCGTAATAACCAGGAGGATCTAGGCCCAAAAGCATGCACACTGTTTCCTCAAAACTGAAGACTAATGGTTAGAAAGGAAGGATTGACCAATGGGTTGGAGCTCTAGTCTAGGTGACCTAGATTCCAGTCTCTGCTCCACCACAAACGTCCTGTATGGATCTCTACAGACCTGACAGAGATGCTTATAGGTTATATGCAAACATCCCCCCCCGCTCTACCCATGTTAAGCCGTTGCTGTGCTTGGTGGTGGTTTCAAGCCCAGCGAGAAGCCCTAGGCTGTATTTGCATTAGCCTTGTTCTTAAAATTGCCCGTGCACTGCCCCTTCCCTCCTATGTGCCTCAGGACAGAGCCAGGAGCTTGTCTGATGAGCCAAGACTACGTGCTGCAGGGAGCTCATGGACTAGCTATAAGTAGCCAGCCCCGACCATGATACATCTGGGCTTAGCTTTGTGCTGCCATTTGATCTCGTGTCCCGTCCCCACAGGGGCTAATCCCTCCCAGCCATCTCCCACTGCGCTTGGCTTCTAGCGCTTCCTCGGGTAACACAAGCCGCCCACTGTGCACGGGGAACAGGAATTGGGGATTAAGCTCTGGAGCCATCTCGGGGACAATAAAGCTGGCCAGCAGCTCTGTCAAACCCAGCCCGGGTGGGAGCGGGGAAAGAGAGAGAGAGCCATCGGCTGGGGAGGGGGCTCCATTCTCTTCGGGGACTTTGCATCAGCTGTGAGAAAGGGTCCCTAGCTCAGGTCTGTGGAGGGGAAAGGGAGTCTCACCTCCAAGCACAAGAGAAAGGCGATTTGAAGAGGCGCCGCTAGAAAGAATCCATAAAGAGCAGACGTAGCTTCTAGTTCAGTCACTAGGGAAGCCCAGTCTAGAGTGCTGCTCCTTCAGCTCCGTGGGCCCCTACCACAGGAGCTAAAGGAGCGCTCCCACAGCGGCAAGCAGTAGTAGGCTCCTTAACCCCTCTAAGGAGACCCAGGGATGGGGGAAGTTTGAAATTACAAAGAACAAGTTGGTGGGTGGGGGAAGGGCATGTTTTCATGACAAAAACGTGTCCTTCCTTTTCCCCAGCCCTGATACCTGCCCCACGTAGTCCACCATCTAAAAACTGCCATCCTGCAAATGGTCCTTCACATGAGTAGCCCCACTGAGGCTTCCAGGGCCAGGGCCAAAATCAGAGACATGCAATATATCCTCAACGTGCATCAAGCCACCGCCTGTAAAACCAGACTTAAAGCAATGCATTCACTGCATCTCCTGGCAAACACTCTGTACCTTTCTAGCATGCTTTGTCCTTGCGTGGGAGTGAGCATTAATAGACCCATTTCACAGAAAGGGAGCAAAAATGAGCTTAAGACACTTATTCACTCTCCATATTCCCTTAATTTGAGGCCAGGATGGCCGCTGAAATCACCTTGAGTAACCTCGGGGCTGCTCTAATGTGTGCCCCATTTCCCATGCACCCTGGGTGGCTTGGGAAGCAGAGAATTGCTGAGCCCAGTGCATTGCGGCTACGCCCCATCCACCAACACCCCTTCCTGCCCCAGACATGCCCCACACATTGCAGGCTGGAGCCGCCCTTACTCAGGGGTCCCAGTTCTACTCCCAGCAAAGCTCCGTGGGCTGCTGAACCAGCCTCTTTGTCTACACTGCTCCTGGCCTGGCCTGGCCTGGGATGGGTGTGTGCTGCAGAGTGTACGGCCTTTGCAAAGCAAGTTCCTTAGGAGGATTATTTGTCCCGGTTACTCTTTCTCTGGCCTCTCCTGACCAGTTAGTGCCCACCAGGGGCTGCCAGATCACCCTCCATCACCTGTTCCACAAAGTCAGTGGCATGACTCCCCACCCTTGGCCTACTCCCTCCCTCCTTCCCCATGCAGCTTGGTGCTCTTCCTGCCCCGCACACCCAGGGAACAGCAGCAGGTCATTGCAGCCGACCCCCGCGGGATGGAAGTGCGCTGCGATTTCCCAGCTCCCCTGTCCGCCACTGCCTCTGGCAGGCTTCTCCAAGGAAGGCGCGGTTCTCCCCGTAAGAGCCCTGCTCGCCGCTCTCTTCCCGTGGGGCACAGGAATGATGGGGTCCAAGGGCATCCCTCTTATTTATGTCTGTTGCATGCCAGCCTCGACTGCCCCCTGCTTGCTGCCTTTCCATCCCCAAACCCACTTCTGCAGGTGCCCAACCCTCCAATAATACAAGCTCCGTTCCGAGAGTTAGGGACTGAAAATGCCCCATAGCAAGGCAGCCTAGTGATGCAGCTGCACTGGGCGACCTGGGTTCTCTTCTCTAATCTGGGCCTTCTTGTCTTTGTTTCCCCTTCCACCCTTTGTCCACTTGGACAAGCTGGGGCAGGGATGTCCCCTCTCCCCGTATGTCAGGGCCCGGGATGTTAGCTGCTTGGTGCCACTGGGATATGAATAATCCTTTAGTCCACCCACCTGCCCTAGCAAGACCCTTCCTTACGTTAGAGTCGTGCTTATCGTTAATTTATTCTGTTTATCATTAGCCACGCAGTGGCACCTACAGACAGCAACTAAGACTGCTCGGTGCTGTACAGACCAGGTGGCCGAAGGGCTCTTTTGTCTCCTGTTTACACCGGGGGAACTGTGGTGGAGAACTGAAGTGACCTGCCTGAGGTCACACAGGGAGTCAGTGGGCAAGCTGGGAATTAGCCGGTGTCTTTAACCACTGGGCCACCCTCCCTCTCGTACGGCCTACACCAAATGCCAGCGGCATATCAGCGCCGTGTTGCATGGGGAAACAGCACGATGGGTTCCAGGGGGAACAAGCAGGCAGCTCCCTTGGTGCTGATTGCTCGCCCATCGCTTGGCATCTGCCATCTCCCAGAGCTCTGCACTGAGCCTCGAAGGCATCCGACCCTATGGACTACAACAATAACGGCATCCAGCCCCCATGGCCCAGCATGCCTGGAGTCAGGGGTGGGGACAGAATAAGCTAGAAACTCCCGCTGAGGCCAAAAGAAAGGCAGCTGCCTGGAGTGAGCTGGACAGGTAGTTTGCTGGACCAGTGACAAATGGTGCAGCCCCTCAGTGCGGGGGGGACAGGCTGACCCCAGACAAAGAGACTAGGTTTAGTTTCGGGCTGTGCTTGGGACACGTGAGAGATGAGGAGCAGCCCAGGACTTCTGGATTAACCACCCCTCGTTACTCAGGGCGTCTTTGCACACCTGCGCTATCTACCACTTGGCAGTGCGAGCCCTGCATAGACCAGCGTCCAGAGGGGCACAGATGTGACCAGGCACTGGCCACAGAGAGCCAGCCGAGACCTCCAGGCCAGGGAGCCAGGTGAGGACTTGCACCACTCAGAGGACCCTTTTCTTTTCCCGTAAGCCAGTCAACGTTCAGAGTGCTGCAGTGCTATCTCCAGACTCATTCTCAGTGGCCCACCTGCTGGGGAAAAGCCCCACAGGGAGCTGGGAGGAGTTGTGAGTGGCGGGGGCTTGCGTGATTTGTTAATGTTTAGTATTTGTTAGTTAACTTTGACCCTTTCCATCCCCAAATCCTATTTTCCTGCTCCCCATAAAGTCCCCTGCTGTCATCCTGTTATTTTTGAGTGTGTCATTCCTTGACTGGGGCTTGTGTTGATGAACTTTAGTGGTTCTGGTATACTGGGTTTGGTCCTTCTTTACAGTAGGGGTAGCATTATTCATTTTCCCAAGGGACAGCACCCCTATGTCACGGGCACAGTGAGGGGTCACCTTGGGTGGAGGTACCAGGCATCACAAAAAAGAACCTCCGAGCCAACCCATATGAAGAGAGGGGAGAAGTACCTCCAAGCAGCAAGCGCCTCAGGGAAGGGATTACAGCCCACCAAACAAGGGTTCAGATGGGATGAACAGTGTGGGCTAGATCTCAGGAAAGACCTCCTGCCATCAAGAGAGTACCACATCAAGCGGGTGTTGAACTGAGGCAGGAATGACTAGATACAATACACACTTTAAGAACTAGAGGGAGTTTAGGGATGGATTCTGGGAAGAAGAGGAAACACTAACAACATGTACATTTCATTTCCACAGTTGGTTTAAATAAGGAACCCAGTTTAATCCCATTGTTGGAGTGTTTGGTGTACAGCACAAAATTAGCATCAGCAATTTTATGCACACTAATAAATTTAAGCCATTACTCCCTCCATCTGTAGCTTCATTCGTACGGTTTAAGAGTCAAAGCAATTTCTAGGGCTCGGTAATTTACTCAAAGGGATGCAAATAGAAACTGCCTGAAGGCCCCGGAAGATGGTCTTTTAAGCTTTCCCTCCTCCCCTGCATCCCACCCTAAGTCAGCATGAGGCTCCGGGTCTGGGATGCAAACTCCAATCTTGGGCTGACGCTGCTTATGAATTGTAATCGCCAGCAATATCCTACGTCCCAAGGCCTCTGCAAAGGAAGGCAAGCATCGCTAGCCCCAGTGTACTGCGGGGGAAACCTTGGCACGGAACAGGGCCAAGACTTGTCCCAGGTCACTCAGTGAGAAGGTGGCCGAGTTGGGAATGGAACCCACTTCCCTGTTCTAAACCCTCGTCAAGGTGACGCAGAGAAGGTGCCTCTGCGGAGGCAGCGATAGCAGTGGCAGCTGCGAGGAAGGACAGACTCTTTTATAGTTCTTCACTCCCCTTGGAGGCGTGGGACGTTCTTCACAATGGGACACCTGTCACTCTCTCAGTGGTGATCACGCTGAATTCCAGGCATTGGCAGCTATAAACCATAGAATCATAGATTAGGATTAGAAGAGGTCTCAGGAGGTATCTAATGCAACCCCTTGCTCAAAGCAGGACCAACCCCAACTAAATCATCCCAGCCAGGGCTTTGCCAAGCCAGGATGTCATATACAGCCCACGTATAGACGCACAGTACCTGCATTTCATCCTGCTCCCATTGACGTCAATGGAAAAACTCCCATTGATTCCAGTGGGTGTTGAATTGAGCCCTGCGTGTGTGTATATTATCTATGGTTTATTTCTCCTCCCAATCACCCCTCTCTCCCTGCTGCTTTGGGAGAGTTTGATACAAGTTTAGAGAACTTTTTTGCTCCATTGTTTGTTCAGAAGCTAAAGCGGAACAGCAAAAATGTCAGAAGGAAGCCAGACCCTGGAGATTCTCTGGCCATATTCACAGACACAGGCCATCCAGCTAAGATCTGGATAAGCACCCGAATCATTCTGACAGGGCAGGGGCTTGGTAGGAGGTCAGAAGAGACAAGCAACCCTACATAGACTTGGCACTAGACCCTCAGCTGGCGTCAATCCACTTGAAGTCAACAGAGCTATACGATTTACACCCGCTGATGATTTGGCCCCCACTGGCTCAGCTGGGATGAGCACCTAGGTGTTTGATCCCAGCCTTATTCCAAACCATCACAGTTTCAGAACTGGGCTAGAAATGTCCAAGAGGATAATTTCCATACGTCCACTTCCAGTCCCAGCTGTTAGAAACAGGAAAGGGCAGAGAGAGAGAGAGAATTCCTCTTTCCCCAGCCACTGGTTAGCGCAGGGAAGCAGGGTCTAAGCCGTATTAACCAGGAATACGGAAGAGCCACCCAGATGTCTGACATGGAATGCACGATGGTCCTCTTGATGAAGGCAAATTGGCAGGGCCGGACATGTACAAAGTGTCACCTGGTTTCCATTCGATCAGAAAAGGCAAAGGGTCCTGGAACTGCTAAGTGAAAGAGAGCTGAACAGAACCGAAGGACATGCTCATCGGAGGATGGGTGAAGGTGACAAGAATGAACTTCTAAAACTGAGACGGGATGTTTTTCTAAAAGCTCTGCTCTGGGAATTATTTTGGGGCTGATCTCTGGCCGGTGCTACAACAGGGCAAACGGGATGATCACAATGGTCTCTTCTGGCCTTGGAATGTATAAATAAACACCACTAGATGCTATAGTGAGAGCAAAGGGGAAGTATGGATGGTACCATTGGCCTAAGATTCAGATCCTGTGTTAAGTGTTCTGCTTGCAACAAGGTAAACTGAACAGAGCCCAAAGGGAAGGTCTGTAGCACAAACCCCCATAGAAAGCCCCTAGGATGGAAAAGAAGCCGATAATCCTGACTGATGATGCCAAAGGAAGTTGCCCAGGTTAAACACAAAGGATGGTTGTTGCCGTCTAGGTGGGGTACAAAGGGCCTGGTGTAATCGACACATGGCCTTGGAAGAGGACTGGTTGTAAGTGGCTGAGCAGTGGAGGACGAGAAGCAGAAACTTGGGAGCAAGGGAATGATCTCTGCCAGAGAGTTTTTGGGGGACAGCACCATGCCTGGGTTGAGCAACCCGCTGTGCTAAAGGAAGGAAACAACTCTGCATCACACTGATGTTATGCACACCAAGGCCCCCTAGTGTGCTAGAGCCACTCAGATTCTGAGCTCAGTTACGCTGGTGTAAATCTGGAATAAATCCAGTAGCTCCACTGATTTCCCTGGGAGATTCGCACTAGCTAAAGATCTGACCCCACAGAGTTACACCAGTGTCGTAGAGCACAATCAGACCCAGGAGGTCAAATTCAGCCCCAGGGCAGATGGGGTGCAACTTACCTGATGCCAATGTCACTGCACTTGCTTAATCCAGGGCTGGATCTGGCCCCTGTGGTTTGTAACTTCCTGCCACCATTTTTCCTCCCCTTTCTTGACACAAATGATTTGGCTCTTTCTATTAACGTGTTTTCTTTTCCCCAGCAAATAGATTGCAGGCGCCAGGGAAAAAAGCAGGCAAGCGCCGTGGTGATATGTGTCCCTTGATCAAAGTCGGAGTTTGATGCATCCTCCGTTATTTCCACTGCCACGTTTTCCCCTTCTGTGTACCAGCTAATAGAGTTGTTATCCCTGTTAGTTTAAGGGCCGTTCGAATTCTATTAGAATATTAAATTATCCAGTGTTGTGCTGCTGGCAACAGCCGGCACAGGCGGCTTTATGTTAGCCTGACAGATAAGCTGTCATTCCCCGTCTAAGTTAGCTACATTTAAAAGCCAACATCTTTGTTTTATCAGCAGGGCGGGAGGGGCGAGGGATCGGGACGGAGCAGGGAGCCAGCACTCTCTCTTCTCTTCCCTGATGTTCCCCGTTCCAACGGGAGGCACAAATCACCAGCCGCTGACAGGCTGCTCCAACCTTTTCTGTGGCAGGTTTGTAAATGTGTCTTCCTTGCGTTTGATCTTCAGATTGTTCCCTTTATTGCATTTGTCATGGCGGAGATGAAAGTCCCCCCAGCGTGCCAGCCCGCAAATCAGGGCCTTGAAAACAGCCTGCGGATTTGAACAGGGGAAGGCCAGGGCTCTGTTGCTCTGTGCAGAGACTGTGGGGGAAATGCAGGCACTTACCCCAAAGCCAGAGTAGGCCCTGCCCCCTCTGGAGCGTTCAGGCAACACCATCGATTCTGGTGGCACCGTCATAAGAACGGCCCGACTGGGTCAGACCACAGGTCCATCTAGCCCAGTGTCCTGTCTACCGACCGTGGCCAATGCCAGGTGCCCTGGAGTGAATGAACAGGACAGGGAATCAGCCAGTGATCCATCCCCTGTCACCCACTCCCAGCTTCTGGCAAACAGGGCTAGGGGAACCAGGTGTTGACACCCGTGCCAGTTTCCCTGCTAAGCCACCGCCATGACGGTTGTTCCCACCTGGCCATAATGCTCATAACTGCGGGAACAAAAGCTTTTCCCTTTGCAATCGCTCCATGTTAGCCTGTGATCTTCTCAGCGCTCAAGGGGCAGGCATGGGTGGGTGGCAGGTGAGAGACCTCCCACAGATACCCACTGTGCAGTTAAAGGGACCACTTCCAAAAGAGAGCAAGCAGTGGGGTGGAGGAGTCAGTAGGGGGGTGCTCTTCCCTCGGCATGGTCACACGGCCTCAAGTGGCAACGAATCTCTGGCCTTCCACCCTAGGCAGCTAGATCACCTTTTCCCATATTCCTGAGATCAGACACTGGCTTTGATTAGATCCTGCTAGAGTGGGAAGGGGGAGGACACCACGCGCCATCACTGTTGCCAAAGAATGGCCAGCCTGAATTTTAGGGCAGGTGTCACTTCCACTGAAGTTGTTGTTCAGTCTTAGTGCACTTGTCCAAATTGTGATAGCTCCACACGCTGACCCATTGTGCAGCCTCTCTGCTGACAGGGATATTCACACGTGCTCCCCGGACCCCTGGGGGTCCGCAGACTACGTCTAAGGGGTCTGTGAAAGGTTGTTGTTACTACTGATAGCAGTCCGTTGTTATTCTCAATCCACTATCGCTCTATGCCAGTACCCACATATCTATCTACCTGGCTACCTCACCATGGTGTCTGAATTCCCACCCTGACCCGCACTCTGCTAACTTACACAGAAAAGTGCCTTTCGGACAGATGTTTACAGAGTTTAATCTGATGTCAGATTACAGGGGGGGGTTGAATTGATTTGGACTCATTTTACATATTTGCAGCCAATTAAAGCCATTATTTATTATTATTATTATTATTATTATTATTTTATTTTATTATCTGTATTGTGTTAGAGCCAAGAGACCTCAAGTGAGACCAGGGCCCCACGGTGCCTGTGCTGAGAGAGACCCTGTACTGAAGCAGTTACTGTTTAAATAGCATGACAAACTGAAGGTGAGCGACGGGACGTCTGTCAGAACCATCTGACAGGTGGGGAAATGAGGCATCAGAGAGACTAAGGATCAGAAATGGGGGCCCAGCAGCTGGGGTGCTATCCTGGAATGTGGGGAGAACCAGCTTCAATTCTCTTCTCAGTTTCCCATCTGTAAAATGGAATCGCTCACTGGAGTGCGATAGAGCTGAAAGGCTGTGAGCTGCTCAGAGGACGGGGACGGGGGCCGTATAAGTAACTAAGGCAGACTTGCCCAAAGCCCCAGCGCTGCAGGACTGCTGAACTCCTGAGGGACCTTGGCAGAGCTGAGACTTTCCACAGTGGAGTTTCAACACTCTGCGTTGACAATGCTCGTAGTTCTGAATTCTGCCACAGTCGCTCCAGATAGGGGATAGGCCAGTGCCAGCCACACTAGATCCAGATCCGATATGAATCCAGAGCTCAAGGGTGTTCAGAGTCTGGGTTCAGCATCTCACACGCTGCTCCCATGTCATGCCAGCCTGGAATGCAAGGCTCCCACACTGCGAGTGTTTGGGGCATGGGTAGGACCTGCAGGATTTCGTAACTAGGCACAAATCTTGCGTCAAACCTAGAACAATTGATCCTTGCATGTCTCATCTCATCCACGCACCATCACAGTTGATATGAGCTGGATAGAATCCCAGTCACTCTCCCAGTATTGGTCAAAGACTCCGCTGATTAGCTACGGACCAGAGATCAGCCTCTTCCTGTCCCCTCGGCACATCTAGACTGTAAAACCCCCATATAAGACACGCCAGCACAGTATGGAAATCACCTATGCCTTATACAGGAGTGCAGGGCTGCTCTTGATTCTGTCACCAGACAGTATAAGGTCAGAGAGCTGCAATTCATACAGTGTATTCAGTGGAAACAGGAAGAGTTAAAGGTTAATAGATGAACCTTACAAAGGAATTTCCTCCCTTTAAATGCTTGTCGCCTTCTGATCCCTTTAGACAGCTGACATTTTACTGCTGAGCAAATCATTATGTGCAGCCTTGGCTGTATCATAACCTACCAAATTCTGTGTGTGATTCCTGATGGGTAATCGGCCAGATGTGTGTGTCTTGCCGCAGAGTTACTGCATCTTCAAATATACCAGGCCAGTACAGCACCCAGTTAACACTGCAATGACAATGGCTTTATTCCACACAACGAGATGTCTCTGCTTGCATTGCATAGAGTTATATGTTGTAAAAACAAGGGTCATGTGCCACATTGCGCTAAATTCTAATGCACAACTTTCACGGGCCTCGAAAGGGATTTTGTGCAGGGATTAAGAGCTGTCTATTGTTCCAGTTGATGGGCATCAGACCCGTATCTTGCCGGTTAACAGCTAAGCATCGATACAGAGGCTTTACAGAGGTGGTAATGGCCAGTGGCTTGAATGATCATTCCCTCTTCTCTCTTAGTCATTGCTTGGCTGCTGCTGACTGGAGCCGGCACATTTGTTGGGCTGCTGGACAGAGTTCCAATCTTCAGCTCCCCACCAGTGTCTGGCGGTGGTTTATTGGCACAATCCAGCCCTGAGCTGGGTGTGAAATTAGGCAGCACAATTCCTCCCAGGGCCACCTGCAAAAATCCTATGGGTTCACTGCAAGTGCTCAACCCCCTCGCTGCACCCCACTGGTGCGCTATTCAGTTTACCCTGGACTCCATTGCTGAGGGGCAGGCAGGTCCCCCAAATGCTAGGACAGCCTAGCCCATTTCAAAAGAACATAAGAGCGGCCATACTGGGTCAGACCAAAGGTCCATCCAGCCCAGTATCCTGTCTACTGACAGTGGCCAATGCCAGGTGCCCCAGAGTGAGTGAACCGAACAGGTAAAGATCAAGTGATCTCTCTCCTGCCATCTATCATCCCCCTCTCACAAACAGAGACTAGAGACACCATTCCTTACCCAGCCTGGCTAATAGCCATTAATAGACTTAACCTCCAGGAATGTATCCAGTTCTCTTTCCAGGCCTTGTTCCATTCCTTAATGGGCAGGTTTCCAGTCAGCCTGTCTGAGACCTGTAGCTTATGTTCCGTGACAGAGACAGGGCCATGTACATGTACAACACAGGGGTTAGAGTATGGACTGCGTTCAGCTCCCAGTTACACCAATATAAATCCAGAGTCACTCCAGTGCAGCCAATGCAGGTCTACACTGGTGTAATTTGTATCCACAATTGAAGCTGTGTGATCGGCCACCTGGCTCGCATGGCATTCTCCCTGTTACCTGACCAGGTGAGCCAGCCTTCACAAACAGCATCTCCGTAGCAGATTCGGCTAATCTAGTTTTGTGATTAAACTAAACTGCACCAAGAATTCGTGAATAAACAGAGCTGGGAAGAAGGTCAGAGCGAAATCCTATTTAGAATTTGCTGGATCACGTAGAATCATTTTCCTCCCATTCTGCTTAGCTCCACTCCTACAAGTGATATCACACACCCCTTTCGGGGGACAACCCCTTTTCCACTGAGTCTATCTAACTTGAGTCACTAACGCCATCTCCAATCTAGCACATATGCTCAGCAATTCTCCATCTTCTCCTAAACGGCTGCCAACATCAGTGTCATCTGTTAACATCTGGAGACATTTATCCTTCACGCACAGCTCCTGTCCCCAGACTGTCATTTCCCAGGCAGTAATTAAAGTGGGGACCTGGCCAGAGTTGCCTCCATTTTTGAGGAGGGGTCAGTTTCTGACTCAGTTCCATAAAGAGTTTGGAGCCAGCGACGAAGTTTGGAGCCAGCCCCAAACTGCTCAAAAATGTCAATCCAACATCAGCAGCACCTCTTATTTCCCTTCTACTCCTTCTCCAAGGCCAAAGTGCAACTCCGGACCAGCTGGCAGTGACCAGGAAAAGCCACAGTGACGTTGACCGCCATGGGTCCTGCTTCCTTAAACAAGACCTTTGTGGCGAAGAGCACAGAGGACAGTTTGTGCTGTCTGCCTGCCTTCCCAGTAATGGCGCTATGTAAATTTTGAAATACGGCCCTTTTTTACGATTCTGGGATGAGAGGTGGGTTTCCTGCCTCTATCTGTCTCGCTCATACACATTCATAACATTCAAATTTATAATGTAATCTTACTTGCCGTTCCATATTTATGAGAAGTTTTGATGGGTGTTTCTTTATGTGATAATATCAGGCGGAATGCTAACCCATTGCCTCAAACCACTGTAAAGTCGTTTTCTTACATAATTGACATCGGCATATTCTTTCATTATACAAGATTTAGCATGCATCTGCTCCACCATTGCATGGCAATAGATGACTTTTTCCAGAGCCTCCTATTATCAATTCAAATTAGCCCCATTTCCCGAAGCTACTGTATGGATTTTACAGTTGACAGTAAGGGAAAAACACAGGAGCATAATGAGTCTCTTAAATTATTCAGGGCTAGTTAAACCCAGTTCGGTCTGAACTGGAGGGTGAGCAAAGGAGATGGGAAGAAGGAGAAGAAACCGCTCTCCTCCCCCAATTCATCAGTTATAAAATGCAGCCATCTTTACAGTGAGTTATGGGGCTTGCCACATGCAAAAGATCTGGACGTCTTTAATCAAAGAGAAAAGTCTGTCATATTACAGCGCAGTCATTTTCGTTAGCGGGAGGCTAAGCAGAAAAGTTGGTGAAGAGACGGAGGTTTATCTTTATTTTTGATCTTTCCAACTTTTCTGCCCCACCCATTTTCCTTTCCAAACTGCCTCTTCCCAACAAAACCTCACCCCACCCCCCCACCCCCGTATCCCTCCATCGCTGCATCTGCCTTCCATGCCGACTGCACAGTGGGAGTGCTTAGAATCATAAGGGGGACGGTCAGGTAACCACCATTTTGTTTCTGCAGCTCCTGCCTTTGGTTACGATTGATTCCCAGAACCCCGTTGGGGAATAGAAAGAGAAAGAACCTATGGGGGTGGGGAGAGAGGGAGGGACGGATAGATTAGATAGACGTGGATAGGAACAGGTGGATGGACAGGTGAGTAGATAGATGTGTATGGGAATGGATGGTTGGACGGACAGACAGATGGATGGACAGCCAGATGGTGTCCATATGGGGTTGGAGAGAGATGTTTGAATATCTAATCTAGGAGGAAATAAAGGGAAGAGGTTACAGAGTGTGTATCTGGGACACTAGAGGCAGAGGGTCACTGATTAGTTTGTCACTATCGCAGGTGAAAAGTGACCTTGCTGGACATGACCATCCACTGAATCACAGACATTAGACAGGTGAGCCTTTGAATGTCCTATCTAGACCATCCCTGCTCAGCTGGGCTGGACTGTTTATTTTCCAGTGCTTTCCCCATTCTAATTTTAAATGCCTCGACAATGGGACTCGATGCCAGATCACTGGGTGGAGTTCTCTGGCTGTGTTAAGCAGCAAGTCAGACAAGAGGGTCAGACTGGGTCTCTTCTGGCCTTGACATCCGTGGGCCTGGCTCTCCATTACCCTGCACCTTCTGTGGTCGTTCTGGTGTAATAACCCTTTACTCCCACTTTGCACTGGAGTAAACGACTACACAAGGTGCAGGCCAACGGAGAACCAGATTGTCTATGCAGCTGTGGAGCTCCTGCCATCTCCTTCCGAGCCTGTTCTATAATCTAACCCATCCCCTCCTCGGAAAACGATTCTGGGCCTTGTACAGGGTCAAGAACATTGCTGGAATAATAATAATTAATATCCTTGTCGTCTGGCCTATATTTTTCTTTTGCTGAATTCCCAAAGGCAAACAAACTCAAAGCAACCTTTACCCATCCAGACCTGGTGGGCTTGGCAATAATAAGCCAGAGAAACCCTCCAGTGACTCCAGCTTTGAACGGAGTAACATGGGGTTGAATTACAAGAAATGTTTCTAGAAAGAGGAGAAGTGAAGCTCACAGGGCAGGACAATGGCAGAATCAGGATTAGGCGACCCGATTCCTGTCCAGTAGGCCACGCTGCCGTCTAAGACTATGCACGGGTGACCGCAGAGACTGCCCAGGCAGTGGGAAGCCCGTTCTTTCATGCGTGGTGGCAGTTACCATCAGACTCTGCTTCCATTTGCTCCTCCGTCAGCCTTCGCGCCAATGGTAGCAGCGCTCTGCTGAATCGTTCCCTTGGCTTTCTTCGTGGGGCAGTACGGGAGCTTTGTAACTTACCAGACGCACAAAGTCCCCTGATTCTCAAATTCCCGAAGCTTGGCCATGGTGGATCTTTTCAGGAAATCCCCCTCACAGGGCGCAGTCTCTGCATAGTTTATCCGCAGCTGTTTTGCCTGATTTATTGACTGTGGCTTTGGCTTGTGCACAAGTAGCAAAGTGGTCAGTTATCCCTAAGACTTATCCAGAGGCCCCTGCCTGGCTAATCACTAATGCCCTGAGTCAGCAAATCACTTAGGCACCTGTTCATTTCCACGCACATGGGCTAGGTCCTTTGAAGTCAATAGGAATTAATGGGACAAAATTAAAAATAAAAATTAAAATTAAAATTAAAAATTAAAATTAAAAATTAAAATTAAGCATGTGCTTAAATGTCATGATAAATCAGGGCCCATATACAGGTCATCGATGGAGAGGAACAGTGGTGGGAGGGATTCCATTGCTAAGGGAAACCCCAATTGCTGCCCTGTCAGGGGCGAGAGATCTAGCCCATGGCTCATCTGCGGCTCAGGCTTCCTCCCTCAGTCATGTTCCCCACCCGCCTCCGTCTCTGAGGGGTCACATATCCCATCACACTGTCCATCAGTGACCTCTCCATCAGCACGAGATGTTGCCTCCTGGAGCTTCATACCAGCTTGGCCCCCAGCATGAACGGGGTTGATTCTAGGGCCACAGCTGAGCTGTGCGAGCCGTTGCACACGGGCTGTTTTTCCAACGTGTATTGGAGAGGATGCCGTTCCCATAAGCAATTGAATGGTTAGTTCTGTGTTAAGCCTCCGTGTCCCCAGCGAGTGAATCCATGTCCTGTGTAGCTACAGTTTTAAGACCAGGCCGCCTTTGGAGATTCTCTTAGGTTGGGCGGCTCAAGGAGCACACGAAGAACAAACACAGTGGCCGCACACATAGTCACAAGTAATTTAGTCTCTCTGATAAGTTACACTCACACGTACATCAGTACAAAACCTGAGAGAGCTCATGCAACAGCCAGGGCTGTATTCATCCTCACACACCCAAAGATATCAACGAGCTGGGTGGATCTCTCAACAGGTGGTCATGGAGAGAGGGATGTTTCCAGATGGGGTCTTCCCACGAGTCTTGCCAACCTATCTGTACCAAGAACCCTCTTATGACTACGTCCACCACCTTAGGCATATGCCGAAGCATTCCCACCTCCTTTTCCTTGGGGTGCCCCGCTTTTCAGAGGTTGTTCTCTTCTGATGAGCAGCAGTATACACATGTTCCCATGGTAACCTGCGGTGAGAGCAGAACTTCCCATGATGTTATAGTCAGGTGTCTGGCAGCCTACATGGGCACATTGCAGCATATTTTCCCTGACATCACGTACTGGTATCTTCTTTACAGTAATCTTGTAACTTTACCGGTACAGGGTTATTCCTGGGTCACTTCTTATGTCAATCATCCGTAGGCCTGAGGCCTAGTATGGCTAACCTGAAATCTTACAGGCCTCAACTTGTAGGTCTTGCATTATAGCCTTACTTTATTTATATAACTAATAGACACTCATCAGCACTACGCCTATGAGCCTATTCTACCTATTCCCATATCTACCACTTAAATCTATTCCTCACAGACTGAGTACATATGAGATAACATATGGGTTAGCCATGACAATAGATAAGATGAACTAACTGGCTACAGGAGTGATGTGGGGTTAGGGA
The DNA here is from genome assembly GCA_007922305.1 of Dermatemys mawii. Lineage (NCBI taxonomy): Eukaryota > Metazoa > Chordata > Testudines > Dermatemydidae > Dermatemys > Dermatemys mawii. The sequence continues at coordinate 9,953,681 of ML677382.1, forward strand.
AGAGAGAGACCATCTGTTCTGGTATTGGCCTGAATCTGTGCAGGGCCTGACGAAACTGATATCCTAGACTCATGCTCAAAGCAATGTTAAAAGGAGTGTTTTGCTCAAAAGGGAAATGAAAATGGGAGGTGAAGTTGTCATGTGGCTTGAAAATTGGCTAAAGTGCAATGTATGGACTGGGTGGGAAGCATCTAATGGGGAACCATGGGGTGCAATGTTAGGATCAGTCTTAATTAGCATCGTCATTAATGAGCTGGAAGAGGGTCTTCATTAAAGAAATCTGCAGATGATAGTGAATAGGGAGGCGTCACCCAAACCAGACGGGACAGAGAAATAAAATCAAAAGATTTAGCTCCCACGCCTGCTGGAGTCTTTCCCTCGACTCCAATGGGAGTTGGATGGAGCCCATAGAAACATGGGTAGGAAATAAACTGCGAGTCAGCTTGAGACAATATCACAGCCAAGCAGAAATGAATTCATGGCGAGATACGGATGCAGAGGAGGCCAATACAATTTTGTGCTATATATACAATTGTCTTGTGTAGTGGCTTAGTGAGGTAACTGTCCCAGACTTTATTGATGGCTCGGGTGCAACTGCACTGGAATACTGTGTCCCGTTCCAGACCTGTTACCAGAAAGATGTCGACACAACTGGAAAAAGTTTGGAGAAGAACTAGGGAAATGACCAGGGATTTACCAGGAAAGATTAAAAGAGCTAAATACGCCTGGCTTACCTTAATGATGACTCAGAATGAACACGACAGTATGTAAAGGATATTACCATCGAGCAGGGAGAGAAATCATTGTGTGTGTGACGAACAGGATGGAACAAAGGAAGGGGAAACAGAGGCTGAATTTCAGGAAGGCTTCCTGAGAATGAGGCCTGTTAGGAAGTTGCTCAGTCTCCCAAGATATGTGGTGGACGTGACGTGGGACATTTAAAAGTAGACAGGACACTCTGCTGGAGAATACACAATAGGGACAAAACCTGTCTGGGCCGAGCAATAGCCAGGATGATCTCACAGGTCTTTTTTCCATGCGAGTCACAGAGCCCCATGGACACCCGGCCCGACCCTGCACAATAACACGGATGAGAAAATCCATTGTAAAAAACCTGTGGACGTGGAAGTGAATGAAGCTGATGCCGTCTGGGACATGGAGAGTTGCTGCTTTGCACACTTTCTCCTTAACCTCCTTGCCAATGCCCCTCAGTCTCGATCCGCAGCCCGCTCCACTATTCCAGTCCTTTGTCCTCCCGCCTCACCCATTCCTCTGGCTTTGCAAATGCACTTCAGGCCTGACTGCCAACCCCTCTAGCCCAGCCCTGGGCTCCAAACTGCAGCTCTGCTGACGCCCCTCACTCCCAACTTGCAGTCCCCTGCTAGCACAGCCCTGGGTTCCCTCCTGGCCCCCACAGATCTGCGGATGCCCCCCTGTGCCAGCCTGCAGCCTCCTGCTATGCCAGCCCTGGGCCTCTCCAGGCAGAGGATGCCAATCAAGCTACACTGTGTGCGGGGATTTTTGTGAGCCAGAGACCTGCGCTGGGAGCAAGCCACCAAGACAGTGACCCCGCCCCCTGTCCCGTGCCACCTGACAGCCTCCTGAGTGTATTTGGTGCATCAATTTTCCAGTGCCTCCTCCTGGTGTCAGTTAAAAGGTCACATCGGGTGACACAGGCATCGGGATGTGCCAATAGCTCACGCTACCCTTGTCCCCGTCCCTGCCCCTGCCAGTGGAGTAAGCAGCTGACTGTTGATCGGCGTGGGGGCAGGGAGGAGCACTGAGTTGATCAGGGCAAGGGGGGGTTATCACACAAACCCCGAGGGGCTCAGCCCTCTGCTGCCAGATGCGGGATGGAGCCGGTGTTACCCCGGATAATCTGGGCTCCCTAATCACATCTCCTTCCCAGTTGCATATGGCAGAGGTGACGGGGCCCCTCCTATTACCCCCCTGCATCCTCAGCGTGCTGCAAACAGACAGCACTTCCCACAACCACCAGCCCCCACCCCCACCCCCAGTCGCCCCTTCATCCGCCACCCCACCCCCCGCAGCGGATCGGTTACATGGGGGCGGTAAGCCCTAGCAGGCGGAGGGGGGGATGGGAAGGGGAGCCGGCGATCAGAGCTGAAGGTGGCGAGCGGTGTGGGGCGGGGGGGACGATGATGTATTTCCCAGGGCCTGCACTTTTCCGGAATCAAAGAATCCTTCCAACTGATCGGATTTACCCAAAGTAACGTGCATCCGGGCTGAGGGCGGGGGGGTTCTCCTCAGGGCAACAGCTGGGAACAGGCCTAAATATGATTAATTAACGCTGTTAAAAAAAAATCCACAGATGCAATTAAGATTTATGGGTGCGAGCGGGTGAGAAGATTCAGGAGAGAGGCGAAGGAAGGGATGGGGGAAGGGGAAAGAAGAATGGCCGATTAGGACGTAATGCTTCTTCACGCTACGAGGTGCAGACAAAGGGGCGCTGGCCTGCCATCGCACTAGGCCTGGCGAGAGCAGGTGGGCGGAGGGCTGGGTGGGGGGATCTGGTAGTTCTGAGGATCGGCGCCTGAGCAGGGGGCCATTGGAAGGATGTGCTGGCATGATTTACAGGGACGGCCTGCGGTCTGACCAGCACCACCAGCCATTTTGTTAGCTGGACCTCGACAGCAGGGGAGAACGAGAAGCGCAGGCTGCTCACAGGCCTGTTGTTTTGAGAACCGGGCCCCACTACAACCTGGAGCTGGGGCGTCACTTGCTGTGGGACAAGGAAGGCAGAAGCAAGGTGGGAAGCCATTGCCCGCAGCAAAGGAGTGGAGGGAACTAGGAGAGACTAGGGCAGGTACGTGTGGAGAGGCAGAGTCACGAAGGGCCTCAGAGGTGGTCACGAGAAGCCTGGCAGTGACGTTGTGGAGAAGAAGGAGATGGTGGGGGGATTCCAAGAGTGGGTGACACGGGCAAAGCGACGGGCAAGGCCCTAGCGGCTGCCTCTAGTCCCAACTGGAGGGGAACGGCCAGGGTGCTGGGGGAGAGGAGGAGGTTTCACTTCACTGTGGGATAGTGCATGGCCAGGGGCTGGATTAATGACATCTGCAGATGGCCAGGGGGTGAGAGCAGGCTAAGAGGGACAGCTGAGAGGCCTGTGGGGTAGGATGGATGGTGATGGGTCCAGTGGTGCCCAAGGATGTGAGGAGAGGAGAGAGCTTGGGAGCAACATAAGAACATAAGAGTGGCCAGACTGGATCAGACCAACGGTGCATCCAGCCCAGTGTCCTGTCTTATGACTGTGGCCAATGCCAGGTGCCCCGGAGGGAATGAACAGACAAGGGAATCATCCCTGTTGCGGGAGTTTAGTTTTGGCCACGCTGTGAAGTTTCGGGAGGCAGGGCAGATACAGGGGACTCCGGAGCCTGGCTGCAGATCTAAATCGTCAGCAAAGAGGTGGCAGCTCAGGCCACGTGAGCTCCTCCAGAGAGGGGTTCTCTGAGGAAAGCCCAAATCGGAGACAGTAAGAGGAGACGCGGCGGACCAGGCCGCTCTTCCCCTACTAAGTTATCAGCACAGCTGGGTTTTCACTCTGGCAGGTTGCTTTATCTCTCTCTAGTCCCTGACATCGTCAGCAGTTTTCCAGCTGTCTTTTCTCTCTAGAGCTAAATCCAGGGCATCAGCAGGAAAATGGGAAGAGAACGCACCTCTGCAGGCTGTTAAATTGCATGCCTGTAGTGAAGCTCGCCATCCTCACCGGCATTGTCCTCGCCCCCTGCCGCCATGGACTCTCTGAAATGTGCCTCCCAAGCAAAGGGAAAAAAACTTGTCGGAAAAGGTGCCAGCCCCTGTTGGATGAATCACTGTGGCAGAAAGGTTATTAGGAGGAAGCAGAGTGCCTACAGGGAATGGAAAAGGGATTGATCAGCGAAGACAGCTACATTACAACCAGTCGGAATAAAGCGAAACTTGCTAAACGTCGAGCAGAATTAGCTCTTGCCGAGGAAATGAAAATAAATAAGAAGAGGTTTTTTAGCTATAGAGCCAAAACGAGACTAAGGAAGGATGGGGTAGGGCTGCCGTGCATGGGAAGGAGATTGAAAATAATCTAGGTATGGCCCCAAAACTCAATGCACATTTTACCTTGGTTTTCTGTAAGGGGGATAATATGGACCATGGGCATGAAGGAAAATGGCTGATGGAAATGAGGATCTAGAAATGCAAAACACCACATCGGAAGTGGAAGAAAAACTCAATGAGTTCAAATCAGGGGGACCGCATAATACTGAACAAACTGGCACATGAGATTGCTAGTTCAGTAGCATGGATTTTTAATAACTCTAGATGTTTAGGGTAGTACCATAAAACTGGAGAACAGCCAATGTCACACCTATTTTGAAGAAGGGGGGGTCAGAAGGAGCAATTACAAACCTGTTAGTCTGACCTCAGTAGTGTGCAAGGGGTTAGAACATATAATGAGGGAAAGAATAATTAAATTCCTGGAGGTAAATGCTAAAGGTAATGTAATGACGTAATGGAACATGGGTTTGCTGAAGGTGAGTCATGCCAGATTAACCTGATTTCCTTCTTTGAGAAAAGAACTGATTTTTTAAATAAGGGACATGCGGTAGGTCTAATATTCTTGGACATCAGTAAAGCATTTGACATGGTAGGTACCACATAGGAAATTATTACTTAAATTAGGGAAGATGTTGCTCGTTACAAGCATTGTGAGCTGGGCGAGGAGCTGGCTAAAGGGGAAAACACGAGGGGTTGAACTGGAGGGAGGTTACTAATGGAGTTCTTCAAGGATCAATCTTGGGACCAATCTTATTCAATATTTTTATTAATGACCTTAGCACAAACAGTAGAAGTGTGCTAATGAAATTTGTTGATGATATAAAAGCAGGAGAGATCCTACAGACGAGAACTGGAATATTATAGAGGAAGATCTGGATGACCTTGATGACAGGAGTGACAGAAATGGGATGAATTCAATAGTATGAAGTGCAAGATCATGTGCTTAGGGTCTAATGCTATGAATTCTGCTGGGGGCTCATCAGTTGGAAGAGTCAGAGGAGGAGAGAGACCTGGGTGTGTGGGTGAACCACAGGATGATATGTGTCACCAATGTGATGCAACTGTGCAAAAGGCAAATGTGATCCTAGGACGTATCAGGAGAGGCATTTCCAGTGGAGAGAGAAGTATTAATGCCATTGTACTAGGCACTGGTAAGAGCTCATTGGGAATATTGGGTACAGTTCTGGTTATCCATGTTCAAGAAAGATGAAATCAAACCAGAAGAGGTGCAGAGAAGAGTTAATAGGATGAGCAGGGGAATGGTGGGCCTGTCTTATGAGAGGAGATTGAAAGAGCTTGCCTTGATTAGTCTAGCAAAAAGAAGGATGAAAGAGGATGTGATTTAGAGGGTAAATACCGGGGAGGGTGAAAAGCTACTGAAGCTAAAGGAAAATGGTGGCACAAGAACAAATAGCTATGAACTGGCCATGCACAAGTTCAGGCTGGAAATTAGAAGAAGGTTTCTAACCATCAGAGGAAGGAGATTTTAGAACAGTCTCCCAATAGGAGTTGTGTGGGGCAAACAACTTAATTAGTTTTAAGAGAAAGCTGGACAAATCATAGAATCAGAATCTCAGGGTTGGAAGGGACCTCAGGAGATTCTAGTCCGACCCCCTGCTCAAAGCAGGACCAATCCCAACTAAGTCATCCCAGCCAGGGCTTTGTCAGGCCTGACCTTAAAAACCTCTAAGGAAGGAGATTCCACCACCTCCCTAGGGAACCCATTCCAGGGCTTCACCACCCTCCTAGTGAAACAGTGTTTCCTGATATCCAACCTAAACCTCCCCCACTGCAACTTGAGACTATTACTCCTTGTTCTGTCATCTGGTACCACTGAGAACAGTCTAGATCCATCTTCTTTGGAACCCCCTTTCAGACAGTTGAAAGCAGCTATCAAATCTCCCTTCAGACTTCTCTTCTGTAGACTAAACAATCCCAGTTCTCTCAGCCTCTCCTCGTAACTCATGTGCTCCAGCCACTTAATCATTTTTGTTGCCTTCCGCTGGACTCTTTCCAATTTTTCCACATGTTCCTTGTAGTGTAGGCCCCAAAACTGGACACAGTTCTCCAGGTGAGCCAAATGTATAAGTGCAACTGTCTGACGGGGCTGGTTGTGCTGGCATGTGGCAAGGCTCAGGAGTCCTGGGGCTCTCTTCCAGTTTATGTCTGAAATGTTCCTAACGCTCATGCTTCAGGGTTCCAGCCAGCCATCAGCAAGATCAGGAAGGGATTCCCTCCTCAGTGCATTTTGGGAGGTGTTTTAATCTCCTTCCTCTGAAGCATCAGAGCTGGAGATGGGATACTGGGTGGGGGAGCCTGAGGCTCTGAGGAGGCACCAGGCATTCTCTGTGGTTAGCTGATTCTTGCTCAGGGTCTAACCAATCGCCATGTGTGAGGTCAGGGAGGAAATTTCCCCCAGGTTGGATTGTCAGTGACCTCAGGTGGGTTTTGCCTTCCTCTGCAGGCTGTGGGCGCAGGTCACTTGCCAGGAGTATATGGGTATGTCTCACTTCACCATTTCTCTGCCATTGTAGAGGGCCCTAGGCACTGATGCACCTCGCTCCCTCCTGTTCTCCGCCCGTGGCACATCACAGTTGGATTCAGTCTATGGGTGCTGGGCAGGGTTGGCGGCCTGGGAGGAACAGGAGGGAAGACCGGATGCTCTGGTGGCCCCTTCTGGCCTTAAGCTCCGTGACGGTTGCTCTCTCTTGTTGCACCGTGTCTGACCCATGGAAGCCCTGACCCTGCTGGTGGCTCTGTCTGAGTGGACGTCTAGAGCTGCACAGAGCCCCGTTGTCTCGGCGAGGATGCCAAGTTGGGGCTGTCGCGAAGGCAGCGACTTCACTGACGCCGGGCGATCTCCAGAACTAAGCGCAGGAGCAGCTGTAGCATGAGCTAAAGAGGCAGGTCCCAGGCACAGAGAGGGGGTGAGGAACTTGCTGACCAGCGGATTGGGCCACTGGGGATCCAATCATAGGGCAAGGACCTTTGTCAGCTGTTTGGGGCAGGGACCGTGTGTTGTTTGTTTGGAGTGTCATGAAACAAATACATTTCATAATACCAGTTAACAGTACTAATGATTAGGAGGAAATGACTGTAAAGACACTAGAAGATGACTGCCCACCCTGGCTCTGGTTGGGGGATGGGAGGAGAGAAGGCTGTGTTTGTATCTCCGTGTGAGCGTCATCCTAAGACCATGCCTCCAATACAGGCTTTTCGCCACCAGAGAAACTGCATTTATGCTCTGTCTGGCTGATACAAGGCCGGATCCAAAGCATGTTTCCTAAAGTGGCCACTGGCTTTGGTGGGCCAACGCAAAACACCGTAAATCGCTCTCTGCCTCAGTCTCCCCACCTCTAAAATGGGGGTAACAATCGGAGCGGGGTCAGTCATTCTTTGAAAGCAAATTGTCTCGTCACACAGGAGTCGTCTCAGTCTCCAGCCCCATGGCTCCTCCAGGCTCAGCTGTGACAGGAATGACGCTTGGTGGAGGTGACGGGGGTCCATCAGCCCTGCCACTAGAATAAATAACCTTCCTCTCTCTCCTCTCCCCTGGACATCGGCAAATATGCTGCCCCCTAGCGTAGGAATGAGGTAGAGCTAAACCAGACAGTTTTGCAGCTGGCTTGGAGAGGCCCTTGGGCATGGGAGCTGTTTAGCGCACAGACTTGCAGTTGTTCACTGGGCCATATTCAGCAGCCTGGCTCAAACACCGGGTGGGGAACCAGGAGTGTCCCCTCCTCTCTGAGAAAGCTTCTGGCCTCAGACCCATAGCAGGCATGGAACGATCCTCAGCACCAGTAGGATGGATGGGTGGAGAGGTAGATCTTCCAGAAGATCGTCAAGACAAGCCCTCGGGCTGGATATTAAGAATTCTGGCCACTTTTATCACCCTCTGGACTAGCATCCTTCATGCTCCTCTGCAGAATAAAGAAATAATAGCAGAGAGAGGGAGCGGTTTAAGTGCCAAAAGCACAGGACAGAAGAGTAAAGGCAGGTCAGCTCTCTAATCCCTCCTGCTTCGGAGCAAAAACCAACCCCTAATGGGCAGACTCCCAGAACAGTTCCTTTTCCATTTAGGGGCAGATTTTCAGCCGTGCCCAGCACCCAGCTGCTCCCACTGTGACGCTTACAGCCTGGTTTTCCAAAGAGCCCAGAACCCAACGTGCCTCCATCCTGGTGAGCTCTTTGGAGGACCCAAGCTGGGGCTAGGAGGTTATTGCACGAGTGCCCACTAGAGGGGGCCTAACACCTTTCTCCCCTGCACCTTTCTCCCTGCCCATATGGGCGACAGGTCCCTGAGGTAGGGGATGTTGGAGTTGATCTGGGCTTGGGATTCCTGTTCCTACGGAGGGGATGGCAGCAGAAATGGTGATTCGACATGGCAAAGGGACACGGAGAGGCTACTCCACAGGGAGGGTGCTGCCACGGGGGCAGGGGAGTGTCTGGCATCCACAATGCAAAGTAGGGAAAGCAACAGAGAGAGACAGGCAGTGACCTGTCGGCTGGACGGTGCCTGGAGGTAGCTGGCTCCGTACCCACTCTGGGGATAGCTCAGTAGGGCCAGCACTTCTCAGCTGCATGAAATTAATTCCTGCGCTGGGCCCCTCCTCGCCTGCACACTAGAGGCAGTGGCAGGGCCAGAGTTGGGGTGCTAGGGGGAGCCACAGCCCCCACGCAGAGAGACCTCCACCTCTCCTGAGCCCCACATGCACACACATGAAAATGGTCTGGGGACATCCCAAAGGCAAAGGGGTTTGCTGCCCATGCTGAGGTCATGTAAGCCATCCCCCAGCCCAGGGCATAGGAAATACCAGAGTGGATGGGACTCATGGGCCATCTAATCTACTGTCCTGACTCTGACAAGAAATGCTTCAGGGGCAAGAAACCCTGCAGCAGCAAACATGGGGGAACCTGCCCCCTGTGCAGGTCTCATCCTAACTCCTGACAGTTAGAGGTTGAATCAAACTGGGCATCAGGAGGAACAATCAGTTGTGCACATACACAGTGGGGAAATGGCTGCCTAGGAAGGAGAACTGCGGGAAGGGATCTGGGGGTCAGAGTGGATCACAAGCTAAATATGAGTCAACAGTGTGACACTGTTGCAAAAAAAGCGAACATCATTCGGGGCTGTATTAGCTGGAGTGTTGTAAGCAGGACACGAGAAGTAATTCTTCTGCTCTACTCCGCGCTGATTAGGCCTCAGCTGGAGTATTGTGTCCAGTTCTGGGTGCCACATGTCAGGAAAGATGTGGACAATTGGAGAAAGTCCAGAGAAGAGCAACACAAATGATGAAAGGTCTAGAAAACATGACCTATGAGGGAAGATAGAAACAAAATGGTTTTGTTTAGTCTGGAGAAGAGAAGACTGAGGGAGGACATGAGAACAGTTTTCAAGTACATAAAAGGTTGTTACAAGGAGGAGGAAGAAAAATTGTTCTTGTTAACCACTGAGAATAGGACAAGAAGCAATGGGCTTAAATTGCAGCAAAGGGGGTTTAAGGTGGACATTAGGAAAAACTTCATATCTGTCAGGATTGTTAAACTCTGGAATAAACTGCCAAGGGAGGTTGTGGAATCTCCATCATTGGAGATTTTTAAGAGCAGGTTAGACAAACACCTGTCAGGGATGGTCTAGTTATCACATAGTCCTGCTATAAATGCAGGGGACTGGACTAGAAGACTTTTCAAGGTCCCTTCCAGTCCTATGATTCTATGATTTTATCATTTAGATCCCTTCCATGAACGCTTACAGCTTGGGATATCTGTGTTAGCCATCGAAATGTCCAATACTTCTTTGAATGTTGTTTTGTCCTTGGCCTCAACAATATCCAGTGGCAGTGAGTTCCACAGCTGAATCATGCCTTGAGTGACAAAGTATTTCCTGTGATCAGTTTTCATTTTCTCACCGTTTAGTTCCATTGACCGTCCCTTTGCTCTTGTGCTGTGAAGCAGGGGAATGGACCCTCCCACTTTTCCTTCTCTATCACAGTCACTCTCTTCTGTGCTGTTATCCTGCCTCCTCTCCAAGGGAAATGATCCCAGCCTTTCCAGTCTCTGCATAGCAGAGTTTTTCCCCAGGCCTGTAATCAAGTGATGAATCAGATAATCCCAGCAGGTGGAGAGATTGAGACTCCAGGGTCCTGCTAGCGAGGCAGCCTTCGAGAAAGGGCTTGTGCTTAAAATACACTCCCCTCCCTGTCTCCCCTCTTCCCCGCCTGCCTCCAAACCTGCCTTGTGTTGTGCAGAACAGCAGGCTACCCCAGGGAGCCTTGTTCCAGCTGCACCGGCGGCTCATCAGCCAGAAGGGGACCTCAGAGCAGTGCTTCTCTGCTAAACCTCGCCATGTTTAATCACACATCTGTGGGTTCGAACAGATTTAGTGAACACAGGGGAGGGGGGGAAGCCAGGTAGCAGCAGGTGACAGAAGCTGCTGATTCTGGTTAAACAGTGGAAAAAAAGACAATCAGAGAATTGGTGGCTGGGAAGGGGGGGCACGAAGGAGGAGACTGGTGGGGATTATGTTTGGGACAGTGTTTTGCTTTATGTTTAGGAGTAGTGAAAGAGATTGGGGGGGGGTATAGATCTGCCTAGGTGTTTAATTCTCTTCCACCACCATAGTGTGTACTAGTGCGAATGTGTCTGTGTATGACGGAGCTCTGTGTGTCTATGCATGTGTGTATGCAACAGGGTTTTGTGTGTGTGTGTGTGTGTGTGTGTGTGTGTGATTGTCAGTGTTTGTGTCCGTGCGTGAGTTGTTTTGTCTGTGTCAGTGATGGACACAAAGTAAAACTCTGCCTCTGAACAGCCCCAAGCTTTGGGGACGCCAGGATTGGGATCAGAACTTTCCTTCTGGGATATGGGGGTCCATGTGTGTGAGAGACACGGGTTCATGTGAGTAGATCAAATGTCTGTGTACAGGCAGGAATCTGAGAAGGAAGAGGGAAGGAAAGAGATCCCCCAGGCCTGCACTCCCATGACATCCGCATGACTGGGATGAAGAGGGGCGGGAGGCTAGAACCCAGGCCAAAGGGGCAGAGTCTTTGGTTTATTTTCACAAGTGGTCTAGATTTGGCGAAGGGCCTGGAGGGAAGCCTGCCAGGAGAGGCCTGGGAGCTGATTGGAGCAGTTGGCCATGCTAGCTGGAATGGCAGGCTAGGGAAACTGGGTACAGGGTACGGGCCTGATTTTGGCTGGTAAAATGGGGCTCGGATGGCATTCTAGAGCCGTGGGCCAGCGCCTCCTTGTGAGGCTGGTGCAGGGCTCCTTGGCACGTCCTTCACTGCAGTGATGCTCGCACACTGGGCTCTCTGCGCTCCATGCCCTCTCGCCCCAGAGGCTGAGGTTGGGAGGCAGGAGAGGGCCGCGGCCCAGAGCAGGGATCCCGGCTCTTGGATGCATCCAGGAGAGCAGAGCTAGACTGGCTGGATCCCAGCTCCAGGGACTGCACCGGGCTGTCTAGATAGTGCTGCACCCCGTCAGCCAGGGTCCCTGAGGCCCGTGCCTGGGAACATCTGGCCTACCCAGGCCAGCTTCCGGGGCAGAACTCAAAGCCACTGGTGGCTCTGCTTTGCCCAGCACAGTGAAGGGGACACATTTACCAAAGGCCCAGCAAACTGACTGTGATCAAATCAGAATGGGACCCACTCCTTTTCTGAGCGTTCAAATGAGGCATTGGCATCACTCACACATGTACACACCCACTCATAAACTCATCCACGCTTGCATGCACTCTCAGACACACCCACTCACAAACACACTGAAACACACCCACTCACAAACTCATACACACCTACATGCACTCTCAGACACACCCACTCACAAACACACCCATACCCACTCACAAACTCACACCCACCCACTCACTCATGCACACATAGTCTTACACACCCACTCACAAACTCATGCCCATCCCCTCAAAAACACACACAACCACTCACAAACACTCATACACACCCTCTCACAAAGTCGCCCATACCCACACTCATACACACCCACTTACAACCTAATCCACGCACAGGTATACCCACCCGCTCACAAACACACGCACGTGCTGACAAACATGCACACACATATTCATGCACACCAACTCACACACAGACGCACGCTGTCCCCACCCATTATGTGTCATTTTCACACAGACTCAGCTCCCGTTGGCCAGCCAGAAGCAGAGGTACCGACCCCCCATGACAAGCAGGAGGTTTGGGGCAGTGGACTGGGGACAGAACTAGAACTAGATGGGACGCTGCCTTCCCCGGGCCTGCTCAGCCCTGCTCCACCTGCCTCCTCCTGCAGTCGCTCACGTTTCTCCTCTGTCTCTGGCTGGATGGGTCTGACCCCTCCTGGCTCTGCTGCCCAATCCTGGCCTGGGGTGCTCCCGTTGTTCCAGTCCAGGGCTCCCACCTCAGCCCTGACCCTCAAAGGTGCAGCCCTCCTGCTATCTCAGCCCCGGGCTGTCCGTCATCTCCAGCCCTGCCGATGCCCCTCAATCCCGCCCGGGAGCACCCCTGCTTTTCTAGGCCTGGGCCTCTGCTCAGCAAGACACCCAAATCACATCCACAGTGAGGTAGATTTCTGTGGTGGGGGCTGAGTGACGCTGAACGGGAGGGGAGGTGTCCAGAGGTCAGTCTCTGTTCAGTGGGGCCCACCCGTGGGACAGGCTGAGTCCTCCTGGCTCTTGACCCCCATTCGATCCCCGCCGTGCGAGCTCAGTGCGAGCTGATGAACAGGGCACCAGTGGGTGTTTCGCTTGCGTGAATGCCAGCACCGGCAGCTGGGCAGGGTGGGGAGGGTTTCACAGAGGTGCCAGAGGCCTGCGCCCACCAACAGTTTCACTTGGAATGGCTGGTGCTCTGTGCCCTTGGAATCAAGGCCTTGTCCTTAACTCTGACCTCAGGACTCTTCTGTGAGCCTGGCCGGGTGAATGCTCCTGCACCTTGGGAGGGACCCGGCATCTCCAAGTCTGTGACCAGAGGCTCACTGGGTGGCCTCTGACTGGCTCCGTCCAGGCCCATGTCTGGCACCCGACTGTAATAGCTCTGTGGCTACTGCCTGGGGCTTGGGCTGGATTCTCCATCGCTCAGCCCCTGCATGGGGAGGAGTGGTGCTCGCAGCTCAGAATGCTTGTGTTTCACATGCACCGTGCTGGTGCGAAGGGCTGTGAGCAGCTAAACCCTGCATCCACCAGGAGGCCCAGGGAGGTGCAGGAGTCTGTCCACACATAGCTCCTTGTAGGATTCTTCACAGGAAGGAGGGTCCCAGGGTTAGGATACAGCCTGGAAGATCCTGGTTCGAGTCCCTGTTCTACCGCAGACTCCTTATGTGATCTTAGGAAAGTCACTTAGGTTCTGGTCTATACAGGGAATTTACATGGGCACAGAGGGGTGAAAAATCCCCTCCCCCCTCAAAAGATGGGGCTGTGCAGCTGCAGCAGTTTAAGTGGAGACCTACCCTTTGTTGCTCCGTGCCTCAGTTTCCCATTTGTGCAATAGGGGTAATAGTCCTGCCCTGCCTCGCATGGGTGTCTGAAGACAAATGCATGAAAGGTGTTTTGATCCCATGGTGACAGGGCTGCACGGAAGGTCCCTTAGCAAGACTGGGTCCTGAACTGGGTTTGTTAAAACCTTTGTGGTAAATGTCGACACGGAGAAACACAATGTATTTTCCTGCTTTATCCTTCCCGAGGCCCAGAGAAGCAAGGAAAGGAAAGGGAGGCCTGTATCCCCCATCCTCCCCTTTTCCTCTAATGAGAAGACCTGTCTCAAGGCCGCATTTGATAGTCTGGCATTCGCTTCTAATCAGCTGTAGGTTGATATTTCCGTGGAACTGACTGTTCTGTTATTCTCCAAAGTTGGCCCCAGAGATAGCTGGTAAACACCCCCCCACTCCATACCTCCCCACATTGCTTCCTCCTCCTCCACACGGCCTGGGGCCAGCAGGAGGCGCTCTGATAGCTCAGGAGAGGCAGTCTCCGGTTCTAAGTTTCTGCTTGCCACAGCAGCAGTTGCAGGGGAAGTTGTGTTCAGTCCCTACAGCCCCAGAATGGAGCATGCTCAGTGCAGCTGGCAACTTAGAGAATTGAGCTGCCAAATGATATCAAATCTTTTCTGAGTGTGTGCAAACTGCGAGTTGCTGACGGCTTGCCTTATAACGTGGCCACATCTTGGCTAATTTTCACAGGGCCAGCCAAAGGACCCGGGCGAGCCCTGTGGCAAATTGCAAGCCCCAGCTCCTAAGCTTGGCGGCACTAGAACTTCATGGGGAAACTCTTGTAAAAATTATTTCACGTGCGCGAACAACGTATTTCCCCCTTGCCTGGTTCTCAGGAATGGGAGAACCACTTTGGCTGAAACTTCTGGCATGGAAAATATCAGCCCAAACCATTAAAATCTGGTAATGTTATAAGCAACTGGAAACAGGGGCTTATCATGGGATGCTGCAACCAGCCCTCCCTATAATAAGAAATAATAACAAGCTTGTGTCATTATTTGAGAACCAGAAAGTGACAGTGACCGTAGACGCTAAATAAATTGAAAACATCCACTCCATGTGCAGCAACAGTCAAAAAAGTGAACAGAATGTTGGGAATTATTAAGAAAGGGATAGAAGATAACGCAGAAAATATCATATTGCCTCTCTATACATGCATGGTTCGCCCACATCTTGAATGCTGTGTGCAGATGTGGTTGCCCTGTTTCAAAAAAATTATATTGGAATTGGAAAAGGTTCAGAAAAAGGCAACAAAAATGCTTAGGGGTATAGAATGGCTGCCGTATGAGGAGAGATTAATCAGAATGGGACTTTTCAGCTTGGAAAAGAGACTAAGAGGGGATATGATAGAGGTCTATAAAATCATGACTGGTGTGGAGAAAGTGAATAAGGGAGTGTTATTTACTCCTCATCACACAGGAACTAGGGGTCACCCAATGATATTACTAGGCAGCAGGTTTAAAACAAACACAAGGAAGTACTTCTTCACACAACGCCGAGTTTACCTGTGGAACTCCTTCCAGATGATGTGACTATAACAGGGTTCAAAAAAGAACTAGATAAGTTTAGGGAGGACAGGTCCATCAATGGCTATGAGCCAGGATGGGCAGGGATGGTGTCTCTAGCCTCTGTTTGCCAGAAGCTGGGGATGGGCATCAGGGGATGGATCACCTGATTCCCTGTTTTGTTCATTCACTCCGGGGCACCTGGCTTTGGGCACTGTCAGTAGACAGGATACTGGGCTGGATGGACCTTTGGTCTGACCCAGTCTGGCTGTTCTTATGTTATGTTGACCTGCTCTTGTTTCACGGCTCACAGTGGACTGGCGGTGTTCGGTGGAGCTGTGCCCAACAGGCCACATCAAATTGGAAAACACTTTCCAAAAAGCTGCCCTCTTCCTGAAGTTTCCACAAATATGCCCTGTCGCCCACCTGCCTTTGCAGGCATGTGTGAAGGTAAAGGGTGATCTGTAGCCCCTTGCTGGTTTGGGGGCCTGGCTGCAGGGAGACTCAGCCGGCCCAACCAGCAGCACAGAGACGGAGCCAGCCGGGACCTGAGGCTGAGGGAACAGCGATACTTCAAGCTGGAGGAGAAATTTCCAGCTTGAGGAGACATCCCCCCGCGAGCTCTGATCGCACAAGCGTGCTAAAAATTGCACTGTACCCTGCAGCGGGAGCAGTGAAGTGCCTCCCGTCCCAGACGCTACCTCGATCAGTGCTGGAATTTATACCTCTGGCTGGAACGCAGCCGTGCCCAGAGACTACCTGCATGGCTTGTGCTGGGGGGCGGTCACCCAGCCTACGGCAGCTGGAGCAGGAGCCCACATGACAATCAGGGCCACCAGCTGCAGGCTACTGAGAGCCCACCCACGGCGGGGCCACCCCGAGGTGAGGGCAGGGGCAGTGCCTGGGAGAGAGAGCTGACTGCCAGGCCAGGTTAGAGCAGCCAGGGAAGATGCAGAGTCACTTTCGGCCCCAGATGCTCCATTTTGTCTCTCTGGACCCATCAGGCCAGCAACATTCACAAGGTCTCCCTGCGCTGGGTGCCAGGGGGTGGCCAGTGGAAAGGGAACGCTCTCAGCTCCCCGGCAGGGACCCCACCCTTCTTCACACTGGACTCCAGCTCTACTACCCGCCTCGGGGGAGACTTGGGGGCGGAAGCTCTTTTTATATTAATTTAGCTTGTGGGCATTCGGTGTGCTTTGCTGCAGTGCTGGTCAATTGTCCATTTACTGGACATTGTGAGGGGTGTTCACCCCCACCCTTGCCCTGGAGGGGTTAATGGAGGCCAGATGGGCCAATTAAGCTATTAAATAGCACAGGAGGGAGTTACAGGCTGGGTAGAGAGCAGCTCACCTGAGCAGAGTGGGGCTGGGCTGGTATAACCTTGAACCAGGAAGCTGGCAGTAGCAAGGGTAGCTGGGAGAAAGTTTGTGGTCACCCTCTGCTTAGGAGAGAGGGAAGGAGGGAACCCCTTGGGGCCTGGCCTTTTGGGTGGAGACATAACCTGAAGAGTGTAGGGGGGCAAAGGGAGACTGTGGGATGCTGGGAGCCTGTGGGCAGAGCCCTCCCCAGGGTATGGCAAATGAGAGAGACTGCCCCAGACCTTGTGCTTGGGGCCCCCCATGCTTTGTGGGGTGGAGGGGCAAGGAGAAGCCCACCTCCCAACCTCCCACTCCCAACCTTCTTCTCCCTCCCAGCGCTTACGGCTGATCAGCTGTTTTGCAGCATCTGGAGGCGCTGGGGGGGGGGAGGGGAGAGGACTGAGGGCACAGTGTGCTCGGGGGTGGAAGTGGGCGGGGGAGAGGTGGGGCCAGGGCAGGAAAAGGTGGGGCGGAGCAGGGGTGGGAAGAGGCAGGGCAGGGCGGGACGGGACGGGGGCCTGGGCAGAGCCAGGACAGATAGAAACTATGGCCCAGGCCCCACACCCCTGTAGGGAAGGCCCTGCCTGCGGGACACAGGGTGGGAAGAAGCCCAGAGGGTGAGCAGCGGGACTGGGCACTGAACAGACGGGCTGGGTGTTGTAGGTCCCTGGCTGGAACCTGGAGCAGAGGGTGGGCCCTGGGTCCCCTCCCCGCCACTGGGGGAGTGGCACCGGCTAGGCAGTGACCTGGGTCACTGTGGGAGTGACAGACTTTGGCGGACTGTACCCCAGAACGAGGGGACGCTGAGTGACCAGGCCAGAGGGCCAAGTCACAAAGAGGACGCCGTTGTTCCCAGAGCGACACAGAGGGGTACAGAGCGGCAAGGGATGTCGGCCTCGTGGAGCAAATCCCCAGCACGGCTAGGGGGGCACCCCCCGCAGTGAGTCAAGCAACCCGTCACAGACACCCCGACTCCTTTGCCTCGTCCCTTCTCCTGCTTTTAATGTACCCCAGTTCTTTGCAGGGCCTTGATTCCCTGTGGTGATAAACTTGTAATGGGCAAGAGGTCAAAAGGGTTGTCTGGTAGTTTATGGCCCCGGGCACTGGGTGGAGGCACCACGGCCAGTGGGCATCCCTGAGGAGGGATGAAGAAGGGGCTCGAACCTGCTCCAGAATCAGAGAGCCCCAGGTCAGGGCCACATATCAAAGCTGGGCCCCAAATATTCCCCCCGCGCTCTGGGCATCAGGAAAGAAAAACCACGGCCCTTGGCACTTGAGTCAGAGTTGGTGGGGTTCAATCACGTGACTGGGTTCACATGATATTGGGTTCTGCGATTGGCTGAGCCAGGGGCTCCAGCGGGGTCTGCAGAGTTCTTGTCTCATGCGTCGGCTCTGGGGGAAGATCTCTGGCCCCAAAGGAATCTGAGGCGGGAGCTGCTTTGCTGTCCAAAGACGCTGGCTGGGCAGAGCAAGCGGTCAGCCCCCGTCCCAGGAAGGCACGAGCAGGGGGATTAGGAGTTGTTGACCGAGGCCCCATTGGGACAGTGTGTTCCCGACGGTGGGGATGAAGGCTGCAGGGGCCAGCCAGCCCTGCTGGCAATGTGAATCTCTTTGATAAGCATCCAGGTGTTGGCATGTTTTATCTGAAGTGAACCACAAACCTTTGGAGGTCTCTTGCTTTCATGCCTGTTTTTCATAGGTGACCTATCTACTGGGGTTTTAATGCACTTTTGCGGTGGTAAGGCTGGTTTCCGGGGTCACTTTCTCTAGATTCTGCAAAGTTTAGGTGGGGTTTGCAGCCTGCTTTTGCCCATAGTCCTTCTGCATCGCTGTGGGGTCGCATTTGTGGTCCCCTAGAGAGAGGAAAATCTAGGAGTAGTGTGCCGAGGGTCGGCGCCCGTGTTTCCTATTGTCACCCTTGGAAATGGCCCATCTTCTTCCTCCCGGCCTGGGCCGGCTTCTCCAGGGCCGGGCATCTTCTAAAGTCACTTCCCCCCGTGCAGAAATGGTGTAAAACACGCCGTTCGAATGGCGGAGAGCTGCGTGCCTGTAAAGGCCTGTGTGAGGAGCAGGGGAATGGAGGCTCGGCCCCAGGGCATTACCAGTGCGCTTTGCTGAGCCACATGTGCCCAGGTGGTGAGCGAACAGGCCTGGGGCTTAGGAGCCCTGTGTTCTGTCCCTGGTGCTGGCACTGATGTGCTCGGGGGGCCTTGGTCATGTCATGTCACCTCCCCCCTCTCCCTGGTCAGTGGGGTCAATCATCAAATTACTTGACTAGTGTGGGCCCCTGCTGCCCTCTACTGGACAGAAATCTGAACCGCTCATCTGTGGGTCATGGGCCCCGTGTTGCTGTCAGAGATTCTCCTTTCGCTTTAGAGGCAAGGGCCAGCGCTCTGAGAGGAGCCAAGTTCTCTCCCTCGTCCGTGAAATTCCTAATGGCCATGGGTGGCCGCACAGTGATGACCACAGAGCACTTGGGGGCCACAGCTCGGCTACATGATCCGTAATCAATGTCTGGAAAGCACCGGGAGATCCACAGATGCGGGAGGCTGCAGAAGGACCGAGTACTATTGACATCGTCCAATCCTCCGGCTGCTTCGATTTCAGCATCGCTTCCTATTGGGTCCTGTAGCGGACCGAGGCCAGGACTCACCGCCCAGTCCCCACAGTGGTGGATTAAATGCAGAGCTGTCAGTCTACACACACACACACACACACACACACACACACTCTCCTTGGTGACATCTCTCAGTGAACAGACAACTGGCTGCACCCCAGCTCACGCAGCCAGAGCCCTGCGATGCTCTGCTGCTTTCCCCCTCCGGACCCAGGCTCTGGGAATCCCCCGTGCCTGGTTAGCTGCCCTGGCTGTTCCCCGTTTCTCCCTACTGAAGAATTATGTAGCATGAAGAAGCCGTTGCCACCATCTTGAACTGCCAGTGAACTTTGCTTTCTACATATAAATACAGATAGCAATCACACCCCAATCAGCGTGCTGGCTTCGGGGCATCATCTCGGCAACTCTAACTTTCCCATTACGATAATGTGATTTTCGCTCCGTCTATAATATCACCAGCCATGAATAAAACAACTGGCTCGCTCGCTCCCCCTTCCCCCGCCCCCTTTGGATCACATGCTTTGCATACTAATGGCGGCTGCACGCCGCTTCCTGGATCAAGCGCTCGGAGAGCTTTCTCGGCGTTTCCCGAAGCAGGTGGATTTTGGGGTGTCCTCGCGGGCCGCGCCCCACTGACCCCCACCCCTCTTTTGACCCTGGTCTAGGTGACATTGGGCCCAGGGGAAGGGCGGAGGTTGGGGCCTTGGCCTGGAACTGCAACTTTGAGGGCTGCCCCATGGCCAGTGGCTTTTGGCTGACTCGGACTGTGAGAGCAAAATCTCCCGCTGCCGGGGGTGTTTCCGTCTAGAACGCCCTGCTCCCCGGCGTCCCGGCATGAAACACCGGGAGAGAGACCGGCTGGAAGAGCCCTCTCCTGGGCAGGGATGGATTAGGTGCCCAGCAGGTCTCTTCCGCCACTAACTTCTACCGTGTGGAGTCCACCAGCCAGCAATGAGCAGGACCTTGGACAGCTTCTAGGCCTTCAGTTTGGCTAATGCTCTGGATCCATGCAGACCACGCTGGGAGCCAGCAGAGGAGCTGCCATAGTGGATCAGAGCTTGGTCCATCTAGACCTATCACAGCGGTTGTACCGGCTGCTCCAGAGAAAGGAACTCCTCAGTGGCTATTCGGGGAATAAATTTCTCCAAGGGCAGGTTTCCTCTTAACCCCGGTAGTTGGAGGTTGGTGGTTTAATGAGGCTTGAAACCACCCAAGGAAAGGCAGTTGTCAGATTACCAGCACTTCCTGGTGTCAGCTGGACAAGCAACAATTGTTATGTCTTGTGGTAGCCTCCAGAGAGTCCAGTCAGGAGCAGCGCTCAGTTGTACCAGATGCTGAGCGAAGAACCCAAAGAATTTTGCAATCTAGAGCCCCTCCTGGGAAGACCCCATAGCAGGAGCAGGGCCTAGGGAATTAAGGAGAGCAGAGGAAAACAGTCAGGTATGTGCAAGTGTTTATATGCACTAACACACTTACTTGATTTTTGTAATTAGCTAAAGCAAGCAGAGCTGCCCCTCAGCCCGGCCATTGGTATCTGTCTGATTTCGGATGAGTGTCACTGCGGAGCTGGGTCTTGAGAAGGCGTCCCTGCATGAGCAGGATGTCTTCTCTGCCATACCTTGGATTCTGGTTCTGGCCCTAAAAATGGGGCATGTGAAGGAGAGCAGTCCGTTTGCTTCACCCTTCAGAAAAGGCCCAGTTTATGGCAGGAGACTTGCAAGTGTGTGGGGTGGGTCTTGTTTTCTCCACTTTTCTTTGACCAACCGTGCTACAGTCAGTGGACGTTTCTGTCCCTCTCCCCAGTCTGATGTGAACAGTGACTTCCAGAACAGATCTCCCTCTGCCTCTCACAGGCTCTGGCCCTTCTTTTGAGTCAGCAGCTCAGCTTAGAACCCAGGAGTCCTGACTCCCCTTGCTCTAACCACTCAGTCACATTCCCTCCTTCCCCCGGAGCTGGGAATAGAACCCAGGAGTCCTCCCTCCTCTAGCCAATTAACTAATCCTGTTCTCACCTATCAGCTCTTCTTTGCTGTATCACTTGTTCCAGGCTTGTCACAGGTAAAAGACCAGGGACCCGTTTCTCATTTACCCTGAGGCCTGTTGACAATGGTCCAACAGTGTAAAGGGACCTTAGTGGAAACAAGACTCATGCCACTCAGTACCGAGTTTACAATGGTGCCAGTGGCTCCACTTGCACTGCGCTCCAAGACCCCGCCCGCCCGCTGGCTCCCCCGCACCCTGCCCACCACTGGCTCTTCTCACCTGGCCAGCCAGCCAGCCAAGGGCTCCTCTCCATCCCCTGGCCCCACCTGTTGGCTGCTCTCTGCCCCCACACCTCCGGCGCTGGGCAGGCTCTGCTTTCCGCCTGCTGTGGGACCCCGCCTGGCTCCCCAGAGCTGAGCTGCCTGGGACTGGTGCAGAAGCCTGGCCAGTCTCGGCCAGTTGGCAGGGGGGATGACCAGGTATGGCTGGGCAGAGCAGGGCCGCCCCCGCCATGCCATGCGCCATTGCCACTGGCTCCTCGCTCCGGGGATTGACCTCCCCATGCTATGCTCCATTGCCCTGTAGCGAGGTGGTGTGGTGCCCCACCGCCCCACAGAGGGACGAGCCTCCCCAGAGACCAAAGTGGGCGGAGCTGGAGAAACCTGCACCTCCCCCTCCCCCCCCCGAGGTCAGCACGCAGAACCGGAAGTATAAAGGCCTGGCCCTGGAGCTCACTTGGGAGGGAGCCACCGGAGAAGCCAGACGCTACTACTGGAGCTCCTGAGCGAGAAGCCTCCGTGACCCAGCCTGAGCCCGGGAACTGGCCAAGCCTACCCAGTGCCCGCCACCCTGAGGAGCCGCCCAGCCTACCCCAAGCCAGCTACCCGGAGGAAGAGCCATGCTCACTGCCGGCTGGATACCCCGAGGAGCTGCCGGCTCTGCGCCCTGACAGCGATTCGGAGGAGCCCATGGAGGACACGGCTTCCAACCAGGTACCCTTTAAGGTGGAGTTAGGAAGTGGCCCGGGGAATGACCCAGAACCAATGTCAGTGCGTTGCGGTCAGGATCCCCACTGACTGCAGCGGGTCTGTTACCACTGCTAGGGCCCTGGGCTGGGACGCAGTGGAGTGGGTGGGTCTGCGTCCCCCCTGCCACCCTTACCCGTGGGTGGCAGTCTCCCCCTCAGCCAGACGCCAGTGCTACCTGTCTGGTGCTGCTCAGCCCCTGCTTGAGGGTCTGAGCCCTGACGCTTGTTTGTTTGGT
The DNA here is from genome assembly GCA_007922305.1 of Dermatemys mawii. Taxonomy (NCBI): domain Eukaryota; kingdom Metazoa; phylum Chordata; order Testudines; family Dermatemydidae; genus Dermatemys; species Dermatemys mawii. The sequence continues at coordinate 9,975,946 of ML677382.1, forward strand.
GCCCTGCCCTGCCTCACGGCCTGGGTGCACTGAACTGTTGCTGCTCAGACCGTTCTGAGCACTTGCGCTCCAGCCAGGTATTCCCCAACCCGGCTGAGGGACGAAGGTGAGGCGTTGTGGTGCCCCACCGCCCCGCAAAGGGACGAGCCCCAGCGCCATCCGTCTACGTGCCCCCATGGAGGCCCACAAATATGTCTGGCATTGGGCCCACAAATGGTTAACTTGGCCCTGATGCCACTTTTTAGGCGAATGCGCCCCCTTGACACCAGTGCAAGCTGGCTGGCCCGGGAGGGGGTACAGGCTAATCCTTGACTCATCAGTCGCTAACTGAACCACTGTCCCCTGGAGGGCCACTTGTCCTCCAACGCCTTCCCCCAGCTCCCCCCGCGTGCCCAGAAAGGAGAGAAGTTTTCCCGCAGTGCACAGGGAAAGCCTCCATAGGGCAGCTCCACCTGACTGCGGTGCTAAGAACCCTGGGACATGCCCCTGGGAGTCTCTGCCCCGGTGAGGACACAGCAGCACAAGTGGTGTTGCACCGTGTGGCTGTCGGCTCCCTTGAGCCAGGCGCACTGCAGAGGATTAACTCACGTGAACTTGGCAGTGAAAACACCCTGAAGCTAGCCGGGGCCAGTTCCCTTTCTGAGCAGTGCAATCGGAGATGCAGGAAAATGGGGGGCGGGCTTGGTGTTTTGCAGACCTGTCGGTTAGACTTTGCCTTTACAGACCCCAAAGGGAGGGATGGTTCAGGTCTGGCCAATCTCTTTTTTCTGCCCTATGGCCCAGATCCTCAAAGCTTTTTAGGTGCCTAACTCCCACGTAACCTACATTTGGGGATTCAAATGCTGTGATGACGTCTCTTTCATTTCTATTCACCCCTCGATTTGGAAGAGCTGATTATCTCAAGGTGGGTAATTAATTACACTGAACGTCAGCAGCTGGTAATAGACGTGGGCTGTGCTGGGAAGCAAAGTTGCAGAGGCAAAGACTGGGTTGTAACAACGCAGGAACACCTGTCCTCTCCCAGGCTTTTGTCTCTGGGATCCATAAAAGGTGGGATGGAGGGAAGGGGTCTGCTCTGCAGTGGGGCTGGGGGAACTGGGCTAATTGGTTCCTCTGGCCCAGCTGAGATCCCTCTAGCTGTCGTTTCCACTTGCAGGTGATGAGGGAGATAAAACTGCCTGTAGAGAAGAATTTACCCGCCTCCCCCCCAGATCCAAGGGAGCCTTGGAATAAAGGCCTGAAATGTCAGGGGTATTGGTGCACCGCAGAGGCTGAATGCTAATGGGCCACAGTGCATCCGGCATTTCTCGTGCAAGCTAAGTGAAACTGACCTAGTGTCTCTGGTGAAAAGTTTGTGCCAGTCAATGTGTGCGGGCCACCTACGCCCACACTTCTGCCAGCTGAGCTCCAGCTCTATGTGTTGAGAGCCACGGCTTTGCTGGCTGCGATTCCAACCCTCAAGTATGATGTGGGAGAAGGGCGGTCCCAGAATTGCTACCACCCCACCCTGCGAGCTACCAGCTTCAATTACCCATCCATTGTGCAGCCCAGAAAAAGACCATGGTGAACCGTTAGAGTGAACAGCAAGACACTGAGACAACTGGGAATTCCCCCACTCCGAATAACCAGGAGCCACCGACCCGGCGGGGGAGAGAGGAAAGGAAAACCGGCTTTTAAAAGCAGGCTTGTGTCTGAGGGGTTTTTATCCAGAAATGGAGGGGCAGCCTCTGAGCAGGATGCTGGATTTCCCCCTGTGCTGGGGCGATGGGATTCTGGGACCCTGTTCAGAGGTGATAGGTACTATGTTAGAACAAGGGATTTGTCTAGTGTAGAAGTGTAAAGGCTGACATTTGACTTGTTTTCTATGTAACAGGTACGTGTTTGTTTTCCTTTGCTCTTTCGTCTGTGAGTCAGTGTTTTTCCCATTGAACTTGCTCATTTCCCCCCCAGGCAGGTCCCTAGTGTGCAAACCGGGTGGAGTGTATCTGCCAAAGCGAACTGATAACGGGGCTGGTTTTGCATCTTCGGGGGTCAGACACCAGAGGGGAACAGTGCGAACATCTGGTATTTAAGAACTCAGGGTGGACCGATTTGGGGAGACTGAGGACCAGCAGGGCGTTGCGGTCACCCTGCCAAGGAGGAACCAGGCTGGTGGAGGCCGGGGTGAGACCTCTCTGCTTGTGGGTTGGCGACTAGCGCCAGGGCTTTGAGCCACAGCGGCACAGCGTTGTTGCATCCAAACGGAGCAACGCTGGCTTACATCCTCTGAGGGTCTGACTTTGCAGAGTTACACTGGTGCATGTGAGAGCAGAATCCAGCCTCCAGCGTTTGTCACCGGAGAGCACCCTACTCGTAAGGGCAGGGACCCTAACCCTAAATACCATCATTACAGAGATGCTCTCAGGCTGTGTGGTCCAAAGCCAAGCCTCCTCTCCTGTCTCGCTAATAACTCCTCAGATGCTTCAGCTGAAAAGGCCCGATTCTCCCACAAATACCTGTTCTGGATGTGAATTACCCATTGTGCTTGCTCTAAAGCCCCTCTGTCCTGCCCGAGGCCTTGGAGGAGGTGAGAATGGGGATCTAATACCTCCGTTGGCTATTCCCCATCCCTCCTGCTTTTCTTGGGGCGGCAGGTGGTTTATGATTCTCTCAGCTTGGCCAATGGAAATGACATCAGAGGGAAAGAACAACCTTGACCGGTACTTGTAAGAGTCAGTAACGAGAGGCTACATGGAAAAAATGCTGGGAGTGGGGGGATTTGAATAGCCCCTCTTGCTTCCCCTTCCCACTTTGCTTGCTAACAAATACATTCTTCCTCCCAGAGGGGACCCGCACAGGGCAACTGACCTTGGCCCACCGGTGGGTCGCGGTGCTCTGGAACGGATAGGGCTGTAATGGGAGATACCTGCCGGGGGGGGGGGCGGTTACCCAGGTGACGTGCTTATCTATCATCTGATTTATCCAGGTTCAGAGGCTGGGCTCAGTCACCAAGGTGGATTCATTCGGCAGTAAATAGTGCCTGAGGGATTCCAGGACCTATTTCACTGCTAAGCACTCTCTCTTTCCGATGCTTGAATACTTTTGCTCCCTATGGAGCCATTGCTGACTGATATATAAAATATGGGGAGTCCCCGTGACTCTTTTTATTTTTCCCCCCGCTCTGCACAGCTCCAAACCCTGTCTCCAAGGCACCGAGCTGTGCAAAGAACGATCTGTCCAAGGCAAAAGCTTCCTTCTCGTGTTCCAGGGCACAGCCGGCCTCTGCTCCCCGGGACAGTCCGAATCGCAGTGGAACTGGGGCTGTACTGAGCAAAGCGGGAGGCAAGAATCAGGGCGGCGGTGGGGGTGTGGGCATTACGCAGGCATTACTTCCCCCTCCACCACAAAGCCTGGAGCTTTAAGGGGATTCCCAGGGAGCGGGGAAGATTGGGAGCTTAGTGAGATGGGCCTGAGGAAAGGCACAGGAGAGGAAGCACAGATGCATGCTGCAGCCCCAGCAGGGCAGTAGTGGCCTCCAGGCGTGTGCACAGGGGAGAGGGACAAGCGGGGGCACGCTTCCCCCCCCACCCCACCCCCGTATTGTCAGGGGCACAGAACTCCTCCCGCCCTGGGACTGCAATGGTGGGGGATGCGAGGGAGGTAGTTCCTGCCGGAGCCAGGGGGAAGGGGAGGGAAGGGCGAGCTCCTCCCGGGGCCGGGGTGGGCACAGAACGTGCCCCACCAAAATGGAGCAAAGAAAAATTTCTGCACTTCCTCCTTGTGGCCTCAGAATGGCCCCAATGGGGGCGGTGGCGGGGGCAGTGTTACCAACCCAACCAGCAGTCTAATCCAGTGTTTACCAGCCAGTGGGTCACCGGGGTCAAAAAATGGGCACTGGGGAGAGTGGGGCAGGTCACGAGGCATTGGAAATTGCATTACAATCTAAAGCAAAGAAAACCTTGCTCCCCCAGCCACTCTCACCCTTTTAGGTCAAGTACTCTGTCCACTCCCCCCACACCCCAGTTATTGTGTTAGTTTTGATACATTTTGTTTTTTACTCTTCTATAGTAAATATTCGGGGTGGGGGGCATGTGTGTGTGAAAATTTTTGCCTTCCAGGAAGGGGTTGCCAACCTGAAAATCGTATTACGTATTCTAGAACAAGCACCTCTTGTGATACATTGTATAGATTTCCGGACGGCTTTCAACAGCGTGCACAGAAAGAGCCTTTGGAAAATTATGGCGTATTCTGAAATTCCCACAAAAATAATTAGGATCATTAAGGACGGCTCTGATACCAAACGTGCAGCCAGAGATGGGGACAACATCCTCCAATGGCTTGCAGAGACAACTGGAGTGAGGCAAGAGTGTATTCTCTCCCCATTATGGTGTGCACTGATCATTGACTATGTCATGTGGAATGTCACCACAGCACGCAACCGAGGAATTTTACAGACCCTTGATAAAGCACCATTGGATGACCTTGTTTTTGCCGGCGGCATTGGCCTGCTTCATTCAACACATGGCTTAAGAGAAAAAAAGACCCAGATTTTGGGATCAGATACAGAAAAAAAAAAGTTGGTTTGTTCATCAACCAGAGGAAGAGGAAATATACGGTTCTCAATGTCCCAAGAGTAACCATCAGGGGCACCGGACTGGTAGGGACAGGGGGCCATGGCCTCATCATTTTTAAAAGTAGGAGGGACATGCCCTTCCACTTTTTACCATCCATAAGGGCAAAAGATGGGAGGGAGGGGGGAGAGGAGGAAGCAGGGGGTGGGGCCTTGAGGGAAGAGATGGTGCGAAGATGGGGACTCGGGAGGGAGGGATGGCACAGGGGGGCATGTTTCAGATGCCGGTGCCCCTCAACACTTTTAGGGAGCTTCCTAAAACAACATAGAACAAAATGTTATGGTGGTTCTTTCAAAAGTTTACAGCTGAACATTGACTTAACGTTACGCCGAAGAAAAACGCTGCTCTCCCTTTGTTTTGTTAGTAGTTTGTTTAATACGGTATTGTAGTGTATTTCCTTTTTTCTTTCTTTCTTTTTGTCTCTGCTGCAGTCTGATTATGTACTTCTGTTTCCAAAGATGAGGTGTGTGGTTGATTGGTCAGTTCATAACTCTGGTGTTCGTAACTCTGAGGTTCTATTATATATCAATTGGCAAAGAACAGTGAGATCCCCCTTCCCGTTGAAGCAATAAGGTTTTGGAACTGGAGCGTCAAACACACTGCGTAAGAATTTCAGCTATGTATCTCCCAACGTGTCATGGCTGATGCACTCAGCAGGTGTTTTTCTCCAGATCACACAAATGGGAGTTGGATTCCTGGTTCTCGCTGACATATTTCAGACTTGGGGATTTCCAGAAGTGGACCTGTTTGCCACAGCTATGAACAAAAAATTTCATCTATTCTGTTCAAGCTGTTTTATGTGTTCCTTCCAATGCCTCTGATTTTCAAAATGGTGAACAAAATTAGACAAGCCCATAGGTGCTGGAACTGGGGGTGCTGCCGCTCCCTCTGCCTTGAAGTAATACCCAAATACATGGCTTTGCACCTTCGGCACCCCCACTGTAAAAATTGTTCCAGCACCACTGGACAGGACAAGACCAGAGTTATCCTAATAGCCCTGATGTGGTCAAGGCAGGTGTGGTTTCCTTACATGTTTTCATCTCGCTCTTTGTGCAGCAAGAAATCTATCCATCACTCCTCAGCTCCTTTCCCAGGGAGCCAATCAACGGCTGCCTCCCAATCTGAGCATTCTGCACCTCAAGGCATGGCTCCTTGATGCTTCGGGGAGTTAGAGTCTGTCTGTTCTGCAGAGGTGCGATAGATATTATTAAATAGTAGGAAGAGATTCTCTCAGAAATACTTCCTTCCACAGTGGAGAAGACTTAGTCACTGGTGTGAACTTCAGAGTGCTGTCCTCATATAAGCCTCGCTTCCGCTAGTTCTGGAGTAGCTGCTGCAACTAAAGAAAACTGGACTATCACTAGGTTCTCCAGGTTCATTTGGCTGCCTTGTCAGCATTACCTACTGCTGTTTCTCGCTATTTGCTCACCCTGCAGCCGTACAGTTCATGAAGGGTCTGGGTAATCAGTTCTTGCTGCTGAAAGTCCCAACCCCGCCTTGGGATTGTAATTTTGGTTCTTAAAAGTCTCTTGAACTGACGGCAACCTGCTCCTTTACTGAATTTGTCCATGAAAACACTCTCCTTAATGGCTATTCTATCAGCCCGCAGAGTCAGAGAGACTGGGGCCTTGATGGCAGATCCTCCTTTCACTGTCTACAAAGACGATGTTTCATTATGACCACGCCCCGGGTTTCTTCCTAAGATGTCTTCTGAGTTTCATCTAAATCTGACCTTTTACCACTGTGCCCTCTGAGCTGTGTGTGTATACACAGATCCTAAACCCTGCGCACATGGCGAAACACTGCGTGCACAAAAATACACAGAAGAAATGTTTTGCACGCACGGCCTGTCAAAAATTAGAGGGAACATTGCCATTTACCTATCAATTTTCTTTCCCACCCCACCAATTCCAACCTGGTGACCACCTTCCATACTCTAGACATCAGGAGGGTGTAGTCCTTCTATCTAGATTGGACTAAACCATTTCATAAGTCTCCTAAACTATTTGTTTTGTTTGCACGCAGATCTAAAGGCTGTGCTATTTCTACCCAAAGACTCTTGCAATGGATTTGGGAGTGTATTGTAGCTTGTTGGGTGCTGCTGGCATCACACACACACACTCAACGAGGTCACAATCTACAGCTATGGCTTTGCTTTAAAATTTCCCAGGATCTGAGATCTGCAGAGCTGCTCCATGGTCTTCGGTACATCTGTTCTCCAAGCACTACTCCTGAGTCAGTGCCGCTAGTCCTGATGCACTGGTTAGTAATGCTGTTCTTCCTTCTGCGCTGGACTCCATTCCAAAGCTCCCTTCTCCTTATGCAGTGATCCCCAAACTGTGGGGGGAATCCTGCCCCCTCAGGGGACATGGAGTAACATTCAGGAGGTGCAGTGGGGCCTGGGTCAACCCCCACAGTGGATGGAGAGGGAGCACCTCCCAGGCCCAGCCCCAGCACCTGGCTGTAGCTCCATCCCCAGCCATGGCCCCCCTGCTGGCCCCCACTGCAGCCTAGCCGTGGCTCCACTCCCAGCCCTGGCCTCACCTCCAGCCTTGGCCCTCGGCTACAATGACTCTGGCCCCAATTCCATTCCCAGCCTCGGCCCCGGTTGTGGCCCCAGCCTAAGTCCCATTCCCTCTCTCTGCACCACCCCATCCCCACCAGTGGCCCCGGCTGCGGGGGAGGGAAGAGGGGAAGGGGAAAGCGAGGGCAATACCCTGAACAGTTTGGGGCCACTGCCTTACGGGGATGTTTCTCGGGAGTCACTGAAGAGAAGCACCCAGAGGGACACTCCTTGGAGAAGAGCGAGAAGTTCTTCACCCTGTGCAGTAACTGGAGCTCTTTGAGATGTGCTCTACGACCCACCCTCCTTCCCCTCTGCTTCGGAGTTTCCTTCTGAGGTCAGGTCTACACTGGGGGGATCGACCTAAAACACGCTACTTCAGCTACACAAATAATGCAGCTGAAGTCGGCGTATCTTAGGTCGACTTACCTCGGCGTCCTCACGCCAGCGAGTTGACCGCGGCCGCTCCTCGTCAACTCCGCTTCCACCTCTCCCGGCGGTGGAGTTCCGGAGTCGACGGGGAGAGCACTCAGGGATCGATTTATCGCGTCTACACTAGACATGATAAATCGATCCCCAATAGGTCGATCAGGTTCCAGGGGTAGTGTAGACGTGGCCTCAGAGTCCAGCTGTGCAACTCTTCATCTAATCAATGGGCTAGAGCCTCTGCTGGGGTAAATCACTGAAGCTTTTATTAGGGAGCTGCCAATTTATACCAGCCAAGGGCCTGGTCCTGCATTAGAGCTGGTTGAAATTTGTTCAGAAATATGCATGAAAATGGCCTTCTCTTAAAACCAAAAAACATCTTCAAAAGTTTGTTTAGCGTCAGGTTTGTTTAGGAGCTTCCTCCCCTCCCCCTTTTTTGGTAGTCAAACCAAATTTTGAATTTTTGAGCATCCTCTTCCTTTCTGCCACTGAATGCAATAGAACAAACCGTGTTTAGTCTGTTTCATTTTTTCTTTGTTTCAGTTTTTTCCTTTTGCTGCTTTGTAACTTTTCAGAAGGGGAGACAGTTTTGAAAAGTCAGAGAGTAGCCAAAGGGAAAATGAATAAGCGAACTACGCAGCTTGGATGTGAATATGGACATTGAAAAAATGAGAAATTTCCATTTTAAACCCAGTAAAATGGAAAGAACTTCAAAAATGTTTGCAAAACTCCTTTTCCTCCCATTTTTTGCAGCACTCTGTTAGATGTTTACACCCTAATTTAGGGGATGGGGGGCGGAATCCTTGTCAAGAAGCCAATGATAAAATAGCATTTCCCTCCATTATTTTTAGCTTGTCTTGATCCCTTCTCAATAAAAAAATCAACCACAATATATTGACCCCACCCAGACGCTTGTGAAACAACAGTCGGCGATTCTATAGCATTACTCATCCTGGGATCCCAAAGCACTTACTGATGTCTTATCCCCACTTTACAGATGGGCAAAACTGAGACACAGGGGGAATGAATTAGTCCATGGCAGAATTGGGAATAGAACCCAGGTGTCCTGTTTCCCACTCCACTGGACCATGACCCTTTGTATCGCCATACCTGTAGGGCACCAATTCTGCAAAGTGGATCAGACGTCTTTTTTCTCCATCGTCGTTTTTTAAAAGAGTCACATAAACGTGGATCCAAGTCTATCACCAGAAATGGGTTTGTTAATTTCCTCCCCCTCCTCCTGTCCCTAATTAGATGTAGAGTGAGGAGCTAATGGAGTATCACTGCACATGACTACATACGCTTCCCAAAGTGCTTACCTAAGGGGAAAACGCTTGGTGAGAAATAGATACGGTCTAAGACAATATGTCCTTTTGATCCTTCAATTGCTAACGCTGTCACTTGAGCCCAAACCAGAACTCCAGACCTCAGTATCTCTGAACCTTTGGGGTGGATCAGAACTTTGTGGCTCGGGCCCGTGCCCGGGTGGCAACTGGAGCTAAGTGCTGAAGGGTAGGCTGATTTTCAGTTCCCTCTGGAATTTCGGAGAGGGGTAGCTTGGTGGGAGAGGCTAGAAGGCCGATTTAGGTTGGCTCTTGCCTGTTCTTGCATCACAGGGAGACTTGAAAATGGCATAGCGGGTGGGGAGTGACCAGAACTCCTCTGGAAGAGCTCCAGTCATGAGGCAGATGATGGCTCATATATTTTCCAGACCTCTCCTCCCGCCCCTTAGCAGCTGGTCCGGCTCTGCCCTTTGCATAAGGGGTGGTCTTGGCTTCTGCTGGGACCCTGAGCAAGCTAGAGAAACATTGGCATAAAGGGTCTTGTAGTGACTCGAGTCTATCCATCCTAGGACTCATCACAATAAAGAGCACCTGACAATGGTCAGAGGGTGACACGGAATTGTCTGCTACAAGGTTCTGTGAGGGATGGGCTCCTACTTCCAAGCAATTGATCCTCTGCGCTGGTGCTTTTGTTTGATGAGTCTTTGTTCCTTACAAACTCATAAGCTCTTCCTGCTTATCCCCTTGCTGGGAATTGGAGTCCTTTACTGGTGACATCACAGCAGGCAAGACCACTTTGGATGGAGAATAAGCAGCAGAGCAGATGAACTCTTAATACTTAGCATAACGACCCCCTTTATGGGCTTTGAGCCTGAGAATCCTCGCACCCAAGCCTGGGCCTTTACTGCATGTGCTAAGGGAGTAGTTCCATTAGCTTGTTGTGGCAGTAGGCTTTTATCCTCCATGGGGACCGGCCCTACTGGAGAAGGGTGTAACAATCAGCATTTTATATTGGCTCTTGCATATATTCATTTTATATTCATTTTCCATCTGTCAATCCTTCTTTATCTCTCATTATAAAGGACAAAAGGTGAGGGGAAACCCAGTGGGTACGTGACTGAGGAGCTGGAAGCCATAGAGGCAGAAAGCTAGTTCCCTAACAAAGTACCTGCACCTGCGCTTCCCTGGGATGAATCCAACAGTGAGTGAGAGCTTTGCCTCTCTGGCTCCTTGGGAGCAGGGGATTCTAATCTCGGAACTTAGTGCCGGACACCAGCCACCCTTGAACAAGTGATCTGCTGGAGGAAACTGGATCTTATCAAAGGCCCCTCTTTGCTGATGAGAGCCAGCATGGCCAGGCGATGAGTCCTGCAGCTGATGCTCTGTGATGTCCTACTGAAGCTGAATGTCTTCAGGGGGGACCTGGGTGAGCTGTTCTGTGAGCAGTAGGGGTATGTACCCCTAGCTCGCCCCCTCAGTGCTGGTTCAGAAAAATCTTAACACGTCGATAAGGGGACGTCCTCGCTGCCTGGGTACTTGGCACCTGGGTTAGCCTAGCTGGGGTGCGAGCAGCCCCACTGCAGAGCCCTGCCCGAGTTACTGCGTCCTCACAGGTGCTGCGCTTCCCTGCGTGTGACACTAGGACGTCTGTGGGCACAAACCGGGGGTCATTGTGCTTCACTAAGTTGAGCGGCTTGGCTGCTTTCCCACTGAACAGCAGGAGAACTTGTGGGCATGTAGGGGGAATTATGGGAAGGCATTGGAGGACTGACAGCACTCATGTGGTTTTGCCTGTGTCTTCATGGCAGAGTGGGTGGGTTACCAGACCCAGTGAAAGTGGTACCTGGGCTCTTCCCCGCATCCCCAGCTGGGGCAGCTAGCCTGGGGTGAAAGCACCAAACTCAGGTGAGAGGCTTTTGCAAGTGGATGGGAGGGGGTTTGCGGGGTCACCGTAGTGAGAGCCTGGGCTAATTCCTCAGTGGAGACTAAGAGTCATCAAAGGAGAACCCGGGTGAGGCAGGATGTGGGATTGGGGGCTTCCTGCTTTGCAGAGTTACTTCCTTTGAGTACCGCTGTGTTCCTGCAGAATTACGCCCTTCCCCTCTGGCAAGGCAGATGGAATTCCAAGACATCAACGACCAGATCCTCAGCCGGTGAGTCTTTTGGGGCAGACCCATTGACGTCAGTGGAAATCCTGGCCACAAGTCTGTAGCTAAAGGGGCAAAAGTGTTTCTTCTACACCCCTCTGGTTTTCACAGGCTGGTAAGTGTCATGCTGTCATAATCTTCTAGCAATGACCTTTGCCATCACTTCCACAGCAACTGGCTGCGATGTCCCAAACACGATTAGCACATCAGGTGGGGAGAAAAAGGATTTACAAGCGGCTGTGAATCTTGTTTTCATGGTACTCTCTCTAGGTGACTTTTTCTTTTTAAATAAGTGGGGAAGCCAAGTGGGCTACATGATCTGATCTGTGCTGGACTTTGTTCCTCGTCAGATTTCCTGCCATTGAGGCCACAATTTCAGTTGCACCGGTGATGAACACGTGGGGTGGGGAACACTTCCTGATATCCCAGATCAGTGGTGGCATTCAACCACATTTTGCACCAGTTAGAACACTGGGCTTCTGACTAAAACTGAGGGTGAAACTTTGCCTGCAATACTCAGTAAATGATAACTACCAGCTGTCAGTACCTACTGTGAGCTCTTTTTGTTAGGTGTTTGTACAGCCCCTAACACAGTGGGGCTCAGATTCCTGATTGTGCCTCTAGCCATTATTGCAATACAGACAATTAATAGTAATCTAGAAAGATCATGGTGTTTTAATCACTGTGTTGTCTTAAAAATGTAAGAACAGCCATATTGGGTCAGATCAAAGGTCCATCTAGCTCAGTATCTTCTGACAGTGGCCGATGCCAGGTGCCCCAGAGGGAATGAACAGAACAGGGAATGATCCAGTGATTCATCCTATGTCACCCATTCTCAGCTTCTGGCAAACAGAGGCTAGAGACACCATCCCTGCCCATCCTGGCTAATAGCCATTGAAGGATCTATACTCCATGAACATACTTAATTCTTTTATTAACCCCTGTTATCATCATGGCCTTCACAACATCCTCTGGCAAGGAGTTCCACAGATTAACTGTGCATTGTGGGAAGAAATACTTCCTTTTGTTTATTTTAAACCTGCTGCCTATTAATTTCATTTGGTGACCCCCTAGTTCTTGTGTTATGAGGAGGAGTCAATAACACTTCCTTATTAACTTTCTCCACACCAGTCATGATTTTATAGACCTCTATCATATCCCTCTTTAGTCATTTCTTTTCCAAGCTGAAAAGCCCCAGTCTTATTAATCTCTCCCCGTATGGAAGCTGTTCCACACCCCTACTCATTTCTGTTGCCCTTTTCTGAACCTTTTCCAATTGCAATATATCTTTTTTCAGATGGGGCGACCACATCTGTGTGCAGTATTCAAGATGTGGGCATGCCAAGGATTTATATAGAGGCAATATGATATTTTCAGGTTTATTGTCTATCCCTTTTCTAATGATTCTCACCATTCTGTTCACTTTTATGACGGACGCTGCACAATGAGTGGATGATTTCAGAGAACTACCCACAATGACTCCAAGATCTCTTTCCTGAGTGGTACAGCTAATTTAGATCCCATGATTTTATATGTAGAGTTGGCATTATGTTTCTAGTGGGCATTGTTTTGCATTTATCAACATTGAATTTAATCTATTTTGTTGCCCAGTCACCTGGTTTTGTGAGATCCCTTTGTAGATCTTTGCCCTCTGCTTTGGACTTTGCTATCTTGAGTAGTTTTGTGTCATCTGCAAATTTTGCCATCTCACCATTTACCCCTTTTTTCCTAGATCGTGTATGAATAGCTTGAACAGGACTGGGCCCAGTACAGACCCCTGGGAGACACCACTATTGACCTCTCTCCCTCCAAAAACTGATCAATTACTCCTACCCTTTGTTTTCTGTCTTTTAACCAGTTATTGAGCTGTGAGTGGATCTTCCCTCTTATCCCATGACAGCTGACTTTGCTTAAGAGCCTTTATCCACACCTGCTTTGGGCATGGCTAGACAGCACAGCGGTTAAAATGCCAGTGCCAGATCTAGGCTAGAGCTCCCATCAGGGGCTTGCTTCACTAATGGTAGCAATGAGGGAGGCCTAGAGTGGGGACAACCTAAATTAGATGCTTTCCGGGAAGCTTCAGAAGCTGTTCTGTCCCTGCAGACTCCTTCCCGGGTGTCGGTTTCCCCCGCCCCTTCTGCTTTTTCTCTGAAAGCCTCTTGGGCACGTCACACTGCGGCTGCAACTAAGAGCGTGGGGTGGCCAGTGGCGCTGGTGCCCCAAACTGCATCCTCCCATCTGTAATTCTGCTGGCATGGCAAAGGCAGGAGCCTGCTCCGACGTAGCCCCGTCTCGTTAACTTTCAGAATATGCCAGGTGGAGGGTTTTTTTCCAGTGATTGCTAGAGCGCAGCATCACGGGGGTCAGCCACTCATGCACGTCATCCATAACCTTCAGCGGCGGCAGCTCAATCTCCTCTGCTTCCCTGCGGGCGATGCGCTGACATTTTAAACCTGCCCATGGCGCCGGGCGAGGAAAGCCGGGCGCTTTGGGAAGATGTGAATGCACTCTGACTTGAGTGTGTGCATTCCCAGACACGGGCACGTGAGCACAGGCCAACACGCAGATGCGGGCACGCAAGTTAGCCCATCCTTCCGCCCCGAATCATCTGCCAGTGGGCCTTATTTTCACCCATCGGGTTTGATATTCGGAACCTCTCGACTGACTGGCTTTAAACCAGCAAATGTTGGCTGCTGGGTTGTTCTGGAGCTGTTCCCGTGATATTGTTCCTGCTCCTGCATTGGAAGATTGGAACGTCAAACAGGAGCACAGCGACTAGCCACTCATGAATCACAAATAATGACCAGTGCACACCCTTTGTCGAACACACAGACCGGACCGTTCATGCAAAGGACAGCCATTCAGCTAAGAGCCATGGGAACAAACCTTTCTGGGCATGAATGTTCGCCCATTTCAAAAGGGCACAAACCAGTCTGAACCAAGCAGGTGCTCAGAACGAGGTGCAAGTGTAGTCCACTGGGGCGTGTGTTTTACCGGTGGGTTACCTGGCTAAGATACTGATCTGCCCCCGCCCCCCCGGCCGCCCAGCATCTGAGCACCTCACGCTCTTTATACCTGGTGAGGAACGGAGGCAGTTTCACAAGGTCCCACTGAAAGTCTGTGGCAGAGCAGGCCCTTGGTCTCCCACCCTCTCTCAAACACAGCTTTGGTGGGAGCTCCTCCATCTCTAGACACAGTCGAAATCTGACACCACGAACACAACTGATGAACCATGTGGACTCTGGAGACTGGCCTGAACCAAACCCCAAGCTCCAGCCATCCCTGAGTGAGGCTTGGATCCCCACTCACTGGCTGGCCGCAGCTCTAGAAAAGGCCAGATGGAAGGCCTCGCTCCCTGCCCCTGAGCTGTGGGGAAATTCAGGGCCAGACTTAGGTCAGTTCTGTTGCGGTGCAAGGCTCTGAGCTGCCAGACCAGTTTGGATCAATGGCTTTGGGAAAAGAACAGAAGAGGCCAAAATGTCTCTGTCTCTCTCTCTCTCCCCATTGCTAGGCTTTCCCTTTTCATTACTGCCTTTGCCCTTCCATCCCCTGCTGGAACCTGGAAATGCCCTGTACTGCCATGGGGGCCGTGTGCGTTACCTCCTCCTGCCCCCACCACAAGCAGGGAACCTGCCTTCGAAGAACGTCAGTCCAGTTCTGCAGACACGGGCTGTTGGATAAGTGAACTTCTGGGAGCTCACCTGGATTGACCCCCCAGCTCCACGCCATTGGGGCTGACCCAGCGATAGCGTGAGCCTGGAGTGAGGGTGGTGGGCACCCCCTGTGGGGATCGCAGAAGATGAGTGAGGGTGCAGAAGACATTTTATTATTTATGAAGCGACAGCCAGGCCCAGGGCCTGGCAGGGAATGCCCTGCAGCTGGGTCTCTGCTTCAAGGAACCTGTTGTGTAAATGGTGGGTCTGAGAACAGGGTGAGCCTCCAGCAGACTCCAGGAAATGGGGGCAAGGAATGGCAAGGGTCTCAGGAAGAAGCGAGTGAGTGGCCTGTTCAGAAACCCCGGGGGATGTCTGAGTGATTGACATGTGGCAGGATTGATTTTCCATTTAACTCTGCCGTTGCCTGGCGAGAGCGAAACAGAGCAAGCAGCCGTGCGGCTGCTGTTTTTGTCATTGCCTTGCTGACCATGGGCCTTTTCAGGACAGTTTGACGACCTTCATGGTGCTTACGCACAGAGCGGAGCAGACCGTGAGCAAGTTGTCAGCTCCTCAGGCTGGACACGGATGCCCCAGTGCTGCAGGGACAGGGGTCGACCCTGGAAGGGTATGGCCGGGTTAGATGACAGTGCGGGCGCAGCGGGCGCGGCTGGTGGGCGCAGGGAGCGTGGCGGATGTGGCTGGCGCAGTAGAGCAGGGGGGTGCAGAGTGCGTGACGGTGCCCCATTGCTGGCTGAGGAAGGGCAGACCCCTGGAGAGGGCAGTTTTGGGGCAAGATGTAAACAAGGAAAAGCGAGAGCTGCAAACTCCCGGCAGCGAGAGTAGCACGGCCAGGCATCCCTGCAAGCGAGGGGAAGGGTTACAGACACGCTGCCCTTCCCCTACAGGGAGCAGTTACTGCTGCCCTGGCCCTCTCACATCCAGGGTCCCCTTTCATCTTACTTTAGGCTGCAGCTGGGGAGGGGTAGATCAACCCTGTCCCCCGCCCCTCGGAAAGGTGCAGAGCAATCAGCGGAGCGGCTGGGGAGCCGGGGTCACTCCGGAGCGTTCCCATCAGGGTGGAATCTTTTCAGCTCCCCAGCAAACCCCTAGTGCAAGACAATCAGGCTCGCTGTTACCGAGCTAATTCCGACCGTATAAAAGCGGTAATGAAATTCACGGCAGGATTAGCCTCTCCATCCAATGGGCCGGCGCGGCGGCGACATATCTCGCTTAGTGCCCGAATGCAACACACCATCTAATTTACGTCGTGTAGCGAGCGGGAATGAAATGTTCATAAAGAATTGCTGCATCTCGTCACCTTAACTGCGGCCCCGGGCTCTGAGGCATCTGTCAGAGAGAGGCGAGCAAAGGAGGAGGCGCCTTCCTCGCAGAGTGGAGACTGGGGCTCTAGGAGAGGGAAGACGAGCGTATTAATCTTCTGGGGCCATGTGCGTCGAGCGGCCTGTGTGCTCCGGGGAGGGCTGGGTGGACGGGGCCTCAGCAAGCCGCGTGTGGACTGCGGAGTGTGGGGTGTGCGTGAACGGGGCAGGTGTGAGTGCATGCGTGTGTCGGGCACTACACGGATGTGTGTGTATGTGAGAGAAGAGTGTGTGAGGAAACATCAGTATGGTCGCAGGTGTACACTTGTGGCTGTGCAGCTGTCTGGCTGGGGGGCATGTGTACGGCCAAGGGTCACCATGCCTATGCCCGGGCACGTGTGTCTGCGTGTGCACTCCCCTGGGTTGCACATACACGTGTGGCTGGAGGAAGCTGTGTGTTCACGGCCCGGTGGGCGTGTGCAGGCCCCGTCTGCCCGCCGCTTTTGGCTCTGCATTCTCCGGCGCGTTGCTTTGCAATTAATTTTCCGGGGTTGTAATGACTCGGATCCTGCCAGGGGTTTCTCTTCCTTGACTCTTTGGTGAGAAAGTTTGCAGCAGAAGAATAGCCCTTCCTGTTGTGTTTGGCGTAATAGCATTTCGGTGTCCGGAGGGGGGATGGCAAGACAACAATAAACTTTATTAAGAGGAAGAGATTGAATTTCACTGAGCTTAATTGAAAGTGCTAGGGCAGGCGGGGAGGGTCCTCAGCTTGCCCAGACCTGCGAGGGGCTGCTCGGGAGGCATCTGGCATCTCCCTGGCTTGGGCCTGTGGTGTCCTCGCAACAAGATCTCATTGGCTGATTGTGCTCCGCGGGGGTGGCTCACAAATTAACCCTTTCAGGTGTGTCTTGTCCGCTGCCATTTCCCATCTGTGCCTGTCTCCGAACGCCTTAGCAGTTGTGATCTCCCAGGCCTCAAGCTTTGAACCCAGCACCGGGGGCTTCCCCATGCTCCCTCCACCTCTCTAAGGGGAAGCGAGGGTCCAGGGCTTGTTGTGTAGTCTGCCTTTCCCTCCAACACCTCCTCTCTCCGCTTCTACCCCTGAGCCGCCTCTGAGATATTTGGCTACCAGTGCCTAAAACCCAGTGCAGCTAATCTGGCTTCCTATCCAAAACAGATAAAAGCCAGAAACGCGGTGCAGCTGGTGGGCCTGCAGCGTGTGGGGAAGGGAGAGTCTGGGATGGCTCTAAAGTTGCAAGAGCGTGTAGCGCAGGGCAGAGGCATATACGTCTCCGGATCCGTCAGTCTGGAAATATGGGGCCGTTCGGCACACTCCCCGTTTACGAGGTGTGAGCAGCACCCGGCCACGGGAGATGCAGAAGGTCAGATTCTGCCCCCGCTGCCATGGCAGGAAGAAGCCCGCAGGTGTTTCCTCAGTGCGCAGCCCGTTGGGGGCTCAACGAGGGAGCAGATGTAGCACTAGGTGCTGTGCTTATTATGGGCTGGGGGGGCAGCTGTTCGTCGCAGGGGTGAGGAGGCTGCCGTAAATTGAAGTAGCCCCTAAAAATGCTGGGGCCCCCATTGGAAGCAATATGGATTGAAACCACTTTTGTGTCCCATTTCCCACCCCTTCCCGGGCTGTGTCGGCGAGGCACCGAACACAAGCTAGCCTCCAGAGCGCAAACTGGACCTGCTGAAATTGATCAGTGCCCTTCGGCGTGGAAGAACACTCTGCAGAGTGCGCGGGAGAGCCTGTCTCCCGTACAGTGTTCAGAGAGATGCAAAACAAATAGGCTAGCTGGTTTCACTTTTCAAACTCTCTGCCACTGGCAAAAGGGTGCCGCGGCTGAGACGGGGCCCCGGGAGCGGGGCCCCGCGCGCACGGCTGACACCCAGGCCCAGGAGCCGAGCACTGCGGCAGAGATGGGCTCTCTAGGAGCCGGGCACTGCAGCGGGGACCGGCCCCAGGGGGCAGTTAGGGGACAAGGAGGGGAGATTTAGAGGGGGGAGGTGGGAGGGAGTGGATGGATGGGGGCGGGGCTAGGGCGGGGCTTCCCCCGTGGGGGCGCCTGCTCAAAAAAATTTCTACTAGGGGGTGCGTGGGCAAAAAAGTTTGGAGACCCCTGCTCTAGTCTCATCTCCTGCACTTTGCAGGCCACGGAACCTCACCCACCCACTCTTGTAATAGATCCCTAACCTCTGGCTGAGTTGCTGAAGTCCTCATGATTTAAAGACTTCAAGTTACAGAGAATCCGCCATTTACTTTAGTTCAAACCACGATCTAGGCCGCAGAGCTACCAGCTTAAATGGTAAAACCACCTCCTCACGGGCAGCCGCAGCGTAGACGTAACAGATTGTCTGGGCCTTGGAGACTGAACTCCCTTCACTTGCGAATGGTCCTTCCTTATGGATGTTTGTTTCCTCTCTGGCTCAGAGGTCTTGTCGATACATTCTCCAGTGGTGACCCTATCAGCTGTGGGTGACCTTGTAAGGGCAGACCCATGATGGAGGTCATGTTTAAAAGGCTGGTTTGAGGGTCAGGCAGAGAAGGTTCCATCCGTGTTCTCAGTGTTGCTCAAGACACAGAGGGAGACCTGGTCAAACGTGCTCCAAGGAACTCTGGTTCTAAATAGGGCAGAAAGAAGAGTTAATACGTGGATAAGCCGATGCAGCTCTAGACTGTGGGAGGTTTCCTCGGTTTTTAATTGTTGGTGGCTGGTCCTTTTTTTAAAGAGAGTTTGGACCCTTTCAACTGGGAACCCAGCTCTAGTTTACAGGAGGATTTTGAATGAAGAGAGAAGGCAGCTGATGAAATGCACAAGAAAGGGAGACCGCTGAGGATAGGTAACATAGAATCCCACAGGGCCCAGTCCTGAAGCTCCTTATTCAAGAATGGAAATCAATGGGAGCTTTGCCTGAGTAAGGACTTTGGGATTGGGTCCACAACCTCGATCCCCTATAATGTCAGGTAACTACCTGATTCTTTCTGCCCCACTCATGCAGCAATTACTTTTGGACCTGAGTAGCGTAAGATGCCTCCAGAGGATTAGGCAGAGATGTGATCGCTGTGTAGTGTGAGTGGGTATTCACCAAGCCAATGCTCTCGTGTAGTTACGATATAAGTCAGGAGTATTTACAGGAGATCTCACTGCCTGTAACTTAAAGCTTTAGCGAAACAAATTGGAATTGCCTTCTGGAGGCCATTGTTATAAATTACAGACCCAACATCTGCAATGTCTAGACAACCCGTCTCGGATACAAGAGTGAGTCTGGGGAGGGAGGGGTTGGAGTAACAAAGGGACTCCGCCAGTGCCGCGTCAACCGCCCCCCCCAATCCCCCCACTGAAACCTTCAGCTTCTGATCAGATCAGGGTCTGGTCCCCTTTGTGCCTGGTACAAGAACTCCGCACCTGCACCAGCTGTGAAGGGAAGCAATTTCGCAGGGTCCAGAACGGGTGAGGTGGCCGGAGACCCCCCTCCACTAGTGTAAGATCCTTCCTTTCATGAGTCCCACTGCAGTCGGTGCACTGACACCAAGGATGCATTTGGCCTTTGTAGCCTCTGTTCACTTATTTAGTCCATGTTTGGCAGATGTCAAGAAAGCCAGTCCTTCAGGCAGGCTGGTTCCTTCCTTCCTTCCCCTGGCCCCTGGGCAGCGCTTGTGATGGGCCCCGTCAGCTGAGCGAGGGTTTTTTTTTTTTT
Source organism: Dermatemys mawii (assembly GCA_007922305.1). Lineage (NCBI taxonomy): Eukaryota > Metazoa > Chordata > Testudines > Dermatemydidae > Dermatemys > Dermatemys mawii. Next base: position 9,995,652 of record ML677382.1, read on the forward strand.
TACAGTTCCTAGCACAAACCTTCTCATTTATATGTAAAGCAGCCATTAGTCATAGCTCCGTTCCCTCACACTGCCTGATGTACAATCACATTTTGCAGTGGATGAATCTTTCCACACAGCTGCTCTGCTATGAATAATCCGTCACCGGGCCCATAAATCAGAAAAAAATCATGCACCTTCTTCGCCTGATCCTTACACAAAGTCATATATTTTACATGAGGACAAGCTAAATATTTATGAGGCTTTACAAGGCTTTTCCGACTCCTAGGTACTTGTTGTTAGGGTTGTTTTGTTCTGTTGGGTTTTGGGGGGGTTCTTTTTCCTTTGCACTCGTCTAAACTAGGCATAGTAACACTGGGCCCTGCCCTTGTGACTTTCATTGAAAGATCTTGGATAATGCTTGAGCTAACCGAGGAGGTGGTGAAACTGAGTCAGGACCGAGGTACGTCCACAGAGTCGTGTGTGAAGGGGGCCCGGGAGTGGAAAAGTGAAAGGTGTTGTAGATTGGGGTGGAGGCGCACTTACAGAGCTGTAAGCCTGGAAAACCAGGAAGGTCCTCAAGTCAGGATTGGGGTGCACCAGCAAACAAGTGTGTGGCACCTAGGAGCTGATTAGCAGCGGGCTGCGGGTCAGTACTGCGGCCCAATCTGGGCGGTGGAAGCTTAGAGGGCACCTAGTTCTTGCCAGCACTATGAGCTGTGGCCTTTCAAGGGCATTCAAGTCATTCTCAAATGTTAAACATTACAGATAGTGCCAATGAAAGGGAATTTTACACCCCTATGGGATGGTCAAATTAATTCATACCGAAACAGTCCTGTAACGTTGGTATTCTCAGCCTCCCTTTATAACTGGGGGGCGATATGCAGCAAGAGAGGAAGAGACATGCTCAAGGGCACACAGCAAGTCAGTGGCAGAACTGGGACAAGAATGCAGACATGATTCCTGGAGTCCTGCCTGAACCCTCTACTCCTTCCGTGGATCTGCAATCACATTTCCCAGGCTTTCCCTCTGTCATTTCACACCCCCAGTAGTTAAATCTCCGGGGGGGGGGGTGACAGAGAGTGAGAGACCACAAATAACTGGGAGACTGCCTGGCTCTCTCTAAAAATCTCAGTCGGCAAGACGGCTGGCTGACTGCAAAGGAGGCAAAACCCCAAAGCAACCCTTTGAGTCACCTTCCTCTCTGCAGCATCCAATACAAAGACATGGCTGCTACCGCGCTCTGCTGTGCACACCCGCGTCCCACTCACGCCCTGCATCTGCTGAGAGTTAGCAGGAGCAATCAACAGCCTGTGTGGTGAAGATTGTTCTTGGGAGCCTCCCACCCGCAATGGAAGCACCGCAAACCTTATGAGAAAGCTGATGCCTCTGCCAGCCCGGACAGTTGTGCCAGTCCTGCACTCCCAACGCACCTCTAGGACAGGGGCACCGCAGAGCTCAAATCCTGGTGTGCTACATGCTGATCGTTCTGCAGAGGGCAGGATATGCTGGAAGCTCTGTGCTGTGACCAGCTAAACCCCTGGGGAATCAGGACATCTCCCCTGTTATCACAGCCCTGACTAAAGCATCTCACAGCTCCCACCCACCCCTCTTTTCTTTAACCCCCACTAGTCTCCTGTAGACACCTGTGGTGTTCAGGAAATTTTCCTTAGTGCCGCTCTGAGCCCAGCCCCACAGGCAGGCCGAGCTCTTTGGAGCAGATGGCAGGTGGAGGAGAAGTTTGCCCATGTAACAACGGCTCCTACTCGAGTCAGTGGGAGCTCTGCTGCTGAATGGAAACACTGGCCCTGAATCTTGAAGCTCGACTGAATGGCTTTGCAGGAAACTCCCTGATGTGTCTGAATTGCCCCGGGAGATTTTCAGCCCAGTCTGGCCGGGCCCAGATCCGCCAAGTTCTGAGAACTCTGCTAGGCCCAGATCTGGAAGGGGGAGGCCAGAAGTGATGCAGCCCCAGCACTAGAGGGGAAATCCTTCGTCCTTCATCCTGCTCTATCTTGCACTGGCTACTAGCGGCCCCATTCTGGAGCTGGGGATCACTGTGGTGTAGGGATGCTTCAGCTAATGCTCTTTTTTCCCCAGCAATGCACCTCGCAGCTGGCGGCAGGAGGAAGAGGGGCTACTATTGCAGGGCAATGACCCTGGAGGTTTCTGCCACACAGGCAGCATCCAACTGGGATTACCAGTGCTTTGGGTAGCAGGGGCAGTGCAAAGCACCCAGAGGTCACTGCAGAAGCAGACCTAAGAGGTTGAGCAGGTGGAGATGGACCTTTTGTTCACACCGCCCTTTTCAAGGGGGGGCGGGCTGCTGGACTTGATGACTTCTCGAGGTCCCTTCCTGTCCTACATTTCTATGCTAATCCTTTGAGGCTTCCCAGGCCTGGCTGTCCAAGTCTAACCTTGGTCTCTCCTCCCACAAGTGCCAGGGGTTGGGACTGTATAATACGGAACATTGACAGTCCTTGCCCCAAAGATCTTGCATGCCAAAGGGAATAACAAGGCCTTCTCTTGCCAATTTTCTCCTTCCCCCTGCATTCCCTTTATTTTTATTTTAACAAGGGAAGAATTAAGGCCAGGGACTGCCAAAGAAGGAGAAAATAAGTCCAAACACACAGATGGCAAGCCCACAAATTTAATTTACAATCATCCTTTATTATTCAGAATATGAAAATTCAGGCACTAATGCCCAAAGGGAGCTGCTCTGATTAAAACTCCCAGTGTCTCATGGCTGGCTCCTGCTGCTTCCTCCGAGGGTCACTGGGACAAGAAATGCAAACCCTCTGGAATGCAGAGAGAGGTGGCAGAATACCTGCGGTAGATCATTTAACCAAACGTTTATTTACTGACCCTCTCATCTTCACTTAAAGCAAAGCACCAGCTGTTCCTTATCCAATTAATGATTGCTGCAGCAAATTAACATGGAGTTACACTGTGGATGTGGTCCACAGAGTCTGCAGTGCACAGAGCAACGTGACAGCCCAAAAATAATCCCAATGATAACTTTACGGTAAGGCAGCATCTTTCATCTCTAGAATGATCCCAAACTCGGTACATGGGACGTGATTCAGCACAAAATGCAGCCACCTCTGCAGGGCTCAGGACAGAATATTTTATCCCCTTGAAAACTGATGTTGTTGAGTTTTGGCCAGGACAAACATGCTGTTGTAGAAAAAGTCATGGGCTCATGGACCACAAGTGGCAAGGACCTCACTAAAGGTGATCCAAAAAGGACATCATAATGGATTTGATTAAGATTTGCTGCGCTTTACCCTCTTGTTGTGTAACGAGACAGGGTGAGAAGGAGGGATGAACCCGTTTTCACTTCCCCTTCATAATTCTGGGTCCTTAAATGAGGTACCGAGCATGCTGTCTAGCATGCTGCCCAATATTAAGAAAATAAGAACAGCCATATGAGATCAGACCAATGATCCATCTAGCCCAGTATCCTGTCCTCTGAAGTGGCCAGTGCCAGGAAATGAGCAGAACAGGACAATTATCAAGTGAGCCATCCCCTGTCATCCACTCCAGCTTCTGGCAGCTAGAGGCTTAGGTCACCCAGAGCATTGGGTTGCAACCCTGATGGTCTTGTCTAATAGCCGTTGATGGACCTATCCTCCAGGAACTTATCCCATTCTTTTTTGAGCCCAGTTATACTTTTGACCTTCACAACATCCTCCGGCAATGAGTTCCACATGCTGACTGTGCACTGGGTGAAGAAATACTTCCTTCTGTTTGTGCTGCCTGTTAATTTCATTGGGTGAGCCTCTGGTTCTTGAGTTATGTGAAGAGGGAAATTACACTTACTTATTTATTATCTCCTCACCAGTCATGATTTTATAGACCCCTGTCATACCCTCCCCTTAGTTGTCTCTCTTTTTTAAGCTCAACAGTCTCAGTCTTTTTAATCTCTCCTCAATGGAAGCTGTTTCATCCCCTAATCATTTTTGTTGCCCTTCTCTGAACCTTTTCCAATTCTAATATATCATTGTGGAGATGGGGCGACCAGATCTGCAGGCAGTGTTCAAGGTGTGGGTGTACCATGGATTTATATAGTGCATTACGGTATTGTCTCACTGTTTCCTTATATTCCCTCCTCGGTCTGCATCCAGCTGTTGTCTCTTGTCTTATACTTAAACTGTAAACTCTTTAGGGCAGGGACTGTCTTTTTGTTCCATGTTCGTACAGGGCCAGGCACAGAGCCATGTGGGGCCATGATTGGTGCTCCTAGGTGCTACAGCAATACAAGTAATTAATAGTTTTAATAACTCACTTCTCCTGTCCAGACTAAATGAAGTATCTGAACTGTAACTATATCCGGCGTAGGCCCCGTGTTAGACTCTATTTTTTTCTCCCGGTCTGTGCTTATGATGTTGATCAAAAGAACTTGCGCTAGTATAAATGACAGTGGCTGCAATCCAGTTAGATTAACCAGCCTTGAGGGCTTTGGGACAGTGGCATATGCCCCTGCAGTACTGCACTTTTCAATTTTCCTACAATTAGGCTTGCCTCAAATAGTATTGACAAATAAACCACACAGTCAAAAACCATCGAGCCTTTCACGCTGTTGCAGAAAGGTTCTAGTGACACAGTCGCCAACTGCACTGAAGTCTGCATCGCGGCTGGAGCACTGACACAGAGGTTGGGACAAGAGGGCTCTAGGCAGGGGTGAAAGTAAGCTGGTGCGGGCTGGTACAGTGTACCGGTAAAAAGTGGCTGCCAGTAACGGCCCATACCCAGCTGACTTTAAAGTCACAGCAGCGCTTTAATGTCACTGTCCCTTTTTGCCTCTCCTCTTGGCCACCAATGGGGCAAGATGGGGAAAAAGGCACAGCTGCCCCGGGGCCAGTGATTTAAAAGGGCCCAGGGCTCTGCTTGCTACGTTACTCCAGGAGTCTGACCTTCTGCATCCTGAAGTTCTGGAGTTAGTTCTCCTCCACCATCTCCAAAACAATCTGGTTTCACCATTCAGTGCATGCTGGCTGCTGCTGCTCTGGGAATTGATCGAACAGGAATACCTGGCTGGAATCAAAGCAGGGTTTCTCCTCAGGTGACTGTTCTAGCTGGCACCTTGGAGCCAGTCCAAAATAATACACTCTGACCTCCTAATGGACAGGAATGGTTGTTCCTCTGGGCCTCATCCATGCTGGCGGGGAGCAGTCTGGAAACAGCAGGGGCAACAGTTCAGTCCTAGTATACGGGGAAAGAGCAGGGATGATAAGTGGGTGACATCTTCTCCCCAAATTCCTTTGCAAGTCGCAGTTATCCCACAATATGCCACAAAAATTGCCCAAAATTCAGAGCGCCTGGAGGCAGTGCAAGGGACTCTGGGATACCTACCTGCACTGCAGCGTGCTTACACTGCTGCAGCATGGCACTGTGGGGACGCAAGTGATGTTGCTTGCACGGGTGCAAACACATAGTGTGAAACGCTGACGAGAGGGTTTCATCAGCGTATTGTTACAGGGGTAAGTCACAGCAGTACAAGCACAGTTTTCCACCAGCGCAGTCTGTCTGCATTAGCTACGTTGACAGAACTGCTCAGCTGTGTGTCACAGGCCCTATACTCTTCAGTGACCAATGGAGATTCCCTTTTAGCTCAGATGACAAGGCTCTGGTTCTATCCATGCTGTTGCAGTGAACTTCTCAGCAGCTGTGGATTGCACCATACTGACCTTGAAATCCCCTGTGGCCTGGCACTAGGCTGCAGAACTCACCTCACTCACCTAGGGCGTTAACCATCCCTCCCGCACAGGAGCATCATTTCAGTGATATGGGGGAAAAATTCAGCGGTATGGGGCTGGTCATGAGGGTTTGGGGGAGTAGAGGACTGGTCCCACCTCAGGCAGGGAGGAGGCAGCTTGGTCCTATCCCAGGGAGCGGGGGCATGCTGGGGAGTGTCTCACTGGTGGCCGGCAAGGGGCAGAGATCAAGGCGTAACTCACTCTGTGGTCAGCTCTGGCCTGTGCTCCTGATGTAGCTTCCTGCCTGGCCAGGGGGAAATGAGGGTGGTGCTGACACTGTGGCACAGGTGAGGAGCCATGAAAAATCAACTGCCTCTCCCCACCCTCCAGAAAATAATGCTCCGAAGCCCTCCACCCGCTCAGCCATGGAGCAGGGAGGCCCACGGCACGATGTCGTACCCCAGTGCCACACTGGGTCACTTGCAGACACATCCTCCCAGGCAGCGGCAGCTACTTGTTTTCATTTGCAAGGCCCTTCGTGGTCTCTCCCTACTCCATCTGTCATCTCCCACACGCTACTGAGAGATCAACTTCTGCCTCTGCTCTGCCAATGCCTTGAGCCTTTGTCACTCACTCGTTAACGTTTCAAACGAGCACCTTTACGTTGTCTCCTATACCACTCTCGCCCTTGGGAGGAGCACGTCATAAGCCTCTACAAACCTACTCACCACTCTCCTTTAAAATCCTCCCCTTCTCTGCAACAGCTCCCTACAAAAGCGCAACACCTGCACAGCCGCTCAGCTCTCCTATCGGGGTTGTCTCATTGTTTCCTACTGCTCCCCCTCAGTCTGGCTGTAGCCACCTGTTGGCTGTAGATTGCAAGCTGTTTGGGGCAGAGACCATTCTTTGTTCTATGTCTGTACAGTGCCTAGCATAACGGGGGGCTGGGCCCTGCCAAAGGTCCTAGGCATTAGCACAGTGAAGACAGTGAGGATAATGGGAATTGCTAACTTGGGAGCATCAAAAAGTCATGGGTAAGTCCTGGCGAAACCCCAAGACAAACAGGCTGGCACATGAGCCACCAGGCTACACTTGGACCCTTGCATCCTCCCTCTGCAATCACCGGGACTAGAAACTTCCTTTAAAAAAAAGAAAAAAGAAGCCAAGGGCCGCCCTCATCACATGACTCCTGGAGCCGGGCCTGCAAGAGAAAGATCAGCAGACACTTGGGAGTCCTTGCAGTGATACTGGATAGACTTGCACGCCTACAGTCCCAAAGAGACTACAACTCCCATCAGCCACCGCTGCCCCCCCTCCAGCCTGGCATGCGCAGAGCTGCTGCGGGATCGGGATGGGCCGTCGCCGCGCGGCATGCCGGGAGTTGTAGTTCCTCTGTGCCGCCCAGGCGCTTGCCTGTGCTGCGGCCGGGGACTACATTTCCCGTGGGTCTGCGGGCGGCGCGTGCGCCCTGCCGGGAGAAGCGGCGGTTCCTGCTTGCGCTGGCTGCGGCCTGCCTGGCACTGAGGGTGGGGGCGGCCTAGGCCCCGCACCGGCGGCGCAGCAGCGGGGCGGGACTATGGACCCGGCGGAGGCCGTGCTGCAGGAGAAGGCCCTGAAGTTCATGGTGAGGGGAAGGGGCGGGCTCGAGGACGGGTGTGGGGCCGAGTAGGG
>ML677382.1:10003400-10060450 GCA_007922305.1 Dermatemys mawii
CCCCCCCCCCCCCCCCCCCCCCCCCCCCCCCCCCCCCCCCCCCGTTTCCTGGAAGGGAGGGTAGGTGTTTGGGAGAGCCAGGCATCTGGGGGACAGGTGAGTGCTAAACTGTGGGATGACCACAGGAGGGGGGATAAACGACTGGGGAACGGGGTATGGGGGGGGTGCTGAGCGGTGAGAGGCACAGGCCTGGGAAAGGTAGTATTGGGGGAAGGGCTGCGTGGGCACTTGAGGGGGTAGGTGGTGAAGGTGATACTGGGAGCCTCAGAGGGTGAACACTGGAGTATTGAAGCATGGGGGAGCATTTAGGCTAGAACTGGGTGAGGAAATAGGCCAGGTGCTGAGTCAGGAAGAGGACAAGTTCTGGAATGTGAGAGGCCAGGGACCTTGGAGGTAGGGTGAGTGCTGGGGGGGTGGGCACCTGAGCCTTTGTAAAGTTGGCCAGTGTTGGCAGTACATAGTGAGAGAAGTAGTAGGGCGTGGGCTATTGTTTTGCTGGGTTGGGGAAATGCTAGTAATGGGAATAGGGTTTACGGATAGGAGGTGGTGTTAAATGCTGGGATTTGGGTGCAAGAGCTGTGGGCAAGAGACATTGGGCTGTGGGGCAGGGGAGGTACCTGCAGATATGGTGGTGAGATTCTGAACAAGATTACTGGCCTGATTTGGTGGTAAGACATGACCTGTCAAGCACTGGTGCCTGGGAGAAGTGAAGTTTTTGTTCTGCATGTAGTATGTGGGGTGTATTAGTTTTACCTGCACATCTGCTCTCCATAGTTCCCCCCCACACCCTTATTCTCTTTTTTATCCTGGGTGTGGAATTGTATATATTGATGTTTTAATCGGGTATGTTTTCCTGCTACATATCCTTGTTAATAGAGTGGATGTAAAGAGCCTATATATTCTCTTGGTTTATAAATTGGCCTGTGGCACAGAAAATAGCTTTGGGCATCAGCAGCCAAATCTGTTTTCAAATGTGACTGGTCTGTTTAGATTTGGGATAATATACCAAATGAAACAACAGTTATATTCCTTTTTTAATCATTGTTGATATTTCTAGATTGTTTGGCTGGAAAATAGTACTGTATGAAGAAACTGAAGCAAACAGTGATGCCAGCTTAATTGAATGCTAATTTTAGATGCGCTAAACTGTTCTGCTTCTAAGAATACATTTCAAATGACTGGCAACATTTGTTGAAAGTTTATTTGTTGTGGATTAATGATTCAGTGGCACAGAATTAAAGCTTTACTCATAAAGAACCTAAAATACAGCTAAGCTTTAAAAATTGATGCCCAGTGTGGAAATATTGAAACACTAGATACAAATCTCGGCTTTCATTTGTGCGTCAAAAGGTAATAGAAAGTCTAAACTCTTAATTAGCTTCTTTTTTTTATCTTGTAGAATTGCTATCTGTTTTTAAATCTCTTGTTTCTGTTCAGATCATTGAATTCCTTTGCCAGTTCCTTGTATTTTTGTCAGGTTTATGGAATCTCAGGTTGAAGAGGTGAAAAAGATACTGGATGTCAAAATATCCTTGGCACCAAAAAAAATGCCCCCTCCATATGTGGTTGACTAGAGGACTGTGTGATATCCTGTTAGATATAGATCTGGCCATGGTAATCCACTCATTTGTGACCTCTAGGCTTCATAATTACAACTCATTGTTACTAGGAGTCATGAAGCCTTGCACCTTGAAAAAATCCCTACTATCTGTTTAGTAGTACAGTGCTCCGTGTTGATGCTCCTGATTCTGCACTGGCTCTCTATTGAATAAAGAGCCCAGTTCAAGGTCTCTGACCTGATATTTGGAGCCTTCCATGTTATTGATCCTACGTATCTGACAGAATACCTGATCCTCCATGACCACAGTCTGGCTATGTTCTGCTGGAACAATGAAACATCAATGAACTGAGAGAGATGTGTCAGTGTGGGAGAGAGAAATTTCACAGGAACAGGCCATAGATTGTTGGACACGCTCTGAATTTTGAGTAACCAAGGACTTCACCGCATTGAGGAATAAATGACAGAGTGCTTTGATTTTTAGTTTTCCTTTAAATTCTTCACACATAGACATGCAAGACGCACAAACAAACAAACAGCAATCAGACAAGAAAAACAATAAACTAAGCATTTTCTTTTATAGACTGGAAAGGAAGAGAGAGAAAAAAATTTATTTGCAGAATTGTTAACAGTGGAATGTAATCTGTCATTTAAATCAGCTTCTGTACCAGATGACTGGAGGATCACTAATGTGAGGCCAGTTTTTTAAAAAAGGTTCCATAGGCAATCCTGGCAATTGTAGGACAGTAAGCCTAACTTCAGAAGTAGACAAATTGGTTGAAATTATAGTAAAGAACAGAATTATTAGCCACATAGATGAACATGGTTTGTTGGGGAAAGTCAACGCAGCTTTTCTAAAGGAAAATCATGCCTCACTAATGTCTTAGAATTCTTTGAGGGGGGTCAACAAACATGTGGACAAGGGTGGTCCAGGAAATATAGTGTACTTGGATGTTCAGAGAGCCTTTCACAGGATCCCTCACCAAGGGCTCTAAGGCAAAACAAGCTCTCATGGGATAAAATGGAAGGTTTTCTCATGGATCAGTAATTTCCTAAAAGATAGGAAACAAAGGGTAGCAATAAATGGTCCATTTTCAGAATGGGGAGGGGAAAATAAAGGTGTCCCTCAGGGATCTGTACTGGGACCAGTGCTATTGAACATATTCATAAATGATCTAGAAATAAGGGGGAAACAGGTGACAAAATTTGTAGAAGATAGTTAAGTCCAAAGCTGACTGCGAAGAGTTCTGAAGGCACCTCACAAAACTGGGTGGCTGGGCAACAAAATGACAGATAAAATTCAATGCTGATAAATGCAAAGTAATGTTCATTGGAATACATAATTTTAACTATACATACAAAACGATGGGGTCTAAATTAGCCGTTGCCACTCAAGAAAGTGATCTTGGGGTCATCGTGGATAGTTATCTGAAAACATCCACTCAATGTGCAGCGATGGTCAAAAAAGCGAACAGTGTTATGAACCATTAGGAAAGGGATAGATGGTAAGGCAGAAAATAAAATGCCACTATATAAATCCATGGTATGCCCACATTCTGAATACTGCCTGAAGTTCTGGTTGCCCCCATCTCAAAAAAGATATATTAGAATTGGAAAACGTACAGAGAAGGGCAACAAAAAAGAGTATAGAACAACTCTGGTATGATGAGAGATTTAAAAAACATGGACTTTTCAGCTTGGCGGAGATGCATAAAAGGGGATATGACAGAAGTCTATAAAATCACGAATGGTGTGGACAAAGAATAAGGAAGTGTTTTTTACCCCTTCCCATAACACAAGAACCAGAGGTCACCCAATGAAATTAATAGGCAGCAGGTTTAAAACAAACAAAAGGAATTACTGCTTCACACAACACAGTCAACCTGTTGCTAGGAGATGTTGTGAAGGCCAAAAGTGTACCTGGGTTCAAAAAAGAAGTAGATAAGTTCATGGACGATAAGTCCCTCAATGGCTATTAGCCAAAACTATCAGGGATGCAACCCAATGCCCCGCATGCCCTAAACTTCTAAGTGCGAAAAGCTGGGAGTGGATGATGGGATGGATCACTTGATAGTTGCCCTATTCTGTTCATTCCCTCTGAAGCATCTGGCACCGGCCACTATCAAAAGATAGGATACTGTGCTAGATGGACCGTTGGTCTGACCCAGTATCGCCATTCTTAAGCTCTTATTTATATCTGTTTGGGGGGTGGCAACGTTATATTGTCACCCTTCACTATAGTTTCTGAGCACTTCCCACTTTAATTAGATACGCAAAGCAAGATCCCTAATTGGGCTTCTTGGGGTCTTCTGTTCTTCTCACATCCTTGATTATGGGGGCTCTGCATAGATCAGGTTTTTTGGAGGAGGTACAAGGGGCAATAGTGCGTGCCAACCAGACGCTTGGGAGGTGCTTAGATATCGTGATGATGGCCGCCATATAAGTACCTACATAGATCTGGAAACATGTATTCTTGTTCATCAGTGGTGGATCATCCACAGTATACTCTTCCATATGTCCAAGTGGATGATATGTTTGGTATACCATCACTCTGACTGACTAAATGGATCATAGATTGGGCCAAGCAATTAATTATTGATTTACACAGCATCTTGCACAAGCACCATGGTGTGCCTTACTATATCAAATACTGAGAAACTCTTCATAACGACCAGACCCATTATCTATACAGCTTCTGGTATTTTCATTTTGGCTGCAGAGTCCCATGTAATTACTGTTTGAAAACATTCTACAGGTGGGGCTATCTCTGTAAGATTGTTTTTCATTTTTAAAATGTTTTGTGCCTAATTGTCAGCAATGACATCGAGCCAATTGCTAAGCTACTAAATGTCAGGAAGAAATCCATGCTAGTTTTGTTGTTGTTTTCACACCTAGCCAGTGATGGAAAATGTTTTGTTAAAACCTCATCCAGTGACTTAATGGATGAAGTGAAGCCTTGTGTAAAAACAGGAGCTTATCTTTTTTCTGTGTGTTAGAAATCAGTTTATAGATTTGACATTTTGAAAAATGAAATGGGCTCTTTTTCCCCAGCAGATGAGGATAGCAGAGGAAAGGAAGCCCTTGTCCCTCTTGTTCAGTATTAGCTTGATTACTTGTCAATGATACAGTCTGGATGTATCATAAATATATCTCATATTGATTTATTAGATAAATCTGATCAAATGTAATACATGTTACCTAATTAATTTTAGGTAATGACATTCTACCTACCTAGATTACTTCTACAGTTTTAAGTAGACATAATATTCACTTACAATCCTTAATTGTTGTATACCGTTAAGCAGTCCGTCCTCAGAGATATTTTAGTGGTGAGTTAAGTGATTCCCTCAGTGTAGTTTATGCATCAACCTAATCTTGTAAGGATTCTCTTGGATCCTTTTGGGTGAAAACCACTGTATAAATGTAAGGTATAAAGGCAGCATGAATTGTATAGGCCAGTACTCTGTAGCAAGTGCAGGAGGGATTTTATAGCACTGCAATCTACCTGTGTTCCCATCATCCATTTTGTGGTGTTTCTTAAATACTCTGGGTAAAACAGCACTCATCATAAGGTTTAAGTTATAAGAGATACGGTGCCCTATTAATGCATAAGCTTAGAGGAGAATTACGTATACTCCTTTAGTTTTTGGAAAAACTTCTTGTTTTAAATAAAGCTCTGTAATGTTTTGTTAAGGAATATGGAATTTTATTGTCATAACCATTTTCAAAAGTACTAAGAATGAGGAGTTCAATAAGTAACTTCCCTATTTGAATAACCTGTTTAAAAAACTAGATACAGTACTTAAAGAATAAATGTAATAGGCTCATCTGAGACTTTGATTAAATGTCATATAAACTAAACTATGTACGCCTGCATAGAATAGTAGATATTTTTTCAAAGTAGCTTCAAATGGTTCTTTTAAGTGTATGAATGTTCTGATGATTATCTTTTTAATTAAAATGAGAAATCTTTGTTTAAAGTGGCATTCTTTTTTTTACAGCCTGTTACAGTCTCCGTAACAATCATTTCTTAAGTCTGAACGTTTTTAATTCCAGGAATCCATTTATATGAAACTATGTTTAGACTTAATTAAGGAATGATTCTTACAAAGCTTGTAAATAGCCAGGAAAAAAGGGACAGAAAATAAAACTGACAGTCACACTTAACAAAATGATTGTTACAAGGTATGTAATATGCCATAAAAATACAATAAAGGCCTTTTTATAAGAGTTCATATTTTTGATCCTCATTCTGAAAGGTATTTAAGAAAAATATCAAGGCTCTGTGAAGCAACATCTGTTTTCTTGAATGGACTAGTGACAACTTCAATTGTATTTAATTAGCAGTGCATGAAGCTGTACCTGACCAATTTAGGGTCCTGTTTAAAATGCTTCTGCAGGCAGTATTTTAATATAGATTTAAGTTTTACCTTCTGTTTTTCACTAAATGTGAATGAGGCAATCTCTCCCCACCAGTGCTCTTGCCATGGTTCGTGGATGGGAAGATGTTGATACTGGCATTCTTCACTGATATAGTCTGTCTTCCACATACAAGTTAACATTTCCCTTCCCTGGAATGAAGAGATATAAGGCTTGATCCTGGGAGATGCTGAAAACCCTTTACTACCATAAGAATGTCAGGCCATTAGCCGTTGCCACATCTCCAAGTTGAATTACTCCAAGATGAGATGGTTAATGCCTCTTTTGCTTCAGTCTTCACTAAAAAGGTTTATGCATTGAATATTTGGTCACCAATCAATGTTAACTACAAGGGGGATGCAAACCAAAACCTGAAAATTACACATGAAAGAATATTTAGATGTCAGATGTATTCAAGTAGGCTAGGCCTCCTGAAATTCACCTGTGGTACTTAGGGAATTAACAGAAGCAATCTTGGAGCCATTAACAGTTACCTTTGAGAATTCGTGGAGGACCAGTGAGGTACTAGAAGGGCGAGCATAATACCTATCTTCAAAAAGAGGAGCAAAGGGCATCTGGGAATTTATAGACCAGTCAGCCTAATTTTGATACCTGGAAAGATACTGGAACAAATTATTAAACAATCCATTTATAAGCACTGGGAGGATAATAGAGTTCTAAGGAATAGCCAACATGGATTTGTCAAGAACCAACCTAATTGCCTTCTTTGACAGGGTTACTGGCCTGATGGATGAGGGAAGCAGTAAACATGATAGATCTTGATTTTAGTATGGCTTTTGTCACAGTCCCACGGAACATTCTCACCAGGGAATGTGGTCTAGATGAAATTACTATAATGTAGGCGCACAACTTGGTACCACATGACATTTTGATTAAAAAACTAGAACAATATAAAATGAACGTGGATCATATTAAATGAATTAAAAACTGGCTCGCTGATAGGTCTTAATATAATTGTAAATGAGGAATGGTCATTGAGCAGATCTCTTTCCAGGAGTCTCAGTTCTTGGCCCCTTGCTATTTAATATCTTTATCAATGACCTGGAAGAAAACAAAAACATCACTGATAAAGTTTGTGGATGACCCAAAAATTGGGGGTGGAGGTGGTGGTAAATACTGAAGAAGATGAGTCACTGATTCAGAGCAATCTAGTTTACTTGTTAAACTGGGCACAAGCAAACTATATGGTTTAGTGTGGCTAAATGTAAATGTGTTCATCTGGGAGCAAAGAATGTAGGACATACTTACAGGATAAGGGAATTCTATCCTGAGACACAGTGACTCTGAAAGATTTGGGGTCCTGATGAATAATCAGCTGACCATGAGCTTCAAGTGTGACACTAGCTAGAAGAGCTAATAAGATCCTGGGATGTATAAACAGGGGAATCTCGAGTAAGTTATTTTACCTCTGTATTTGGCACTGGTGAGATCACTGATGGGATGCTATGTCCTGTTCTGGTGTCTGCAATTAAATAGAGCTGTTGATAAATTGGAGGGGATTCAGAGGATGATTAAAAAATCTGAAAACATGCCTTATAGTGATAGACTCAAGGAACTCAATCTAGTTAGCTTAGAGAGAAGCCTAAGGGGTGACTTGATTACAATAGATAAGGACCTAGTCACAGTAAGTCTACATTGCCATGTAAGCCCAGGGTTAGTGGCACTTGAGTCAGCTGACCTGTGTTAGAGAACCCTGGGCTTAAGCATCTACACTGATCCTTAACCTCATGTTAAGATTTTTCATATCTGGGCTTGAACTTGGGGCTCTGGTGTCCACACTGCACCATGCTGACTGGAGTCAAACCAAACATATCAGAGAGCCCCTCGCATTCTCCTGAAATGTGGCCACTTTGACCATGATGCACTGTGGGAAAACTTACTGCCCACTCTGCATGTTACAGGAATTTTGAACACTGTGCCGAGCAGTCATTTTGGTCTGTGTACTCTCAGACACTTATGCATGATGTGTTGAATAATAGATTGCGGGGGAGGGGGGATGGCGTGGATCACAGTGTTAAGTTCATAGAAGGAAGGTATTGAAATGTGAATTGCTGTACCTAATCACACAGAGGAATAGTGTTGCTTAGTCATGTATAATTGCTCCTGATCATGTTTTTAGCTTTACCTCAAATCATGATTGTATGAGGTGATGCACTGATGGCAATAAACTTTCTTGATATAAAAGGCTTTATCTGTAAATGTGTTAAAACTGTACAACAATCGCCTATTGCTACGCAGGCCGGCTGATATTACAACTCCCAAAAACATGTACCAGAAGAACATTTCCAAAACGAAAATATAAAAGAGCAGGACACAATGAAAACATGACTTAAACCCCCTACTGCTACCTGTCTCTTGGCTCCATGTTCTCCATTTCCTTCTTTCCCCATTTTCTGCGCACTTAGTGCCAGGCTGGGAGTGGAGGTATCCACAGGAGAAGGATTCAAGGAGGAAAGCTGCAGGGGGCGTAGTTGCTCTGCCCAGCCGCTTATGGGGCTTGAACGCATGGGCTGCCCCAACATGGAGTTATCCGAGGTATTTTTAGACCGAGGGTACATTACAGGGAGATACGGTCATGATGTGGGAGAGGCAGCAGGAGCCAGTGCTCCACCAGCCATGATGGAGATGAGTCACTCACAGTTCTCTCTGAGATCTGTCCTCCTCCCTTAGCCACCATTCCTCTTCTAGGAACTGTGTTGCAAGTGCCTGCTCCATTGCTGAAACCCTGTCCTCCTCGCTGTGGCAAGCCTCAGCCTTTCCACCTGCTTCTCAGCGTGTTGCTGTTCCAGTCTTTCATCTCTCTGTTGCTGGTATTGGACTGTTTGTCAGCCATCTCAAGAACTTCGACTGTAACTTCATCACAGAAATGCTTCCATCCGGAATGGTCTGTGAAGGTATATTGGGCCAGTCATCAAATTCTGCACGTACAGCAGCCACTGGAGATTGAGGGGCCTGAAAGAGGACAAGGAATAGAGGGTTATTGTCTAAAGTAGCTCAGTGGAGGAGAATAGAATTAATTCTTGTGGAATCTCAAGGACATAAAATGTTACATTTCAAAACTGAACCAAAATGTATTGTGAAAGGGATGCTTCTGTCCACAGAATCTCTCTGGATACAACCTGGTTAATCAGAGTTCCAGAAGTGCAGAGACCATGGTAAGTTAAAAATTACAGACTCTTTTGGTTTTATAAGCATTTCATAAGTAATTGGATTGTCGAGGGGATGTGACATGTGCACTTGCAACAAAAGGCCTTTTCTGTCATTTCCGGCCTTTCATGTTTTGGTGGACATAACTGTTATTTGTGATGCCCTCTTGGAAAAAGGAGATGTTATTCCAAGCTGTTAGTGGGAAATCTACACTATACACAGCTGAAGTATTCAAATGTATAGTGACTGAACAGCACATCTATGAGTGTAGTGAGCTAGTCAGCTACTGAGGTGGCCCTGGAAAATATTCTTTTCCCTGCAATGTGACTACCTAGCTGGAGTTTCTGTTTCAGGAAGAGTTTGCAGCTATCAGCAACCAGGCATGTGTCAGAATCTGTGAAGCAATTAACAGGATTCTGCATTAGCTTACCCGTGGCTTACCCTGTTATGACTGCATGCAAATACATGGAACTCCACAGCCTTCCTCCTCCCCGCTCATGGCACATTTCTGGACAAAAATTGATACCCCAGTTGTACTTGGAAGAAATGATTTTGTTATCCACGGACTGCATAGACAACCTCTAATTGAAATGGACTAGATTTGGAAATTGAACGCAGTTTTCCAAACATACACACACACTGAGTTCGCTGTTTCTGGGTTGCTCCATAGATCACTGAGCAGTTACAATCTGGCAAACTTTAAGGCATGTCAGTGTAAGGTTATTAATTATAAACTAGAAATGTCCCTAGCAAAAATGTAAGCTTTTGCTCTTTAAATCTGTCGTTTATCGCAGTGATTCTCAGCCAGTGGTCTGAGTCCATGGACTATGTCTTAAGGGGGTCTGCAAAAGACTTAGGCTATGTTTACACTGGAGAGATTACAGCGACACAGCAGTACGATGCAGCTATGCTGCTGTAGGATCTCTTGTGTAGCTACTCTGTGCTGAGGGGGGAGAGCGCTCTCCCATTGACATAATCCATCCCCAACAAGCACACTAGTGCTGATGTGACATAATTTATGTCACTCGGGTGTGTGTGTGTGTGTGCATGTGTGTATAATATTCATACCCCTAAGTGACATAAATTTTGATTACACAAGTTGTAGTGTAGACATAGCCTTAGACTGAAAACCGACTGAACAGAATTCAGCTATATATAATACGCCCTCACTATAACAAACCCATCAGGATCCAAGCCATTTGTTCACTGTAGCCTGAGGTTTATCATAGCAAAAGAGACCTGCTGCACCTGCGGCTGGGGCTGACAACTCCTCCAGTCCCAGGACTGGATCTGGAGGTGGGATCCCGGAACCAGGTTCATTATATGCACAGGTTTGTAGTTATGAAGGGTGTTATAGTGAGGAGGCACTGAACACAGACAATAGATTTCCAAAGGGATCCACAAATCAAAAAAGGTTGAGAACCACTGCTTTACTGTTTGGAATTCCCGGTTTGAGCTCCACATGGGTGGGGAAGAGAAGACACCAAGGTGGTATGATACAATCTGCCATTAGCAAATATGCACTGGTAGCCAGGGCGTTTCATAACTTTTGCATTAGTTCTTAGAGGGAAATCTCTCCCATTCCTGTAATAATAAACTTTTAAATTGGAGTCACATTTACTGGGTTCAGGGGCGGCTTCTGTCTTCTCTGGGTTTGCTGCAGGTTCAGCAGCAGGGTGTTCCTTGGGAGATGGGGATGGGGAAGAGGCATCAAACAGCTGTTCCTGTTGATCCTGTCCCACAGCTTAATCTGGGACTGGTTTCAGAAACATTCACTTCATGCTCCTCACTCAGAGTCTGATTCCAATCAGTTACTAGCCTGGATTCAGGGAACAGCAGGGCACCATCCTGGCTGACCAGGTGGTTGTGCACCATGGTTGGCTCTGTGCTGGGTCTGTTCCCAGCACCAGGTCAAATTCCTCATAACGCGGGCATGAGGTTGGCAAGCTGCCTGAGGCACTGTTCTAGACCCTGGTCAGCTGGTCCCCATTCTTAAGCCACTTAACCTGCTCTGTGCACTAGTCACCAGTCTGGAGGATTTACAGTGCTGCCTGCTTTTTAGCTATTTGCTGGTATGCATGATCATTCCTGGTACTTCAATATAAAGCCCACAGTTTTACTGGCCTCACGCCAGAGATTCACCAAAATCTGGCTGACCATGAAGCAACACACTTTACAGAAGGCTTGTTCTGTTCGGTCTCCATTGCAAACTCAGAAGGCTCTCTGATGGGTGTTTGGAACTCAGTGATCAGAAGACAAATAGAAGGGTTAACGCTGACTCACTGAGCTGCAGTTGCACAGCAGGGTGGGGTAGCTTCTGTTTTCAGTTGATTCAGTTGGAGATTGTTGGGATAGAAAGGACTAAGGAAGTTCGCTACTTCTGGCAGACTCCCAGGACACAAGTCAAGCAGAGTTGCACCAACACTGCAAAGCAACAGGGCTTGACCTTGGGTCACAGCTTGATTCTGGCTCGGACCCTCTATTCCCGCAGGGACGCAGGTCCAAGCCTAGGGTTAGCACAGATCATGTGTAGATGTAATGGGGGTTAGACTTGAGCCTGAATCTGAGCCCAAGTGCTTATTGCATTGCAGACATACCTTCAGGGCACAAACATTTTATAACGGGCTCTTCAGTGTAGCAGAGAGATCTCTAATATGAGCCAATGGCTGGAAGCGAGACAGGTAGACTAGAAATAAGGCATACATTTTTAATAGAGTAATTAACCATTGGAACAATTTACGAAGGGCCATGGTGAATTCTCCATCACTAACAATTTGTAAATCAGGATTGGAGCTTTTTCTAACTGATCTGCTCTAAGAATTATTTTGGGGAAGTTCTATGGTCTATGTTAGGAGTTCAAAGTAGATAATCAGTGTCCTTCTGGCCTTAGAATCTATGAAAGTGGTTGAAAGACTGTACTTCGGAATAACTATCAATGGTTTCCTGTCAAACTGGGAGGATGTATCCAGTGGGGTCCCAGAGGGGTCAGTCCTGAATCTGGTGGTATTCAATATTTGTAATGACTTGAATCATAGAGGGGAGAATATGCCTATAATATTTGTGGATGACACCAAGCTGGGAGGTGTTGCAAGTGCTTTGGAGGACAGTATTAGAATTCAAAATGACTTTGACAAATTGGAGAATTGGTGTGAATTCAACAAGTAGTACTGCTGAAAAGGATCTGGCTTAACAGTGCTTTGCTAATTGAATATGAGTAAGGCTGCGAGTCTGTCACGGAGGTCATGGAAATCACGGATTCTGTGACTTTCCGTGACCTTTGTGACTTCTGCAGCAGTCAGTGTGGCTGGCTCTGGGGCTGCCCGGGTAGATTAGGCAGCCTCTGGGCCTGCCACACTCGCCGCTGCTGGGAGAAAGCTCAAGGCTGGGGAAGGGGATTGTGGTGCGGGGTGGTGCTTACCTCGGGGGTGGAGGGTGCAGGGGCTCTGCAAAAGTGGCCAGCATGTCCCTGCAGCTCCTAGGTGGAGGGGCCAGGGGGTTTGCGTTCTGTCCCTGCAGCTACCGTAGGCTATGGTTCCTGGCCAATGGGAATTGTGGGGCTGGAGCTCATCGTGTGGACAGTGCATGGAGCCGCCCATGGCCTTCCCTCCCCCTAGGTGCTTCAGGAACATGAGGAGCCAGGTAGGCAGCCTGCCAACCCTCCTCACCTCAGCACCAGCAGGATTCCCAGGCCAGCCGCCGGCCATCGCTCCCTCCTTCCCCCCAGCACCAGTCCCGAGCCATGACCTCCAGCACCTGTGGAGCCCCCATGTGGCTCTCCCACTCCCCGCCCCGAGCACCCACAGGACCCCGGCGCAAGTTTTAGTCAAGGCTATATGGTACAAGTCATCGACAGGTCACGGGCTGTGAATTTTTGTTTACTGCCTGTGACCTGTCCGTGGCTTTTACTAAAAATACCCATGATTAAAACTTAGCCTTAACTGGGGAGGTAGCCGTGTTAGTCTGGATTTGCAGAAGCGACAAGGAGTCCTGTGGCACCTTAAAGTCTTACAAAAGGATAGAAGCATAAGCTTTCGTGGGCTAGTACCCACGAAATGCATCTAACGACGTGGGTACTAGCCCACGAAAGCTTATGCTTCTATACTTTTGTTAGTCTTTAAGGTGCCACAGGACTCCTTGTAGTCTTAAGTATGAGTCAGCAGTGTGATGTGTTTGCAGAAAAGTCTAATATCATTCTGGGGTGTATTAACAGGAGTATCCTATGTAAGACATGGAAGGTAATTGTCTTGCTCTGCCCAGCACTGGTGAGGTCTGACCTGGGATAATGTGTCCTATTCTGGGCGCCCCACTTTTGGAAAGATGTGGACAAATTGAAGACAGTCAAAAAATGATAAAAGGTTAAGAAAACCTCACCTATAACAAAAGGTTAAAAAAAACTTGGCATGTTTAATTTTGAGAAACAAGACTGAGTGGGGACTTGATAACCATGTCTTCCAGTCTGATAAGGGCTGTTATAAAGAGGACGGATCAGTTGTTCTCTGTGTCCACTGAACATAGGCCAAGAAGTAATGGGCTTAATCTGCAGGAAGGAAGATTTAGGTTAGACAATAGCAAAAACTTTCTAATTATAAGTAGGCATTGAAGGATTAGATTATTGGTAAATGTCAATTTCCCTAATCCTAACCTTGATTTCCTTTCTTCTACTCACACCACCTGCTTTTAGCTGCAGTTTTTCCTATGGTTGGTATAAGTCAGGGGTTGGCAACCTTTCAGAAGTGGTGTGTCAAGTCTTCATTTCATCACTCTAATTTAAGGTTTTGCGAACCAGTAATACATTTGAACATTTTTAGAAGGTCTCTTTCTATAAGTCTATAATATATAACTACACTCTTGTTATGTGTAAAGTAAATAAGGTTTTTAAAATGTTTAAGAAGCTTCTGTTAAAATTAAATTAAAATGCAGAGCTCCCCAGACCGTTGGCCAGGACCTGGGCAGTGTGAGTGTCATGGAAAATCAGCTCACGTGCCTCCTTTGGCACACATACCATAGGTTGCCTATCCCTGTTATAGGCTTTAGGTACTTCACTAACTCACTCCTACTCTTCTTTTAATTTTTCATTTTAGCCACTTTGCTCCATTAAATGTATGCAATTATAAAAGCAAATGGGAAATTTGTTATTGCATCATTGAAGTATTTCGTTTCATAGACTTAAAAGCAGAATTTGGTGCTCCATGCCTTCCCCCTTATTATATATACTATAAACATCAGAGAGAATAGGCTGACCTTAATATTTGCTTCCCATACTAAATCGCCGCCTTGCAGCAGTTATTTCCCACTGAATAAAAAGTTTAATTTCACGCCCTGATTAGTGCTAGAATGTGCAGGTGGATATTTGTTTTATGCAGCTAAACTAATCTGCCTGGGCAAATGATTTGCCAGTCAGCAGAGCTATAATTCCTCATGAGTATTTGGTGCTAAATTATAGTTTTCTTTAGTAAGGTAAATCAAAGCATTCTAATCACAAAGCTTTGGTTAGGCCAGGGTTTTTATTTTATTATATATATATATATATATATATATATATATAAAAGAGTAGGGATAAATTGAGTGACAAGGACACAGTTTAGGGTCAAACTGGCATGAGATATAGAACGGGGTAAGGAAGGTTTCTAGGAAGAATAAAAGAAATGAGTGTTGTGTAGTGTATCTGTGTATACCCCAGTGAGACCATGCAGATAATGTAAACGACTCTTAGATTGCCTAGTTCAGTAGTTCCCACTGAATAAAACAACTTAACTGTGGTCTGTGGCAGACTTAGCGAGCCTCAAAGAGCTGGCTGGTTGCATAGTGCTGACTCTTTGTATCCAGATACTATTTCACATTAAAATAAAAATACCCTACTGTCCTATTCCTTCTCCATGTAAACAGTTGTCACAGGGATGTCACTTGATTTTAGTAATTGTGAATGGCAAGAGAAGTGAGAACTGATATTTCTGTTAAGATGTGGTCCACATTATGAAAAAGTTTGAAAAGGTGATCAGAAAATGCTTCAGGTTACAAATATCCATTGACAGTTGGATGGGTCCTAACAGCAACCTCTTACTCCAGGATGTTCCCATGTTAGCAGTTTGGTTTATATCATCATGCTTTTTATTGAAAAATACCTATTTCTGATTACAGTGGAGCCCATTTATTGTTAACTTGGAAATGAAGAAACTTTGGTTAGAGTGGTGGAGGAATTCCACTTCTTTTTAATTTGACAAGTGCTGTCATTGTTCATATTAATTTGTTCATAAAAAGTGTGTGTGTGTGTACAGCACATCTGTATTTTCAGTAAAATATCCATTTGGAAGCCCAACAAAGTATTCAGCAGCTTGATTTGACTGTCTTAAAAATTTAATCCCAAATGAGAGAGGAAAAAACAGCTGCAACCAGCTATTGCAATTTCCTCATTCCCTTATTCACTTGTAATGGATGCCATAATCTATGCCTGGGTGTGATGGTGGAATTTTACCTGCAAGGCGTATGTGGATAGCTACAGTCAACCAGTCTGGCTGCAACCCTACTGGTATTTCCCCAGCCCAACCTTTTTCACTACAAAATTTGTTCAACGAATGCTCAACCAAGTCACTTGTTTATACAGAATTTTAGGTGCTCATACAGACATGCTGAATGTAGTATTTGTGTGTCAAGGGAAACGGACGAGTTAAAACTATAGAGTTTCTAACTGCTTCATCTAAATAATTATATTTTGAACACTTAATAATAAGCAGTCAAAGCGTATGTCTTCACTACTCGCCAGATCGGCAGTTAGCAATTGATCTTTTGGTGATCGATTTATCGTGTCTTGTTAAGACGCGATAAATCGATCACCAACGGCGCCCCCATCAACTCCAGAACTCCAGCTCACTGCGAGGTGCAGGCTGAAGTGGATGGGGGAGCACGCCGCCGACCGCCATGGGACAGCAGGTAAGTCAGTCAAAGATATGCCAACTTCAGCTATGTTATTCATGTAACTGAACGTTGTGTATCATTGGTCGATCCCTCCCCCTACTGTAAACCAGGCCAAACATGTAGTCGTTACCTTGACAGCCTTCGGAGGCAGATTAGGACTGTGAAAATTCTGGACCCCATAGAAACCATTGAAAATCAGACATTTTCAGAGTTGTTAAGATATGTTCAGTATCTTAAACAACAGTACTTTATAGTGCATCTTTGAGGCTCTCAAAGCACCCAAAAGAAGTCAGTAAATATTATCCCTGTTTTGCAGAAGGAAAACTGGGTCTCAGAAAGATGAAATACTTTGCTTAAGGTCACAAAGTAAATTGATAATGAAGAAAAGTGGAGAATCTTGGTTTCCTAACATCCATTTGTCTGCTTCTAATCATGTTCGGGTTAATTTTAACCATCTGTTAAGGTAACAAGTTTTATCATTAAAATTAATTTTAAAAATAGTTTGAAACTGTCTGTTTTTAATGGGATCTGATTATTCTTAGTCCTAATCTGCCTCATGAAATTTGGCATTCTTCTAGGAAGTACAGTATTACATCATTAAAATATCATCCCTCCACCACTGAGACCTACAATCCCATTCACTAAATGGGGACACTGAAACCATGACAAGTACTTCTAAAACATGTATTACAAATTCCTTTATTCTTTCGTCTACAAGATCCACAGATCTGTTAACCAATGGGCTCTGTCTGTCAGTCACTGATGCAGGGGGCTGTGGTCAGCTACACCGAAGAGCTTGCCAGTTTTTTGTTCTGCTGCCATTGCTTCAGGATGGTCTACCAGACTGCCTGACACAGAGCAAAAAAAATAAATAATTTTTTTTAAAAAAGATTGGCTATAAATTTGCTTTATGTAACTGTTTCTGGTCTTCCCTCAAATTGTGAATTTAAGAGTCTGGTTTCTCTTTACTCCTAAGACACTGGGTATGTCCCCTATCACCACTCACTCCTGCGAGCGCAGCATGGAGAAGGGCAAGAAGAAGGGGAAAACAGGTATGTGTGTCTTCGGAATCACTCTACTTGTAGAGATCTTGGATGGGGATCTCTGCATGTTCTGTGGAAGGTGCAGGCAAAGGAGTCCATTATCTGCATCCGTTTCACAGCTTTCTGATTCTCCAGAGAGGGGCAGGTCTAAGGGAATGAAGCACAAATCCAGATCTTTCAGGCCCAGGAATTCGTGGCGTTCTCCTAGGACAAGGGTGGGCAAACTTTTTGGCCCGAGGGCCACACTGGGGTTCAAAATTGTGCAGAGGGCCAAATGCCCCGCCCCATCCGACCCCCACCCACTTCCCGTCCCCAGACTGCCCCCCTCGGAATCCCTGACCCATCCAACACTCCCTTCCTTGTCCTGTGATCACCCCCCTCCGGAGACCCCCCCACACACTCTAACTGCCCCCAGAACCCCATCCCCTATCTAGCCCCCCTGCTCTCTGTTCCCTGACTGTCCCCTCCCAAGACCCCCCACCCCTCCTAACCACCCTCCCACCTAATCTCCCCCACACCTACCCTAACAACCCATCCCACCTGCCCTAGCCACCACCAGCACCCCCGCTTACCTGCTGAGCCAGGCGCCAGGCCCCGCGGCTCGCAGCGCTCTGCCCGGCCCCCGGGCTGGGAGCGCAGGGCCCCGAGGTCTGTTGTGCTTGACCCCGACCCAGGCTCAGGAGCGCGGGCCCCGCGGCTTGCTGGGGTCGGCCCGGCACCCTGGGCCGGGAGCGTGGGGCGCAGTGCTGGCCGCAGGTCCGCTGTCCCAGGGTCCAGGCAGCGTCTGGCTGCGGCCCGCTGTCCCGGGTGGTGCGCCTGGCCGGCCGCGGGCCCACTGTCCCGGGCGGCGTGCCCGGCCAGCAGCCGGCCCCGCTCTCCGGGTGCTCTCAGAGCGCCCTGCGCAGGAGAGCAGGACCACTGGTCCTGCTCCTCTGGCAGCAGCTCACGGGCCAGATAAAAACAGCTTGTGGGCCACAAGTGGCCCGCGGGCTGTAGTTTGCCCACCCCTGTCCTAGGAGGAGGAATAACTTTTAGATTCAGAACAGGAACCCCAGGAGGAGGAAAACAGGAAAAACTTTTCCAGTTAGACTTCTTCGAATCCAGGGCAGTTTCCAGTTTAGTTCTACCCCTTGAGAAAAGTCTGTGAAAGATGAAGAGGACGAGCCAGCTCAGAACAGTAGTGACATAACTCAAAAGTATTCTCTCAGGATCCAGAACAAAACCTTATGGCCTTTATGGATGTGATTTGAGGAAGAATAGGGATCACCCAAGAAACCTGCGAGACTAAGCATGGTGGTTAAGAATGGTCAGTGTCACAATGTTTAAATTAGATTTTGTTTCTATTTCTAAGATACCTACTTAAGGAAACTACAATACCTGCTGATTGTGAATTAGGAACTAAGGACCCCACAGACAGGAGGATGGGCACCACACTCAGGAGAAACTTGAAGACTGTCTTTGTATCCCAGGGAATATAAGTTCTATTTTGGAACTGGAATGGGTTACCTAGGGAGGTGGTGGAATCTCCTGCCTTAGAGGTTTTTCAGGTCAGGCTTGACAAAGCCCTGGCTGGACGATTTAGGAGGGGATTGGTCCTGCTTTGAGCAGGGGGTTGAGATAGATGACTTCCTGAGTTCCCTTCCAACGCTGATATTCTAAGATTCCATGTAGAATTCAAGTAATCCTTTTGAGGCTTCCAGACCATAAAGTTTGGCAGATGAGACAATCCCAGCTATTTTGAAGAAAGTGGTCTAGAACCAGAACTGGCAATCCGAGAATGATGCCTCCACAAGACCATCTGGTCCTTCCTACCAAAACCCATGATTCTCAGCCAAAGCAAACTGGGATGGAGTAGCACACAGTGCATGGTCTATTTCAGTTTGTGGATAATTAAGCCTCAAATTATCTCTGGCAAGTGGGTTCTGGAATTTGTCCTGAGAGGTTCTGCATTGGATATACTCAACTCCCCTCCTTCCATTCCCAGGAACCCTTAAGAGTGGGGAAAGGCAGCCAGTAATCTTTCATCTCCTGCAGATTAGAGCAACAGAATGAGTTGCAGAAAATGGACAAACCTTGTACTTCATTCTGTGCCTGGTCAAGAAGAAATCAGGGAGCAGCAGGGCAGTGCTTGACCTGAAACCATCTTGAGAAGTTCTTGAAAAAGTCCAGATTCAAAATGGAAATGTTAGTCCATAACAGTGACAGTCTGTTGTCAATAGATTTGAAAGATGCAAACCTCCACATCCCCATTCATCTTTCTCACTGCAAAGTTATCCATTTTTCACCGTTGGAGTCCAGGCCATCCAATATAATTCATTACCATTTGGCCACATCACAGCAGCCAAAGTATTTATGAAGGTATTAGTTGTCTTGGTAGCTAGTCTTGTGTTGGAAGAGATTTACCTCTGTCCATTCCTTATTAACCTGTTAAGAGCTTCATCCAGAGACAAGTGGTACAAAGCGCTGAAGGTAGTCCAAGAAGTAATTGGCTTAATCTGCAGCAAGGGAGATTTAAATCAGATATCAGGAAAAACTTTCTAACTATAAGGGCAGGTAAGCTGTAGATTAGTCTTCCAAGAGAGGTTGTGGAATCCCCGCCTTTGGAGGTTGGACCAAGAGCGGTCTAGATTTGTCTGGTTCTGCCTCAGGACAGAGAGCTGGACTAGAGAACCCCTCAAGGTTCTTTCAGCCCTGTATTTCTGTGATTCTATGAAATGATCCTTTCTCTGAGATACAAGGTCCACAGATACAACTCTCTCTTGTTTGAAGTATTTCTTTGGTCACTAGAATAAGACGAGCTGTTTGGGTCATTCAAATGGGGTTGTAATTTTATGCTTTACAGTAGCAATTCAGCTCATTGCTGCTCATATAAATTCATTAAATCCCAGTCCACAGGGGGTTATCATTCTGTGCTATGGAAGTGGTCTCAACTGGGGACTCTTCGGTGAACTTGGATGTGCCCTTTCCTGTCAGTGTTGGATAGGTCTAATCCTGCCATGCAGACTGAGAGTCTGTTGGTTAAGGGATATGTGGACCTTGTAATTCTGAGGAATTTTTCAGAAAGTCAGTTTTCCTGTTCACGAAATGAGGTGATACAACACATTACTGCCCAGAAATATTTCTTAAGATACAATTTAAAAGGAATTAAAAGTAAATCTGCCCAGCATTTGCTCTGTAGTGTCATGAAGGAGATGTGAGTTCAATTTCCAGCCTTCTTGAGTTGAATTACATGGGATGGAGATGCTATAGAGGCTGCCCTCTCCTCTTTTTACTAAATGCTTTTTTAATATTATTTAATCAAACCCAGTAAAATCTTATTCTGCTGTGTTAAATAATTAGCACATATAGATTCCATGCTGATGTTCTTTTTTTCACTGCACTTCCCTTTCTTCTCATGTGATAAGATATACAGGTGTGGCAACAATCAGATTTTGCCTTTCATGTACCATAGAGGTTTTCATTTTATAATGATCCCACTGTGGTATAGTTATCCTTTTTTTTAATCAGAGTGGAGATGCAGATATTTAAGAACCCTTCTTGCACAAGGATCACTGTACCTGCTGGGTACTTAATTAGCACTTGTTTATGACACGGTGTCTGATTTGATTTTTAAAACAAGTTGCACTGTGAAGCGGTGGATATTTAAACTGTATAGTAACCACAGCTCCAGCTGTGACTGAAATATTGTAAGCCTTCAGGGGTTGTGTTAGGCTTAGAAAATAGGAACTCAGTCCCGTAGTTTAATGTCGTCTAAAACTCAGCCTTTTGGAGAGTAAAGAAGGGGCTTCCACAGGATTTTAAAATCTTGACTCATTCTGAGAAGTCAGCCATTCTAGACCTCACAAGGGACTATTAAATCTATTAGGCTAAACCTGGAGAAGGGGATGAGGTAACTAAAGAATACAGTCAGCTAATGCTTGTAGAGAAAAGACAAGGGCAGCAAAAAGCAAAATGGGTTCTTTTGGCCCATTGGGTTATTGGGAATAACAAGGGTTTTAATATAGCTGGGGGTCGGGACAGGAAGGAAGTGCTAGAGAGAAAGTAGGCCTATTAATAAATAAGGGTTGAGATTAAATTTGACTCAAAGGAGGAGCTGGTTGGAACTCCTTTTTAAAATCAGTCTTCAGTGATAATGATAAGCAGCTTTCAAAGCAAGGAAGGTATTACAGATAAGCTACTGATACAAGGCAGATAATGGCAGTGTCACAGAACTGTTAATGGAGTTAGCAAATCAGCTCACTGTACCACTGGCAGCTATATTTTTTAAAGTACTGTAAGATTAAAGGAAAAGAAAAAGTAACACCAGTCATCAAAGGAAGAGAGAGGATTTTGTCAGGTACCACCCCTATAAGACTAACTTCTGTCACATGTTCAGTATCAGAGGGGTAGCCATGTTAGTCTGGATCTGCAAAAGCAACAGAGTCCTGTGGCACCTTATAGACTAACAGTTGTATTAAAGCATAAGCGTTCGTGGGTGAATACCTGCTAGCCTCATCCTCCCTGATTGAACTAACCTCGTTATCTCTAGCCTGATTCCTGCCTACATATTTATACCTGCCTCTGGTCATTTCCACTGCATGCATCCAACGAAGTGGGTATTCACCCATGAAAGCTTATGCTCTAATACATCTGTTAGTCTATAACAGGGGTTCTCAAACTGGTGGTCGCGACCCCTATGGGGGTCGCCGAGCGCTCCCAGGGGGGTCGCGAGCTTCCGGCGCAGCTGAAAAGCCGCCGAATGCATTACTTCCGCATTCGGCAGCTTTTCGGCGGACATACCGAGCACTTCCGAAAATAGCGCTCGGGAGCGCTCAGCATGCCCGCCGAAAAGCCGCCGAATGCGGAAGTAATGCATTCGGCGGCTTTTCGGCAGACGTACAAGGGTCCATCATGGCACAGGGGCAAGGAAAAAAGGGTCGCGGTCTCAACAAGTTTGAGAACCGCTGGTCTATAAGGTGCCACAGGACTCTTTGTCGCTTCTGTCACATGTACGATAATGGAGCAAATATTAAGATAACTCATTAGTGGAGGATCATGAAACCATGAGAAATAAGTAGTACATATTTATTTTTTTTTAAAAAAGGAATAGATCTTGCCAAGCCAGTTGTTTGCTTTTCTGATAGAATTGCAAAATTATTAAAAAACAGTAAATCTGAAATATTTGAGGGATAATTGATTTTAAAGGTGATTTTAGTTAAAGTGGTGCAGCTGTGTCTTGTTGCCTTTTTTCCAGAAGTGCCAACCACACAGCTCCTGCCTGAGTCATTTGGAGCAGTCGTTCTGTTATCGCTCAGAGGTCTTTCAGAATTGCTGTTTTCCAGGCCTCCCTACTTAAACTGCTCATTTAAGCTGAAAATACTAAGTTTGGGGCCTCATTCTCATCTTTATAGTGACAACTCAAAAATCAAATTGATAAACAAATAGCACATCCTTTTTTCTTTTTAGCAACCAATGCCTCCTTCCAAATATATTAAATTCCAACAAGTCAGAGCTGAAATGCTTTGACCTAACTATGCTCTTCCACCAGAATTTGCACTTCAAAGATAACAGGACTTGTGTGTAGACAAGCCCTTAGGAACACTAGCTGCACCAGTTCAGTTAAGTGGTGCAGAGCCCCTAGTGTGGATGCAGTTATACCAGTATAAAGGTGTCTTTTACTGGCATAGCTTATTCCCATATAAGGAAGAGGAATAAGCCATATCGGTACAAGGCACCGTGATAATGCTATCCACAGAAGGAGTTGTACCAGTATAACTACTCTGGTAGATCACACCCCTAACCAAATGAGTTACAGTTACAAAAGCTATGTACGCTAGGCCTAAGTCACTTAGATCAGTCTTCAAAGTGGGGTGCATGCACCCCAGGAGGTGCACGAGACACCCCCCCGCCATGGGGGGCCTGTGGTGGCCTGGCGCCACCGCGGGATCGGCCCCGGGACACCACCGAAGTCGGAAGCATTCTATTTGTGTCCCGCTGAAAGCGGAAGCGTTCTATTCGGTGGCATTTTGGCGGACATACCTCTGGGTTGCGAGAGGACTCGGGAAAGCAGAAAGTGGGGAAAACTTTGAGAAATGCTGACTTAGATGCTCTGGTGCCAAATATGGGCTAGGAATTGAAGTTTAGTTTCCTATTTTTGTAAATTTGGCCTGTGTTCATAAAAACAAAAAAGTTTACAGAAGTGACAGAGTCCTGTGGCACCTAAAAGACTAGCTAAAGTATTAGAGCATAAGCTTTCGTGGGCTAATACCCACTTCGTCGGATGCAACAAGGGGTAGGGCAGCCCCAAGTACTGAATGCACTGGCAGAGACTGAACAGGGTCTGCTGCAGTGGGAGCACTCTACTAATTTGTTTTTCTAAGCTTCTATCTTTCGGCCTCTGAAGCAGAACATCAGGAGAGCTGGTACTGGCTGAAGAGTTATAGAAATACCGTGGTTATAGTGTCATGACAAAGTCTGTGTTCAGTCTTACATGTTCTGTGTTCCATGTTCTGTGTCTGTCTCTAGTGGGTGTCCTGTCCTAGCACTGGGTCCAGAGAAAGAGGGATATTTTTGTTAGATTCTCTAATAATCATTTTGTTGTTGATTTTTGTTATTAATACGTTTGTATTGTTAGTTACATTAGCTTGTATTGTTAATTCCTCACTTTCCTCTATGCACTCTGGTTCTACTTCTTCAAGCCCTGAAGGGTAGTTCATAGGCCCCTATAACCTAGAGAACCTTGGCTCATAATTGTACTGCCCCTTTTTCCAGGTCTTGGATTTGTCTTTGTAATGGTGATGGTTTTGTTGTATTCCCAATTATTATGTTTATGATTGTTGGCATTTGTGTTTGTTATATCTGGTGTTTAGTCAATTGTAATGGCTTTAGTTATACTTACATGGTTATGATTGCTTGGTTTGTTTGCAAGAGGTCACCTGTGCCCTACAAGGGGTAGAATGTTGTAGGAGTAGCCCACCTGGTCAGCAGTTCTAAATATAATTTTTCATCCCATCGTTGTTCTATTGGTAACCCTAACTATTATGTTAATTGTAATGCTCTGCATGTGTTGCTGGATAAAACAGATGTATTCCAAATTGGAATCACAGACTGAAATCATGTCCCAATATGTTGCTTTAAAACAGATACAAAAGATTTAGATGGTGACCACTCAAGAATTGTTCTTGAGAGGTCAAAAGGGGGACAATGTAGATAAATCTCTGTATTTTTGTGTAATTTTTATGACTTTTGTGTTAACTTTGCATATAACCTTGTGTTAGAAACTCTGTGTTGAACTTCGGTAATATGCTATAGCCCCCTAAGGTAGAATAATTAAGGTAGAAGAAAAATGTCTTTTTGCTGAGAGTAGAATAAGATCTTCCCCTCACTTTGTAATCAGTTGCCCTGTTGAATGAATGAGGTGTGAATGAGCAAGGTGTGGAAGACAGGCACCTCCAGAGAGCTGCAATGGTTGAAGAGGGGATGGAGCCAGAGGCAAGGGCAATCAAAGGTGTCAAGTGGGCTGACTAAAGAAGATCAGACAGATTGAGGCCTGGGGGCGGGGGGCGGTTAGCAGCCAGCACCTTTTTTTGAGAACACCCTCTCTGCAGCATTGGGACAACACCCAGAGAAAAAGCAGCCTGAAGGACCAATGGACATAGAGACCCAGATTTTGAATCGGGGACAGATCTGCATGAGAGGGAAGCTGCTATAAAAGTGAGGTGTCTTGCAGAGGACCCCGGGTCTCGTCTTGTCAACATCGGAGCATCGATCCGGAGCTGCAGAAGCCCGGCTCCACCCCTGCCACATCTAACTCACCTGGCCAGTGCAGTTAAGGGGAGCAACTCGATGCATCCGATGAAGTGGGTATTAGCCCACGAAAGCTTATGCTCTAATACTTTAGTTAGTCTTTAAGGTGCCACAGGACTCTTTGTCACTTCTGCAGTTCCAGACTAACACGGCTTCCCCTCTGATTCTTAAAAGAGTTTACAGTAACTTTAAGCCTCCGAAAGTCTAAATAACATTTTATTAACACCTGAGATGACTTTATTTTGATGTGACAAAGTTTTTATGTTACTAAGAGATGTTTTCAGCAAAACTAAAACGTTAGCTTGGTACTGCAGACACTTGTGTGCATGCTTAGTTACGCATGAGGGGGGTGATGGATGGCAGGAGAGAGATCACTTGATCATTACCTGTTAGGTTCACTCACTCCAGGGCACCTGGCATTGACCACTGTCGGTAGACAGGATACTAGGCTAAATGGACCTTTGGTCTGACCCAGTACAGCCTTTCTTATGTTCTTATGCATGAGTAGTCCCACTGAAATCAGTAGCACTGCTCATGTAAATAAAGTTAAATGCCTGAGTAAGGGCTTGTCTTCACATACAGTGGCACAGCTGCAGTACTTTGGAGAAGATTCTCCTACGCTGAAGGGAGAGCGTCTCCTGTCATTATAGTTAATTCACCTCTGCGGTACCTAAGCTTTCCCACCGACATTGCACTGTCTACATGGTGGAGGGGTTAGGTCAGTATACTGTAACTAGTTGCTCAGGGCTGTGGATTTTTCACACCCCTGAGCACTGCAGTTATACTGATGTAGGTATGCAGTGTAGACCAGGCCTCAGCGTTTGCAGGATTAGGCCTTTACTTTTCAGGGTTGGTTGGTTTGTTTGTTTGTTTATGTTGGCTTATAACAGTTGTATAAAAGACACTCTACCAGGAGCAGCATTTTGAGAACAGCATTTTTAATTTAGTTCATTATATATTTTAATCAAAAGTATCAATAGTGTGAATTTTCCAATTCGTTTTACAAAGAAAGCCTTAGCCTGAGTTTTTTTAATCCAAGTGGTTTAAATAATAAATTTAAATCAGTTATTTAAATTGCCCCATTCTGGTATGCTTTATAAGCATGAAGCAGCATGCCACTCCTATGACGTAGGTTAGTATTATCCCTCTTTTATAGCTGAGGTGACTGAAGGATAGAGAGAAGTGAAGCCATTTGCCCACATTCTCACTGGTAGTTGAGGGTAAGTCTGGACTGGCATCCAGGCCTGACTCCCAGCACTGTGCCTTAGTCATGAGATCATTATTTTGGCTTAATTATGAGATTTTTTTTGATTCTTTAAAGGAAAAAGTGACTACAGTACTTAGATCAAACCAAATGTGGTCTGGTACAGCAGTGGTTCAACCAGGGGTCTGGGGCCATGAGCAGGTTTCAGGGAGTCCATCAAGCAGGGCCAGCATCAGACTCGGTGGGGCCCAGGGCAGAAAGCTGAAGCCCTGCTACCTGGGGCTGAAGCTGATGCTTGAGTAGCTTAGCTGAATGGGGCTCCCTGTGGCATGGGGCCCCAGGCAATTGCCCTACTTGCTACCTCCTAACCTCAGCCCTGGCTTTGATATGCCGAAAATTGGTGGTTGTGAAACAGGTGGGCCATGGAGGTTTGATAGCATGCAGAGGGGGCCGCTGAAAGAAAAAGGCTGAGAACCCTTGCTGTACAGTGCGTCCTTGTTGATACTTAGCACTTGCATTGACTAGGCAAATAGCTATGTATATAGAAACATCAGCTAATTGTAACAGCCCTGTGAGATGGGTTAAATCATTATTATCTTTGTTTTACTGAGACAAGTAACTACCTGTCAAGCTGGTGGCAGAGCTAGAGTTAGGACTCCCCTGCTCCCAGCCGTGTGCTCAGTCCACTAACAGGGGTTCTCAAGCAGGGGTACGCGTGCCCCTGGGGTACC
Organism: Dermatemys mawii; assembly: GCA_007922305.1. Taxonomy (NCBI): domain Eukaryota; kingdom Metazoa; phylum Chordata; order Testudines; family Dermatemydidae; genus Dermatemys; species Dermatemys mawii. Next base: position 10,030,221 of record ML677382.1, read on the forward strand.
CAGAGGTCTTCCCGGGGGGACATCAACTCATCTGGATATTTGCCTACTTTTACAACAGGCTACATAAAAAGCACTGGTGAAGTCAGTACAAAGTAAAATTTAAGCAGACAATGACTTGTTTCTGCTGCTCTATAGACTATACAGTGAAATGTAAGTACAATATTTATATTCCAGTTGATCTGGGTAACAATGAGAAGGCAATTTGTCAGTAATCGTGTGCTGGGACACTTTTGTATTTTTGTCTGATTTTGTAAGCAAGTTGTTTTTAAGTGAGGTGAAACTTGGCGGATGTAAGACACACTCCTGGAAGGGGTACAATTGTCTGGAAAGGATAAGAGCCACTACACTAAAGCATGTTGTGGTTCTGCTGTCCAAGGAGTGCATTCAATGTTGCTAATGAAGGGACTCAGCTGCCCCGTTTGCCTACAATCTATGCATGGCAATAGCTCATCAGCACAGTCTTGGTTATTAAAACTTGTGTTTGACAGGGATTGTTGGCCAGGACAGTGCAGTTAGTCTCTCTCTTGCTTTTGAAAGGTTTTTGATTTCCACCAGAGGTGAGCAAAGGTAACTTACAAGTATTCTTCGTTTTCTTTAGTATTAGCAAATTCTCTTTGAACTGCTAATGTTCAGGCATCCGTTCCGCTGTAGAACTGGAGCTGTGTATGTCCTACTCCCTAGGATCTGAAATAAAAACAAGGATTACCACCTCCTCCCCATTTCGTTAAAGGTTTATTGGTCCACTGTGACTTCATTTTCTGCTTCACCCATTCTGTGTATATAATATTCTACACTCAAGGCAGAAACAATTTATGTAAGATACAGTTTTGTCAATTTCTTAACATCTCCCATGTTGGGGGGCACTGTTGAGTCCATTAGATTGTAAAGGTTCCTTTGGGTGGCAAAATAATGTTATGACAGCCTGTTTATAGCTGGCAAAAATACTAAAAAATTGCCATGTCCATCTATAATATACTGCGGCCAACCTAATGGCTTGTGTTTTCCTAGACTCGACAGGGGAGGAAACAATGATTGTGTATAAAATGTGGTGGGGAGGGCTTGTGTCAGTCTTTAACTTATAAATGTAACTTGTTTGCTGCTATAATATTTACCATCACCAGCCAGGCTGAGGCTGTCTCTACACTGGTTTTGAAATCTCTCACCATTGTGCTATGGCTGGAGCAGCTCCACGGCAGAGTTGGGAGTGGGGATGGGGGAAATAGCAATGGTGGAAGCACTAGTGTAGGCTAGCTGCTAGCATTTTACCACTGCCCAGTGGTAAACGTGCTATGGGCTGGTCTCTGCTAGTATGCCTGCCATTAGAGCTGCACTTGTAGTCATGGGGAGGTGGGGATTTTAAGAGAAGTGCCAGTATGCACAAGGCCATAACATAAAATAGTGGAAAATGTTTTTCATTGCTAATGAGGAAAAGTATCAAGCCCTCAGGGAAGCTGATGCTAGAATAGTGATTTTTAACAGGAGCTTATCTGGGGACTGAAACTGCATGTGTGGCTAAAAATATTTACATTGCTTAAGATCGTCCAGAAATTAGGTTAGATTAGCCAGGTCCAAATGTAAAAGGAGATCTCTCTTATGTTTATTCTCTCCTAGCCCCGAATACACATGCCCAAAGATGGATTCCAACTTACATCTTCTGGATACCAAGCATGGCTAAAGCAGGTTGGACTGTATTCCTGTTTCTCATCTCTTGTGAGGGATTGTGCCAGACACTTGTGCTTGTCTCATTAGTAAAGTACATGTAAAGGTCCTATTAAGTTACAGTGCTGTGTAAGCTAATATCTAGCATAGTTGTATGTTTGTGGTTTTTGTATCTGTGTATGTTATGTTTGCATCACCTTTTCTTCATAAATCTTAGGAATTTATACTCGTGAAGGAAAGTTCAAAACAGAATTGTCGAAAGGGGGAATGGATTGGAGTCTGAAAAGCAATCTGCAGCAACAACTCAAATTACAGAATTAAAATGAGTCTTCAGATGTAAGGCTGGTATGGAGGTGGTAATAATGTGAAGGCCAGTGGGTTAATACACCTGAGACTCACATCTAGCGCCTAATTCAGATTTGATTGGGTGAAACAAGTGTGGACATTTGCTCAAATCACATAACAATCCTGTAGTTTGACACAATCTGACACTATTGGGAGTCCCTGCTCAGAAGTGGCCTAATGCTATATTACTCGAGCTTTTATTAAAGGCAAAGCTTTCCATGTCTGGGCAACTGGGCTCTAGCAGTTGCTGTCAGCCTCTCACTTCGATGAGTATAAAATTCTCTTCAAAAGAATCTTCTAATTTTAAAAATGTGCATGTAAAGCTGATCCTTGCCCATGTATCTTCATGGGCGAATCCAGTGTCCTTAAGAAGACGGAGCTAAAGTTGCTGTTTTTGTAGGAAGCCAGAATGATTGCGTTGTTATGGCAACGAAAACTGGAAAAATGAAAACAGCACAGATAAGCTGCATCTTGTTGTCGTGGCAACTAGAGTTGTGAAAATGATGAAGGGTGGTGTTGAAAGGATCTATGGTACTGTGAGCCCAGTAGAAACAAAGAGACTAGTCACTTGTGGTGGATGGGAGAAAATAAAAACCAGAATAAACTTAATCTCACATGATCAATTTTATAACAGGTTTGAGTGGGGTTATTGATGGTCTGGGGTCTTTCCAGTCATCTCTCACTGTCTTATGAATAATAACTGAGCACCTGATCCTTCAAGGTACATCATACTCTTAACTCTTATTGATTTCAGTGGAGTTAAGATTGCTTGGATGCTCAAGAGGCAGTGGAGATCAGGTCCTAGATTATTAATCCAAAGCAGTGGTCTTTAATATAACACATGTACCTTTGTAAATTTCTAATACTACGAAAGGGTTCTCTGGGGTTTGGACCCTGACTATCTGAGAAACCATCTCTTTCTCCATAGTCCTTCACAATAGTGAAGGTCAGCTAGGACACTGAGGCTAATGTTTTCTTAGCCTGCCTCCTGCTCAGTTATGTTTAAATTATTTCGGTAGAGTGACCTCAAATTTGCAGTTAATGTCTGTCTCACAGCCCACATTGGTTGTCCTACAGGGCACAGCCACCTTTTTGGTCCCAGGTGGTGGCCTGCGAGTGGATAGAAGGGAAAGGATTATGTAGGTTGTGTCTGACGTAGATTTTCATAAGTTTTTACTGAGTGCTCAGGTACATATGGAAGTGTGCATTTTATACATGCAAAATGTAAATAAATAAAAATTGAGCATCTTCAGAAGTGACTTTCATAGTGTAGCAATTTTTTTAAAAAAGAAGCATTTCAAGAAATCAGTGTCTATGGCTGGTCTCTTTCTGATTTCAGTGTGCTGCTGTTGAGTAGTAATAAACGTCTTCCTCCGTTTTGCTTCTCCTTCTGTTGGATTCTTCAGTGAGGTTACAGACCAATGCTCCTCCCCGCAAGCCAGTCACAAATTCACTGCTATGATTTCCCTATAGGAATTACAGGAGTAAAGTGGCTCCTCTGTGTGTGGGGCGGAAGCCTTTTTTCAAACACACAGTTTGGGTAAGTAGCAGGGATGGTGAGAGATTGAAGTGAAATGAATTTAGTTTTAGGTTACTTGTTAGCATTTCCCATGTTATAATGATCTTTTAAAAATAGGATTTGAGTCAAAGCCACTTTAAAAATATGCACAAACCTGAATATTTATTCAAATAGAATGGAGCTATGGTTATGCATCAAGTTTATTCCTCTAAGTGTGCTTTTAACAGGATTCTGCGGTAATGGTTCGTTTCCTCAGTGTCGCCGGATATTGATCTGCTGCCTTGCTTATACAGAATGTGAGAAGTATTCCAGTAACACAATGTATTAATGTGGGCTAAAAGCAGTTTATATTACAAATGAGATGGAGGAAGATGGAGTTCTGCAAGACTGGACACATACTATAAATATCCATAAAACTGACAATTTTATCTAAAAACCGTGCTGGCTACACTTGCATATTTTCAGCCTATTTGAAGTGGAGTTAATAGTTGATCACTACCTGAGCATGGGTCGCCCACACTAATGCCATTACCCTCTGCCCTTCAAGAGCAAGTTTTATATTTAGTGTTGCTGTGCTGTAGCAAAGAGCTGTGTTATATACATATGTGGCCTAGAAGAAATGCAATAGAAATAACCAGAATGCATGTTGATTTAAAGAACAGGCTTTTAAGTAACTTGTAAAGCTCTATTTTCTATCTGAGTTCGTATAAATTCATCCTTTGGTAAAAGACAAACACTTGCAGTTCTTTTGTTCAGCCCTGTTCTTGATTTAATCCTCTTTCTTCAAATGGCAGCATTGTGTTTTCCAGCAGTGTGGAACATCCCTTCCCCTTAAAGCAGAGCCTTTTGAAAACTAGCTAAAATTGGTTTCCAAAGGGAAAGGTTTTTTAGGTTGAATGTGTACATAAATGTGATCACTAGAAATAGATTGTTCCCATTCCTATTTATATAGAGATCCTATATGTTTTAAATTGAATTGTGAAGTTAGAGAAAATAAAAACTGTTAATTAGCTGAAATGTCTTTAATTACATTAACAAGAAAACTAAATATTGTTTTGGTGACTGGTGATAGCAAAGTAATTCAGGGTTAAAACTGACCCTTCCTGTTCCATTGTGCCTATGTATTATATTACATAAAGAGTTTAATATAATGAGCTCATCTGATCCTCTCTACCTCCCACAGTAGCTTGGAGTAGAATTTTTAGAGCCAAGTTATAAACCTGTACAAATGTTTTATACTGGAAACTCTGGTGCTTACCTTAGCTATATTGGTGCCAGCCAAGGCCCCTATAATCAGATAAGATACTTGAGATATGAATTGACTATGTGTCAGTCAAGTCAGCTGGAAAAATTAGTATAAAAACCAGGACCTCAATGAAATCAGGATCCTTCCTGTTAAGCCGAGCTTTCCTAGAAGAAATGTCCAGAGAGATTGTTTCTGTCCTTGATTTGTAATATTGTCAGTGACATATCTTCCTTACCTTCTGAAGGATATATTCTGTATTTCCAATGCATACCTAGAGACTTTAAATTATTTGAATTTAAAAATGCATACACTGATTTCTTGGGGAGAAAAGTTTAAAATAAGCAGCTTGTTAATATGGGCACTCATACAGAACTTTGGAAATGTCTCTCAGCTCCACATGCAGTTCCCTGACAGAGACCGAACTTTCCTCTGGGCTCTTAGTTCCCCGTTGCCAGGGACTCGGCTGCGAGATCAGCGCCTAGCATTTGGGCAGATCCTGGGAGCCTTGGTGCAGCTGCTGGGCTCTCCACAGGGAGCCGAGTGCTTCTGGGCAGCTGCCACGCTGCATCCACATGGCTCCACTCTGAGTCGGGCTGCATCCTGGGCTCCCAGTTAGGAGCTCGAGTGTTGTCCTGAGGCTCCCTGCGGGGAACCTGGTGGCTACACTGAGGATCTTGCTTGCTGCCAGGAGCCTAGGATCTGCCAGGACTTTGGGCATGGAGCTGCCAACTGGGAGCCCAGAGCTGTGGGAAGGGAAGCAGCCAGGCTCTCAGCAGTGGGGAGCAGGGAGCATCCAGGCAGCACCAGGGCTCCCCATGGGGAGCACAGAGCTGGACAGGCAACAGCCAGGGGAGCCACCCACCTGCCTCCTTGACAGCCTAGCTTTTTTGTCAGTTTCATGGCTGGAGCTGTGAAATTGACAAGAATGACAGCCAATAGCCTATGTACATAATGCAGCGTTTATATAGACAGGGTGTTGCCCTAACTACACTGACATAAGCCCAACACCTCTTGTGGAAGTGACGGTATTGTATCTATGTAGGAGGGCACTTACATCAGCAGGAGCAAGTCCATAGAGTGTACACTAATGTAATTAGGTTGACCTGAGCTGCCTAACGTCAACCTAACTCTGTAGTGTAGACCAAGCCTGAGAAACTCTCATAATGACACTGGGTGGGGAGACACCCTACTCCACTACATCTAAAACTGACATTCTCTTGCTCGATCCTGTGCAGGTAAGGAAATATTTGGGTAATCTAAACAGAGAAAGATCAGTCCATTCAGATGGCTGTCAGCTTTGGTTATCAAGAGTATTACTAAATAAATTTGCTATTGGAAACTCATAAAAACGTGGTAAACTGGGAAGGTATCAGAGCATTAGGTCTTGTCTACACTACACAGTTTTATTGACAAAACAGTGGAAGTATCTGCAATGTTCTTCCCGCCGATTTAATTCTCTTGTTACGTAGACATCATAAAGCCACCTCGATGACAGCATTGAGCATTTTTTGAGTTAGAGCAACACAGTATCAGTGTAGACACGGCACTTTCTTACATAGCCCTAAGTCATCTCCAGGGGGTGTCCCACAATGTCCCTCATGGCTGCTCTGGTGAGCAGTTTCAACTCTGCTGCCCTGCACCCAGGTAGACAGGCATGTGCCTCGCCACCTTTAAATCCTTGGGAATTTTTGAAATTCCACTTCCTACCTGCTCGACATGGACCACTCCCGTTGCATCTTCTCAGCTGCCCATATCGGCTTTCTGCAGCAAACTGGCATCCGTGCAGAGTACACTGGAGTTGCTGAATCTGTTGGGTATGGGGGACAGGAGGCTATGCAGGTGCAGCTCTTATCCAGCCATAGGAACTTGGACACCTACAAGCAGATTTCTTATGGCATGAATGAGAAGGAACACAAAAGGGACATGCAGCAGTGCCGTGCTCAGATCAAAGAGCTGAGGCAGATGTACCAGAAGGGAAGGCAGACCAACCATCCCTCAATATGGAGCCAAAACCATGCTGCTTCTACAAGGAGCTGCATGCCATCCTCCGCAGCGACCCCACCTCCAGTGTCAAGCGGCCAGCAGCATCAACCCTGAGGATGAAATGATGGATGAAGAGGTCGAGTTCAAGGAGAACGTGGGACAGGCTCCTCTGGTGGCGTAATGAGTCAGGTATTAGGAATGGCAGTGTACAAAAACCTGTTGGAGAACACTTCAGTCTCCCTGGAGACACAATAGCAGATTTAAAGGTAGTCATCCTGCTGCAAAAAAACTTCAGGACCAGACTTCAACGAGAAATTGCTGAGCTTCAGTTCATTTGCAGATTTGACTCCATTAGCTCAGGATTAAACAAAGACTGTGAATGGCTAGCCAACTTCAAAAGCAGTTTCTCCTCTCTTGGTGTTCACACCTCCAGATCAACTGCTAGAAGAGGGCCTCATCCTCCCTGACTGAACTAACCTCATTATCTCTAACCCGATTCTTGCCTGCATATTTATACCTGCCTCTGGAAACTTCCACTGCATGCATCTGAAGAAGTGGGTATTCACCCACGAAAGCTTATGTTCCAATACGTCTGTTAGTCTATAAGGTGCCACAGGACTCTTGTTGCTCTTCTAAAGGTGGTGTCGCAATTCCACAACAACCAAGATACTTTTCTTGCAGTCTTCTATCCAAAACCTCACAAGACCACCGAGGAGCGTCGGCTCCATACATTAGATGTTAGGCAGGTCCTAGCCTTCTGTACTGAGAGGACTAAGCCCTTCCCAAACCTATGCAACTCTGTAGCAGTAGCAGAAAGGATAAGAGAACTGTCAGTATACGGGCCTGTGACATGCAGTCGAAGGTTCTGCCTCTAACCATTGTGACCATTCATTTCATGAGTGCTCAGGCTTTGTAAGAAGCATTGCTCGCACAAGTACAACTCCAGAACATCTGCAGAGCTGCACCACAGTTGTCAGTCCATACCTTCATGTCACACTACACCATCATCCAAAACTGCCATCATGACACACCTGCTGGAAGAGTGGTGTTGCAGTCAGCAGGTCCAAAAACCCTGAGCCCACCTCCAAGGGTACTGCTTGCGAGTCACCTAGCATAGAATGGACATAAGCAGGCAGTTGAAGAAAATGGTTACTAAACTTTTGTAACGGTTGTCTCTTGAGATGTGTTGCTCATGTCCATTCCGTGACCTTCCATCCTACCCCTCCGTCACAGTTATCAGCAAGGTGTAGCTGAGATGATGTGGAACCAGCAGTTCCCCTTTTACTGGCACATACGTGCCCGGCTCCAGGGGACGCTAGAGCCAGTCCTATGGTACAACTAAGGGAAAAATCTCCGACAACTGTGTACTTCTAGCATGGAATGGACATGAGCAATACATCATGAAGAACAACAATTACGAAAGGATTGAAACCTTGCTTTCTCCATAGTTCTGAGGCAGTATCCTCAGTTGAGAGTTGTTAGGGTGAAAGCCAATTGATATCCCCCTAATCATTACCTTTTGAGGCCATTGTTCTCTTTTCATTTAAGAACTTTGATCTTAAAATAATAAAAAAGCTCTTCAAAAACAGCATCAGCTAATCAAGTCTGAATTATTTGATTTTCTTTTTGGTTTTAAATAACTTCAGGGCACAACATTCTGCAATAGCAAGTGTACATCACACTAACTGTGAATTTTCTGTGTTTTCCTGATGGCTTAATTAAGACCTACAGTTATTTCTTACATTTTTCTTACTTCCAAACAAAAACAAACAAAATAAACAACTTTTAAAGAAAGTTATAAAAGTATTAATTTGCTTTGGGCCCTTTTAGTCTCTCTGGTAAACTTTATAATTAGGCAGGGTTGGTTTTTTTTTTTTTAAAGTGTATTCTTGTCTCTCGGGTATATATAACTGTTCCACAACTAGTAAATCTATATTCATATATTAGGGGTTTTAAAGGCATATTATTTACACAATTCACTGGAATGGCTCCTGTGGAAGTTGGGAGGCACTCTCATGTAATTATGTATTTAGAATGCCTAGTATCCACAGTTTGTGTGTGTATTTGTATAATATATATTTATAAATTTCAAAATTCAATGAAGAAGAATTTACTGTTTATTAAGTGTTCTGCAGATATTTAAAAAATACCGTGGGTTTTTTTTATCAGTTGCTTACCAAATGCAGTTCATTTTTAACAGGGCTATTTTTGGATTGTGACAGAGCAAAATATGCACTGGAAACTCCTTGTTTTTCTTTCTTCAAATGTTCAGATTTTTTCTTTGATCCACAGGTGCAGGGATGTGTGTGCTGTTGTGTGGGTTTGGGAAAGGTTGAGGGGATGAAAATTGTTCTTGGGCTTGGAATTTGTATATCCAGTTTGAGCCAAAGTGATATCTATGGCTGTTATAAATCCATGGGAATAGCAGTTTATAATGTAAATGCTAGCTGACTTGTAACTGATATGTTGCCTAAAATGAGCTAAGTTCCATGGTGACATGAAAGGTGCACATTAGGTGCAAGTGGCAAAGTGATGGAACTTGTACCATTTTGACCATTGACTTGGTGGCAAAAAGGCCCGGTTGAGCTGGAGTGAAGGGATAGGGATATGTGTTCTCATGCTTTTATTGTGTATGATCCATATAACAATAAAACCATAATTGGCAATGGTAAAAAATGCTTCTCTCTGCTGGTAGATCAGAAACTACTTGACATGTTTAGTCTATTATGTCGTCACTGGAATCTGTCAACTGACGGCCTAGTGACTGTCAACCTCAATGTATGTGTTTGGTGTGCCTTAAGAGAGACACAGGGTGGAAGATTATCTTTTATTGGATCGACTTCTGTTGGTAAAAGAGACAAGCTTTTCCAGCTTGCACGTTGCTTTTCAAGTCTTACTCTTACACGGGTCAAGGCTCCTAAGCCATGTTGCCTTCATTTTATTTTTAAAAAGTATACAAGCAACAGTGCTCCAAAAAGAATATTATACCGAAAGAGCTTGCTTCCCTGCTGGCCAAAAGGCCACTGTATTCTGTTTACAAAGTAACATCTTTTCTTAGAATCAGAAACTGGAGGTGTTTGGTCACATCTAGTCCAATCCCAGCCATTGCAGGATTGTTCTCCTGCAGCCAAGTCTCCAGGGTCTTGTTTCCTTAGTTTTAATGATGGAGCTTTCACCACTTCCTTTGGGACACAAGTGCAACATCTACTCTAGATAGAGCTCATTGTTAGATTATTTTTTTTTCTGGTATTCTGCCTTAATTTCCCTCTGCTCAGTCTTCTCATTCCCCTTACTTACTTTGCACGCTGGTCCAGTGGGAACAATTCCTTTCCTTAGTTAGCATTTACACTTTCCAAACCTTAGTAGGCTGTGATCATATTCTCTCTCCACACTTCCAGTGTGTGTTTTGGGAGGTAGGAAGTAAGGCTACACTTTCCCAAAAGAAGCAGAAGCCCTATTGATTATCATTTAAAACTGAACTGCACCAAGCACTGGACGCTATCGCGGGAAAACAATCCTCCAGTGGCTGCAGATGGAAATCGACATGGACAAGTAGCTCGTGTCCAAACTGAATATAAGATTATATTGACCAAAAATCAGGACTTGGAATAAGAAAATCTGAGTTCTATCTTTGGCTGTGCCACGGACTTGCGAAGTGATGTTGAACATGTCCTGTAAAATGTAAGCCATTGTAGTAATACAAGAGGGGACACCTACTATAGCAAGAGTTGTGCTGTACTGTGAATTTGAGTTGTAGATTGTTGCACATTAATTGTGGTGTCTTTTAGGTTGCTTCAACCTTCTTCTTTACACAAAGGCTTTAATATTTCTTCCCATCACCTCTCTTATTAGCTTTGATTCCCCCAAATTTGCTTTTTCAGATATCTAATCTTTGAACAACTATAGCCTCCTTTTTCTTACTATAGTGAATTCAGATTTCAGTTTTCACACACTTTGTGTGCACTGTATTTATAAAACACATTGTGTTTCTGGAAGTTATCTGCTTTTTTCTCCAAGTAATGACCATTCAGTTTTGCAGGAGGGGATGCATATCTGATCTTGAACAGAATTTAATAAAATAATATTTAGTAACCTCTGACATGACACACATGCTGAAAGGACCCAGAAGAGAACAAATTTGATAATACAGGTAGGATAACTTTGTCAAGGTAAAGCATTGTTGCCATGGTTTAGAACGCAGCTAAGAAACAACAAAGAGCAGGAATAAATAATCAGTTTTCAACATGGCAAAAGTTAACAGTGAGATTTGTATTAGAACTGGCTTTATTTTAATATGTTAAATGATTTGGAAAGGTGGAGGGTGAAGGGATAACAAAAATCTAGGTCAGTCTTAGACTGAGGATCTTCAGAGGGATCTACCAAAGGTAGGTGAATGGACAACCCACTAGAAAATGAAATGCATTATCTTGTATTTATTCAGTGATAGAACACACACACACAGACATAAAAGAAAAGAAATGAAACCTAATGCTTCTCTCTAAGGAGAAATTGAAAAGATTGTGACTATTTCGTTTAGACAGAAGATGAATATGAAGGCACATGAGATGGCAGTATGTAAAATAATGAATGGCCTAGGGAAGGGAAATTGGGCGCTCTTATTTATCCTTTCATAATAATACAAGATCAAGGGGATGTCCAATGAAATTGAAAGGCAGCCAATTTAAAACAAAAGGAAATAGTTCTCTACACTATTTGTAATTAGTCTGTGGTGATCTTTACCACAAATTGTAATTGAATCTAAGGTTTAGCAAGATTAAAATAAGAAAAGAAAGAATTAGATGTTTATATTTAAAGGACATTCAGAATTATAGTAGATATATGTCAGATATAAAAAAAAATCCTGCTTCTGCATTTAAGCCAACCACTAAAGGTATGTCTACTGCATTGTAAACTCAGGTCTGAGGGCCCTGTGCTTGTGGACTCATTGTTTCCAAACTCTCACTTCCGTGTTCACACTGCACTGTAACTCTGGGTTTACAGTTGCTCGACCCAGATCCCACAACTGTGCTAACTCATCCTTACTGCACTTGCAGACCTTCCGACTCTGGTCTGTGGCGTGAGCTGTGTCCTCGCACCAAAATGACAGGGCTTAGACCGCAGTTTCAGCAGGAATTGGGCTCTGATCTTGACCCACCGTCTTAGGAGGAAGGGTCTTAGGACCTGGTCCTGAGTACTTGCTGATCTGAGTCGTACTGCTTTGTACATGGACAAAAGTTGGGCTTGGGATCAAACCTGAGTCAGAAAACGGGCTTAGTGTGCAGTGTAGGTATTCCCTCAGTGATGGGAATTAGGAAGAAAATTCCATCATGGGAAAGTTGGTTTATAACTGTCCATTTTGGGATATCTTCCAGCTTCCTCTGAAGCAGATGGTACTGACTGCTGTGAGAAAGAGGATCATGGAGTAGAATGGACCACTGATCTGATCTGATACTGCATTTCCTACATTCTGTAGTAGTGGTGCATGTTCCTGTGCTTAAAGCAAAGGACTGGGAATGAGGATTTAATTTCTGTTTGTCTGTGTTCTGGATGTGTTTTGTGACTTTGTGCAAGTCTCTTCCCCCCGCCTCAGTTTCCGCTTCTATGAAATGAATATAACTGTCACATGTTGAGGCTTATTACTTTTTAAAAAGCACTCTTGGATCCAAGGGTATGCAGAAATCCAGAATATTGGTATAATTTAATGCTAAATGTGCAGAGAAACTACTGTGGGTTAGGACCAGTACCTTGTGGCAATACCAAGGTTCCCACCTGGCAACAGTCAAAATTCAGCGCTGCTTGTACCTTTAAAAATATATAAATATAGATGTAGATTGACATGGGTTCAAGAGAGGGTTTTGTCAGTCAGCTTCAAATAGTAAATGCTGAGGCCAGCCCCTTGTTGGTGGAGCTGTCAATACAGAAGTGAGTATTTGACATCCAGCTTGGTTGGTGGCTGGGAATGGAGGATGTTGAGATTTTCAGAGATCAGGCTGTAAATGAAGTTGTTCTGTTGGGTCACTCATCTGATTTACACACAAGCTGTTTCTATTGAAACACCTGGGGCCTTTTGTTCAAGCTTGTGAATAAGCTTCTTTCAATCCCCAATTGTAATTTAGAGTCTCTGCTTCTTTCAGTGGGCAGAAAGCAAACACAGGAATGGCATTTCCCCCCAATGTGTGAACCTTTGCTCTTTTAAAGACAAATGTTGGGGTTTTTTTAAAAAAAAGAACAGAACTCCAGTAGTAATGTAAATCTTGTTACATACATGGGAAAAATCCTATCTGATTGGCTCAAAAGTCACATAAGGAGTTAGTTATTTTCTGTTGTATATTTCCTCACAGATCAATAATAATTGAGGTCTGGACCAATATTAATAAACTAGTTTACATATGTAAATAAGTACATCCTGATTAGCTGCAAGGAGTTCTGTGAAACTGATCTCTTAACTTCCTCTGTAAAATGTCCGTTTCAAAGAAAAACAGTTACATTTTAAATATCCTGTGATAACGGAGATAATTCATTTTTTTATGACATACCAGGTGTATGCAATAATATGTGTACCGACCTCTGCTTTTGTGGCCTCAAGACTTACTTGGTCTCTCTGCTTCTTGTGGGTCAGACCTTGATACTGACATCAGTAAAAGTAAATGACTGCTTATTGTATTATGAAAAATAAGTGCTTGCAGCCTTTGTGGGGAAGAGAGGGGTGAACAGAATGATTGGTCGTGAAGGAATTAGAGGCATTCTGCTGTGAGTGGCTCTTGGACATCTCTTTAATGGACATGTTTTAAATCTCTAGAATATGTACTTATGACTGAGAAATGCCCATAGCTGGACTCTTTTTGCTTGGTAGCCATACATTTCTTACAATTTTGTTTATAGTCCACTTAGCAGAGCTTCGTAAGGTGTCAGAGGTATTAAATGTGTTTTGGTAGTTCAGTGTTAATATTTAGCTTTGCATTAGTGGGGGACACCATATTGTTGTAGCTAATCTCCTGGTTACTATTAGTGAGCTCAATGAAAGCGGACGCTGACAAATAAACAGCTTGGAATTCATTTTAAATTAAGAAATTATTAAAAATGTCAAATACTTAAAACAAAATAAATGTCCTTTGCTCCTGTTAGTTTTAAGGCTACTGTTGCTTGGACACAATAACTGCTTTATAGATAAGAGTAGATTTTGTTTTGTGATTTTGCATTGGGATTTACAATTCTTCTGTTTGTGGGAACACTTGAGTATTGTCTGGTAGGTTAAAACAGCACACTGAGAAGTGTGAGTTGGGTTTCTATTGCTTGCTGTGATACCTGGTCCAAAATTCCTGCTTTCTCTCTACTTAAATTTGCCTGACAGAAAAGTATCACCTATTTTATTATCTCACAAGGATTCTGAAGTTAAAGTTTATAAAGTATACAGATTCTTGAATTATCTATATTTATTACACTTTATCAAATATAGCATTTATTTAGAAAATTGAGGTAAGATTATATAAGGGTAACCAAAACTTCTAAAAAGCACTTTTCCTAGGTTAAATTCTCCAGTGAATGTGAATGTGAAAAATGTGTATTTTTGGAGCAAAAGCGTAAATTGGAGCAAAATATCCCCATGATGTAAACTGGTGATAGGGCTAATTCAAGTGTGGTTTTCTATATGGTATTTGTATTATATTATTATAATATATATTATATTCTATATTATGTATACAGGAGGCTGTCCTCTTTCTGCCCATTTCTGGATTGGTCACATGGCTCCCATATATTAAATTTAATGCAGGACCTTTCCACTCCTCCCAGAGCAGTGAGAAATAGTGGCTCAAAAGACAGCTGCCATTTCACATCGTTACAGCTGCCCCTTCCACTCAAATTTTCTCTCATCCCCCTGCTTCTTAGAAAAAAGGCTTAATATGGTCTGGGGGTGTAGAGATGAAGAATATAATGATGTGAGATTTCATGTAATTAATCTGTCATATCCTACTGAGTTTGTAACTAGCTGTCCATTTAAAATGTGTTGGCATTACACCACCATGCCAGTGATACAATAAACAGCAAGTTTATGGCTCAAAACTTCTGTAACTGATAAGACTAAAGTTGCTGTCAAAATGCCAGTGATATTTTTAACCGTCAGTGCTAGTTATTTAAAAACTATGGATATCCAAATGGAATAGTTTTAAATATCAGTGGCTACTATTTTTCTTTTTTAAACGAGCTGACCCCCTCTTTTTTTATTTTTGTTTTTGATCCATTTGGAAAGGTAAAGAATCAGTTTGCTATGGTAACTGCAGTTTAGTTAATGAATAGCAGAGCAAGTGGAAACAGAGAACCTTTGCAAACAGTCACAGAGTTGTTATTGCCCGTGGGCGACAGTATCTTCCCTCCTCTTCCTACTCACTCTGGCGCAGGGGTGGGGTAGGAGTGTGGAACAAAATCCACAAAATCTTTTCTCTCTCCCTGACACTATTCAATGGAATGTGCCATTCATTTTTCTGCTTACCGTGCAGAATCTCTCACTCGGTGGTGTATTTGAGAGGTGACTATGCACAGAGGGAGAGAGAACTGATTGATTGGAAAGAAATAACTTTGTTTAGCACAATATCACAAAAATTAATGCAAAAAGCTGATTAAATAATTAATATGTTGGACCATAACATCTTTTTTTTGCTTTTTGCTACTGTGTCATTTAAGAGTTTCTGAGGGGACAAATCAATCAGTAGTGTGTTTCCTTAAGCTGTTTCAGCCTTAAAGGCCAGCTGCAACTGTATTGATGCAATTCAGCTAAGCCATCAAAGTTCCTGTAATCTGTGCCATCCTGTCTCATACAGTCCCATCTCATAGTTGTCCTTTCTCTGCAGTGCTCTATGCCCAGATCTCTGTGGCTGGGCTGCTCCAGCCTAGCGGACAGCATGCCCTCGCTGCGATGCCTGTATAACCCAGGGACTGGCGCACTCACAGCTTTCCAGGTACTTTCTCTCTTGCTCTCTCTCTCGTTGTCTGTGTGTGCATGTCTGTTTCTTGCTCTCTCTTGCTTACATTCATTTATTCTGCTTCAAACTGTGTGCTTCTTCATGCCCTTCAAAACCCTACAGTCATTAAACTCATCTCATGTAGATTCTGAGTGTATCAGTCTAGGGCATTTTCATTGCATTGTTTTTAATATCATTTTGCCTGAATTAGTCTGATACCATCTACGTTTTGCCATTGGTTCTCAGATGTATCAAAAGCATGCAGCTGAAGTTTAACAAATGTAACTGGCACACCATAATCATCATACAGTCTCTGATCTAGGCCTTTGTACAGCCAATTAATTGCCTTAATTTTTCTATCAACATTTTTCTTAAAACTCTTAGAAGAATTTGCAATGGGTTGGTGCGTTGGCCCTGGGTTCGAATTTATTTTGTTAGATTTAATAGCGGCAACCCAGGAGCTTCAATTACCGAAAATTAGAACGCAGGAAAGTTAATCAGGTGCCGCACAAAGCAAGTGGATTTTGCACTGTGCTCTGAATTTTGGTAGATTGTGACTCTGATGAGCTGTCAAGGGAAATAATTCCAAGGATGGGAAAGGGCCCACTGCTAGTCATGGAGTATTCAAATCTGCGGTTCTGATAGGAAGCCTGTCCCACCCAATCTTAATGCATCAATATGGTGGATAGAGTGAGAGGCAGTTCTTGAATAACCATGTCCCAGACCATTTAGGGCTTCACAGTCATTGCCAACACTTTGAATTGCAGCTAGAGATGAACATGGATGCAGTGCAGATTGAGGTACACAGGTGTTGCTTTCATGCTGGGCACTGCTTGCAGCTGATAACTGATTCTGCACTAGCTGAGGCTTCTGGGGTAGCTCAGGGTAGTGCCTTGGAGGCTCGGTGGCATGAATGACCGCTTCAAGGTGCACACTAGAGAGGAAGAGCTGCAGTCTGTTGTCCCAGCAGATGGTGGCCAGTAGGGCTTTTCCCCAGCAGCCTCTGGGAATCAAAGAGCAATCACTGATCCAGTATGCCCCTCAAGTTATGAATCATTTTGACAAGTCAGTTACCTGCCTTCAAGAGATGGCGTGCAAGAAACCTGAATTTTCATTTGGATCTGGTTTGCTGCCTCAGGACTGGCAGAACCAGGGAGTGCTGTGGAGAGATGCCCTCAGTCCCAGGGGAGGCTTAAGTGTCTTGCATCATTCTGCAGCAACCCTTCTAGCTGACCTAGCACTAGCACTGATGGACTCTGGAAGGTGTCCTGTCAGCCTTCCTTGGATGAAGCAAGCTCCTTGCAGAGCTTTTCGTGGGGGAGGGGAAGAGAGTGTTTATATCCTTCTAAGAGGACTCTGGAGACACAGCCAGTATTTAGATTCCTACTTCTAATCCTGATTTGCATAATTTGACTGAATCAGATGGGCCTCTTTTTGGGTTTGTATTGAGGAAGAAAAAGCATGTATAAGCTCTGCTTTAAGGGAGAAACCTACATACTGAAATCGGTACCCATCTTTCTGCTTGATCTGGTTTTCAATAGAACAATATATGCTTCCGTTTTTAGAAAAATCATGCATTTACATAGCACGTTTTTTCTCAGGATACCTCAAAGCTCTTTACAAACTACTGATATTCAAGAATCATTTCACCACTAACAAAATGTATCCCCGTCTAAAGCTGAACAAATCAACTGTGTAACAGGAACACAACAGTTCAGGGCTGGAAGTGATGATGAATACCATATCCATTTGAAAGTACAATGAGAATTTGGGATGTAGCTACACTTAACTCCTGTGAGAAATTTCCGAGGCTTTTGACCATGGTTGATGGGGAACTCTGCCTCATGTGCCATCCAAAACTCCTCTCTAGCAGCACAATACCCCTAGTCCCATGCTGGGGCATTGGTTCTGTATTAACTGCAGGGAGAAACTTTGAACATTCCAATCAGTTTTTTAATAGGCTTTGGCCTTTATTAGCTTGCAAGGTCTGATGAGATTTCTTCCTTAGGACTGCTGTCTGTTTTGTTGCAGTAGTCTGAGTGGGTGCGGGGTTGTGACATGTCAGTGACTAGGATATCGAGATATGTTTCCCATTTTTTTGGTGCCATACAGAATTTTCAATGTAGCATCTGAAGATCTATTTTTGTAGCCCAGCAAATTTTTTCATATTAAGCTACGTTTTTTTAGCAAGCTGGAAGTAACTGGAGAAGAATTTCAATTTTCTTTGCTTGTGGCAAGAAAGAAGGTGCCATCTGGAATGCCACTTAGTCACTGCTGAATTTGTCTAGTTATTTACATGCTTTGCCATGAGATGCTCAGACAGAAATGGCAGAACAGGCACTTTCTGAATAGTGCAGCTAACAACCTGCTGACACCTCATGGGAAGCATTGGCAAATATTCAAGTTAGAGAATTCTCTTGTTATGTCAGACGACATCCAAGTTTCTCTTCCTGCGTTTTTTTTACTATCAGAAACATTTGTTTGAAAACAGGCTCTTACAGTTCCTCAATTGAATGTAACACTTTGTGACATCACAATAGCTAGCAGCAATGTCAAAACTGGAGTTCTGATTTGGCGTGGGGGATTAAGCAGCAGGAGCGATGTTTTTCTCTAGTGCCTCTTCTCTCAGAAGATCCCAGTGTGCTCACAAGCCATGACTGACCATATAAGTGAAAAGCAACCAGCTCTTGATGGAGAGCAATAGCAAATTGGTACATGACATGCTATATAGCAGTGAGGGCAGGGAATGAGAATGACAAAAGGACTGATCCTCTACTCTTAAGAGCAAATGTGCCATCAGGCCTTTAATGTCCACGAAAGCCATGCCATTCCAAACTGATGGCAAATTTTAGCCCACTGTGACCCTCCTAAGCAGCAGCAATCCTGTTTACATGTAGATGTTCTTAATAATAAAAATAGTCATATGCAGAGTTGTCTCTGAAACAATATTTTTAAGTTTCCAGGACGAACACCAGAAGGTATATTTATATTCTAGTGAAATTTTTCACTTTGAATAAAATTGTTTACTTCCCCTATTGTAAAATACTTGTCAGAAAAGGAAGGATGCAAATTCAGAAGTCAGTATATGTCCTATTTAAGAGCCCTCGCTGACTGTGAACCATGACTTACAGTTAAACTTGGTGTTAAAACATAAGAGTGCAGTGGAAATGGAATGCGTCTCAAGAAACTGAAGGATGCAAGGTTTGAATGTGCAAAAAGTTAGTCTGGGTTTTCTTCCTAGATTTTTTGGGTAACAGATGTTTGGTTGTAATAGGATTTAGAACTCATCTAGTGATGGACGTTTGTAGATGTCCAAGTGCTTCACAAAGGTGGATTTTTCCCATTGTACAGGTGAGGAAACGGAAGCAGTGAGTTTAAATGACTTGCCCAAGCTCACAGAATAAGTCCGTGGCAGAAAACTCCCACACAAGTGCCCCATCAGATATAGGAGTTAAACTCTTTGGGGCAGAGACCATGTCTTTTGTTGTAAGGTGCCTGGCACAATTTTGGATGCTCAAAAAGAAAACAAAACAAAATAAAGCCAGGAGCAGCGCTGTCAGTTGTAGGCTGCCGATTCTGAGTTCCAATAGTATAGTGATGGTGGCATAGGAAACAGAGAAGGGTTAGATTCTCCGTGGTAGAGTCAGAAGCATCCTGTTGGGTAAAAGGGCAGATTGAGACACTGTAGTCTTTCTAGACTGCTTTACAGAGTATTTCATATAAATTCACACAGAGTGCTATAGTTGAGGCTGATTGAATCGAGTTCTTGAACATGAAGCAATACACACAGGACGTCACTTCCACAGGATGTAGCTCCTTATTAAACATGAAGGTGGCTGTGATCGCTGCAGTTTTGTGCAAATTAGTGTGACCACCTTATTGATGACAGAGCATGCTGTCTTTTGATTTTGCAAAGCCCTTTGAATGAAGTAAATGAGAGAGTAATTTTGACGTTAGCAGATCGGACAGAGTTAAGTTGCTGATGGCACATGTGCACGATCTCTTCTGATAGAGGCCATTTTTGGAGACGAGTGAGGGACAAAGATGTGGGATGCATGGGCCACAACCTGGTACACACAGGCAGCAAAGAGAAAGGGGCAACTATTTGTTTCCTTTTGCTTGCTTGCCACTGTTTACCATGGCTGATATTGATACATATTCATATGTATCAGTACACATTGATACGTATCAGGTGATACAATTGATACGTATTGATACTCCTGCTTTGCATTCCCTGCTCTGGTTCCATTCCAGTGGCCTTGTTCAGAACCGAACAGGAGTGGGCACAGAGGGAGCCTGATCCCTTCCCCCAGCACCTCTCCTACCCCCCCACAGTGCCCCTATCCCCACAGAGATCCCTGCTGACACAACCGCCGTTGAGTGCATCCAACAAAGTGGGGATGCACTTAAGAGGAGCTTTGTCAGTAATTTATATCCCATTTTCAGCTTTCTTTGTAAATTTCAAAGCAAGTTTCCTTCGGACTATTCACAGGTTTTGTTTAAAAAGTTGAGTTTTTCATGACTGACTATTACTGTGTATATATAAATATGAGAGGTAATGATGATGATGCTGTTGATGGCCTTAAGGTAAGTAACCCATACAAAGCAAGCTGTGCATGTTCTGCAGTCATTGTGCTGGGTGCAGATGTCTGTTACAATTTGTCTAAAATGAATTATTCAGCCCCGGAAAGAGCAATTATTAGTATCATCGTTTTTCTAACTGGAGGTGAAATATTCTGTCTGGTCAAGAGAGTCCATCGGCACAGAGAAATAGCTGCACTTGGCCGACTCCTGCTTTGTATTCCCTGCTCTGGTTCTGTTCCAGTGGCCTTGTGAAATGTGCCTGCAGGCTGTTTACAGGGAGATTACAAAAGTGAATCAGAATTTTGGTGACTAAGATCCAGAGCATGTGGCTCCGGCACGCCCCAGCTGGTGGCAGGCTCACCCCTGTTTATGAATGTAGTTAGGTGGCCCCCAACTGTTTACAAGACAGCAGAGGTGAGATTTTTGATTGACAAGTCAGAAATGCATTAGATCATTCCCTCTGCCAGTCTCCAGTTCTTGCTGTTAAAAATGTCACAGCCTCTCCAGGTTTGAATGGCAGCCCGAGGGCCTCGGAAGCTTTTTGTTTTCTGAGATGGAAACACAAATTGGATGTGTGCCTGAGTGCTTCATCCTGGGCTGTAATTTCATCTTTTAGCTAAGAACCACAAGGTACATGAGCAAAGCACCCTGTAAACAATAATACTGGGGAAAAAAATAAACAAGGTCGTGTTTCTGGTACGTTGATCCACCGGTGTCCTGACCTCTATCACGTTGAACATCTCCACTCTGATTGCTGTTCCCTTTGGCATTACAATGAGAGGGAGCGAGACTGACAGAGGAGGCAAAGATTGAAAGTTGCAGTGTTGCAGTTCCTTGTATTGGCTATGAAATATTGAACTGCCACAATGTGACACTTGGAGTTTTTAAGCAAAGTTTCTTATAAGAGACATTCAAAGTCCACTCCTCCTGCTTCCTTCACCCCGGCTCATTGATAAGCAGGGCCCTACTAAATTCATGGCCATGAAAAATGCACCATGAACTGTGAAACCTGGTTTTTTGTGTACTTTTCCTTTATTCTATACAGATTTAATGGGGGGAGACCAGCGTTTCTCAAATTGGGGGTCCTGACCCAAATGAGAGTTTCAGAGTGGGTTTCAAGTTATTTTAGTGGGGGTCAGGGTAGTGCCTCCATTACTTCTGCACTGTCTTCAGAACTGGGCAGTTGGAGAGTGGCAGCTGCTGACTGAGGGCCCAGCTCTGCAGGCCGCAGTGAAGAAGTAAAGGTGACGATACCATCCCGGGCCATCCTTACTTCTGCGCTGCTGCTGGCAGCGGCTTTGCCTTTAGAGCTGGGCTCCCGGCCAGCAGCTGCCGCTCTCCAGCTGCCCAGCTCTGAAGGTAGCACTGCCGCCAGCAACAGCATATACGTAAGGGTAGCAGTACTGCACCCCTCCCTGCAATAACCTTGCAATCACCCCCCAACTCCTTTTTGAGACAAGACCCTTACAATTATAATACTGTGAAATTTCAGATTTAAATAGCTAAAATCATGAAATTTATGATTTTTATATCCTATGACCTTGAAATTGACCAAAATGGACCATGAATTTGGTAGGGTCCTATTGATAAGGTGGAAAGCAATAGCAATTAAATGCATGAAAGGGAGTAAGAGAAATGACAGAAATGCAACCAAATTAACTGCTTGATATTTAGTGGTGTGGCAAAGTTAGAGGTTCAGGAGTCCAATGTCCAGTGGAGTGAGATGCGTGTGCACCCTAGTCTGCGATTTTTTTTAAATGGAAGGATGCTGCAGTCCTAGTCTAGCTGTGTGTGTCTGTGTGGTGTTGGGCTATAGGACAGTGCACACACCAAAAATATTAGATAATCTACTTATCACCCTGTTGCTTTAGTGACCTTGACATCTAGCCAGTTCATTAGATCCTCATAACCAGTGCTCCATGTTCTCTGCCATTCCGTGGCTGGGGAATCTACTACAGAATCCACTCTCTGTTGCAGAATTGTGCTCTAAGCTTCCATTTAAAAAAAAAAATTGTTTCTGGTCTGTGTGATTGCAAAGGAAAAGTTCCAAACATGGCTGTGGATGATTATGTGGTGTGGCTTTTTCTGTTAAAAATGCTTTTACAAGAGTGAATTACAATTTAATAACTGGAAAACTGTTTCTCTTACACCTAAATGTCCAACATTTATAACTTTTGAAAATATAAATGTATGTTTCAACTTTCCAGTTGATGGCCAGTTCTACATGAGGGGCTTGTCTACGTTGGCAATTTACAGAGTTGCAACTTTCTCACTTGGGGGTGTGAAAAAACAACCCCTTGAGTGCAGCAAGTTTCAGCTCTGTAAAGCACCAGTGTAGATAGTGCACCAGCACTGGGAGTCATGTTCCCAGTGTTGGTAGCTATGCCCCTCGTGGAGGTGGGTTTTCTTAAGAGCGCTCGTAGAGCTATCTCCTAACACTCTGCCGTGACCACACAAGCCACATTAAAGTGCTGCCACGGCAGCGGTTTAGAGTTGCCAGTGTAGACTAGCCCTAGGAAATTAAATCAGTATAACTACATCACTCAAAGTTGTGAAAAATCCATACCCATGAGTGTTACAGTTAAATTGACCTAACCCTGGTGTAGACAGCGCTAGGTTGACAGGAGAATTCTTCCATCTCCATAGCTACTGACTCTTGGGAGGTGGGTTACCTATGCCTCTGGGAGAATCCTCCCATCAGCATAGGTAATGTCTACACTGACATGCTACAGCAGTGCAGCTGCAACCGTTTATGTGTAGACAAGCCCTAAGTAGCAAAAAGAGTGGTAGAACAGAGCCTACACCATTCAACTGTCCACCCCAGCATACAACAATCAATGTGATCATTAGCATAAAAATGCATTGTAACCACTAAACTGCTACTGCTTCCACTCCGCATTAATGATCTCACGTTACTGTGTAAAACCCAGTACTGTTCCTGGTAAGCCGAGTGGTGAGGTCTAGCATAGCAGTGTTGGTTGGTTGATCAGTTTTTATCTTTTTTTTTTTTTTTTAAACAACTTCTTCTGCCAGCCAAGCCTGTATTTTCTTCCCTCCCCTGTTAGAAGTCAGAAAGGTGTATAAAGCTGTTTTGACAAATGGCATAGGTAGTGCCACATTGAAGGGGATACAGGTATTTTTAAAGCTAGCTCCAGTTCTTGAGGACTGTGAACATCTGCTTGGAGGTATTGTAGAGCTCCACAATGCACTAATTGAATTACTCCTTTCTAGAGTTGCAGACTGCACTAATTGAATAACAATCAGCTGCTGTGTGTGTGTGTGTGTGTGTGTGTTGAAATGAGCAGAGCTGAAGCCTTGGGGAGCAGGAAGGTAGCCGGAGACATAACAGATCATATGTACTGTGCTGCTATCTAATGGCTACTTGCGGTACTGCATGGTCTCAAGGGAAGAGACAGTATTTCAGTCCTTTGCATAACCTAGGGCTAAACTCATCCAATTTAATTCTGGTGGTCCCAGGACATTTTTTAAAGCTTTAAATAATGCCAAGAAGGAAGGAAGTTTCATTCACTAGAATTTCTAATTAACAGTTTGGTTTTTAAAAAGCTTTAAAATAACTTAATTTTAATAGATATACAAGATTGATGTTCCAAATATTTTAACATAGGTCTTATTTAATGTCCATCTTTTTGCTGTGCCTTTCATGACCATTTTAGTGCCCTGTATTGGGGGAAAGAGTGGGTTAAGCATGCTGCATCAAAATCCCTCTTAAATATTAATGCCTGCCTCCCTCTATATATTCCTGGTTAAGTTAGTACCAGGATAGCCTATTGTAAATCACTGGGCCTTACTGTAATTTTGTGTTTGAAGAACTCTATGGGAAGTGCTTAAAATGTAGCCAGTTACAGAAGATCAGGTTCTACAAATCTCTGCTGAAATGACAAAGAGTTAAAGAATATAATTTACCACAAACCTAGGAAAGTTTGGAAACACTGAAAAGTGCAATAAACCTTTCTCATCCAGCCTTGTAAGTCTCTGTTAGTCACAATTCAGTGATTCATGTAAAACAAATATGCATTCATAATTCCAAGGAATGCAAACACATGTAGGAGAACAGAACAAGGACTGTCCTCTTATAAAGCAGAAATTTAGCTAGGCACATATCAATTTGAAAAAAAGCCCTATAAGAGAAATGTGCTTGCAGAATCCTAAAATGCAGAGGTAGAAGGGAGACTTAAGTCACATTTTTGTCAATTTCTCTTCTGTTGAAAAGTTGTTCCCTGCAGCATATGAAAACATCCTGGTTTATATACAAAAATAATCAAATGTTCTGTTCTTCGTACTCTTTCCTGTTATGAGAACCAGCAGCTAGATACAATACCTTACGAATAGATACCTCACTAATTTCCACTATTTTATTTCTATGTGTTCTCACAAAATAATTTCTCAATAGAGATCTAATAGCAGAGATAGCACTGTAGTGAGGTCTCGTTAGTAAGACTTCATTACTTTTCAAAAGATGGTAATGTAAGTTGCTAGAATGCTATTTAGTGTAACTAAAATTAAATGACACTTGTCAGAATAAACAACATATACAGTGATATGAGAGATCCTTTTCTATCGGATTTGTTCACTTACTTGCGATCTCTTAATATCTGGTCATCTAAATGGGTCTTCCAGTTATTTTTATGAATCAGCAAGGTTCCACTATATGTGCAGCTACTGTTATGTGTCTTGTTTCATTGAGATCTGCAAAAAGACAAAAGAATTCTGCAGACCCAATCACTTTGCAGTCTGCAGAATTTATTTTGGTTTATAGTTGCTTCTCCTGAGCATTGTATCAGATTGTCTGCTGCCTTGGGTTCCTTTTGAAATAGTCAAGGAGACTGTTTCCAGGAGACATTGTCAATCAAATGTTCAAATAATTAATTGCAGTCCTAATGCTCTTGTCCAAATGTTACATGGAGAGGGTGTGTGTGTGTGTTTTTAAATGAATGTCAGTGTAATTCGGCACCATTTTCAAACGTTCTTTGACTCTGTCCGGGAGCACCACAGTCATCAAGCCAGCCACATACAACCAGCTTTGTAGAATAGAACTTGAGATCTAGGTCTCCAATAACACAGCTATGTATCCAGTAAACTAAAGGAGGATTTCTCTTAGTCCAGCCAATGAAAGGAACCGATCAACATATGAACATGTCTGGTCTCTCACAAGTGTATGCTCTGCACTCCTGTAGCACTTTAGAAGTGATGAATTCAGTCTACAGTGACCCCATGAAGTAGGCAATATATGTTTGTCCATGGCCTACTCTCACAATAGCTTTCCTTGTCAAGTTGTAGAAAAATAATGCATCGATGTTTTGAATTGTTCATAATAAAAATCCTTATGCTGAGTGAACCCCTTCTTACAGTGTCTCCTGCTGGTGGAGCCTAGAAATGGAAGCTTTTTTTTTTTTTACAGCGTATGGGTCACCTTCATGTGGCGTAGGAATGAGTTCAGTGCTCTTTAAGAAGCTGTAAATGGGAATGCATCCATTCCATACAGAGTATAAAGTGCTTTTTTAAAACAATCTATTTCTAGAACCTAAATTGTCCTGGGACCAGCTCTTGATATAAAAATTCATAGAAACCTGTTTTTCAGAGTGTGGTAACTTCTTGCCATAGTGCTGTAGTGTTAGAATTCACATTGGCCAGGTTGTTCTGTAAATTAAACACTGACAGCTCCCCTCAGGGGAACAGCCAATGTATTTATGATGATGTGCTGATTACACAAAATACACTGCAAGCAGAAAACAGCTGCAGAGAACAAACCTCTTAAAAGAATACAATTACAAATAGCACTCTCAGTATTTCTAGTGGTGAGAGTAAAATACAGCATGCTAATGGAGGTTTCTAGTCTGCTTCAAAAGAAGAAAAGGGCTATATGAAGGAAAGAAGCTAAAGTATAATTGGATGCACATGCAGTGCCAATATAGAATGGTATATAATCCTGTTTCTGATAGTGAGGATCAAGAAATTACCACAGGGCCTTGTCTGCTGTAGACCTCTCTTCTTAAAATGTCTTTCTGTTGTAGCTCTACCAGCACTGGCAACAGTGGGAGCACCAGTGTAGACCAACTGCCTGCATTTTAACCACCACCACAACCTTGTTCTGAGTGGATCTAAGCAATATGGTGGTTAAAATGCCAGCAGATGGTCCACACTAGCACTCTGACCATGGCTAACACCAGAAGAGCAGTGACTGTGTGAAACTTCATGGAAAAGAAAGTCTTCATTCAAATATAACTGACCCTGATTTTATGGCTAATTGTTTTTTGTGTGTTTTGAGAGAGTCAGTGGGAATGAAAGGGGTGTGTTCTCTTCTGTCTCTACCTGGCAGATTTAAATTGTTGTATTCTAGATGGCTGTGGAGTTTGTGTTTTTGTTTTATTCACCACCCAGAGATGTGGCAGGCACCCCCCTGTAGGCAAGGCCCCGGAGCCAAGAGCTGACCATCCAATTTAGATATGACAGAATCAAGGCTGCAACAAAACAATGTGGGGAGGATGGTAGAGGAAGAACTTGGCATTATTCTGCCTAGAAAGCTGATAGGAATTAGAAGAGATTACTCTGAAGAGACTGAGGTGCATTGGCAGAGTTGTGTAGGGGGAACAAAGGATGGGGATTGCAGGGGTGCTGTGTCAGTACCTATGTGCGGTAGAGAAGTTGTGGAAGGACTGATGCAGCCAGATTGTGTCAAGGTTTGTCCAAGTTAGCAGAACATGGATGTAGAATATATTTAGAACCTGCATCTATGAAACATGTTTCAAATACCAGGCATACCCTTCTGTTTACAGCCCTAGAAAGTGCTGAACTTTCTGTGTATAAATCTGTTTTTACATCTAGCTAAGGAAACAACATTGTGATGAGGAGCACTTCAGTTCACTTGCCTAAAACAAAGAATCAGTTCTTCTATCTGCAGGTCCCTAGCATATACTAATCAACTCTTATACATCTGGCCATCTCTTTTAACTCAGTTTTGAGCCTCCCTGCATTGTGCTGCTCTGCTGACATCTATCCCATGTGACAAAAAGGAGTTTTGTATAATCACCCCACTTTAATCAATAGAATAATTGATAAACCAGATAAGATTTAAACTGATTACCTCCCGAGTAGAACTCCCCAGGGGCCTTGGACTCTCTTAATTTTGACATGTGTGTTGTGTACCCTGCGGATGAAGTGTAGTTTGAATTATCTGTTTTTATTTGCTTAATGATGGGGAGGGTGTTAAAGTCAAATGTTTAATTAACCCAGCAATGGGCTGCGCTGTCACTTACACACACATCCAGCTGATTGAGATATCTCACCAAGAATACTGAATAGGAACGATAACGTGGCACTGAGACGGAAGATTGCTTTTTCAATCCATTTGCTGGGTCACTGCTTTGAATGTCTTATTGGATGAAAGGCATTCAGCCTGGAAAAAAAATCAGCATTTAAGTACATTTTGTTTCCTGGCCCCCTCCCCACCAAGAAGTTTAACTAAAACAGATATGTTGTAGGTTTAATAAGCCATTTCTGTCCTAGCAAAAGGCTGTGAATAGTGGATCTCAATAGCCAGTGGCCTAGAGCTATATAATTTCCTTTAGAAACTAGCCCCAAGGTATCTGAATATGAGCTATTATATACACACGCCCTTACCCTTCATTCTTTGGTCGCTCAATTACTCACCTCATTTTATAGTCACTGCAGCAGTGGCAACTCTTCGTCCCCAGTCAGGGAAGTGAGATGTGCAATTGCATCTTTGAATGCCCCCTCAAGAGAGTGCTGTTTCAATGTTGGATATTTTTATGGCAGAACCCAGTAGTAGGATTTTGATTTGAAAAGTGTTCTATGTGGGTATTTCATTATTTTGTGCATATTTTGTTACGTCAAAGCATCGCAATAGCCTACGGGCTTTGCTCCTTGTGTTGCAGCCATTGTTCCAGTGCAATGATACTGGCTAGCCAGACATTATGCGGACGATCTCTAGTCCTGCACCCCCATTTTCCATTGTTCGTTAGAAGGGGTACATTAGTTGCTTGCTGTTGCTCAGAAGACTGGGGCACATTTAGACACATGCATCTTTACAATGAGTTTGTCCTTGGTAGTGTGTAGAAATGAATACATAATAATGTAGTAGAAATTAGCTGAGTTTGACCAATAGTCCAAGGTTGGATGGGCCTCTTATATTTGCTAAGATGAACATAACTTTGTCACTCTTGGTTATCACTGGGAAGGAAGTACATTTAGAGCAGAGAACCATTTTTATTTAATCAAATATTTCCAAGAAGGGATGTGGTCTAATCGTTAGAACAGTGCCAGGGAGGCAGGAAGAGTTCAGGGCTTTGTACCTTTCCCACCACTAGCTTGCACTGCAGCCTTGGGAAAGTCACTTCTCTGTTTCAGGGGTCAACATGAATGAAGGTATGAAGTTAAGCCTAGGGGAGAAAATCAGAGCAGAGACTAAAAGAAGGGTTAAGATTATAGAGAGATGTAAGGGGAGGATGATGAGTTTGAAGTTGGATTTAAGAAGCCAGCCAAAGGGTTTGAAGAGAAAAGATGATGACTAGTAGCAGCATTTTTTCTTTCTATTTTGCAGAGAGCTGGGAGTAGGGACACTAAAATCAAAATAAAAAAAGGTTGGAAACAATCATGGTGTGACAGGACTTTTAGTATTGGGACAAGTGAGGCTGTATTTTTCCTTGCTGAGGGCTTTTGCTGTAAGTTAGGGCTGGTCTACATTAGAAAAATAGATCAAACTACTTACATCGCTCAGGGGTATGAAAAATCCACACTTCTGAGCAACGTCCTTAAGCCCACCTAAGTCCCCATTTAAACAGCACTAAGTTAACGGAAACTCCCGCCTCTTGTGGAAGTGGATTTACTACAGCGATGGGAGAACCCCTCCTCTTGCTGTAGGAAGTGTCTACATGAAGCACTGCTGTCGTGTGGTAAGTGTAGGGTTGCTGTAGGGTTTAAAGTGTAGACATACCCTTAGAAAGTAGTGCTTCAGCAAAGGACACAATCTGCCGTGAAACTAGCCAACCTTACAGTCCATTTATCAAAGCACTTGCAGTTCCCATGCAGATGAAGACATAATAAATATTGAGCGAAGAAAGTTAACCTGTGTCTAGAGAATTTTAATAAATAAAAAGTTCAGAAAAAACCTCCCTCTCCCCAGACCTGTTGGCTCTTGCTAACTCTTGTTAGTACTAGAAATATGTTTTTGACACCTCTTTGGGATGTTAGTTTATGCGCACAATCTTTAATGTCTGACTGTGCTATTTTTCCCCACGTGTGGGGAAAATCAAGAAAGCAGCTGGTTCAAGAATAGATAAGCACTAGTAAAAGCTTTGATTCATATTTAAAAAAAAACCCAACAAAATGAAAGTGACTAATCATAAAATTTGGTATTTTCACATGCTGAAATTCAGTGTTAAAAATTCATTTTTGTGTTCATCCAGTGAAGGAATGCAGTAAAGCAAACCAGCGAGAAAGAGAGCCAAATTGTTTGATTCCCTCTCCCCTTTTGAAGTGCTTCTGTTTCTTGATGAATCTGCCTCTGTGAATTGTGTGTGGCAATATTTTCCAATCTTAAAGACAGATTAACTAAAGCTGAAATCGATGGTGGGACATATTAACAGAAATCTGAACGATCACAGAAATCGTTAAGGTTGTCCTAGAGAGTTGGGACAAAGCCGATTTGTTGGGGGAGGGAAGAGGAGGCAAGTGCACAGAATAAGACACTGGAGTGAGAATGACCAAAGCAGAGGATGATTGCATAGTACAAAACTGCTCTCAAGGCCAGTTCGCTGATTAGTTCACTTGACTGATCTTCAGAAGTTTACCCTATGTTATTGCTAGCGTGAGTTGAATTGGGGTGTGTGTGTGTGTGTGTATGTGTATGTGTATGTCTGAAGATAAATAGAAAGATAGAAAGAGAGACATATCAACATAA
>ML677382.1:10060550-10199986 GCA_007922305.1 Dermatemys mawii
ACATATACATAGTGTGTGTGAGATATATATAATATATACACACACATATACATAGTGTGTGTGAGATATATATAATATATACACACACATATGCATGTGTACTTAGGAAATGTGTTTTTGGATCCTAAAAAGAAGTAGATTGTCGTGATGTACCATAGAAAACTTGAAATACAAAATGCAAACTGTAAATACCACACTTACACCTGCCAAGGTACTAATTGATTTTATCATTCAGGAAAGAGATTCTAAAGCAGATCCTGGCTGAGCAGGGGGTGTCAACATGAACCCTTAAGGTTTCTTTTGCTCTAACCTTGTTATGAAGAATGGGGAAGCAGTGCTGCCTAATGCAGATGTCTGGGAGTTACAAAAATAACCAGATGTCCTGATTAGCAGAAGCAAATGTTCTTTCCTTAATCCACGTAAAATTATATTCAAAGGCTGTCCGGATGTAATGCTTGTGTAAATAAGGCACCAACAAAAATTGGAATATAAAGGGCCTTTGGCCAACTGGCTTGAAGGCTTGAATATTAAAAACAAATTTACCACTGTTGACTCTTAAATTCATACAGCAGAAATGTGAAGCTGCTTCCCAGGGAACATGGAAAGAGTGTTCTCATTAGCCATATTTTCACTCTGTTTTGAGAAATTTCTGGTTAAGCGAAGCTAGCTATTTAAATTCCCATGAATGATGTGTTCCCACCACCTGGATCCCGGTTTATGTTAAAACAAACTGTTGAAACTGTTTCATTGTTTCATAATATCTTTGATATGTATTTGCACTGACTTTTAAAGATCTATGTGTTACATCAAATTCTTTATTCTGCTGGTAGTGTTAAGACATCGGACAACTTTACCTTCATCTTTCTAATACATTAGTAACTGATTTAATTAAAAAGAATAACTTGGTCTGAAAATTCTCCTTAATTTCTCAAAGTTTTGATATATCATGTTGCTGCTGGAAGACATTCATTCTAATCTGGCATTTATTGGATTGAATACAAAGCAAGGGAAACATATGGAGTCTACTTCTGTGTATTTGAGGGGTAGAATTTGTATCAAAATTGTCAACAATTTTTGGGGTAATTTTGTATGTGGAATGTATTATAAGTGCAGGCTGAACTCTTTTTATACTTTCCAACCTTTAATTGCTAAATTGCTCAAACCTTTGACTGAAAAATGGTTTGTATTATGACAGCATCTAAGGGACCCTTCCCAGTCATGGCCTTGTGGTTGGTGCTGTACAAATACACAAATTGTCCCTTGTCCTGAAGAGTTTACAGTCTAAGAAATTAAACCTCTGACTCTGAGCCAGCTTAACTTGTGTCTTTCTCTCTAACATGAATGGCTACAAAAGAGGGGAATGAAAGCATCTATTTGCCCCCCTCATCCCACTTCTCCCTGTATCCTTCCATCTAATAATTAAACACAAACCCCTTGCAAAAATGCCACTTAACTTGAAACTTGCAAGAGCAAGGAAACTTAATTCAATCATTCCATGCTTAAGTCACCCCTTGTGCCTACATACTGCAATTTACAGTGTTTTCAAAGACAGTCTCATTGCAATGAATGTTCAGAGCTGCATATGCCAAAAGCAGTTGAGGTATAATCTGTACCTCTGCCTTTTCATTCTGGTAGATCTCCCTGTGTGTTGCAGTTGTCGTTTTAATTACTGAGCATCTAGATGGTATGACTTTCAAACGTGCCCTTTTCATGCTTGTTTTCCTCACAGTAACGTAGTTCACTTTACGGACTTGCTTTACATGGGGTAGGGACTAGTCAAATAAGTGTGTATCTGAGCATGTTGTGCTACTCAGGAACAGCTCTAAATGTGTTAAATGGTGTTCAGGCTATAACTTTAAAACTAAAATATTGCTTGCAGTCTGCTGATGGCTGTGCCAAGTTTCATCCTAGCAGTGTTTGAATGGCTGAGATGTTTATAAACTGACACACAGCATTTATAAAATCAGGATGCTGACAGTCCCTTAACAATAACAATGCTCTTGGACTCATCTATCACTTACAAAGGTTATTGGAAAGGGAATGTAAGGCCTTTGCTATCACTTATTCCTCCTATCCTCCTTCTTTTTAAATCCATATTTTGGCTGGCAGAGGCGCAAAATAATTCAGGCCAGTTTTTCTATCTCTTCCATCACTTCACCTATTCCCACAGGCCGATGCAAAGTAGGAAAAATCCTATTTTCTGGCATCATGGGACGACCAAAAATCCAGATTGAACAAGTGAAACTTCGTATCTGCCAGGAGAGCTGCTGGCCTGAATTTGAACAGAAAACAATATGCACTAACTGGCAAATATAACCCGGGGCTGGGTGGGAAAATGGGTCATCTTCATTTTCCTTGTAAATTACACCAATCATCAGACAGAATGCTGATGTATTCACCTTGTTAAAGTGCAGTGTGGGGTGACTGGGTAAGTATGCACATTCCCCAAAGTGCATTATTGGGGCTCAACTACAGTTTGATGACCTTTACAAAGAACCAGAAACAGCAGGTCAGCTTTCACTTTCAGTCTCTGGTCACTCAATGTACTTATGAGTAAGGCTATGTTTTAGTCATGGATATTTTTAGTAAAAGTCATTGGACAAGTCATGGGCAGTGAACAAAAATTCATGGCCCTTGACCCGTCCATGATTTGTACTATATACCCTTTACTAGAACTTGGGCCGTGTGTGGGTGCTGGAAGTGGCGGCCAAATACCCCCATGGGTGCTGGGCTGGGGATAGGGGAGAAGGCTCACTATCTGTCTCTGCGTGTCCCCGCTGGTCCTAAGGGGAGGGAGGGCTAGTGGGGGCTCCATGCACTGCCCCTTCCAGGAGCTCCAACTCCGCAGCTCCCATTGGGCAGGAATCACAGCCAACAGGAGCTGTGGAGGCGTTACCTGTAAGCAGGGACAGTGCACAGAGCCCCCAGGCCCCTCCACCTAGGTCAGGAGCTGCAAGAGCATGCTGGATGCTTCAGGGGACTCCCCGCAAGTCTTTGGGCAGCCCCTGAGCCAGCCGACCGGCTGCTTCAAAAGTCATGGAAAGTTATGGAATCTGTTACTTCAGTGATAGACACGCACCCTTACCTATGAGTTCAAAGTGGAGGATCCTCTGAAGAGTTTGTTCTGGAGGGAGGGAAAATAAAACATTTCACTGCTTAATGTTCAAAATCTATAAAAATGGCTAGAAAAATATCTGGACAGCTAAATTTGACATCCAAGTTGTTCTTGGACTAGCAATTAATTTCATTTTAGGTTGGACACAGTGCTTCCATTCTTTACTAATGAAACTGAAGTGCCCAAGAAGACTCAGGCCTTGTCTACACTTCTGCTTAAGTCGAAGTAAGTTATGTTACTCAGGAATGTAAAAAACATCCTACTGAGTGACATAACTTACATTGACTAAGCGCGGTGTATAGCTCCCACCTCTCTCCCCTCTCGCTGAGATGGAATAATTGTCAATGGGAGAGCGCTCGCCCATCAACTTATCACGTCTTCACCAGACCCGCTAAATCGATGCCGCTGCACCGATAGCAAAGGCACCGATTTAGCGCAGCAGTGAAGACAAGCCCTCTCTGTCTTGCAATGGATGTGCTTATGTCACTAACAGCCCACCCAACTTTAGCTTTGCATTTCAACAAATGTGTGTATACTCCCATTGACCTGAACAAGTGTTAATTGATTGGAAGGGATCTATTTGTCTGAGAGCTCTGTTAAAATATAGACTGGCACATAAGAATGCATTTATAAAAATTTTTGCAAAGCAAGCAAGTGCTTTGTGTATTGGATGCAAATGTTAAAGCAATAGTTTGTTTTAAGGGCCAGTACTGCACAAATTCTGGCCTTTGGGATAATGACAAGTGTTTTGCCTGCATAAACAATACATTTTCCCCCCGTGAGGTCCACGCACACCTAGTTTCCCTCAAGCACATCATCTCTGTCAGGTTAATCAATAGGCACCGTATGGCAGAGGGTCAGTAATCAGTGTCATCGTGCCTTTAAATCGTGTTGAAAATTTGCTTAAAGCCTGGGCCAATTAACATCGAGATGATGAATGGATGGGTAGATGGGAAGAGCCTGGCGCTCAGGGGCTTGTGAGAAGTAGATGCTCAGCTGTTGAGCAGCAGACACCAGCGAATAAAATCAGCCATTCATG
The DNA here is from genome assembly GCA_007922305.1 of Dermatemys mawii. Lineage (NCBI taxonomy): Eukaryota > Metazoa > Chordata > Testudines > Dermatemydidae > Dermatemys > Dermatemys mawii. Next base: position 10,064,705 of record ML677382.1, read on the forward strand.
TTAGCTCAGTCCACCCACTCTTAATGATAATGTCAATCTAGCAAAATATATACACATTGGAGTTGTCATGAGTTCATAAATCAAAGGAGTTTGTCAAAGGCATTCAGATTAACGAGGCAGCAGCAATAACAAGTCAAATTTGCATAGAGAATTGCCCGAATCTCAGTAAATTATGATCCTGTTTTTCATTTGATTATTTGCTAATGTCTCAAGAGGGAGAATGATTACATTAGCATGCAAAATCTACTCCAGAAGTAGAAATCGGAGGTCTAGCAGACCAGCACACGATGACAATTAATCAGTTTCTGCATACTAGCATAAACGTGCAAGGCCCAGAAATGAACTCCTTTTTTTATTATTATTTCTCCTTGCTACTGATCCAAATGGTTCAGCTTGACAGAGACTTTATATTGCTTTAACAGTGTTCTGAATTGTGCCTGCAGGCAAGACATAGTTATGCAGCTATAACCAACCTATCCATCTGCCAACCAGATTGGAATTCTCCTATCCAAGGCTTCCATTAACCCCCACTGACAGCTCCAAACAGGATTAAGAATTTGAAAGCATAAAAAATAGTTGTGCTCTTTACATAGGCACAGTTTCCCACCCCCCACCTCCTCACATGTGGATGAAGACTGCATCTGTACAGTTTTATAATTAGTGTCGGGCAAGACAGCATCAAAACAACTGCCCAGTTGGCAGGTTTCTGATTTCCACCATGAAGAGTGTAAGGCAGTGCTAAAGGTAGCCCTGTGCAGTTGGTAGCCTGAGTGCATTCATCCATCTACTGTAGCTGAATCCCAGTACTGCTTTCATGGGTTATATACAGAAAATCCTGCACGTCATCACACATCAGACGCTTTAGCCTACAAGACTCTGTGTGCCTTGTAACACAGGGTGTGTTCGAGATAGTGGGGACTTCATGTGGAGAGTCAAATAATGAAACAAGTTTGTGTTGGTTACTGGGATAACACACTGTGGAATTATATCCTGTTAGTTACAGGCTGAAGTCTTAAATCCATATTGTATTTGGAAAGGGTCTCTTGTAATAGTTCCCATTTTAGGGCAGATAGCCTTCATGCAGGCCTCAGAGGGGAAGGCTAGAGAGGAGGGCTAATAAAAAAGCAGAGGTTTGGGAATCAGTATTCCCAGTTTCTATTCCTAGCATTGCCACCGACAATCTGTGGTCTTTATCTTATCAATCTGGGCAAATAAAAGTTATAATCTTAGGGGTGTGGGGATGGGAAATTTAACCACTTAATGCTTTGTGGGACTTGAATGAACTATGCAAAAGGCAGGCTAGCCCTAGTTTGCAGAAGATGCTCCATGCATTCCAGCACAAGCATTCTCTTGACCTATCTGGTTTTGGTAAGGATGGTGGCCAAGAAGGACACTGCCACTTAGAGGAAATGGGATTTCAAGTTTGCCCCAATTCAAGAAGTTGTTCGGGTTTTCAGCTGTGACCTGCCTTTCGGTCTGCTTATTCTATCCCCATCACTTCACCCCAGCAGACTCCATCTTGTTTTTGCTACACATCAGTTACATTTCTTGCAAACCTTTGACAATTTTGATGCTTGCACCATCTTAATATATGAGCGTCAAATGCCATATTCTAGAGCTGTGATTGCAAAGCACCTTTTTGATAGCCTTTTGTCATCCTCCCTCATGGCTGCAAGCAGCACTTGTCATGCTGAAGCAAACTTAAAATTCTGGTCCTCAAACAAGGGAGCAGACCTCCTTTGCATTGTTCAGCAATGAGGCACACATACAGCTGTAGTTTTCTGGTTACTGTTATAACAGTCTAACTTTACCACTAGAAACCTGAATAGTGACTAATACTAGGCATTGTTCTGTTGAGTGGAATTCACTTTAATGTAGGTCTGACTATTTCTGAACTAGTTGAAGGCTTGTAGTACACCTGGAATGGTGATTTTTCCTATTCCTGAGAAATAAGCGGGAGTTTGAAACATCTGTGCTTTGTTTCTTAAGTGTAATGCTTTCCAGTCATTCTGTCTTCACCAAGCGTAACTTACTTGCCAACAAAAGTGCATGAGCAGCGCTCCTCTTTAATAGTCTGCTATTGGAGCTGCTGTGTGGGTACTGTAGAATGGGGAGACACCAAGCTGTGAACCACCATATGCACTTGGCAGTCTTTGTCTGGTCTTTGTTCAGCCAACCTCGTAGCCTTGCCACCTATAAAGATAATGAATGCTAAAAGGTCTTCTGCTCGCTTTGAAAATGAGATCTTCAGTTTAAAGAAAAAGAAACTAGGAAACTTGTGACACGTTGCCATATGAAGAAGTTTCAAAATAAAGGCTGGTTTTTCACCTCAGCATTGAATTTCCTGGCTTTTGCTATTGTTGTAACCTCAGTGACATGGAAAGGCAGTTTGAGAGGCAAGGGGAGGATGAGATTTCACTTTTAATAACCATTTTCTGAAACACACAACTTGAGGAAAAATAGGATTTTTGAAGCTATTATGGGAAGAGGGATTGAATGTTCAAAATGCATCTTTAAAATAGATAAGAAAAGCTGTTTCTGGAAATACTTCAAAATCCTGTATCTCTAGCAATTAATCTGTTTTCAGAAGTACTAAAATTGAAATCTCTACTTGCGTTATTAAACTCTGAAGATGAGTACAGAGCTGTTTGTGCAAAGATGCATCTTCATTTCCTTTTCACACTTATACAGTTTAGCCCTCTCTAAACCAGACTCAACAAATAACTTCCTCCTAGCTGAGGCCGTGTGCGAAAACTTCTCAAAGATTTGGGTTGTTTTACTGAGTTATCAGGCCTGTTTAAGATTGATTTACATTATAAAACCCTGACTGCAGCTGCTCAGATCTCATTGTGCCTCATGAGTTCTGTGTCTTGTAAAGCTCACTAGTTGATCTGCAAATTTTGATTTATTTAGGATCCTCAGGACCACTTTACCTTGAGGTTTTTTGTCTTTTCGTCCATCTCTCAGCAAACTTTGCTCATGTCCCTGCCATCTTCCCCTTTGCTGCTTCTCCTTCAATGAAACTAGAAGCTGTAACCTACCGAGACCCTTGCTGATCACACAACACCTGCTGCAGGCACTCAAACATACTGCTCCACTGATGGCTTCCTGCACTCTGTTTCCTCTCTATAGTCCTTACTTGACCACCCTGCTTACAGCGTGCCAGTTCTTCCTTGACTGATAGATGCTCCAGCCAGTGACTGAAATTTGGGGTTGGTAGCTAGCTGGAAGGGGGATCTGGATGTGTTAGGAGCACTGATGGGTGAGAAGAATCCTGACAGGTGATGATCATAAAGGGGATGCATCTTCACCTTAAAATCCTATCCTGATCCCATCTGCTATAGTCAGAAACTCTTCCTGTTACTGGCCTAGCACTCCCTAGTATCTCTTCCTTATGCCTTTATAAACTGACTAGTCTTCCAGGTGTTGAATGCAGCAGATTGCAACCTGAAGGCTATTACTACTGTGGTGTTCAACACTGACTTTAGATGTGTGTACAGAATTCCTCCAATCCTTTTAAAGCAATGCAGTCTATCCTTAGCCTGTCAACATGGTTGTTGAAATTGTAATACCAACCACCATGTTTTAGTATTGCTTCCCTGGCCAGTGTGGACAGATTTTTTTTTTCCAGGTAACTGTTTGCTGAATGTGTCCCAAAGACAACCTCTGTTCTTAGAGAAGCAATAGCACTATTCCCAGACGTGTAATCCGTAGCTTAAACCATAGTGTGAAGAGGGCAGAAGTCTCCTGCCTAGTTTTCTGAGCCCATCATCAGCTGAGGAGCATTTCTGGAACAGCCTCATGTGGCTAGTCCTTCCTCCTCAACACCCTATATTCCCAAATAGGCAGTGGTATTAGTAGTGCAGGATCCTAGTCGGCTTTTCTGGAGAGAGAGAGCACACACCAAAAAAAAAAAGACACTGGAAGACCTAGCAGGAATGGTGCTATCACTGATATCATGGAATTTGATGACCTGGTCCACCACAATTTAGAGGTGGAGGCCCACTTAAGTCCTGTGCAATCAGTCAGTATTCCTGCTAATAGAAAGATACTGGAATATGGGGGGACAGTTGAATTTTATTAGCTACATTTACTCTTTATAAAATGGAATCTTTTGAAAATGAGTCACTGTAGGGAGTTCAGGGACATAAGCAGTGATATATTAGATCAGGCCATCACTGGCGCCCTACCTCCAATAGTGGTCAGTACTGGCTGCTTTAGGGGAAAGTCCTAAACAGACAAACTTCTCCACTGTATCTATCAAATGGTGCATTATTTATCAAGAATGAGAAAAATTCTGTCTTAGTCCTAACAAGCCAGTCGGCTTACACCTGAGGCTACTTTTTCATGTATGTATAAAATCTAGCTTGTGTAGCTTGCAAATATTCAGTTTCCTTTCTTCCCACAGAATAATATTGGGGATAAGAAGTGAATTAAAGCTTGCTTTCTTTCGCAGAATTCCTCAGAGCGAGAAGACTGTAATAATGATGAGCCCCCTAGGAAGATCATTCCAGAGAAGAATTTACTTAGACAGGTATGCAACTAGTCTCTTATAAATACAATTAAACTTCCTAACAACTTGAATCTTAAAACACTTTGGGTAACTAGAGTCTGAGCTTAGGTTCCTGACTTTTATCTGGAGCACTTGTCATGCTCGAGCCTGAAAGTCCTTTCTTACTCTCCTTAGTGGGAGAAGGCAGGTAGCGTTGTACCTGGGAAAATCAGACAACTTGGGCTTTTGTGAATATAAACAGGGATATCTATTTCTGAGCAAGTATAGCACCATCAGCTGGGACTTTGTATCTGAGTTTTGTTTACTTGCTAATCGTTGGGAACTCTCCAGTCTTGGGCTGTAGTATACCCTCTGTCTCATTTATGCCTTTCTACAATACCTTAGATCCAAGAATCTCAAGGTATTTTACAAAGAACTACCATACCTAGAAGGTAGGCTTTCTGAGGGCCATTGTCCAGCCTAATAACCTAAAAGTAGAGCTATTTTAATTTCCCACTAAAAGTTTCATGAGTCCTTATAGATGTGCTCTGCCCCCGCACCCTGCAAAAGTTTTAACATCTCTTCTGATTCCTTCTCTCTATTAAAACAAATTCCTTACCATCTTACTTTAAAGTAAGCTCTGTGCAGCACAGAGTATATCTTCCTATATGTTTTATACATCACTGAGCACCCTGGTGTTCAACAAATAAATTCATCGATATCCTTTAAAGTGAGCAAATTTTTCCTCCCGCCAGCTTAGCCCACCCACAAAAGTTAACTTGCCTAGCACCGCCAGAAGATTCATTTCAGCACTTCCCCCATCCTTGGTGAGAAAGGAGGACATAGATTTGTAAACTGGCTATGTGCCCCTATGGTCAATTTTATATGTGTTGCATGCTTCAATACAACAGTAGTAAGCATAGTATAGATATCTAGGCATCAATCCCTTCAATAACGTTATTTAAAGAAATATAAGATTTTATTGAAAAATTACTTATTTTTTCCCCACAGTTCAGGGGAAGGGATTCTTGTTTTAAAGCTCAAGATCCAGCCATACAAAGTGTCAATGATATAATCTGTGGTGTACAAGATGCACGTTACTGCTGTGAGAAGCCTATGTCCTAAAAGATAGAGATAATACAAGGTATAGTGGGATTCCCAGAAAGGATGTCAGCTTGGTGTTGCATGCCCCCTTCTCCACGCTTTTCTATCTTTCTCATTCTCTAATCTGCTGCCCTTACATAATGTTAGACTACATATATTTCTATGAGGGAGAGTCCATAGATCCTAGCAACTGATCTTCAGCCATCTTGCAGCTTTGGGGTTGGATCCAGAACTGTCTGTTGTAGGCAGAGTTTTGGGGCCCCACCAGAGAGCCTCCTGGTTTAGTTCTGCTTCTTCAGCTGAGAACGGGCTTTTCTGGGCTTTCCTGCTGCTTCTGCAAAGTGCATAAGAATGCTGAGCACTCCCAGAAAGGAGAGCGAGGAAAAGATTTCCCCCATCTGGCAAATGTCCTGTCTTTAAATACGTTAATAGGGACCTCTGCATCTTCTGTATCCTGCTGACTCATCAGAAAAGGAGAAGACTGCAACCAGGCAATAAAGATTTCAAAGCTTCTAACAAAGCATGTCACTCTCCATACAGCCAGGGAGTCAATGCATACAACAGCAGAACATGAAACAACAGCATGGTGTGTGTTGGTGTGCAGAGGTGGGAGCAGGGGTTGAAATTTGGTGTGCAGAGGTGGGAGCGGGGGTTGAAATAATTATTTCTCTGCCTGGGCGTATGCCAAGAAAAAGGCATAATTCCAACTCAGACCAATCCAGCATGGAAAGCAGGATTAGCTGTATGCTTCTCCACTTAGCACAGAATTGTGTTCCCTCCTTATAAAACGAATGGGTCCTTGACTCTGTTGAGGAAGAATAGTTGTTAGAACTGATCGAGTATCTCAAACACACATTGATGGTTCTCCTAATCTCCAGCAACACCAGCAGGAGCTAGCATAAGAGCAGCCATCAAATACCTCCTGTTGATAAGGTCAGTAGAATAAGTCCTTCCATCAGAGAGAAGACTGGCTCTCCATTGTTCTAATTCCCAAAAGGATCAAAAAGGAATAAGGCTACTTGGAATCTAAAATTCCTGAGAAAATGCATCAGCAAACCAAAATTGCAATTGGAGACATTGAAATATACCTAGAAGGCTGTCTCCAAAGGGGGCTTTTTCTCTGTCTCAAGGCAGTGTGTCCACATACCCTAATATGATTATCCCATTGCAGAGCCCTTCACTTTGCTTTTGGAAGCCAGTATTTCCAAACTTCTTCCTTACTTCTTGGCCTGATGGTAGCTTTTGCACCTGTTAGAAAAGTGCGGTAACACCTTAGAATGTGTGTAGGACTCTGTCATCCTGCAACTTTGGGGAATCTTTTTCCCCTGTTAGAGAAAGGCAAGAAGCTGTCGGAGGTTTCCAAATGCAGGTGCAGCATGTCCGAGACATGCACAGCCATATGTTTTATTCTGTCCTCCAGTATTAGGGCACCCTGAATAAGGGCAATGATGATTCGGTTTGTGGGTGGAAACATCTTATGCCTTGCACGAAGAGAGATGCAAGGTGGCCAGCTGGTCTTTCATCCCCTTTCATCTTCGCAAAACACTACAGATTGGGTCTATAAATTAGCTAAAGCAATATTTAGCAAAAAGCATGGCATACAATAGTAATAACCCAGTGAAAAAAAATTAACTCTGTCATTATTATTCGTATATAGTTTTATTTTTTCTTTCCCTCCATGGAGACACTGCTGTTGAAATTCCGTTGTTGGGAGCTGTGGACCTTCCTACATAGAAGACTAGGAAAAATTATCCAAGCCTGAGAATTTCATGTCTTCTGATAAAAATGTCCACAAAACCAACCCCTTTGTGGTGATATAGTTTTAGATTATGGCTCAGATTCGTTGGTAAGTTTCAGTGGCAGTGTAGTCTTTACATGCCCTGCAGTAGATTAAGTAAGTTGCTTCATTGCTTTACACTTGAGTGCTCTGATATTTTGTTATACTGAAGCACAGCCTTCTCTTTGAAAGTTATCTGAAGCTGGCAGCCTCTTTTGGGGCTGGGGGCCTGTGATGGTCAGATTCATAGACTCCAAGGCCAAACGAGACCCTTGTGATCACCTCAGCTGACAAGTCAGAGAACTTCCCCAAAGTATTTCCTAGAGCAGGTGTTTTAGAAAAATATCCAATCTTGATTTTAAAATTGTCAGTGATAGAGAATCCACCATGACCCTTGGTAAATTTTTCCAATGGCCAACTACTTTCACTGTTAAAAATGTACCCCTTATTTCCAGTCTGAAGTTGTCTGGCTTCAGCTTCCAGCCACTGAAATGTGTTAGACCTTTCTCTGCTAGATTGAAGAGCTCATTAGTAAATATTTGTTCCCCAACTAGGTACTCGTAGATTGTGATCGTCACCCCTTAACTTTCCCTTTTTTAAAGTAAATATTAAGCTCTGTGTGTATCTCAGGATAAGGCAAGTTTTCTGATCCTTTAATCATTCTTCTGCCTCTCCTCTGAACCCTCTTGAATTTATCAACTTCCTTCTTGAATTGTGGACACCAGAACTGGATACACTAATCCAGCATTGGACTGGCCAATATAGAGGTAAAAATAACCTTTCTACTCCTACTCAAGACTTCCTTGTTTATGCATCCCAGGATCGCATTCGCCCTTTTGGCCACAACATGACACTGGGAGTTCATGTTCTTTAACTATCCACCTTGACACCCACATCTTTTCCAGAGTCATTGCTTCCCAGAATAGTCCCCTGCCCTGTAAGCCTAGGCTATATTCCTTGTTCCTAGATGTGTAGATTTACATTTAGCCATATTACAATAAATATTATTTGTGTCCAGTTTACCAAGGAATTCATCTCTCTTGGAATCTGTGACCTGTCCCCTTCATTATTTACCACTTCACTTACATTTCATGTCATGTACAGACTTTATCAAGGATGATTTTATTTTTTTTCCAGGTTAGTCAGAAAAATGTTAAAGATCTTGTTCTGCTACCAGAGCTGTACATAGGCTGAAGACCATTTGATTCAGCCCTGTGGACTTTCCTACTTGAAGAAATGACATTTCCAGTTGACTGAAATGGACTTTGTGAGAAGTTAGGGAGTTGAATGAGTGTAGTTTGGACATCTAACATACTGGGGCTTGGAAGGTATACCATCCATGGCGAGCAGCACGGAAGAAGGTATGGGGATTGGAACAGGAGAGAAAACAAAGTGGGGGATCGAAGCTATTTTTGTTGGCAAGAACATTACAAAAAAGGAGAGCTGTGCGGGGATGTGAAGGTTCTATTCTTGGCAGCCTTTTGATATGATCAGATAAAATTTTGAGATGTAAAGTGAAAGTCATGGTAGAAAAACAGCCCTCAGAAAAACAATGACAAGTGGCAAAAGTTTTTGGCAACTTTATTTACGCTAACAAACGAATTTTCACACTGCAAAGTTATAAATTAATTTTAATAGGCTGATCCAGATGGTCCATTTGGAAAATGGATAGCTTGATCTGTTGAAAATTAAACTAAATTTATCTCTCTCATACTTCAAACTGAAGCAAGCGTGAGAAGAGTGCCCATTAAGTCCAGCACATACAGATGGACCGGCAGGTCACACATGGGACTAATCTGATTCATTTTAAAAATAAACGCATGAGTTATTGAATCAGGTTCCTGTTTCAAGCCGTGTGTGTCCGTGTGAGTGCGCTTGTGCAGCCTTTTCAAAAAGACTCACAAATGCTTCAGTGCCTTTTTAACCTGTGTTTCAATTTTAATTCCATCTCCTTGCCAAAAAACATAATTAGTTTTCAGGGCCTATCATTTAGTGTTAGACCCAAATGCTAGATTGATTAGGTCAGGCGTTTGTTATTTTTAGGGCTACATCTCCATTCTTCATTTATGAAGAACATGAGCTCAATAGTCTTGGGGAGAGAACTGGCCTTTAGAAACTGTGACACTCTCTGGGGGCCCCTCAAGCCTTTTTGCTTCTGGGTGTTTTAAACAGAGCCATGAATACAGATTTGTAAATTTATTGCAGTGCCATCTGTTTTTTCTCCCCCCCCCCCCCCCCACCCTCCAGGAACCGTATTATTGTTGGCTTGTATCTGTCTATTGTGGTGGTCACTCCCCGGGAGCTTGCCCTCATAGTCCTAAGGAAAGTGATGAATAGTGGGGGTCAACATGAGTAGGTCACAGGGCAGCTGTCCAGGGCTGCCCTGAACTTGATTGCCCCCCTGTTCTTTAAAAAAGACAGGCACAGTGCAGGTTGTTTAAAAAGCCTCCCCTCCCTCTCTCGAATGGAGTAATAATGAAGTGCCTTTTGCTGCCACGATTCCTTCTGTGGGCGGGCTGTGTGCAGGGAAAGCTGTGTCAAAGGTCCCTTGTGGGGAAGTGCTGATGGCAGCGGGATTGCTGGCGTGTATGTCGTGCTGCAAACCAGACTCTGGACTCCATCATCTTCCAGATGGAAGTCAAGGAAAAAAATAAAACCTTGCCTGGCAGCCCACTCCCCAAGTCCTCCGCAGTTTCAAAAACTTTCCCCTTCGTCTTTGCAGCATAGAATATTACCGCACTTCAGTCTCCTGGATTTGAGATCCTTTCTTTTTTTCTTTCTTTTTTTTTTGTAAATGGGTGAAGCACCCCCTAAAGCGTACTCTAGGCGCTATTCAGAAGGTGAAGCAGGAATGGTCCCAGACCGGAAGAGCCTGAAGTCAAAGTGTAGACAAAGCACAACAAGGGAAGACAGACAAAAGAAGAGCAAGGGAACGGGAAGACAGGGAACAGTTGGACACCTTTCTTTTTTGTCTGTGGCTTTCCATTTTGGGACTTCTTGCCAAATGAATCTCTGGTGTGCAGTGCTTACTCCCATGTCTCATCTACTTACTGTTCTAAAGGGAAGCATACAGGTGCTACTGGCGATGCAGCTTCCTCTCTTAATCTAGATCAGCTGTTTTGTAGTTCAGATTTTCATTCTTCTAAGAGATGTGGGCAGGGCAAGGGAAGGAGCACTGTTAATTTTGGAGTATCATATTGAACACATCTCTCACTAGTGCACATGTTTACTAGGAAAAAGTCGTTGGGCGAAAAGCTTTGTCAACGTAGTAGAAATACTTCATAGTCTATAAAAACTGCTTTCTTTTATCCTGTATCTGTTGCAAAACTAAAATGACTATTTGCCTTTAATTCAGATTAATCATTGTAAAGTGTTAGTGAAGACCATGTTTGTGCTGAAGTCCAAGTTAAAATGAAAAGGTTGCCTTGTGCACCAAAGCTGCTTGGTTCTTCCAACGTTAGTGCTAATAGGAGCTGTCAGCCTTGCTGCATTTCTGCATTCCTCTGTAATTGAGTAAATTGCAAGTGTTGTCTACTCCCTCTGCCCTTTGTGTTTGTGTCCACTTACCATCCGAAGAACGTGGGCAGTGATAAATAAAGCACTGAACAGGGCTCTCTCCGCTCTTTGAAAGCAGCATGTTGCCAGCCCCCTAGTTATATTTCTTTAAGTGTTTATGTTTTTCTGTATTCTCTCTCTTGTGTGGCTGGAACCCTGGGGATCCAAAGCCATGAGAGAGGCCAAGGAGCTAACAAAGTAGCTGTCCCCTTGTTAGCTTGTTCCTTTCTTCTTTAAAAAACAAGATGAAAACCATCTGGCTCAGGGCATTACATTTTCCTCCCCCATGCACCTCTATAGATGAAGAGTTTCACCTGCAGCGAGGGTTTACATTGATTAGGGAGGGCACAGTAATTCAAGCCTCCATCCACTTCAGTGATACTTTGCAGCCTTTAAAGGTGCTGACCCATTGAGTTAAACTGTCATGAGAGGATAAAAAAGGAGCTTCATCCCAGGAGGTAACAGCTGCCAGGTTTTCAACACCTTGTGCGCTGCTGGAGAAATGTCACAAATTGTCAATGGAAAGAAAAATCACTTGGCTGCCATCTTCTCTTAATGATGAGCCTGATAAAATGAAGGATTTAAACCTTTTAAAATCAGCAAGTAGTTGTCAGCATAATAGATAAATAAATCCAGAGGGATTTTGAACAATGGCACGGAAAAGCCTTACCCAGAGAGGCAGCAAACAAGCTCTCCAAGTTAGAATAACCCAGTGCATTTTGGATGGGCATATGGTTATCTTTGTAGAGTTGGATGAGAAGTGTAGTAGCAGCACAGAAGTCCAACATTAGTATGTCTGTATTTTTATTTTTTAAAAAAGCCTGATTCATAAGCCAGTGAACTGGGAGATGTACTGTATTTCTGCTCTTTTGAGGACAATTTGTTTTCAAACAGCTACCAGATGGCTAAATACCACGACATTTCTTTTTTTTTTTTCATGAGACATCCAGTTTTCCTTGCTCTTTGTTTTTGTTTAAATGCTTTTACTCAGTTGAATAGCCCTGTGGTGTTTGGACATTGTGACATACCCTTTTTTCCTAGTTTGATAGATGAGGAAAACAGGACAAGATTTAACGAAGATTCCGAGAATAGGCAGGGTGGGGTTTATTTATTTGCTGTTTGTTATGGGTTAGTCATTTTAATTGTAGTGAGTAATTAGGAGGTACATGCAGCCACAGGAGCTTTGTTATGGTAATTGCTCAAGAAAACCCATTCCCTGTCTGCCATGTGTAGAGACACTTCTTCCCTCTAGTGGCAATATTAAGGGCTCTGGCTTTGCACTAGGCAAGGTGTAATTGCAATATGACAAACTATGCTTTAGGGATAGTCTTGCAAATGTTCTAGTTTTTTGTTTGGCTATCCTATATTTTGTCTTATGACTTCCCACAGAGACCCACTCCCCCGGCACAGTGGGCTTTTGATAGCAAAAATGTAGTCTTAAATGTGCTTTAAAAAAAACCCACCTCCACAATGGATTCTGGGTAATGTTTTGCAGCTTGACTTAATTTTAGTCTTCTGTTTCTTTAATTACCTATTTATAAAAATGCATTTAAATTTGTAGACGTTATTTAATACTTTCAGGAGGAGCACCTCATTTGAAATAAATAAATAAATTTGCATTTATTTTAGATAGTCCATGTGAAAGACCTTAAGGATAATTAATGTAGGTCTCCGAAGACCCTGTAAGTGAGATGAAACTGATCTTTCCAAATCTTCTAGAGTGATTTGTTTATATAACTTCCCTCTTCTGCTGAATCCTTCAGAGTCTAATAACTTTTTTTTTTTAACTGTTTGGCAATTTGTGCTTAGCTACCAAAAGCCTTTGTTTGAAAAGAAGCAGTTTAATAAACTGCGCTCCGAAAATGACTTGGAGGAAGGCTATAGGTTTTGTCTTTTTGTTGTGTTTTTATTAGTGCTGGTTTTCTCTGATAGATCATGTAATTATTAACTAGTGGAAGAAAATCTTATTGAACATCTGGGGTGTAGTGTCTATTAAAAAGTGGAGTTTCATTCAGAGACTGGGGATTCTCTGAATAAATGGCCAAAGAAATGACTTTTCTACTGGTTGAGATCCTTATGAACACAATTCCACTTTGTGTTCATTACCTCAGTCTGGCATTCCTTGCTCATCCAAAGGTCCATTGACATCTGCACTGCTTTACGCTGGGGTCATGCTCTCTTTTTAAAAAGGCAGAAGTCTATCAGACCCAGTCACATAAGCATTAGAAAAATCTAATCTAAGGTACTCATGGAGTGAGATTAGATATGTTTAGTGAACTATGGTCTAGCATCTGTGTGGCATTTTAAGCCCTTGGCTAAGAATGAATGCAGCTTTGCGATTCCCTTTTTTTGCACCACATTCCTGCTCCTGACATGATTTGATGCCACCATATATTTATGGACTTTTTTTTTTATTAGAGCTTGTTTTGCTATAGGGCTGCTGAACGTTCTTCTCAAACGGCTTTTGCAAGGTTAAAGGAATGCAGGCTTGGTAACAAGTTTGTGTCATTTTAAATATATACCTCCTAGTAAATAAGGAGGAGTCTGGCAATCAATCCCTTTTAGTGTGTTATATGTTTCACCTGACAACTAAACCCTCTATTGATTAGCCATTACTTTGTTAGATAATCCCGTGTCAGTGAAGCCACTGTAAAAATTAAACTCTTTAAAATGTTTTACCCTAGCAGCAGTGTGAAAATTGAAAACTTGTTCAGAATTACAGCCAGCATTCGCAAAGAGGGTAGCTTTCAGCAAACTGGTTTATGTTTGCATGCTTTATATGCAATATAAAAACATATTAAAGCACTCCAACGCAAAGCTATATGCCGCTGGCGTAGAACCAGGCTAACATTTCCAAGTGCTCCCTATGCAAAGAAACCTCTTCTCATGACTCAAAGTGAGGGGAGACTTGAACAGGGTGGGTTCAAACTAGAAAAGATTCTTACTAGGGTCTATCTTTAAAGGTGAATTGAAAAGGCTTTTATCTTTCAAGGCCTGGGTTCAGGGTTTTGTTTCTCCTGGAACAGTAGCTGATCACCAAGGTACCTCAGACAGTGAAGGGAGCTGTAATACTAGAGTCTCTTGACTTCAGATGTCATAGAATCATCAAAGATTAGGGTTGGAAGGGAGTTCAGGAGGTTCTAGTCCAGCCCCCTGCTCAAAGCAGGACCAACCCCAACTAAATCATCCCAGCCAGGGCTTTGACAAGCTGGGCCTTAAAAACCTCTGAAGATGGAGATTCCACCACCTCCCTAGGTAAGTAATTCCTAGGTCATTATGTGTTTCAGTTGAAACACAGAGCTCTGAACTTGGATATGGGTAAATAAATGAAGGGAGAATAAATGTCACACAGTGTCAGAAACTGTTAATGTAAATTCGTCCATTGCTAGTGATTCCGTGTTTAAACTTTTTGTATTGATTTTAAACAATACATAGATCACTCTTAAAGTTTTAGCCTGAGATCTTGTTGAGCATGCTGCTGAGCATGTGTATACCGTATCCAGGTTGCAGTATGTTTATTCATTACACAAGATGAATGTATTTCCACATCCTTAACAAAGAAGTTATACACTCCTTGAAGTTTCATTTTCCTTTTAATCTTTTGTAGAAAAGTGAGGAATTATATGGCTGTTTTATAATTTAGCACTTACATAGAGCTTTATGCTGTCAAAGTGCATGAAAATGGCCCTATGAGATATGTAGTACTATCCCCATTTTATAGATGAGGAAGCTGAGATTCAGAGAAATTGGACGACTTGTCCAAGGCCACAGGGAGTCATTGGGACTAGAAACTCTTGTGTCCCTGTCCCTTGTGTGTGAATAAAAATAACGGGAGTTGTGCAATGCTTTGGAATAAGTGTTCGTTCTTTATATACTGCCTTGCTCACTAGTGGTTCTGTGTGGTTATGATAGAGGTCACCCTTCCTGCTGAGCCAGTTCTAGTTTTATATTCTGCTCTATGGACTCAAAGTGGAATGTTGCTGATTTTGTATTCAGTCAATCAAGTCTTTCCCATCCCCACAGTTATTAATGTGGTTATTGGGTAGAATATTGTTCTAAGGCAGACTTTTGAAAAGTAGGCTCATTCAGCAGGCTTGTATACTTCGTGTGGAAGAGAGATGATTGGACCAGGACTCAAGAGCTGTGCTCAAATCCTGGTTCTGCCACAGATTTCCTTTGCATCCTGGGCAAATTACTTAATCTCTCTCTCTCTTAGTTCCGATCTGTGAATGGGAAATAATCCTTGTTTTGTTTGTTGTCTATTTAGATTGAGTCAGGGACTGTCTTTTAATAGGTACCTAGCACTTAATCATGTATTTCTGTATGTAATAATGGATTTGTAAATTGGGGGAAAGCCAGAATGGAGGGCATGTAAGTATAAAACACTGCAAATGCAGATGCACCAGAAAATGCTGAAAACCAGGTGGGTTTAAAAAAAAAGCTTCATTATGAACGATGGGGAAACAGAGCATCTATGTATCTCTCTTTTTCCCCTCCCTCTCTCAAGTTTTGGACTGAATTTAGTGAATGTTGATGCTTATAAAATGAGGTTCAGATAATACTGGCTGAAGCAATGCGTAGAGCAAGAAAGTGCTGTTCAAATTTCCTCCTGACAGTAGGTCAGTGCATCTAAATCATGATTTATGATGTTTTTATTCATTGTGATCTCTCTCCTGAGTAGGAAGTGCTAAACATGCCAAAGTGGTATGTTTTTGATGTGAGCACATGTCTGCAAGGGCTAGTTTGAGGCCATCAAATACCTGTTTGCTTGTGATTTTTTGTCCCAGTTTGAATCTAGACACCCCACCCCATCCCACCCATAGCTGAAAGACCCAGTGTGTTAGTCCGCATAGCACAGAGCCTTTGGGAAGGATTCATGTGTTTTCGTTTTTCAGTTTCTCCTCCTTTTGGATTAAATATCAGAAATTGCTCAATTCTATCCGTACGCTAACCCTAGCCACTCTCAGTAGATTTTGGTGTTATGACATCTAAGGAGAGCGGGGTGAACCAGGCTATTCTGCATTCTTTTACTTTAAGCTTCTATTTTAAAAAATAAAAATATATCCAGGCAGAATGGGGAGGGGGATGATTTGTCCCCCCACCCGTCCTGCATAGGTTTATTTTATAGACTAGTTTGAGTGCGATTCGAAACATCATTTCATCCAGTTTTCCTCTTTTTGTTTAGTAATGAGAACTGATTCCAAAATGCAGTAGAATGGCTTCACAGAGTTAGAGTATCTTGCACCAAAAATCTGATGCCTTACAGCAAATTATGTGCCTCTATTCAGAATTTTTTTTAATCTTTCCACAGACCTACAACAACTGTGCCAGACTGTGCTTAAACCAAGAAACAGTATGTCTAGCGAGCACTGCTATGAAGACTGAAAATTGTGTGGCCAAAGTAAGTAATGTTGTAGTTCTGCTATCTGTGTGTCAATTTTGTGAGCAGTACATTTGTTTTTCAAAAACTAATTTTTAACATACTTTAAACAGAAAACAAGTCATTTTCTCAGGCCTTCTATCTTTCACAATCGTGGTATAGGCTGACCTGGCAATGTGTCGCATTCCCCAGGCTGTGATAAATGGGAGTATGGGTCCCCAGCCACACAGATCAACAGGATGGATGTCCTGGAGAAGCAGTAACAGTTCCCATTGTGTCGTCGTCTCCAGTACCCTCTGCTGGTCAATACTCAGAGTTACATGAACATATGTTGTGTGGAGGCTCTTTGCAACATGGGGCCTTTTGTTGATCGGTGAAGAGGAAATACAGAAAGAACATTGAAGGATAAACCAAGTAATTAAAAGAACAAACCTAACACAATATTTGAAGGGGAAGAGAGAAAATGGGAAGAAAAAGTGAATATGTTCATTTTCATATCATACATCAGATAAGAAATATTTGTAGGGCAATATAATAACGGGGGTGGGGAGGTAGGAGAGGGAAGGTGGAGGTGAAATGTCAGTAACCATCCAGCTCTCAGTTTGCTTTTCCTAAAACTAAGTGTAACTAGTATAAAATAAGATCTATACCTGTGGGATTGTCAGTGAGCAGAACACGGCCCAGCCATGACACGGTATGTAGAAAAAGGGCTGCGTAAGGGCTCTTTTCAGCCTTGCATAAGCTCCATGTTTCCACTGGAAAGAAGTTCGGTGGGTATACAAGACAGATCAGAGCATGCAAAATAGATCAGAGTATGCAGCAATGTGCTACTGAAACCAGCTGGCATTTTGTTGCTCTTATGTCACTGTAAAGTGACCAGTACCACATTTTCTCCCTCTTCTGACTTCTTCCTTGGATCTTCTTGAGATTCCCATTTCTTGGAGTTAATTTTGAATGGCTGTTATATCTGCCCTGTCTGTTCAGGACCCACATTTCTGCTGGCCTTTGAAGGTGCTCTTGTCCCTGTGGGAAGATGGCTGTTCCATCTGTGAACTGTCCCATGGCACAAATGTTGGCTTCATGTTGCACACAAGTGACCCAAAGTGCAGCTTGCAGTCACCCTCTGTTAGAGAGGTGCAGCCTTGTGCAAGCTACAGATCCCAGCATGAAGTGTAGCTGCTTGCCCCTTGCTGCCTGATGTCCCTCTTTGATCAAGACATATAGTATTGCGTGCTGCCACCTGCAGTCAGGCCCGTTCTTATACAAAGTAGGTGAAATGCTCTTGACAAGATACCAAGGTACATGATTTGCAGCCCTCAGCAAAATGCCCTTGGTATTTAGCATTTTTCATCCTGGGGTCATGGTGCCGGTCACAGGCATCCTATAAATGAGCCAGTGTACAACTACCAGGATGCTCTAAAGCTTCCCTTCGGGGCCCACCTACCATGCAACAGCTCCTTTTGACCTGCTCCTCTTGGTTTTGAGGAGGGGGTGTGGTAGAATTACAACTGTTAACTTCATTTGTGCCCCTCTGAGTTGAAAGTGCCCCTTCAAAATGGTAGGGACAAAAATGAAATCACTCCTTACAAAAATATTTTTAGTGGGCTACTGACCAGTCACAAAGAGAGAGAGTGCCAGAGACTGTAAGACTCATTTTATGTTGTAGAGGTGGAGCAGAAATCTAGTCCCAGACATGAAAAAGCACATGTTTTTAATACTGCATCTCCAGGATATATTACCTGGAGATGGAGTGTTCATATATATTTTGCATTGGTTTTGCATTAGCTTAATAGGGGCTTCTTTGAGCATGTTTCCCTTCTACATAGGGGTAATTGCTTTCCCTTAGTAGTGGTTTCCCTTAGTAATGATTTCTGTCATTGACAGGTTACTGATGCTGTTGTTTTGTGATTACAGAACAAAGTGAAATAGAAGTGGGCTTTCTCAGGGCCGCTTATGCTCCAGGTGTAGCAAAGCACTTTAGAAATTCCCTGACCAAAAAAACCAAAAAACTTCATTAATGCAGAGTTAAGGTTGTTTGGTGATATCTTGCAGCTTTCCAAAATATCGTGTTCAGTAAAACTCAAAGCTATGAAAATTGGGTAATAATACAGAGATAAGGTACACACCAAAGCAACCTTAACTCTGCCCTCCTGGAGCTGACAGAGGCCACTGGGAATTACCTGTGTGCACTCTTGCTGCATGTGCTGTGTTCAGTGTAGTTGTATTGAATGGAGGAGACATTAGTTGGAACAGATTGGCAGAGCTGTGAGAGATCTGGGTCTGAGACCTCATGTGTGATGAAAGGAAGGAGGCACTTGTGTACCTTGAAGGATCCAGTATCCATCATTTCATTGCGTTGTTGTGTAGGTTGTCAGTAGCAAAGCATAGAGGTCTTCTAACCGTAGCATAGGTATTGTCAGCAGTGAGGTGGGATGTGAGAGCTGTGTGTTTAGTGATAATCTAGTGTGTGTTGGAATCCTGTGGGTGAGGGGGAAAGGGTTGTAAACGGAATGAAAAAATGGTAAAATTTAACACACATGGGGTTGTTTCTGGGGACGAGACTCAGTGTTTGAGGGTAGAACAAGTTTAGGTAGCTCTTTTTCTATAAGGCTCAACTGAAAACAACTTTTGCTTGGCAAAGTGAAGGTGTTTGACTGTGCTATGGTTCTCATGTGTCCTGTTCCCTGTGTGAGATGCACTATCTGCAGAGGCAGAATGTGAGCATGTGCACTATGGGTATACTCCGTCATCGTTCAGAGGACAGAGTTAAGGCTGCATTGACCTGTACCTTAACTCTATATTTCTTCATTTTCAGAGGTTTGAGTTTTGCTGAATTTGACACTCAGGAAGGGCACGAAATACCATCAGGTGGCTTTAGCTCTGGATCAACAAAGGTTTTTGTCAGTGAATTTGCTAGTTGTTTTAAGAGAGAGAGAAATGTTTATTGTCCGAATTAATGGTCATTTAGGCTTATAGTTCTCATTTAGAGTTCCATTTGACACACACTATAGCTATGTAACAAAAAAAAGCTAGCATTTATATAGCATTTTTCATCAGTAGATCCCCATTTTAGAGGTGAGAAACTGAGGGACAGAAAGGTGAAGTGACTTGCCCAAAGTCACTCAGGAGGCCAGTCGCAGAGCCAATAATAATCCTGATGGTTTCTCCATTAGGCCATATAGTTGGTATGGGATTTCTGAGTGCTCTTCACCCTCCTGTACGTTTTGTTTGAGTGGAATGGAGATAATGGTCATGCTTTGAAATACCTGCGCTGTGTGGTGGCTAACAGGGCCAGGGAGAGAAATCTCCCACATGGTCTGTGTCACAGGATCTTGACCATTTTATTACAGAGTTGCTACAGTAACTTTGAGGAGGAAAGAAAAGACGTGTGTCTCTCTCCTTGTCCGCCCTCTACCCCACCATCTCCTGCAACATGTAGCAACCCCGCCAACATTTGCAGCTCCTGCTCGCTTTCCTGTCCCATTAAGCCATTAGTTATCACTGTAGAAGCCATTGCAACCTGAGCAGTTGGTCATTGCTGTCTCCTGCCTGGTGCTGCTGCTTACACACATCACAGGCAGCAGCTTACTTGAGGGCTGTGCATTTCCTTGATTATGTCGCCGAGCCCTTGTTGCACATCAAGCCAGGTCCCTCGCCCACACTATGCAACCTCAGCTGGGCTTCAGCCAAGTTTCATGGGCTATGCCCTAGCCCCACTCAGTTCACCCCCTTCCAAACTGGTCTGCTAACACTCTGGCCAGCCACCCCCACTGACACACTCCACACAGAGGTGATATGTACCTTAATGATTCATTTCTGGGTTTCAGATGTTTACATTTATATTACTCCTTACCCCAGCTCACATGGAGAGGGGCTCAGACACTTCAAGAGGGGCAGGGTCCCCCAAATCCCAGCACACACACACACAAGGGGAGATTCAGGATTAACAGGCTTCCACCTCTAAGCCCCCAACGTCCCCTGCCACCCCTCCCATTGTCCAGTCCCTCCTGTTTTCTCCCCTCCTACTCCCCTAATCCCCACCCGTTCCCCCTTACCAAAGCCCCCAACCACTTTTCCTCCCCCTACCATTCTATTGCATTTATCTCCCTCCCCATAATACCCTCATCCCTCACTGCAGACCCTACCCCTAGTCTACCTACTCTTCCACCCCTAATCACCTTGCCCCTCCCAGTGAGTATTCACATGTATAGCATTCTCTTTTCAGAATATGTTGAGCACTTTCTGAAGTAGTCACTCTACTCAGATAACATTTCTTATAAAAAATAAACCTTGACAGAGGCTTGTTTTCCCCAAACATTAACAGTTCATTCTCAGCTTTCTGCTCAGGGTGGGTTTCAGAGGACAAAGTTGCTAGAATTTGCAACCATTAAGAAGTGGTGGTGTTTTTTTTCTAGAGGTATCTCGGTAATCTCTTAGTCAACTGGGCCCAAATTTGGGTCGCTCATCCTACCCTGCAGTCCCACAAGACACACAATTTCAAGACAATCCAGGCATGTGGATTTTAGAGCACTTGGAAGAGTCGCCCTTTAAGCAGAAGTCTTCTCAAACCTAACTGTAGCAGAGCTGGCACTCTGCTGTGATATTGTATGAAGTTAGTCATCTGCTCTGTCTAGATCACCTACACCTGCTAATCCTGAAAGGATAGGTGGTGTGATGGTCTCAATCCCATGGAGACAAATAAAGCCTGAAACAAATCACTAAGGTGTGTACTGCTCTGTTCATGTCGGTAGATGTTCCCCATCCTCCCTCCCCAGCGCTTGAGAAATCTGTGATGTACATCAAGCATGCCCGTCCTTAGCTCCTCACTGCAGTCTCAGCAGTGTGTGTTCTGGTGCATGCTTCTAGCTTAATGGTTCTGGGCTTCCCCCGATGCTGACTCTCATGCTGAGCTCAGGCCCCTTCAGAGTAAAGTGGCAGCCCCCCAGATCCTGGCTCACATGGTGAAGGGCTCCAACCCCCTTTAGCATGACAAGGATCCCCAAATCCCATGATGTGGGGCAGACAGGGGGCTCAGATGCCCCCAGAGAAACAGGGCCCAAAAGATCCCAGCTCATATGAAGAAGGGTGTGCGGGGGGTGGCATAAGACCATATGGGGCAGGGCTTACTCCCAGATCCCAGCACACACACTCGGGAGAGTAGGGAGAGCGGCAGTGCTCCTGTGTTCTAGCTCATATGCAGAGGCATATTTTTTCCAAGAATAGTTTGATTACGTTCCCCCAAATTTAAAAAAAAAAGACAGAATTTAAGCATTATGCCTTCAGACCTTTTCCAGATTCCTGTCCTAAGTGAGACTTGAAGTGACACTGGCTGAGTGAGTCAGAATCCAAGGATGGCTGCTTAGCGCCTTGAGCTATCCACTTCCAGATACAACCTACAAACCCTGTAGGCTCCTTAGGGTTAGCTATGTGCCTACAAGGAAAGCCAAACTCTGGCTAGCGGGTGGCATGCACTCTATGAGGGTAACTTTTGAGCAGTTGAGACCCTGGTGTAGTGATCTCAGCCCTGGTTTGATCCCTGTCTGTGAGCAAAAATATTTTGGTAAAATCCAGGAAAACCACTGAGGTGTGGGGGAGGACCATGTCTCAGGAATCCCTGGGTCAAATTACCCAGGCATACCAAATTTCAAGACAATATGAGTAACTGTGTGGATTTCAGAACATTAAAGAGTCAGGCTTTAAACAGAAAGCTGATCTAAACCTTAACTATAGTAGACGTGTCGGTCCACAGTAATCCAGTTAGCTATATACCAGTGGTGTAGTAACTGCATGGCAATGGAGCAAATGATCAGTGCACTCAGGGTGAAGGACTTAAGGAATTCATAAGCCATGTACAAGCTCTCAGCACAGAAGTGAATTTCATCCTCCATGATTGATGTCTCATAGCCTTGGACGTTACAATGTGTTTTATTGAAAGGGGAATGTTGGCAGGGGTGTGTGGGGTTCCTGTATGTCAGCACTCTGTGCCGAAAGTCCCTTAGGATTTTTAACTTCCATTTAGCCATCCAGTGGTGAAAGACAGAAGGGATTAACATCTGATTCTGAGGCCTGCACCTTTAACCGTGTGATTGCCCTTTCTAGTACTGCACTGTCATGTCAGCACTGGGAAGAATCATGTCCTAAGCTCCACATCAGAGTTGTAATTCAGCTTTGTCTTTCATTTTTTATCCTGCTTCTGCATTGTTCAACTGAACCGTTGTTTGTGCACCACTCTGGCTGAACTTGACATTGTTTGCTGGGTTTGCACTTGATGTTTATCTGATCTGTAATTTCATCTAAGCTTGCAGGTAGAGTGACTCCCACATCCCAGAGAAGCTTTTGTTTGCCACTGTCCAGCAAAATCTTTCTCTGACTGGTCTCTTCTGTGCAGCCTTTCCGCTGTGATTGACTGAGTCAATGCTCTTCCTTCTAATTCAGAGAAAAACAAAGGAATTTTTTTAAAAAGCTTTAAATCTTCTTTTTTGTTTTTTTAAAGTGTGAGGCATTGCAGCATGCGGATACCACCTCCATGCTCGCACGGTGTGCTGTCTGGATATATCTAAGACCTTGGGCACTTGGTGTTCTGTACTGTGTGTTGGGTACTTGGTGCAGGAGGTCTCACACTTCATTACAGCATAACCCCATTCTGACTATAAAAATTATTACATGATCCCAGGAGGTGGGACCAAAGCCTGAGCCTGACCAAGCCCGGCTGCCCCAGATCAGGGGGCTAAAGCCAAAGCCTGAGGGCTTCAGCCCCAGGTGGGCAGCTTGTAACCTGAGCCCTGCCATCCAGAGCTGAAGCCAAAGCCTGAGGGCTTCAGCCCCAGGAGGCCGGCTTGTAACCTGAGCCCTGCCATCCAGAGCTGAAGCCAAAGCCTGAGCCGCACCGCCCAGGGTTGGGGGACTCTAGCTTCGGCTTTGGCTCTGAGCCCCAGCCAGTCTAACACCAGCTCAGGCAATCCCATTAAAACGGTATCGTGACCCACTTTAGGGTCCCCACCCACAGGTTGAGAACCACTGGTTCAGTTCTTCTCTCACTGCCTATTCTCAAATAATCCACAGGCTGATAAGGACCAGTGATTGTTTTTGACAATGAGATGCTCTGGATCTTACATATGGGAATTCATTCTACTCTTCAAACAAACAAGCATTGGTGATTTTACTGCTGTCCTCTGTCCTGCTTTCTTGGCATGAATTTATGTTCTGAAACTCCACCCTGTAGAAACTGGTCGATATTAAATAAAGAACAGACGTGGTCTTTTTTTGACACATTTGAAATTGAAGCACTACTGGTGGAGTAAATCACAGTTTACTGTAAGGTATTTTCAGTATGTAGCTGTTAGCTACAGTCCACTATTTGTAACTTTGGTTCTCGGGAGTAACTCCCATTGATCTTTGCCATCTTATCCTCTGCCCTTGGGTACATTACAGAAAGATGGTGCTGATCTTGATACTTTTTTTGCAAAGGATATGTGTGTTAAAAATATATGCACCACTTCCTTAGAGTTTAGTCCCCACACAGGCCCTAGCATGAATGGGAAACAGTTCCCCACCCCTGATCCTCTCGTGCTGCTGCTACTGGTATGCAGCTATAAGTGGACAACCTCCTCAGGAGTTGGTGATATATGATTAAGTAAGGTAAAGACCTAGTATGAGCTGCAGTTCCAAAGACAAGGTGTTGATTTATAATGAGGTTTATTGAAAGTTGACCAAATGAGCATCTGTTCCTATTGTTCGTTCCATATTTTATAAGCCAGTATCTCTGAGCCAGATAGCGATGTTGGTGTGTGCTTCACCCTCTACTAGAGTGATGCATGTTAAAAATCCCCTGGCATCTGGCATGCCACCATGTTTTCTGTAATGTACTTGGATGTGCAAATAAGGATTTCTCATTACTGGTCATCCTTTCTCAGGTGCTTTCTGCTACTGTCCTTGACCTCTTATTCACTACCTTTGTCCATTTCATTTTCCTTCTGCTGCAGAGGTGATCTGGTTTAGTTTGGCTCTTCAGGCTTCTACCAACTGCTGGCTTACTCAGAGCGGTCCATGATCTCCTTAGCTGCACCTTTACTCTAGACTGGGGTGAGCAAACTTTTTGGCCCGAGGACCACATCAGAGTTGCAAAATTGTATGGAGGGCCGGGTAGGAAAGGCTGCATGCCCCTAAACAGTCTGGCCCCACCCCATATCCGACCCCCATCCACTTCCTGCCCCCTGACTGCCTCCTCAGAACTCCCAATCCAACCACTCCCCACTCCTTGTCCCCTGACTGCCCCCTTCAGAGATCCCTTGCTCCTAACCACCTCCCCAGGACCCCACCCCCTATCTAAGACCCCCTGCTCCTTGTCCTCTAACTGCCCCCTCTGGAAACCTCCTCCATCTAAGCCCCCCTGTTCCTTGTCCCCTGACTGCTCCCTCCTGAAACACCCCCCAGCCACCCCCTGGACCCCACCCCCTGTTTAAGTCCCCCCCACTCCTTGTCCCCTGACTCCCCCGAGACCTCCCACCCTAACTGCCCCCCAGGACCCCACCTCCTACCCAAACCTCTTGCTCCCTGTCTCCCGACTGCCCCGACTCCTATCCACACCACTGCTTCCTGACAGACCCACTGGACTCCCACGCCCATCCAACCCCTCCCCGACCACCCCCACCCAGAACCTCTGCCCCATCCAATCACCCCCTGCTTCCTGTGCCCTGACTGCCCTCTGGGACCCTCCTGCCCCTTATCCAGCCTCCCAGCCCCCTTACCATGCTGCCCAGAGCAGCAGCCCAGACGGAGCTAGACGCACTGCCCCACAGGAGCATGCAGCTCCGCCCCCCAGAGCGCTGCCAGCACGGCGGCATGGCTGCTGGGAAGGGGGGATAGCGAGGGAAGCGCTGGGGGCAGCCTCCCCGACTGGGATCTCAGGGGCTGGGTAGGACGAGATCCCATGGGCCAGGTGTGGCCCGCAGGCCGTAGTTTGCCCACCCTTGCTCTAGATGGCGCATTTCCCTTACTCAACAGAAGGGTCTTGTCTTTCAGTCTTCTCATAAACTGGATTTCACTAGACCTGGCTCTCAACCCACAACCCCTTCCCTCCCCCGCCCTGGTAGCTTCCCTTCTCATTTGAAGGGTTCTTTTAATAAAGGGTTTGCTTGTAAGTTGATACCACAGGTCCCAGTTCCACCATCAACCCATTTTTCTGTATTCAGTTGGCAATTGCTGTGCTTTAAATGACCTGCAGCTAGTTCAACCTCCTACAGATGTGCTGTACCAAGTGTTCACTCTAGTTCATATTCCATGGTACTTCTTCCTTGAACATTCTGTGCTACCCACATGGGATCACTCATTCTTTTCAAGGTCCCTTTTCTATCCCCATTCTGGCACAAAACAAGCTTGTATTTGCACTCTTGGTTTGGCCTGTTTATGATGGGAAAAACTGCAGTTTAGACAGTGCAGTAGACGGAATGTGCTTTCTTTCCACATTCCTGATGTCACTCGTTATGCTATGCTATGATTGTGGGTTCTTGATTTCATATGCAGCTTATTAGGTGGTAGTCAGTGGTTTTATCTAAAACACATTATCTGTTCTGGGCATTGTCCTTACAGGCTGATGCTCATTATTTTTTTAGAACCTTAATGAGTATAGTGGTTGAACAGGAGACTAGGCGTTAGGATTCCTGTATTCTGTGTCCAGCTCTGCCATTATTTCTCTGAGACCTGGGGCAAATTACTTCACCACTGTCTCAATTTACCCCTCTCTAAAATGGGGCAAACTAATACCTGCCTCACAGGAGTGATTTGAGGCTTATTAATATGCTTTTGAGATCCTTGGATGAAGACACCTATCTACGCACAAAGCAATATTTTGCCAGCTCAGCCAGCCCGTTTTCTGCAAACGGAACCTAGTTATCAGTTCTGGCTCTGGAATAATACAAGGCTGCTGGATGTTTTTACATGACAGTTTTCTTTCGGGAAGGCTTAGTTTTAACTGGTTAGTTTCATCTCCTGTATTCTGAAATGACCCAAGAGATGAATAAACAAAAGAAGTGAGGAATGGAGGTAGACTTGCATTCTGCCATCTTTTTCAGGCTCTCTGCACCACCACCTGTTTAGAAGTCTTAAGCAAATAAGCATTCTTCACTGCAGTCACCTAATGGTCAACTCTTAGGCCTGGTCTGCTCTAGAAAATTAGGACATTTTAACTATGTCATTCGGGGTGTGAAAAATCCACACCTTGAGAAGTTGGAGTAACAATACTGAAGTCTCTTTGTAGACAGCACCAGGTCAATGGAAGAATTCTCCTATCAGCCTAGCTACCACCTCTTGAAGGTGGATTATCTGTGCCAATGGGAGAACTCCTTCCATCTGCATAGGTAGTGTCTATATTGAAGCACTACAGCAGTGCAACTGTGCCACTATAATTTTTTAAGTGTAGATATGCCCTTAGACCTGGTCTACACTACAAGGTTAGGTCAATGTGAGCCGCCTTGTGTCGACCCAGCCGTGGAAGTATCTTCACTTAAATCTGGCTCCTGCTTATGTAAGTTCCTCTCCACACCCATAGCAACACCACCTCCCTAAGTGGTACAGAGTTATGGTCAATGTATTTAGGTCAACGCAGTGTCACTGTAGACACTGAGCTGCTTAGGTCAACTGTTACTGGTTTTCAGGAGCTGTTCCACGATGCACCACACTGATCAATCAATATAAGCGCTCCTGGTGAGAGCGGACAGTGCCTAGCCAAGTGTGCACACGCACGCAATTTAATAACTGCGGATGTTGTATGCTGACGTAAGTTAGGTCAGCATCATTTTGTAGTGTAGACATTTTTTCCGTAATATTCTCTCCTCGGTTTGAATCAGAAAGTGTATTCTTCAGCTTCTTCAATTTCTGTCCCAAACCCCTGTGTAATGTTGGGTGCTCAGCCCTGAATGTGGTTGTATTTACATGGTGATTAGGATTTCCTGTTTATAGTTTGGATACAAAGTGTTTTGGGATGAAAGATGATAAAATCATCATGTGAAAGAGTGAGGATAGTTCCCAACTCCTAGCCCTAAGTTAATTCCACCTCTACCATTGACTTGTGTGATCCTGAGCCTCTCTGTGCTAGACTCCACATCTGTAATATGGGGCCATGTGTGCTGCCTGCTTTACAGGTATGTTGCTGAAGATTGATTAATGTTCAAACAGTGCTCTGAACATGTAAAGAGCATCATAAAAATCTCAGCATTTTAGATCTTTGAATAGCAAAACAATTCAGAGGTGCTTATAAAAGCTTTGATGTGATAGTGATCTTCCTTTCATGACCAGGTGTCTGCCTGGGGTTTTTACCTTAATTTGGAGTTTCTTACCTTTTGTGAGGTCAGTGCAAGTTTTTTACTTCAGCTTCCCCCCAGTCTAATAATCTCTTTGCAAATGACTGACAGAAATGTGTGATATTTTCCTTCCCGTACACACACATTCTCCTGATTTTGATAGACTTGTTTTATTTATTTCCAAAATTATATCCGCAGGAAACAAGCTGTTTAAATTCAGATTATGCTGAAGCAAAATGGTCCTAGTATGAGAAGCAACGTGCTGTTTTATGAGCTCAGAGTCCCTTTTCTCATAACTGATTGATAGTAAATATTTTCCTGAAGAATTATTGCCAGCTATGAACAGTGCAACTGTTTCACTTTTTTTGCCCTGCTACTTGCTGTACCAGCCATTGTCTGTAATTAAGATCTACAATTCACAATGCAGACGTTTGCACTTCCTCTGGGTCTGAGCTATTTATAAGGCGTTTCAGCTGCTCAGAGTTTCTTTTGAGTGTTAAACTACATGTTAATAGGCTTCTTTAGTCTCCAGTGATGCAAACACTGTCAGGCAGTCTCCTCCTTTATTTCCCCCCCTTTTTTTTCTTCCCCCTCCTACCCCCGCAAGCCATTTTATGTCAGCAAAGTTATATATCAAATAAGAGTTAAAAGTGCCTTTTTGAATTATCTTTGACAAACATTGAAGTAATATACTAATATAATACTTAGCACTCAAAAATCGTCTCTCAGCCGAGGATCTCTGAATGCCTTACAATTATGAATAATCCTAAACTCTTTTTTTTTGGGGGGGGGGGGGGGCGCTAACTATCTTTTGGGGGGAGGTTAATCTTGATATAATAATTTCAAATTCAGTCATCTCTTTGAGGATGGCTTACTGGTTTTAGCATCAAGTTTGAAACCTCTAGAACTAGAAGTTCAAAATGCATTACCATCAGCTCAGCCCATCTTGCCATCGCTCCGATAGAGGAAAAATTGAGTGTTCTGCTATAAACTGTTGAGTCTTCCTCATGAGATCTTAGAAATTGAGCTTCTGGCTTCTCTGCCTGGGCACCAGAGATGCAATGGTCATTTTGTGAGAATAAGATTTTACCCTTGTATCCTTGGCCATAATCTCTCTCTGTGAATATGGCTGTGCAATATGATGTGCACTGGCTGTTTGAACCACTCCACCCTAGAAGTAGCTGCATTACACACACAGTCACATTGAACTGAATAGAGCTATTCACCTGAATAAGAGCTGCAGTCTTGGGGCCGGTAGTTTTTAAAGTGCTTCGGGATCCTTCAGGATAGAAATGTAAAATATTATGAGTACGTAACCGAGCATTTTAAACCCTAGGCAATTGTAGAGGCAGACCATACATTTCAGTTGAGGAGGTGCGAAAAGCAGTGCCATTTCTGAAGAGTTTGCTACAAAGGCTGTGCCAAGACAGGGATTGTCACCACAGATGGCAGTGATGGTCTGTGCCAAGATGGCAGCATCAACTAGACCTTTCTTAGTATGTTACCCAGTTAAGCCTTCAAAGTAAAACGTGTTTGGAAAACATGAGAATTCTTTATGAATGTTTTCAGCATGAACATGTGACTGGACCTGCTTTGATTGCAGGGACACCACTAGATGAAGTTGAATGAGGTGCTTCAGAAGCTAAAATTACTTCTGGTTTTAATCTAAACAAAGGAGCTAATACATTTGAGCCAGTCTTTGTAGACTGATCTAGATTAGTGTGGAGGAGGCTCTAGTGTCTTCTTTGTTGGAAGGGGACAGGGAGGAGAAATAGTCTACAGCAAGTTCATCATCAAGCATGTCCTGCAGCATTGCCCACTGATGCATGCCGGATCACCCGCACACAGAGATCACATGGCTCCTCCAAAAGTCAAACGATCAATTCGCCTCGTTTTGGCTCTGTACTTAATGCACAAACAGTGCGATCTGCAGGGCTGTAATTGCATTGTTAGGGCCAAGGAACAAGCCTGTGCCTTTTCAGCAGACAGCTGGCAGGGAAAGAGGCATGTTGTTAGGAAAGAGAGAGGCAAGGCAAATAAAATTACTGCTAACGCTCAGAGATCGGCAGGAGTCCTACTTGCCTAATCTTACCGGTGGGAGCAAGCGGCTGTTGTAATCCAATTATAGCAGCATAAGCAATTTGTTAGACACTCCGCATAATGTAACAATTTCCCAATAAACTCTGACTTGTAATAACGTCGGCAAGAGCCCACATAAATCTGCCCGAATGGTGGGGGCTGGAGTGTTCGGCTGGGGGCTTATAATTTGTGCCATCAGCATGTTTTGCAGAGAGTAGTATGGTGCAGGCTTTCAGTGCAGGAATTTTAAGGAGAAAAGCATGGCACGCCCCTCAAAGAGAGACCTATTAGAAGGGGGCCAAAAAAAAAAAGGAAAGCAGGGACTTAGCTCATAGGAAGGAGGGAAAATTAACCCAACAAGCTAATCTCTGCAGTAATTCTAAAGAATTTTTAAATAATTTTCATTTTTTTTTAATATAATCATGTAAGTTACAGTAAGAGAAGTGAGAAGCCAGATTTCCATCACTTTTGGAGGAAGCAATAATCCTTTTTAAATATAAAATCAATTTAAATATAAAAAGTTGACAGGAGGCTCAGCACTGTGCAAGGCATACAGGAATTCAGTTCCTGACCTGAGCAATTCATAATTGTCAGAGGCAAACAATTAAACCTTACTTTGTAATCAGTTATCTTTTTGTCCCCTTTCTTGCAATTTCTAGCTTGCCTGATGTATATTGGCACAGCATCTTGGCAATAAGCCTGAGGAAGAAAATGTAGGTCTAGAGCTAGTCACTTTGAATTTACCCCAGTGGATTTAACTTTTTTGGCACAATGATGAATGTCCCCTGTGGTTCACATAGGCCTACACAAAGAACTAATCTAATTTAGATAGATATTTATTTAAATTTAGAAATCGGTTATCTGGGCTCTGCCCATCACTCCGAGGGCATAGTGAGAGTTGCAGGATAGCAAGCATCAGTTTGAAGTTTCTATTGATCAGTGTTTAAGCTATCGTATATTTGTTAATCCTCCATTTAGCATTTCCCTATACTAAGATACAGTAAGCAGCAGCCAGAACAGTACAAATCCCTTGCTAGTGTGAAGGCACTCTGTATATACAATGTAGATGTCAAATGGTTCTGGACTTGAGACACCCTCGGTATAAAAATAATGTCTGACTTACCACCACTAAAATACTTCATTTATTCATTTAGCTGGAGAGTCCTTGGAGGCTCAGCGTGAAATAACATTTTCTGCACTGATTGACTGACTCATTCCCAAATTGTAGCAGCACGATACTTTTCTATAGGAAAAGTAGTTCCTGGCTACTTTAGAGACCATGTGTCTGTATCATCTGGAAACTAGCAGACCCTATGTTTTGACTCTGTTGACCTTCAGGGAACTGTGTAGGCTCCTCTGTTTACTTCAGGCCAAATCTTCAACCTTGTGTGCTGCCCATATAATCACGGCCCCACCAGCCTTGCCTCTAAGTACCCCTTTGAACTGGTAAATAGGATTTAAGTTGTATTTGCGTATGTGTTCATAGTCTTAGTGATGGGCTCATTTCTGTGTCAGTTGTAAAGTAGCAGCTGAGATATTCAGATGCGCTTGTGAACAGATACACTGTATGTTCTGCCCTTCCTAATGTGTGACCTAGACTTCTATTGTTTCTAGTCTGCATTGTACACCAAGGTTCCAAGGTAACTGCAACAGGACAGCAAGTATCCTATTGCCAAGAGTAGTATTCCAATACGTATTTCCTTTTTACACAAACGTTTAAACAGCATGTTTAGACAAGGCCGATATTATCTTAGTTTCCAGAAGCTGCATCAATAAACTGCAGTGTTCCTAATAAAGCCACTCAGTGTCTAGGTTTAACTAATGGCTGATTTTCATGGCTTTGACAGTGAGCTGTGTGAGTTATTTTCTCCTGCTATTGTAAAAATAATGAGAGCAAATTAGAACAATCAGTTTACACAGATAGCTCCTGATTGGAGGTGATGGGCAATATGGCAGCAGGTAATCCATCTTCGGGCTCCTGTCACATTAACTTCAGCAGTGTGGAAAAGATCAGGCGGAGCAAACCGGAATCCTGCCCAATCAGAACACTGAAATTAATGAGAAGAGCATTGTTCTGTGATCAACCTTTTAATTAGCAAGACTGGCGATGAAGGGAGTGATGAAGCTGGCAGCACAGCTGCACAATAGCAGGCATGTTTTCTGTGAGGGAGGAGGAAAAACATGGGTTTTAAATTATCCCTTCTGTGCTCCCTGTACACCAGCAGTGTGTCTCCATTCTAAACCCCTTTACAGATCTTAACAGACAAACAGCCACATCCAAGGTAATATTGAAAAGCATGGCTGTTGCTAATGAGTAGTTCAGTACCAGGTCCTAGCTGGGGTCATTCAGGAAAATGTTGATCACTGTTTTTTTAAAAAAAAAAATCATCTCAGTAGGTTACATATTGGATTTCAAATTTCACTCTGTTTCGAATCAGGAGGGGTAGGGTGGATAAAACTATAGCAAGGGTCTCCCTGTTGTATCCCCTTCATCTTCAGTTTCCTTTTGAATTTAGATTCCCCAGTCCAGAGTATTACTCTGATTTGGTCCCTTTCAATAATCAAAAAGAGAGTGGAAATCAGATACTGCATTCATTTCCTAATGCTCTCTTGTTCTCTCTTGCATCTGCATGTTTTTGTTCAGCTGTTTTCACTTTTCAGTATGAAATTATTATTAAAGGGTTTTGACTTAACTTCATATGTAAGATGAGAAGATCAATTCGATATTTTATGTCGAGGGCAGAGAGGAACCTCAAAATGGTTCTGAAGTGCACACTAAAAATCAAAACCAAAAGTAACAATTGTTCAAACTACAGGACCCACCTTTAAGATTGGCCCTTATAAAAAGGGGGAAAGTATAATCTTGGCGAGAGAGCGAATTCAGAGAAGGGTATATTTCTGAGGAGGAAGATAGCAGGAAAATATTGGAAAACGGTATTAGTGTTGGCACTGCTTTATTTACTGTGGCATGAAGTAGTAGATCTCTAGTACTGTGCCTGTCTTTCCCTAATATCTGCACGATGTTTTCAGACACTGTTTTTACTCCTTACACCTCACCTCTGAAGAAGGCTGGATAATGGAAAAAGCAATGCTCAATGTTTCTGTTTCAGTGTCTGTGCTAATTGTCTTTTGATTTGCAGCCAAGACATTTATAAAGCATCTCCTCACGTCTGTGCATTCCACAGTCTGATACAGAAACACAAATGGAATCTCTTTGAGAATTTCTTGGGAGAATGGGTGCTAAAGGGATGAATCAGGGTCCTATGCATGTCCTGCTTTACAAACCCTCTCTTACTGCCCCATGGTAAAAATACATCCATTGATTGGATAGAGTTTGTTTAGGCATAGGCAATAATGATAGGTGCCAAATGCAAAGCTTTATTTTTATTCTTGACAAGCCTCTACTCTTCAGTTACAATAGAACATCAAGGTCTCTCTGATATTTTGCCACATTTTAAGTAAGTGAAATTATTTTTAAAGCAAGTGAAAGTTTGGCTATTCTGTCACAGTATTGTCCATGACATCATTTCCTGTTATATAGTATGTTCTAACTTCACAATCCCTTCTTTAACAAGAAAATATTAAAGGCGCCTGTGGTTTCAGGTTATTTTGGGCAACTGTGCTGTATTTGCAATTTAATTATAGTGGGGCTCATAATGTCACCTCTTTTTAAAGTTTTCTGACACTTCCCTTTGTCTTCAGTTGCTTATAATTTTCCCAAATTTTCATATTTGGGCTGAAATATTACTTCTGGCTCATGCAGAATTTTCTTCCCCAGCCTGAGGCAGAGGTAAAATTCAGTGCACAGGGTAAACCGTGTTCACTTAATGAGCAGCTATTCAATATTTTGTTTCATCATTATTGTTTAGTATGTGGCCCCATGCTTTATTTACTGCACATTATTCAAACCCTGCTCTGAAGACAGGATTATTCATTTCCTCATGGGTATTCTCTGAGGCTTATCATTATAGTATTTGAATGCTTCACAAACGTCAGTTAAATTTATCTTCATAGCATCTCTCTGAGGTGAGGGGGTAAATTATCACCATTTTACAGATGGGAACTGAGGCACAGAGGAAATTAAAATAAAAAGTTTCTACTGGTTTTGGGTCCCCAATCTGAGACACCTAGAAAGGACTTAGCATTATATAGCATTACATGCGTTCAAAGGACAGCTCCCATTGACTTCACTTGCAGCTGTGAGTGCTCAGCCCTTCTGCAAATCAGACCCAAAGGTTTCCAGTCGGGCACTCAATGTAGAGCACACCATTAGTGATCATTGGTGAGAAGTTTGATTTAAGTGACTTGCCCAATATCCCATCGGAACTCTGTGGCAGAGAATACATTTCTCCAGGGCATCATTCAAATGCCTTAACTTTGAGACTGTTCTTTCTCTTCTTGCAGTTCCCTGCTTTTTCACTACACGCCTTCCAACTTCTGCAACAAATAAGGCAAGAGTCCTATCAACAAAAACCTCAGTCATTACACAAACCTAAGGCCATCCTATATACTGAATGAGACTGTGTCCTGTAGATAAAATAGTATGTGATAGTGTAATTAAAGACTGAAACAATGTGAAGCACACAAGGGGACTGTATTAAGGTTGCGCAGGCAACCTTAACGCTGGCATTTCCCAACTCTGGAGTGTTTGACTTTGCAACCTTAGTAATAATAATCTTTTAACATAATTTTGTGTGTGTGTGTAATGTATAGATTCTGTGAAATTGAAGTTTAGAGTAGAAAATCATTGGCCCAGAGGTTGAAAACTTACCTGTGATCAGTTACAATTCTTGAAGTTATACAATAATAGGTTCAAAAGATCACCGGTACTGATCAAAAGTTGAGTCAAAAGATGTTCATTTGCTATTATGATGGACACTACAGATATACATGTAAGTACAGTAATTGTTTCTCCTTCGCATGTAATAACTTCATATCCTAAACATAAAACGGTGTCTTTGCAGTATACATGTTGCAGCTTTAGTTACCCTTTGCCAACGTGCTGTTGCTCGCAAGATGATGTGACCAATCGCAAAACTGCGGTGATAGTGGCCACCGTGTTGGATCCATATTTGGTCATTGTTCTCAAATTTTACATTCCTCTGTCCTTTCATATTCACACTGAAATTTCTTTTATGCTAGCTTTGTTGGGTGAACACCACTTACTATTCCAGGAATGTTTAAAAGGCTGCATGTTTTATTTTTTTAGCCTGTTTTCATTTTTTCCCATCAGGACTTTTTATCCTACATGGTATCTGAGAAAGTTTGCCCCAATTGTTGCACTGAGTGCAGAATAAGTGTAAATATTTTTGTGCCTAATTACCAGCTAGAGCAGTGGTTCCCAAACTGGAGCGCGCAGACCCCTGGGGGTTTGTAAAAATTTACAAGGGGTTCTCTGGAAAAAAATCCCTAATGGCGGACAAAGCTGTCCTTAGGGATCCCGGGCAGAATGGGGCCAGCAGCCCTGAGCCCCTGGACTTCCAAGATCTAAACAGATCAAAGCAAGCATATCTATCACAGTGATGAGCTTTAAACTTCAAGACTCATCAGAAATGGAAAGGGAGGTGGATATTTTTTGCTTTTTAAAATTAAATAGGCAACTAGTGTTGTTTTTAAAATTATTATGAAGAACAAGTTTAAGTATTTGTTTGCCTGAACTGCTCAAGACTTGAATGCTTGTGTAGGAGGAACTCTTTGAGCTGGCTTCTTAAATACCTTGATGCTGTTTCACATCTGATACTTCTTGATGAAACATAGGAGCCTTGTATTATAACAGGCTTATTCAAAGTGATACAAGCTACGAAAGTGAGATCTTGGAAGAGTGTTACTGTTTTCATAATGTAATATAAATACTGTAGTGATAAATAATAAATAGTGTGTAATAAGCATAAAAAAAAGATTTTACATTTCCAAGATCACTGCTTTTATAATTTATATTCAGGTAAAGGAGAAAATCCCTGGAAATATTCATTTTTCGGAGGACGCATTTTAGTGAAAGGGTTCACAGATTGTTAGTCTGGGAACCACTGGTCTAAAGCATCCATTTAAAATAATCATGTGACCCTGTGTCGGCCAATGACTAATTGATTTGGCTTAGATTTGGATGCCAAAAACAGTTCACCAGTTTAGGAAGACAGCAATACAAAACTATTCTAGTGAACATGTGTCTCTGAGTTAAAACCCAAGGATATAATAGCTCAGGCCTGCACAACCTGGAAAGCAGCGCAGGCCATGTTACCGCAAAAAAACCAGCTGCAGGCCGAAAAGCCCCGCCTTCGCCATGCCCAGATCTGCTTCCCCCCCCACCACCCTGCTGCTTGGCTCGTCCCACCCCTACTCATCCCCT
This sequence comes from Dermatemys mawii, assembly GCA_007922305.1. NCBI lineage: Eukaryota > Metazoa > Chordata > Testudines > Dermatemydidae > Dermatemys > Dermatemys mawii. Next base: position 10,100,735 of record ML677382.1, read on the forward strand.
GTGGGCCGCACAGTGAGCCTGTGCGGGCCGCATGTGGCCCCCGGGCCGCAAGTTGTGCAGGCCTGTGATAGCTTATTTATAATGAGAGGCACTGAACTAGGAATTAGGGGACCAAAGTTCCATCCCCAGTCCTGCCCAGTTTGATTCCTGTTTTGTAAGTGACTAGTTGTTTGACTTCTCTTTCTCACTCACTTGTAAAATTGAGATAATGATGTTTAGCATTTCTTTGTAAAGTCTTTGGAGATCTAGGGTCAAAAAATATTACATAAGAAATAAGTAGTAGTAGTATATTCTAACACAGTGGCTCTCAAACTTTTTTAATGGTGATCCCTTTCACATAGCAAGCCTCTGAGTGTGACCCCCCCACCTTATAAATTAAAAACATGTTTTTATATATTTAATACCATTATAAATGCTGGAGGGAAAGTGGGGTTTGGGGTGGAGGTTGACAGCTCGCGACCACCCCCATGTAATAACCTTGTGACCCCCGAGGGGTCCCGACCCCCAGTTTGAAAACCCCTGCTCTAGCATGATGGTTGGTAGCACAAAGCCTAAAGCAACTTTCCACCCCCACCCTTACCCTTATGGAAAGTTTTAAATGAAAAATGTATAGCTGGGAAACTAGTCCACCTGAAAAGGCTAAAGAATTTTTGTTTGTTTTCTTAACCTTACACGGAGGGCTCAATCCAAGAGAAATTCGAATTTTTCAAAGCCTGCCATTTTTTGAGCTGAAAGCATAACATGGTGTGGAATTTTTAAAATAAAACACACAACCTAGTAAATTGGCCCTTTAATTCAATTTAGAGAGTGACAAAGTGATTCACTTGCAGGCTAGGACTAAATGAGATTTTTTTCTGCCCAAAAGTAATTTTTATTCAGAGAAGATGCTAACAGAAAGGAGGAGATATGTCCTAGAATGTACTGGCTCCTGACACCATAACTATGGAGCCACTACCGTGACTCGAGAATGGAATATCCTGGCATGGGGTAAAATATTGTAAATAGCATGAATATTTCACGTGAATTAATAGGCAGCCTAAGGAGTGTTAATATTTACATATATGTGAAACTGTACATACTGTGATTCTTGCTCTTCTTTCTTTGGTGGGTCAAGTTTTCCTCCTCTAACTTCTGTTTAGCTTTAGCATTTGGCTGATCTGTCACTGTTCGATATTCTTGGTGATTTTTCTGAAACCTGGTTTTCTATAATTTGTCTGAGATTGTGATATGTTTTGCATGTTTAATCTAGTTGGAACACTGGCTGTACTTCCAAGGTTACTTTTTTTTGGTGCCGTTCTCCCCCCAGGGTTTGAATGTTGATTTGAGACTTACAGATTTCCGCAGTGTTCCGTCAGGCTGAGGCAAGACAGGTCTCTGTGCTTGAGTTTGTTTTTGTTTTGTTTTTTCCTGAATAGTTCTGAAGTTTTTCTCTTCTTTACTTTCTCTTTTCTTAACTGCATTACTTTATTTTAAGGTGTGTGAAGTATTATAAACTAATGTCTTTCATCCCAGGATCACAGCATGCTTCACAACAAAACCCTTATGAGGTAGATATGTAGTACTTCAAGAGAGGAATGGTGACTTGACCAAGTTCACACAGAAAAGTCTGTAGCATAACAACAACAACATCCTATAGGTTTTCAGATACCCAGTCTGTTGCTTTGACACCTTCTTTTCCTTCTGGGTACGTCAGCTTTCATTAGTACTATGCACTGCAGGTATCTGTAAGTATTATCTAACTGATACAAGTCATTTTGCATAATATAAACAGCATGAATATGGCCAAACTGGTTATTAAGCTACAAAATGTCTGCTAAGATTTGACAGTGTTGTTGAGATTTTCCTAGTAAGATTGTTTCAGCAGTTGTGCTGGTTCTGGTTGATGCAATTAAGATTGCAAAGCAGTGTTTCTCATAAGCCTTTTCTTCACACATTTTTAATACCTTTTTGAACAAGTCACTTGGTTAAATTTAATTTTTTTAAGTATCTTTTGGAAGATTGAACAAAAAACAATCTTATTTTTTCAAAATGAGAAAGGGGAAAAAGTACAAACCTAAAGTTAAGCTTTCACTCAGGAAATTCAAGAGTTACCGCTGAAAATGCAAACCTTAGCTCTTCCCCGCTATATAAATGTTAGAATAGTCTTTATACTTATGCACTATCTTAGATGATGTATGTATTTAAGACTGCTAAAAAAATTAATTTGAGGAATAGCGAGTATATTCAACCTTAACTTTCAGATTTCCTGACTTTTGAGGCTTAACTTATGCAACTGTGATATTGACATATCACATATGTTAATGTGCTAAAACATAGCTTTTTGCACTTCAAATAAATAACATGTTGTTAGAGCACGTGCTTTTTTTGACATGATTTGAATTTCCCCTTCAGTTGAAAGATTGCAACATTGTTTTAAAACATAAAAACAAAAGTAAATTTAGAGTATTTGTAAAAAATGCTCCTCCGACTCTAACATAGAAGACTAGAAGATCACCACAAAAGCTGCTTTTCTCACCAGCCTTATAATATCATGCATAGATATTGCAGTTGATAAGACTTTTCAGAAGGCTGACCTTCACAGTAATGGGGGAATCTTGTATCTCTTGAGAGCTTCAACACCATAAGATGGGTATAGCAGCTTAATTTCTTAAGTTCTTGCTTGTTGTAGGTTTGAATGAGACCCATAATGTGTTAATGTTAAGAAGGGAGGAAGTTGTTCAATTTATATTGGCCCGTAAGGATCAGATGATGCCTATCACAAAAGTTAGAGTTATTAACCCTAATGCTGTGGCCAGATTCAATTCTGGTGATTTCAGTCAGCCAGCCTATTGTTTCAGCTGGAGAAGTTCACCTTCTCCAAATGTCAGTTTAGCTCCCACTGCAGGTGCACACCACGAAAGGGGAGATGTTTTTATGTCAGGGATTCTCAAAGTGGGGGTCGGGACCCCACAGGAGGTTGCAAGGTTATTACATGAGGGGTTATGAGCTGTCAGCCTCCACCCCAAGCCTCACTTTGCCTCCAGCATTTATACTAGTATTAAATGTATAAAAAATGTTTTTAATTCATTAGGGGGGTCGCACCTAGAGGCTTGTACTGGTGACAGGGGTCACAGTACAAAAGTCTGAGAACCACTGGTTTATGTATTAGTGTCCTTGGGGCTGCCCATGCACACTGTGCCACTTCACGTTTCCATGTGAAGGCAAAAAGAATAGCCACACCTTCTGTATTTCTTCAGAACTCCCTTGATTACCTTCATCTTCAGCTGCTGTGCTCAGATTGACCGTCTTGACCAAGTCCTGATGGCTAGACTCCTCCTATATAGGCCTCCTTAAAAAGGCAGACTCAAAACCTGTAGGCTTCAAGCCCTGTCCATGATGGATGAGCTCTCTTAAAGAGGGACACAATAGGTGCCTCTTTCTGTTTAGGGGAATCTTACACAGCTAGCAGATATTTTGTTTGCCTGCCATTTTAGGCCAAGATGTGAGATGGCAGGCTCAAACTCCACATTCTGGATCTATACACAAAGGTCTCAACAGACCCTGGGGACACAAGTCTCAAGATCCTGCTAGTGAACAAGCCAGTATCATCTAGTGCAGGGATCTCAAACTCAAATCACCACAAGGGCCACATGAGGACTAGTAAATTGGCCTGAGGGCCACATGACTGAAACCTTTTCATACAATGATGCAAATGTATAGTTAAAAATGAAGAGTAATATAGTATGCTATTAAAAGTCAATGTATTAACTTTTTAAAAACTGTAATGCAAAGAGGGGGTTTAATAAAATATAAACACTCAGTAATATTTGGAGCTTGGCTGCTAGTGGACTCGGTGCCTGTGGTGGGCCGCACGAAAGAACTCCACGGACCGCATGTGGCCTGTGGGCCGCATGTTTGAGACCCCTGATCTAGTGCTCTGTCTAGCACACGAGCTACACAGAAAAGCCTGCACTGAGAAAGGAACTAGCACCAACACCAAAGAGGGCATCTGTACGGGAGCAACAAAACGGACACCTACAATGTCAAAGTCTAGCTCTGACAGGGACTGTTCTAAACACAGAGGCAGAGACTCCAGTGAAACCTCTGTGTCTTCCCATAAACACAGGCAATGCAAAGCCTCTGGAAAGAAATCCATCAGACCCTGTACAGAGTCAAGTGATGGGAAGAACACGCAGCCTACAGCATTCAACACCATGCCTGCACCAGCCCTGGCTCTGGGACTTCCCTGTTCAGCGTCATTGATGACCATGGAAGACTAGGAGAGAATCAGATCATCCATTAGTGCCAAAATACCTTCTGGTACAGACTCCGGAACCAAGAGTGCCAGTCACATCAGCATCGTCCTTACAAGACGTTTCCTCATCATCATTACCAGAGCATGGGTTCTCCTCATCGTCAAGCTCTGGAGGCTTCAGCTACCACTGATTTTGAATTGCAAGGGACCTGAGGGGAGGGATGTGGCTGCTTTGCCCTTTAAGCCCTCATATAGGAGCATAAGGAGCCCATGGCACATGTGCAGTCCAGATGGATGCAGCTAAAGATGCATGGGATCCAAACAAACTAAATCACCTTGAAGAGCCATGGCTACTGGCATTGTGATCTAGTGGACAAAGTACTGGACTGAGGCTCCAGTATTTTGCCCACGTAAACTTACGTTCTATTCCTAGCCCTGTCACCTGCCTGCTGGGTGACATTGGGTGAGTCTCTTCACTGCTCTGTGCCTCCATTTCCCCCCTGCAAAATGGGATACTGCTCCCCTTTGTAAAGCGCATTGAGATCTACTGATGAAAACCACCATCTAAGAGCTGGTTGGTATTACTATTATTATTTATTAACCAGTCATTCTTCATCATGCCATGGTCCGCAGATCAGCTACTTCAGCCTGCTTGGAGGTTGGGGAAGAACCAGACCTGTCAGTCATTAGCTCTCCCAGCCCGTGCTGCTGCAAAGCTTTCCTGAGGGAAATTCCACACTCGATTTCCAATTACTGAGCCAAAATGTCAGTCAAAAAAAGTGTCTGATTCCCAGCCGTGCCCCAGGGCTGCATTTGCCTTTAGGTGGTTTTCTCCTTGGCTCCTCTTCCCCTTCTGAGGTGTTTGTAGCAGCTGGTGTGCTTAGAGGCTTTAGGGAGGGACAGAGGCCAAGAAAAGGCAGAGGTAAAAGGATGGATCTGTGTCCCCTGCTCCCCCACATTGAGTGCCTCACTGGGGAGCTTGGATGGCTCAGTTCCCCCCATCCTCTGTTCAGATGGGGCCAGCTCAACCATGCCTAATCTCATACTGAATTCATGATTTGTTCAAAAAGGTTCCCCGAATTGTCATCGTGGGCACTAGGCACTGGCATTGGCAGCATCGCCACTGAGCGTACAGGAAGTTGCCTTTAGGCCCAGCTCTCTCTCGCTGTTGCCACCTTTGTAACAGACTTCCAGGGGGGTTCTGCCAAATGCCCAGGGGAAATCCATCTCTCGTCAGAGTGAATCCCATGCAGCAGAAAGGGGTAAAGTGGGGAGTTCCTTCTGTGGATAACAGACTTGTTCTGGTTCTGATGGTCACCTGTCTGCTGGATTTTCATAAACAAACTAGAAAGGATGTGATCATCCCCAACCCCTCTGAGGAAATTAACTTCCCTCCTGGACTGGTGGGGCAGAGTTTCATAACTCTTAAGTGTACTTCCCATTGAGAGGGAGAGGAGCACCAAGACTTACATGGCAGATGCTGGATTAGCAGAGTGAAGCCTGCATCCAGAAATATCCTCACTCATCATAAGTTAGCTTATGCGTTGGTGACTGACTTTGCATCTGAAAAGACTAATAAAAAGTCCTGTGACTTCTCAACATGTCAAGACTTGGGATGGGAGGTGTTGACCTTACAGAGCTGGGTGATCTCGCTATTACATGCCCTACCACCTACAGCTACTCTACAGGACCATACGAAACATTGGAATAAGGGAATAGCAGTATACTGTTTATGCATTTGTGGCTGAAGAGCCTGTGGTTCTCAGTCCTGATTAACCATTGGGCTTTCTTATGTCTCGGGCTTATAGTGAAGGTCTTCCAGCGTGTTGTGGGGTGGCTGGCCCCGCTCTTGGGTAAATGGGGTTGTGGCTGGGAGCAAGCAACTCCCAGGCTGATTTGAAAGGCAGCCCAGCAGAGGGCTGCAATGGAAAGCAGCTGGGGCAGAGCAGCCACAGCTGTGGCTGGGTCAATTAGGGCCCAGTTGGCCCTGATATAAAGGCCCAGAGTTTGAAACAGAGAGTATCTCCTCTGTCTGGGGAGGTAGACAGGTCTGGCTGCTGGGGAGCTTGACAGAGGACCTAAAGTGGAGCAGGGCTGGGGCAAGGCCAGAGGAGCTGGGGGAGCTCCGGCCTGGAAAACCCCCAGGCTGCGGGGCCTAGGGGACGCCCCAGCAAAGGGTACTGTGGTTGCAGGGGGCAGCCCATGGCTGCAGAGGCAGCATGCCAAACCCTCCTTGCTGGTGATGAGCGGCAATTATTCTGCAGTCTGCCCCAGTGAACGGGGGTAAGTGGTGACTGGCAGTTGCCTAGACTGAGACAAGATGGGGATAGAGGGTAAGGGTTCCCTGGGGAGGGGAGACCCTGAGACTGTGGGGTTACTGCAGGGGTGTGTGCAGCACCCTAGGGAAGAGGGCACTAGAGTCCAGGGAGGGACACGGGGCCAGCAGCAAGTGGGACATTAGCTTGCAGAGGGCGCTCCGGATGCTGGGAAGAGCTGATTCCCCGGACGACCAGCAGGAGGTGCCGCAGGTTATGCTTTGCTACACAGTGCAAAAAACAACCCTCTGTCCAGGATGAAACAGTTCAGAAGGGCACATGGATTAAGTGATTGTCACTCTCTTGAACCCTAAAAAGAGATCAACAGAATTTATTCTACTGGCTGGTGAAAAATCCATATTTTAATTACTAGGTTAAACAAGTGAAATAAGCCTTGAGTTCTTCCAAGTGGACTTTAATGTGGATTTAGAAGACTGCCAAAGCAGAAAGGTCAAGTCTCTGGCCATTGGAAGATGGAGTATATATAATACCTCCTTTGGATATCCATATTTAAAGGATGATCCTGCTCCCCCTCTCCCTATCTGTCCCCAAGGCTTTCATGCAGTGAAAATCTGTGGATCTTCGCCCGATGAAGAATAGGAACATTTCCTTTATTTGAGTAAAGAAGTCCACCAGTCTGGCCTGTGCTGAAGACAAACAAATCATCCAGATGGAAATAGACAGTCAAAAATATGGGTTAGTTTCATTATGGGGTATTTCTTATGCTCTGCAGTTAGGATAAATTATATATTTTCCTCAAAGTATTTTTAAAGTAATCAGTAATTTTGGAAGTAGAATTGAATATCCAGCCTACAGAAAGTGTCTCAAAAGAAGGATGTTTTAGGGAGCAGGGCATTCCCTTGCTGCCAATGACTGACAGCTGGAGTTCTGCCTCCAAGCTGCAAGCAGACACTGAAGTGTCCCTTGTATGGGAATCAGTGAATCTTATTCTTTTAAGAAGGGCAATTGTCAGGTAAGTACAGATATACTTTCCTACCCATTCCTGAAAACACTGTGTAATGAAATCACATTCCACCCAAAGAGCACCTCCCTCTTAGGAGTGAAGTAGTTTTCTACATGTTCAACCTATAAAGTACTTTGGAATCTTCAAGAGTTAAAAAAAAACTGAGGAGCAAATGTAGAGTTGCTGTTTCTCCTAGGCAGGGTTGGAGAATTCACTCCTAAATACAATAGGATATAGGCTGTTTGCATTGTGGATCCACGGAGAAATTAACTCTCCTGGTAAAAAATAATCATTGGATTTATGAGGCATAATAGCAAAACCGTCCTCATTGTACACTCAAGTTCAGTACAGCGTTCAGCTATGCACCCTTCCCATTGGCCTGAGATCTGCCCGTTGCTTCTGAAGGCGCAGAATGGCCCTTAACAACAATGGTCATATATGAAGAATTTAGTTGAAATATCAATTAATGATTTAAATATTTCAGCATGAATTCTTCTGACCTCAGGTTTTGCTGTTAATTCCCCTGACTGATTTTGTACGTGGACCGAGCTCCCCCATATGATATTCATTTAGGAGAAAATAAAAATGAAAAATACCTCAATTAGCAGCAACACCCCAAAAAGTTACATTGTTAATTGAGTGAGGCTTATAATTTCTTAGCAGAGCTGTCTGATAAGCCCTCCTTGTAAGACTTTGATTGTAGATAATAAAACTGTTGTTTAATTAATGCCAGTGGTTTTTTTAAACCTCTGGATTTTACAAAATTGAGTGGCGGAATGTGTGAGCTGAAAAGTGGAATCAGTTTGCTCTTTTATCATGTTAATTTAGGTCTGTCACTCCCATTCTAGATCATGATTTAATGTCCCAACAGTTATTAAGTGGGTTGCAAAAGAAGCACTTTACTATCATCTGAATTCTGTCTTAGGAGAAACCAAACATGATTAGGCTGCACAGTAAGTTAATGCATCATTGTTTGAGATTTGGATTTCAAAATTGGCTTAGATCACAGATAGAGATGTGTTTGGAGTTTAATGTTTCATAGAAGACATTAGTCACAATACTAAACCCTCACATATAATTTAACACAATTAACAGATGTGAAGACTTGAATAGGAGGGGGTGCTATAAGTCAAGACACATTCATAGAGCTGCCTGGAAGTCCAGGTATGGGTCAGGAAAGGGTGTTGCAGGACAGGCCTGAAGTGCATTAGCAAAACAGTTTGGAGTCAATATAGTAATAGTAAGGCTGCTGCAAGGAAGGGTTGAAATGCATTGGTAGAGCTTTGTTCGGCCCAAATTGGAACAGCCCAGTATCTTTTTTTCATGTATTATATAATGCACCTTTCAAACATAAGCTCCAAATTAACTTATAATGAATAAAATAAAAACATCATGATACAGCTGATAAGCCAGTTTCAGTCAAACAACCTAAATAACTTTTTGCAGTGCTGTTGATGCCAGGATATGAGAGAGACAAGGTAGGAGAGAGAATCTCTTTCATTGGACCAACTTCTCTTGGCAGAAGGTACAAGCTGTCGAGCTAAACAGAGCCATTTTTAGGACTGAAGAAAGGCTCAGTGTAGCTCAAAATCTTTGTACCTTCCAACAAAGGAAGTTAATCCAATAAAAGATATTACCTCCCCTACTTTGTCTCTCTCAGTCTAAATAACAGTAAGGAGTCCTCCTTCCCTAAAGTTTAGGTAAGCAGATGATCTTTGACCTTCAGGGCATGATGCAACTAACTTGGGCTTTCTAGGGCCAAATTCCAGAGTTGAGTCCTTCCTTGAGAATTATTTGTCCCTCCCAAACCAAGCACATCTTGGGAACTGTCAGCTCCCAGCTGACCTCAACTGTTAGGGAGGAAAGAAAAAAAAAAACAGACAAGCAGGTTTCTACACTACCTGCAGCTTTCCCTGTGTAGGCCCCTAGCTAAGCACATGGCAGTAACTCAATCCAGAGGCAATAAAAGGTGGGGATAACTGTGGCAAAAGCCACATCCAGAAAGAAAGGCTATAACTTCCTTGCCAAGTGTGGATGGGAAAATGCCCTGCTGCTATCTGGATATATAGAAGCAGTCAGGTATCCAGCAAGATCCCATGTGAACATGAGTTATAGATTATGCCACATCCTGCAGTTGTGCCTATCAGTATTTTAGGTGCAGTGGCAGTACTGTCTGAGGAAAGCTCGGATCTAGAATATTCGAGAACTATGCGTCAGGACTGAGAGGCATTGACAGGGTAGTGTGAGGAAGTTTTAATGGTACATTAAATGGTCCCCATAGAACAGAGGTTCTTAACCTTTTTCTTTAGGAGGCACCTTCCCGCTACCCCCACCCCATCCCCAACATCCGTAAAAACCCCACAGCCCACCTGTGCTGCAGTAACTGGTTTTCTGCATATCAAAGCCAGGGCTGGCATTCGGAGATAGCAAGCAGGGCAGTTACCTGGGGTCCCACGCCACAGGGTCCCCCCTCAAAGCTACTTTGCTCAGGCTTCATTCCTAGGGCTCAGGAACCTGGGCTTCAGCTCCATGCGGTGGGGCTTTGGCTTTCTGCCCTGGGCTCCAGCAAGTCTAATGCTGGCCCTACTTGAGAGTCCCCCTGAAATCTGCTCAAGCCCACTAAGGGACTCCGGGTCCCTGATTCAGAACTGCTGCCATAGTATACTTGACTTTAGTTATTTTCAATCAGTCTTTCTCACTCCATCAGGTTCTTAGAAAAAAGAAAAGAAAAATGTAACTGTGGTTATCCTAACGCATCCTGTTATATTTATCACCTTTGCTATATCTCTGAATGGCAGTAATATTAATCACTAACTTCCAAAATTCAGCAAGTCCCCTGGTGGTTAAATATTGAACGTACTATGATAAGCAAGGCGACTTTACTGAAGTGAACCCTCTCTAGGGCACTTCTTTGGACTCAAGGAGCATTTGTTAGCTGGCTTTGTATTTGTATTGATTTTAAGGCGGTCAGAATACAATGTGTCTTTCAGAAAAAGTCAGAAAACTTCAGCAACAAAAGTTTTTTTTTTTACTTTGGGGTTTTGGTCCTAGCTTTAAAGGCTGTTTAAATGGTTGACATCATTCAGCAGATTGACTGCAAAGTATAGTTGTAATTTAAATCAAATATTCGGACATACCACTGGTTAGAGTTCAGAAGCCTTCACAGATGGTTCTTAGCGACATAAATATCAATATACCTGTTGGCTTATAGTCCTTGAGGGGAAGATGCACACTTAGGGGTATATGTGAAATGTTGCTTGGTGGTAGGGTGACTAGACAGCAAGTGCGAAAAATTGAGACGGGGTGTGGGGTAATAGGATCCTATATAAGAGAGAGACCCAACAATCGGGACTGTCCCTATAAAATCGGGACATCTGGTCATACTGTTTGGTGATGCATGCCTTTCTGGTGGGAGCGCCTTTCACCTAAGTACTATTTATCTGCCTGTGAGATAAATGGTTTTAATGTCATGGCTATTTAAAACATGGACAGCTGAAGCAAGGAGAGGTGAAGTGATTGTCCCAGGCCATGCGGCGAGTCAGTGGCAGAAATGGAAGTATAACTCAAGAGACCTGACTCCCAGGTCCCTGCTCCAGCTTGCTGCACCATATTATGAGCATAGAGCTTATCAATGATCAATAAATAATAGCCTCTGACTAGAAAGATCTGCTTTTGTTCCTGTCGTTAGCTATTTCCAAGTACAGAATTAAATGTAATACAGTTATACCTTTCTAGTCTCACTTACCCCAGCTCAGTGTTAAAATGAAAGCACCTAATTTGGAAACCATTCCTGAACTGTAGGTGACCTGCCATCAACCAGTGGAGGATGATTGATAGCCCATGAGAAGAGAATAGGTGGTGATAACTAGTAAAATTTTCACTACTGGGAAAGCAAAGTTTTTAATCATCTGATATTTTTTAAAGTATCTATCTGCATGATGCACATGGATGATGTGATCAGAACAGATCTTTGAACAGTCCCTGATTCACAGGATTTGGAAATGCGCTCCTTTACCTCTAATAGCAAGCTGAGTATTTTTAAGCTCTTTTACTTTTAGAAAGAATTCTCCTCTGTCGTTTTGTTTTGCCTGAACTTCAGAGAAACTAGTGGGGCAGCCTATTAATTATTCATGTGCCAGCAACACTTAAAGCCAATTAAAATTAAAAACAGCAACATTGCAGCTAGCAGTAGGCATCACTAAATTGTCACAGCTGTGTCTGTGGCTGTTCTATTGAGAGAGTGCTAGAGGGAGCTCTAACCTTGTTCAGAGGAACAGTATAGGAACCGTGCCTTATATTTATTTAGCTGACTCACTGGCAGCAAAAGTTGGATTCTCTGCATGTTTAATTTTGTTTTGTATCAGAAAGTTGGGTGTCTGTTTCCCAAGACTGATCCCTTAATGTTAGGGCCCTACCCAATTCATGGCCATGAAAAAATGCATCACGTACCATGAAATCGGGTCGTCTCCTGTAAAATCTGGTCTTTTGTGTGCTTTTTCCCTATACTATAGAGATTTCATGGGGAATACCAGAATTTCTCAAATTGGGGGTCCTGACCCAAAAGGGGTCACAAGGTTATTTTTGGGGGGGATGGGGAGGATCATGGTATTGCTACCCTTACTTCTGCACTGCTGCCTTAAGAGCTGGGTGGCCAGAGAGTAGAGGCTGCTGTCTGAGGTCCCAGCTCTGCCGGCAGCAGTGCAGAAGTAGGAGTGGCAATACCATTTCATGCCATCCTTCCTTCTGTGCTGCTGGCGACAGCTCTGCCTTCGGAGCTGGGTTCCTGACCAGCAGCCACCACTCTTCAGCTGCCCAGCTGTGAAGGCACCAGCACAGAAGTAAGGGTAATAGTACCACAGCAGATGCCCCCAACTTATTTTGTGTCAGGATCCCTACAGTTACAACACTGTGAAGTTTCAGATTTAAATAGCTGAAATCATGAGATTTATGATTTTTAAAATCCTGTGACCATGAAATTGACCAAAATGGATTGTGAATTTAGTAGGGCCCTACATATTGCTCTTCCTAGCAAAGGAGAGGCAACCAGTGTGTTCTCCAATATGATGATGCCAGGCGTATTAACTACCCCAAGACAGAGAAGAAACAAGGGAGAGATGATAAAATAAAGGAGGTATTTAAATGAATAGTGCAGAGAAGGTAAATTGAATGGTTCTATTTACTGAGTCTCATGATACAAGAGCACACCCAATGAAATTAAAAAGCAACTAATTTCATACCAATAAAAGGAAATGCTATCTGACTCAATACATAACGAATCTTTGAAATACGCCACCTTAAGATGTTTAGCCAAATACCATGATAGATTTGGAAAAAAGGGATTAACAATTCTTGTGAATAACAACATGTGGAGTAGCACGAGACAGGATAAAAATGCATGAAAGATACCAGCCCTTTTGTTTTAGGACATAAGGCACCACTTTACTGCCTGGAATGGATGACTTCCCATGGATTTGATGAGCTATATGACTTAATTTAATCCCGTTGCTCTTGATACGAGGGAGTATAACTAGGTGGAATGGGGTGAAATCAAGAAAAGGCAAGTGTAGGCTGAGTTAGAGATGACAAGCTTCCAGTCTGGAGACTATTGCACAGTCTACAGATCTCCTGATCTAGGCTGAACAGAATCCTAGATAATTGAGTACAGTGAATAATCCTGCTCTGACCACCAGGGGGCAGACTGAATGGGAGCAAAGAGGTCCCTCACTGTCCAATCTGATTCTGTTACAGGCAGTTTCACCTAGGGTGACCAGACAGCAAGTGTGAAAAATCGGGATGGCAGGTGGGGGGTAATAGGAACCTATATTAAAAAAGACCCCAAAATTGGGACTGTCCCTATAAAATCGAGACATCTGGTCACTCTAGCTGTACTCAAGCTATCTCAGTTTGACTGACTCTCTTGAGGTGGATATGACTCTGGTAGGGTGACTACCTCCTCTGCTTTGGAGTGTCTTGATTTATTTGTAGTGAAAGATAGAAATCAAGGACTATAGGGAAATGTGTGACTCTCAGGGCCAGAGGTAGGAGAGATCTGTAAGATTTTGTGTTGCGAGCAGAGGTTGCTTATTGTTTTAGCTAAGTGAGGGGGGACTCCAAAGACCTACTTCCTTTATCATTTAAATTGTAAATTCTGGGGCAGGGGCCATCTTTTTGTTCTATTGTACAGAACCTAGCACAATGGGTTCCTGGTCTGGGACCATGACCCTTAGGCCTACAGCAATGCAGATAATAAATAAGGATGGTGACAGAGGGAGCCCTCTTCAGTCATGCTGTCTGGTTATGTTTTATGGAAGGAATACTCTGGAAAGAGATACTTGCTGATGACTGGAAGTGATTGATTCCCAGCCTTTCTCAAAATCTATGCTTCTTCCTTGCTTACCATAGAGCTACAGTCTACATGCTCTTCTCGTCTAATCTGTAATTTTTTGGGATCTGGCATATCCTGGACCAACGGATTCCTCTCTAAAGATATAGGGGATATGGGAGAATTTCCTTTGCCCACACATTTGGAGGCCAGAACCCAGGCCATCCTCGATCAAGGAAAGGATGCGTCTAGTCCTACATAATCCTGAGACATGAATGGTAAAGTCAGCAGAATGACTGAACAAGCAAGATACCATGTATGCTGGTGGATGAGGAAAGATTGAGAGATGAACCCATACAGATTTTGGCCATAGCCCATTGACCAACTTTGACCTGAAACCATACAACAATAGTTCCCAGCCTTTTTATGCTGGAGCCACCCATACAGTGGTTTGGTAGATGGGAACCCAGCTCCATGCTTCCTGTGCCCCAGCACAGTTCCCACCATCCCTCCTTTTCATCCCCATTTCTCAGTTGTTTCTCTGCTTCTTCCCTCCCTGTTTGTCCAACTCAAACAAGTGCTACAGGCTGCTCAAAGCAGGGTGGAGACATCACTTGGTGCCACCTATGACTAAACAGAGTAAGAATATAAGAATGGCCGTACTGGATCAGACAAAAGGTCCATCCGTCCTAAAAACCCTGTTATTAGGACTATAACAGGGTTTAAAAACTGGATAAATTCATGGAGGTTAAGTCCATTAATGGCTATTAGCCAGGCTGGGTAAGAAATGGTGTCTCTAGCCTCTGTTTGTCAGAGGGGGGTGATGGATGGCAGGAGAGAGATCACTTGATCTTCACCTGTTAGGTTCACTCACTCCGGGGCACCTGGCATTGGCCACTGTCGGTAGACAGGAGACTGGGCTGGATGGACCTTTGGTCTGACCCAGTATGGCCTTTCTTATGTTCTTATCCTGTCTACCGACAGTGGCCAATGCCAGTTGCCCTGGAGTGAGTGTGAACCTAACAGGTAACAATCAAGTGATCTCTCTCCTGCCATCCATCACCCCCCTCTGACAAACAGAGACTAGGGACACCAAGAGTGGGAGTGGGAAGTGTCAGGGGTAGCCATGTTAGTCTGTATCCACAAAAACAACAAAGAGTCCGATGGCACCTTAAAAACTAACAGATTTATTTGGGCATAAGCTTTCGTAGGTAAAAAACCCACTTCTAAGCTGGCTAATGTGCAGGTGAATGTGAGCTGTTCCTGCAGCTAACTGAATTATCTGGCCATTTCAGGAGCAGGGAAGGTGTTGAATTTCACTGAGCAACTTGTAGGAGTGTGTTTGCAGTGGGAGGATGTTGATCTGTGGTCGTGCAGTTTTCTCCTAATCCCACTGCTGTTTTTGTTCTATAAAAGGAGGGAACCTAGGATTATCTGATGTTTAAAAAGCCCTGGAGTATCCTGGCCTCTAATCCTAGATGAGTCACTAACTCTCTCTGTGACCTTGGGCGAGTCACTTAAATTCTTTGTGCCACCTCATTGCAAAAAGTGTTCAAAAGCCGGAAAGTGAAAAATAATGCCACATCTGAGCTGTGCTCTCCTGAGTAAACTATGGGGGGGAATCAAGTATCCCAGAGAAGACTTCAGTCTCTTGATGCTAAAAGTGCAGTAAAGCTTTCCATTGACAAAACCAAGATGTTGCAGGTATCACGATCCTTTTGTCCAGTGCACCCAGGCATGGACATTATACCTATTCAGTCACCCCCTCTTTTAATGGGTTGTCCAGTCTCATTTTAAATTATTCACATTGTTCTGCCTCTCCCCCCATCCCCATTGTTTCCTGGTGGCTTTCTGTCTGGATTAAGGGAGTACAAGAGGGGAGAAGGAAACTCTTCAGTAACACCCGTAAAGGGACCTGCCACTCAGTCTGTAGTGTATGTGTTTACAAGTGGCTGTTCTAGAAAACTGCTATTTGGAGCATAGCCTGCCCCTTGTCATACCATTAATTAGCCCTTTGCTGCAACGGGTAAAGGCTGACTTCAGTAGATTGTTCTCCAAGTAATAATGCCCATATTGCTGCCTTCCCTTAACAGTAGTAACATGTACTAGTCCCAGCTGTCCGAAGCTGGGTCAGGTAACGTATGCGGAAAGGGAAGTGTTTCTGTTTAACTTATTAGAGAGTCACTCTTTACCTGTCTAAGAGTGCCTCTGAGTATGTGTAGGATTTGGTTATCTCTAGCATACCCCTCCCCATGGATTCTCAGTGTTTATAGGGAAGAGAAGAGGGTGTTAATGCTACTGATTTGTTTTGCTCCCAGTTACTTGGTTTCTTTAACATGGGGAAAGTGTGGCATATGCCAGTGTTGTCCAAGTGCTTCCATCACAAGATGATTCCTCCCCAGTCCCAGTTGTTTTCAGAGGAATCCTACAGAGACTGATCAAACTTACAGTTAAGGTAGGGGGAAATCTCCCCATTCACTTCCATTTCTCCCAGCACAGAAATTTTATTTTGGTGGTTTTACCAACATTTAAAATCCAGATGTGAGACACATATAAAAGGAGAGGTGTGCAGTCAGTGCCACCAGATTCCAGACAATTAAACTTTATTAGTCTGTCTGAAACATTAAGTATTAGCTTAAAAGAACAGTTTTTCATCTGCTCTCCCTGTTGCTGTTTACTTTTTAGCAGTGTGGGAGAGGAGCAGCCTCTATAGCCAGCATTATTATTGCGGTTCTGTGTATAGCAGATGTGCAAGCGTGCATGGCTCAGTCTTGCCCTCCCCAGTCCCTTGAGAGATTCAGCACGTTCCGTCTGTGGTGCCTGCAGCTTTCTGTGGTCCTAGAAAAATACAATCTTGTCTCTAAATGTCACTCCTCTGATTTGGAGGTGAAGTCCTTAGCCAGTCATCCCTTAGCCCAACAGCGTATTGTATGTACTTAGATGGTACCTCTGAGAACTGTTGCCCCCACAGGATCTCATGAAGCACAGCAGCCTGGGCTTCTCATTCCATTGACCTTTCATCTAAATGTATCTTTTTTTCCTACCGAATTTGCCGCTACGAAATGAGAAGCCGGATGTGAGCAAGCAGCTAACAACCAAGTGCAGGCAAAATCGTTACTACTTTGGGTATCCAGGGGGCTGTTCATTTCAGTTGGTGTTTTTTTTGAATTTCCTCCTGGAAATAAAATCCTGGCTCCTTTTTGTGGGGGTTTCTTTTGGCTCAGATGTGACTGGTGGCTATCTACTCCTGGGTTGCGTTGCATTTTTGAAAATGTTTCAGTGAGCTTTGCAGTGCAGAAACTGTAAGTCAGTACATGGCAAGCAAGCCCATGTATGTGCTAAACTAAAGGTTAACTTTCCTGGGATCTGTTGTGTGAGATGAAGGCAGGCGAAATGGGTAGCTTCTAAACTGAGCTTTTAAAATAGAAGTAACTGGACTGAGTTGTTTAATGACCTAGTGTTGGAGCTTTGAGTTCTGTCACACCAAATATAGGAAAAACAAGTTCCAGCAAAAGAGGGTGTCGTGAGAAATGGAGTGCCCTTCTGCTGTCATTCCAGTTCCATGGCTCATTGGCTCTTGGTTCTTTGTGCTAGTTCCTCTTATGTGGGGATAGTTTTACAGTGTAGACATTCATCCACTGGCAGCTGGATGGAGCCCTG
Organism: Dermatemys mawii; assembly: GCA_007922305.1. Lineage (NCBI taxonomy): Eukaryota > Metazoa > Chordata > Testudines > Dermatemydidae > Dermatemys > Dermatemys mawii. Next base: position 10,118,230 of record ML677382.1, read on the forward strand.
CCTCTTCCAGCCCTGCCCTTCAAAAGCCCCATTTTTTGTTTGAAGAAGCAGATTGGTAATTTCTGGCTAAGCCCTACAAGTCCCCATGTTACACCCACGCTCCAAGGCCGCTCTTGGGCATCCTCCTTCCAGCTCCTCAAAACAATGCAGTTAGAGAAGTTACTGGTAAGTGACTTCAAAACATGTCCATCCTTTGTCCCAGCCCACTCATGTCCCAATCTACCTCTGCAGCCTTTGGTAATTACAGGCCCAAGGATGGAGAGACAAGCCATGGGGCTTCGGCCTTGGTGTCCTGCTGGCTCTGTTATGTGCTGCTCTTAGACCACCCAAGCGAACCCCCTTTCCAATTTGATTTTAAAGAGCTAATAGTAATTAATTTAGGAGTCACGGGTGGGGAAGGCGGGGACATCAGGGCACATTCAGTGCTGCAGCTCAGCCCTCCCATTGCTCCAGTACATCAGCATGCATTGAGTAGTATATGGTTATGGGCAAATGATTCTGTAGCCACAAGGTGTCTTGAAAACCCAATAGTGCTGGAATTGTTGAGCTGACCGTGACTTCTCCAGATCTAGAACCATGAAGAGAGAGACATCTTGCTGGTATATCTGCACCATTGAATTCCTCTGCCTCTGCCACCCAGCTCCTGAATATTTGAGCATCACTTTATACTACTGTTTAATTCAGTTATTTGTCTGGATTCATTAGATTTTTTTAATTGCTTACATTGAAGTATATTTCAGAACATGCACATGGCCATGACTCTCAATGTTGTTTGCTACTCTCTCTCTGCCCCCTCCCCATCTGCTTCTCAAACTCCCCCGGCCCCGACACACACACATGGTACCTTTTTCTATTGTGTCACTGCTTTGACTTTCCCCAGTGTCTTTTATCTTGTGAGCAAAGTTTGAATAGTACGCAGAAAGTTAACTGCCTGGAGTCTTTTAAATATAAGTAACACGCACCCAGTAATAAGCTGTCGGTTGTTTTTTTGCTGCCTGCAAAGAAACATAAACACAGCGCTCGTTTCTGGCAGGTTTTTACTGTCAGAGTTTCTCCTATTATATTTATCTTACAATTTGCCAGGGGGTGAAGTTATTAAGTTTTAGCAGCAGCCATCGATCAAGTTCACAAGTTAACACGATAAAGGCTCTGAGCCGCTCCGATCCAGGAAAATGATGATCCTCACTCGGTAATTAACTAAATGAGAAAGTTAAATCTTACTTGAGAGCTGGGAGAGATGAAAGAGAGGTGTTTGTCAGTTTCTCGGTGGAAATTAGAAGCAGTTTTCTGCAATTCCCTAAGCTGCTGCTCTGTCATATTTTACATAAGCACTGGGAAAATGTCTTGTAATTAGTGCTGTCAAGGAGGATTTTTTTTGCTGAATGATGTTGGAATAATTCATTAGATTATCAAGAAAGGCTTGTGTCCTGAAATGATTAGCACAGTGAAATTTAAACCATTAACGATAACAAGTTTAGAGCTTGCTGCAGTGCAGAGGCACCCGGGGTATGTCTGTGCCTGTTTCAATCATTTCTTATAATTAAACATTATGTCCTTTTTTCCCCCTCCCTTTTAGTAGGACCCATCCAAAAATGCTGTTAAGGTGGCTCTGTCTAGATCAGCGAGTTGACCAGCACTGGTGGTGCACATAGTAGTGAAAAGATGCAACTGCAAATAAGCAACACAAAATATTTGAGTTTGAGAACCAAAGAACACATGACCCCGAATGTAAGTGACTAAAACATGTTAGAACTGGAATATTATGGAATGCCTTTCCCTCCCCTTTGGCTGTAGAGAAACTCAAATGAGCAATTTGCAGCATTGTTTTATTTTCTCTGAACATTTTTAGAGCTTCACAGTGCATTTCTTGTAGAGCTAGTTGTTGGATTTTTTGAGCATCCACACTTTGCAAGAGACAGGACTGTTCTTACCACAAGAAGCTTACGGTCAGAGTTAATCTGTACACAAAAAGAGCTCTAACATGGTTTTCTACAGTGAGTAGGGGACATCTGCGTTACAACCCTTTAAAAAAATTTGCTGGTGTGGCTGGAAGAACACAGATACCTGTAACAGTAGCTGAGAGCTGCACTGGCATTTGGCTTTTCCCATACTGTAGAAGGACCCATAAGCCTCATCTATACAGAAACCACCTCTATTATTATGTTTTTGGTCGAACCATGTTATGCCGTGGTTATTTTTGTTTTGTTCACACAAATTTAGACTTATCCAACCTTTGTTTATCCATACTGAAATGGTGCCCCTTGTAGAGGTAGGCCATTATTTAGACTCAGATCCTTTATTATGTTAGTTCTCGCCTACCTCCTCAAATAGGCTCTGTTAATTGTAGCCATGCAGAAAAATTGCCTTGTAACTGTTTGCAGTGTTACTGTAGCTATGTTTGTCCCAGGATATGAGAGACAGGTGGGTGAGGAAATATCTTTTATTGGACCAACTTCTGTTGGTGAAAGAGACTAGCTTTTGAGCTCCACAGAGTTCTTCTTTGGGCCTGAAGAAGAGCTTATAGTTATAGACAGCTTATTAAAACGATCTATTCAGTGCCAGGATGTCTGACTAGAATTGAGTATTGTGTTCAGTGCTGGTTACCCCATCTCAAAAATGCTGTCACTGAAGTAGACTTCTGCAGGTATAAAGGTGCCACTCTCAGAAGCCACAGGTCCCAGCATGTCAGGCTGCTCACATCAAAATTAAGCACTGCACTGTGACCCCTGTGGTCTCCAGGGTCGTGCCTCCACATCAGAACCTGCGAGGGAAGAAGAGAAAAGTAGAGGACTATGATCTGATCCACGTGGGCTAAGTTTGGGCGCTTTCCCATGCCATAGACAGATGCATCTTCTTTGGGTAATGTGCAGTGATTGTTGATGGTTCCTGTTATCTGTGGTTAGTTTTGATAGTGAGGCAGGTAATACGTCTTCATCCCAACAAACAGTAGAAAGCCCTAGGCTGAAAACCTTTTGGGTGGTACATTTGTATGAATATTTAACTTCCTTTTATTCTCTCTGTGTCTGACAACACTGCCTCTGGTGGAGGGGGGCTTCTTGATTGTAATAGAGAAGAGGACATTTAATGCTCTAGCTAATAGTGACTGTTATCACTGAAAGGAGGAAGCAGAAGGCAGAAGGTACAGGTTTAAAAACCATTCTCTATTGAGAGAGCCTGCTGTAAGATTGGCTGTGCAGCAAATTAAATGAGAAATGAAATGAGGTCAGGCTTGTAAAATACACCATTTGTCAACTATCTCCAGCATTTCATGGGTTTTTCTGTTTTGCAAACAGCTAAACTGCAGTAAAAACAGCCAGAGTCCCTCAAGGCTGATGTTTAATACAGCCCATCCTTAATCTTTGTATGCCATGCCATTGCCAGGAAAAAGCCAACCTTTCACACCATGGAGTTCATTCCCACAGTTGCCTTAGAGATGACAGCATTCTATTTATGAACGGTCCAGAACAGAGTGTGTTTCTCCTCCCTCCAAATATCCCGTTTATGGGACACTTATCTACACGATGAGTGAATATAAAAGCATAGTACAAGGATGTTATACTCTGCCGTTAGTTTGCAACTTTGCCACCAGCTGTTGGCCATCTTTGATGATCCTTCCTGAATGCTCCCAGAAACATTCCCTAGTGTTTGAGGAGACAGCTGCATTTTGAGGGGAGTGAAAAAGGAAACAAAATGAGAGTTGCAGACCAGCTTGCTCATGATGGAAAGCTGAGCAATGATACAGTCTGATATCCTTCTACTGAACTATGGTCTCAGAAAATCAGAGTTAGTTCAAACCATAGTACAGAACCAGAATATACTTTTTCTTAAAATGTCTGCTACTTACTACGGCAATTTTGTAAGAAAATCTATCGAGCCATCTCTGTTAGAGACACTGGCAAGTAATTTAGCTAAGATGTTTACATTCTGGTGTTTCATGTATAAATATACAGAAAACAAATGGTGATAAATTAAGTAGATTTTAAAGCATTCTGTCACTTTTGGTGATCCAAGGGGTTGGTAACACAGGTAAAAATTTTAGACAGACAGGGAGATGTGATCTGGGATACAGGCCTGGGGGCTAGAAATTCCTAAGTTCTTGTTCTAGTTTTGGCAAGCACTTTCTATAGCCTTTCAGCAAATCACTTAACATCTTTCCCTTGATCCTTCCTCCCAATAAACAGGTACTACGCATCTTCCTTTTAGGTAAGAGCTACATGTAGAGTGCGGACAGTCTGATTATTTTCTTTTAGATTGACTAAAATATCATTAATTGTGTTAATGCACGTTGTGGTGTAGCAAGTAAGTGAAACTGAAATGCTACGTCACAAAATAAAACTTATATTTATTATGATAGTACAATTTGGTTTTAATTGATAATTCATAATGCAGTAGCAAATGTAGACTAGAGTGTTTTTGTAAAAGAAATGATCTAATAATGTGAACTGTCATTATAGTGCCATCTGTTATTAAAGCTTTGCTGTGATGTAGGGCTAGATACCAGCTTTTAGTAACAATTATCAGGTTTGCAGGTTACTAAAATGAGACTTATCAAGGTTCCATGGTACATGGATATATTTTGACAATGTCCCTTTAAAACCTGTCTTGGTTAAATGTAAGACCATTGTATTTAGTTTTAGATTTTTTTATTTTATTTTTTTTTTTAGATGGGGCAGTAGAGTCCTAAAAATAAACAGACATTCCCTTAGCTTAGTATTTAATAAAAGCTATTTAATAACCAGCATGGGATAACATAGATTTCCAAGTTGACAGCTAATTTGGCTTGGGATGTGCTCATGGTGCAATACGTGCGCTTTTCTTCCAGTTAAATCATTAAAAACAAAACTTCCATGCATCTTGCTTTTAGGGGATAGAGTGAAGAGTCTGTTTTCTCCTGTCCCTGAGAGCCCTTCTTCAAAATCAGACTATGTTGAGACCTTCTAGCAAAGTATTAACAGTGACTATAAAGTTTAGTATTTGATTCTTTGCATGAAGTACAGATGAGCACCAGATGTTTGGGTGTTAAATTAACAGATTTTACTGTATACTATGTGTATTATTAAAACGATCATTGTGCAGTTTCTTATCCATCTCATGTATTTTCTATTAATTTTAGCAGCAGTCCATTGTAGCCCTGAAGCAAATACTTTAGAAGAGAAACAAAATACAAATGCAGTCTTCTGTGGTGCACTGAAGTAGCTGATAATGGCAAATTAGGAATCTGTCAGCATTTTACTGTGTGTAAAATGTAACTAAAATGTGTTTGTATTAAGCTGCCACTCATGGTCTCCCATGTACCTGTAGTCCTTTGTGTGCAGCTCCAGCATGAACTGTCCTGTCCTCCAAGGTTGTAAGTTTCTGTGGCCACTTGTGGATTGACAGCAGCAAATGGGATATGCAGACTCGGCCAACTTTATCTAATGGAAGGTTAGCATCCCAAGCTTTATTTCATGTTTTCTTCTTTCCTTTCAAGACAAAACTTGCCAATGGCACTTCCAGCATGATTGTGCCCAAACAAAGGAAGCTGTCTGCAAGCTATGAGAAAGAGAAGGAGCTGTGCGTCAAGTATTTCGAACAGTGGTCCGAGTCCGACCAAGTGGAGTTTGTGGAACATCTCATCTCCCAGATGTGTCATTACCAGCACGGCCATATAAACTCATACCTCAAGCCTATGTTACAGAGGGACTTCATCACTGCACTGCCAGGTATTTCCACCCGGTTGGGGAAAGGATCTTCCATGTTGTCCTTGAAAGAGCTATGGCATTTGGCTTCCTGAGACGGTGGGCATTCCCTGGGGGAGAGAGTTCTTCAGGGAGAAGTTTTGTGCAGTAGATAGCAGCAGATTGTAAGTGAAAGGCTCTATAGAAGTGCACAGTAGTAGTAACACTCAATATCACTACCCTTTTGGTTGAAATAAATGGAAGATTTTACCAAATGTGTAGGGCACATGAGACAGTAACAGTGTCTGAATTTTAAAAATTGTAACTACCGTTTATCGTCTCTGGTTTTCCATTGGGATTTTTTCATTCAGAATTTTGACCACTTTTTATTAAAACATTTTCCTGTAGCCACTGATTTGAACAACATACCAGGATAAAGAGTGGATGTGGTAACATACTCATATTTTGTATTTCTATAGTGCTTTTCATCTGAGGACATTGGCCTCAGCTACATGTTTGGATACTGTGGTGAGTGGGGGTCACAGAAGTACCTAAATAGATGAAAGCACTGAACAAACAATTCTGTCAGTACCCCCGTGAGAGAGGTGCAATTATTTTCGCTGTTTTACAGATGCAGGAAACTGAGGCACAGGATGGTAAGTCACTTGCCCAAGGTTATGCAGCAAGACCGTATCAGAATCAGCTTTAGAATTCTGGATCTCAGTCCCATTCTCAGACCATTAGATCACACCACCGTATAAGTTACTGTATTATAATTCAAATGGCTTGGTTCCTGAGTCTCTGATGGAATTAAGTAAAATGTGTTGCCATCTTTGTTGATGACTCTGAACACTTAGTTGAAGAGAAAATTGTTGAGAAGAATTTCTCACATTGTTTATCCTATGCAGACCTTTGAAGAGCTGCTCAATTTCTGTGTGCTCCTTCTTTCCAAACTTTTGACTTCTAATGGGATTGGTCCACATGATACTTAAATTCTAGGGCTGAAGACAGAGAAACCATGTTTGTTTTTTAATTGTGGATCTTATAAAGAATAAAGCCATCATGGGAGTGTTGCTAGGAAATTTAAATACACAGATTCCTGAGATTTTATATATTATAACTGCCTCATAATCAAATAGGTAGACCTTGAAAAAAATCTTTGTTGTGCTAAGTGTGTTATTGTGGTGTTAGTTTTTAGAGGTCTAATGACAATAATCTCATGTACCAGAGCCAAATTGTAATGTGTGGAACTCTTCTGTTACACAGACATAGGGAGCAATTTGAAGAGGCATATGCCTTTCCGTAGCTAAGATTGAAGCATGCTCACTTTCTGTTATAAACCCAATTTTTTTCGGTCTTTCTCTGCCCAACTTCACCAAAGCCAAACAAATCTACCTCATTTCACCCGTTAATCTCCCCCTTGGGGCCTTTTTCTGGAAAGATTTGGCAACTAGCAGAAGTCATTTCAGAAGGGATTTAAAAAATTTTCTTTGAGTGGTTGTAGATGTTTCCCATTCAGGTGTGTGTGTGCTTGGTGCACCCAAGCTGGAGAACTTGGTCGAGACCTCCTGTGGATCACAATCAGTACCAAGATCAGCACTGCTCCTGCAATAGGGACTGAGGGACTTGGCCAAGTGCCTACTGCCCGCCATATCCCCGTATTCAGTGGCCGCCTTGGAATCTATGGACCGTTTCTCAATCTGTGAAGTCCCGATCATCAGCCCACTGCTTAAGTATGGACATGTGACCTCTTCAGCCACCTCCATTGCTAACTCAGACAGAGGTGGCTTCCTCAGCACAGGTTCAGCCTGAGCCTCTCATATAGGGACCTTTGCTGCTACAGGTTCCACTTTCTTCATCTTTATCACCAGCTGGTTCTGCAATACTGGACTCCTCCTCTCCAGTGGCTGAAGATTTTAAATCACATCAGGATCTCTTGAAGTGAATGGCTTCAGCCTTGGGTATTCAGGTTGAGTTTGTGCAGGAAAATATATTCAAGTTGGTGGAAATTCTTCAGTCCTCAGACATCGGGGGAAGTGACTCTCCCTATAATGTGAAGCATTCTTAGAACCTGATAGGACTTTGTGGTGTACCCCAGCTTCCTTGCCTCCTATGGCAAAGTGTACTGACAAACAATATTGCATTCCTATTCAGGATTTTGTGTGCTTCTGTCCTCATCTGATCCCTAAGTCTCTCCTAACAGCAGCTAAAGAGAGATGGTGGCAAGGGAGGTACAAGTCCATGCCCAAGGACACAGAGTTCTAAGAGGCTGGATCTCTGAATTTATTTGACCTCATCGTTGTAAGTGGGGATTGCAAATCATCAGGAGCAGTTATTGAAATATAATTTGGGGAATTGCGAGTCTATAGCCAAAATCACAGACAAGTTGCCTGAACCCTCCAGGGAAGAGATCAGAGCATTTATTGCATACAGTTGTCTGGCTGCCAAGACATTTTTGCAGTCGGCACCGGGCATAACAGATGCCGCTTCCGGAGTTATGGCTTCAGCGATCATGCTAAGAAGGGCCTCACGCTTGCAGCACTCTGGCATAGCTTTGGAGGTCCAGCTGGAGTTGCCAACCCTCCAGGATTGTCCTGGAGTCTCCATGAATTAAAGGTTAACCATTAATTAAAGATTATATCATGTGATGAAACTTCCAGGAATATATCCAGCCAAAATTAGCACCCATTGGTCCAGCAGAGAATAGAAGACCTACCTTGCAATGGTTGATTTTGTTGTTCTCTCTGACAAAAAGAATGAGACTTTACATTCATTTAAAGACTCAGGAGCAACTCTGCTTTCATTGGGGGCTTTATCCCAGCCATAGGAAGGTGCCAATTTCTGTGTCTGCAATGGCAGCAGCAATACTGTTCCCAGTGGTGCTTCCAGCAGACATCTTACCCATCGAAGCAGCAGGATTACTCCAGGAACAGGCATAAGTTGAACAGAAGGAGGCTTCCTGGGTCTAACTTTAACCAACCAGCCTGTCCTCCCCCAGCTTTGGGCAAGCAGCCCTTTTGACTGGTTGACACCAGTTGTGATCTTCCCACGGTTTGGGGACAGGCTCCCTTACTTGCACAGTGCTTGGGAAGTGATAACCTCAGACAAATGGTCCTAAGCATTGTTGGATCGAGTTATGCCATCCAATTTCCTCTCCTCACCCACTCTGTCCCTTTTCAGGGACCCTCCTCATAAATCACTGCTCCTACAACAGGTACAGGCTAAGTGAGCTTTGGGAGCTATAGAAAAAATCCCCCTACAGCATTGTGGGGCTGGGGTGAGAGGAGAAGGATTTTCCTGACAGTATTTCCTGATTCCCAAGTCCAAGGGAAGCATGAGACCTGTCCTCAGTCTCCAGAGTCTCAACAGGCACATCAAGCACATGAGATTCTGCATGGTTATCCTAGCTACCATCCTCCCAGCTTTGAATAACAATCACCAGTTTGCTGCCCTTGTTCTTCAAAACGCCTGTTTGCACGTTCTCCCAAGCCACAGGAAGCTTCTGAGATTTGTAGTCACAAGTCAGCATTATCAATACACAGTGCTCCCCTTTGGCTGTTCCTCGGATTTTTGCCAAATGCATGCCTAGGAGCTGCTCATCTCAGATAGAAAGGAATACATCTTTCCTTAGCTGGATGATTGATTAGTGAGGGGCAAGTCCACAGATCAACTCCTTGTCCATATCCGGTTCAGGCTGCATCTCCTCGATTGGCTGGGTCCGGTCGTAAACCAAGCAAAATCAACTTGAGTACCACCGCAAAAAATCGAGTGCCTTGGACTTCTACCAGATACTGTGAATTTGAGAGCATTGCTGCTGAGCCGTGATTTCAGACAGTTCATTGTCTGGGACTCTCCCTCCAGTCTCTCACTTACATTAGAATTCATAGGGGTCTGCAGTCACTACGTCATTTGGCCTCATGTACTTGCATAGTTCAGCGTGTGAGGTTGTCTCTTTGTCTCTTCAGACCTGGCTCAAGTTGGTATGTCACCTAAATAGTCAGTTGTTGGACTGCCTAGGGCAAGTGCTGCCATCCGTCGTGCGGTGGATGGATTGAATAAGTTTTTGTAAAGCTGTTCTCTTCACCCATCTTCTGCTGTTCATAACAATAGTGACTGATGCCTCCACAAATAGGTTGGGGAGTGCATCTGAGGACTTCGAAAATTCGGGGACTACGAACACATCAGGAAGCCTCTCTTCATATGACGTCATAGAGCTTTGAGCCATTTACACTGTGTACTGGACATTTCTGTTGCACATCAAAGGCATAGTGGTTCGTATACTCACTACTAAGAACATAAGAAAGGCTGTACTGGGTCAGACCAAAGGTCCATCCAGCCCAGTATCCTGTCTATCAACAGTGGCCAATGCCAGGTGCCCCGGAGTGAGTGAACCTAACAGGTAAGGATCAAGTGATCTCTCTCCTGTCATCCATCACCCCCCTCTGACAAACAGAGACTAGGGACACCATTTCTTACCCAGCCTGGCTAATAGCTATTAATGGACTTAAACTCCATGAATGTATCCAGTTCTCTTTTAAACCCTGTTCTAGTCCTAGCCTTCACAGCCTCCTCAGGCAAGGAGTTCCACAGGTTGACTGTGCGCTGTGTGAAGAAGAACTTCCTTTTATTTGTGTTAAACCTGCTGCCCACCAATTTCATTGGGTGACCCCTAGTTCTTTTATTATGGGAACAAGGAAATAACTTTTCCTTATTCACTTTCTCCACACCACTCATAATTTTATATACCTCTATCATATCCCCCCTTAGTCTCCTCTTTTCCAAGCTAAAAAGTCCTAGCCTCTTTAATCTCTCCTCATATGGGACCTGTTCCAAACCCCTAATCATTTTAGTTGCCCTTCTCTGAACCTGTTCTAATGCCAGTATATCCTTTTTGAGATAAGGAGACAATATTTGTACACAGTATTCAAGATGTGGGCGCACCATGGATTTGTATAAGGGCAATAAGGTATTCTCCATCTTATTTTCTATCCCTTTTTTAATGATTCCTAACATCCTGTTTGTTTTTTTGACTGCCGCTGCACACTGCATGGGTGTCTTCAGAGAACTATCCACGATGACTGCAAGATCTTTTTCCTGAGTAGTTGTAGCTAAATTAGCCCCCATCATATTGTATGTATAGTTGGGGTTATTTTTTCCAATGTGCATTACTTTACATTTATCCACATTAAATTTCATTTGCCATTTGTTGCCCAATCATTTAGTTTCGTGAGATCTTTTTGAAGTTCTTCACAGTCTGCTTGGGTCTTAACTATTTTGGGCGGTTTAGTAGCATCTGCAAACTTTGCCACCTCACTGTTTACCCCTTCCTCCAAATCATTGATGAGTAAGTTGAATAGGATTAGTCCTAGGACTGACCCTTGGGGAACACCACTAGTTATCCCTCTCCATTCTGAAAATTTACCATTTATTCCTACCCTTTGTTCCCTATCTTTTAACCAGTTCTCAATCCATGAAAGGATCTTCCCTCTTATCCCATGGCAACTTAATTTACGTAAGAGCCTTTGCTGAGGGATCTTGTCAAAGGCTTTCTGGAATCTAAGTACACTACGTCCACTGGATCCCCCTTGTCCATATGTTTGTTGACCCCTTCAAAGAGCTCTAATAGATTAGTAAGACATGATTTCCCTTTACAGAAACCATGTTGACTTTTGCCCAACAATTTATGTTCTTCTATGTGCTTGACAATTTTATTCTTTACTATTGTTTCAACTAATTTGCCCGGTACGGACGTTAGACTTACCAGTCTGTAATTGCCGGTATCACTTCTGGAGCCCTTTTTAAATATTGGCGTTACATTAGCTATCTTCCAGTCATTGGGTGCAGAAGCCGATTTAAAGGACATGTTACAAACCCTAGTTAATAGTTCTGCAATTTCACATTTGAGTTCTTTCAGAACTCTTGGGCGAGTGCCATCTGGTCCTGGTGACTTGTTACAGTTAAGTTTATCGATTAGTTCCAAAACCTCCTTTAGTGACACTTCAATCTGTGACAGTTCCTCAGATTTGTCACTTACAAAAGACGGCTCAGGTTTGGGAATCTCCCTGACATCCTCAGCCGTGAAGACCGAAGCAAAGAATTCATTTAGTTTCTCCGCAATGACTTTATCATCTTAAAATGCTCCTTTTGTATCTCTATCATCCAGGGGCCCCACTGGTTGTTTAGCAGGCTTGCTGCTTCTGACATATTTAAAAAACATTTTATTATTACCTTTTGAGTTTCTGGCTGTTCTTCAAACTCCATTTTGGCTTTTCTTATTACATTTTTTACACTTAATTTGGCAGTGTTTATGCTCCTCTCTAGTTACCTCATTAGAATTTGACTTCCACTTTTTAAAAGATGCCTTTTTATCTCTCACTGCTTCTTTTACATGGTTTTTAAGCCACGGTGGCTCTTTTTTAGTTCTTTGACTTTGTTTTTTAATTTGGGGTATACATTTAAGTTGGGCCTCTATTATGGTGTCTCTATTATGGACATGAAAAGTGTCCATGCAGCTTGCAGGGATTTCACTTTAATCACTTTACCTATTAATTTCCGTTTAACTAACCCCCTCATTTTTGCATAGTTCCCCTTTCTGAATTTAAATGTCACAGTGTTGGCCTGCTGAGATGGTGTTCCCACCACAGGAATGTTAAATGTTATTATATTATGATCACTATTTCCAAGCAGTCCTGTTATAGTTACCTCTTGGACCAGTTCTTGTGCTCCAGTCAGGACTAAATCAAGAGTTGCCTCTCCCCTTGTGGACCACCGCCATAGTGTGTTACGTGAACAGAAAGGCTGGAGTCCACTCCAGCCAGCTTTGTCACAAGACAGTAAAAAGTTTTGGCAATTTTGCATCAGGGATAACATCATTCACATGTCCATTCAGCTACTGTGGATGTGGAATTGCTTAGCCAGTCACCTCAGTAGGGGATTCTTTCAGCATCACAAATGGTCTCTGAAGAATACTTTGTTGAGGTCCGTCTTGAAAAACAGGGCATTCCAGCTATCGACCTGCTTGTAACGAAAGACAAAAAAAAGTGTTGTCAATTTTGTTTCTGAACAGGCCTCAGTCCAGGCTCCTTGGGGGAGGGATAACTCAGTGGTTTGAGCATTGGCCTGCTAAACTCAGGGTTGTGAGTTCAATCCGTGAGGGGTCCATTTAGGGATATGGGACAAAAATCTGTTGGATGATTTAATTGAGGATTGGTCCTGCTTTGAGCAGGGGGTTGGACTAGATGATCTCCTGAGGTCCCTTCCAACCCTGATATTCTATGATTCCTTCCACCTGAGTGGGGATTGATGTTCATGTATGCTTTCCCGCTGATTCCACTCATCCTACAGGTCATTCTCAAACTGAAGTTGGATCTTGCCAGACCAGTTCTCCTTGCACTCGTGTGGCCAAGACAGTGTTGGTTTTCCAGCCTCCTGGGTCTGTTGGTTTGGCTGCCCATCTCTCTGCCTCTTTATCCCGACTTACTGACCCAGCACCGCAGTCAGATTTGGCGTCCAGCACTGAGCAACCTGCACCTCACAGCCTGGATTCTTTGTGGCTAAATTAAGAGAAGAAATGATGCTCAGAAGCTGTTTGACAAGTGTTACTTAATAATAGGAAACCCTCTACTAAGGCTACATGTGACCAAGTGGCAGCAATTTTCAATTTGGTCACTAGCGTGGGGAATTCAGCTCATCCTGGCCTGTATTCAGAACATGTAGTACCTGTTATACCCTCAGTCTTCTAGTCTGTCGCTTAGCTCCTTGAGGGTTGTCATATCAGCGATCTTAGAGTTTCATCTGCCCATCCAAGGGAGGTCAAATTTCTCAAACTCCCATGGTGGTGGGGTTTCTAAGAGGAGTCGTTTGTCTCTTCCCGCCTGTGAAAGACCCAATTTCCTTGTGGGACCTTAATACTGTCTTAGCTGCCCTTATGGAGTCTCCAGTCGAGCCCCTGACAACCTGTTTTCTGTCCCTCCTGTGCCAAAAGACAGCCTTCCTTGTAGCTGTGACATCTGCAAGGAGACTAAGCAAGCTGCAGGCCTTAATAGCAGAGTCCCACACGCTCAGTTTGTCAGAAACTAAGTGACCCTATAGCCACATCCAGAATTTTTGTCGAAAGTGGTCTCACAGTTTGCCCTTAACCTCATGATTTACTTACCGGTGTTCTTTCCTAACGTGCTCTCCAACACAGATGAGCAGAGACCTCACACATTGGATGTGAAACAGTGCTTCGCGTTTTACCTTGAGAGGACTTAGCTTTTCAGGACCTACCTCATCTTTTCGTCTCCAGTGAAGGGTCAGGCGGTCTCTGCGCAGACAATGTCCAGGTGGATAACTTCCTGCATTACAACTACATGTGAAGTAGCTCAGACAGTGCCTTAGATTTCAGAGTTATACAACGAGAGCCCATGCAACGACGATAGCATTCCTCAGAGATGTTTTGATATTGGACACCTGCAGGGCCTCGCCTGGTCTTCTGTACGTACTTCTGCAAAGCACTGCGAAGTTACCACTGTGTCTAGGTCAGGTGCACCCTCGGGTAAGGCAGTCCCTCAGTCATTTTAGTGGATTCCAAGCTCCACCTCATGTAAGTACAGCTTGTGAGTCACCTGACTAGAATACACATCTGCAACTACTCGAAGAAAAAGCTGTTACTTACCTGTACTGTAAGATGTGAGTGCAGATTTATATTTCACGACCCACCCTCCATCCCCTCTGCCTCGGAGTTTCTACTCTTTGTGTGAAGGAACTAAGGGGGTTGGAATGCCACTGCTGTTGAGTAGCCTGGGGAGGTGAAGGGCCACAGGACGTGAACACCACTCCTATGGGTATAACTAGACAAATTTCTCCAACGTTGGTGAGCTGGGCACACACACACCTGAGTGGTATATTTGTCTGCACTCACATCTCAAAGAACAACAGTTACAGGACAGGTAAGTATCTGTTTTTTCTTGGTCATTCACTACTTGTGTCCATGAAATAGCTCTACCTTCAAACTTCACTTTTTGTGTGGTACTGAACAGGTGGGAAGGACCTTCCTCTAGTTTGCCGCATGCAGATAGCAGTTATTCAGTTATTTAAATAAGCGCACATGGGTAACTGGGCATGTATGTATCCCAACACGTGGCCCTAATGACCAGGAATCTGAGAAGGGCATGTAGTTCCAGTCTGTACCATGCACAAGCAGAAATGTCCCATGCAGGGCAAGGATTCCAGAAAGGAGAATAGGAGATGAGGAGGCAGAAGGCTGTCTGGAATAGAATTAGGTTCATCTGTGGGCAGCTTGCAAGGACTGCAGTGACTTTCCTTATTAGACAATTGTTAAACATTTTTTAAACCGAAGGAAATTTTCAGAAAAAAACTTGACCAAGCTGGAATTATGAATGTCACCTCACCCCAAAAGAACCCACAGGAGATCTTTGTAACACTCACAAAAATACATGTTAAAAAGCCTGGAAGCTAAATTCAAGCTCTACTTTATCTCTCTCATCTCCTTGGCCCCACTCCCAAACCCTGAAAGTGGGCAAATTCTCATCCGGGTACACCGGACCACCTACTCTGCCCATATAGTACTGCCTCTTAACTTGGAGGAAAATTTTATCCTGAAGTCAGAGTTAAGGTTGTTTGAGTAACTTAAACTGTGTATTTATTTGTGTACTCTGTATTTTGAAAAGCAAAGCCTCAACTTGGAATTTCCAGACTGTTTAGAGCATGTGTGTGGTGTTTTGGGGAGGGAAAATGCATTTTTTTGTCTGAAGTAAAGGAAAGATTCTTTCAACTTCAGGAAAACAAAGCTTTCCTGACTAGGACTATGCTGTAAAACCAGTACTGTACTGAAAGATAATTTGCTGTGGAATAATAGACATCTAATCACATTTCAAGTTAATTTGCCATAATTTTCAGTGAAGGAAAATGTCCATTTGTAAGTGGTTTCTCTAAAGAAGAAATTCCTTAAAATTCATACTATAAATTAATTAAGCTGTTTCTTGGAAACAAATTATAACATTGGATTTGTAACTATGCCTTTAGTTAAAATAGGTCCTGCCTCTTTTTTTCTTTTAAATTTGTAGTAGAGGCAAGGCAGGGGATTGTATGATGGTAGTTTTCTCTGACAATGGTCAGTTTTCTCTCTCTAAGAATGGTCTAATATCAGTGGTCTGGGTCAACTACTGTGATTGAAACACACACAGCAATGAAAATTAAAAATCAACTAAAGATGGCTCCATTTGAGGAGTCAGGGAGAGGTGGACAACTAGTGGGATGATCGGTGAGAATTGATTAGTAATCAGCAAGGAGAACTTCTACACAGTGTGGGCCCATTTCTTGCTGTCCTTTCTCCTGCCTTCCTCTTTTCTCGTGCAAAATTCCTATGGAGTTCAGTATATTCACTTGAAACTACCTCTGTCGACTCTAGGGGTTGGGCACACAGTGTCAAGGTGTCGGTGGAAGCGTCAGTGGGAATGCAAACTAACATCACCTTTCCCGCTAGCTGAGGTTTGTGACACATGAATAAGGGGTGGCCAGAGGAAACACTCCCCATCCTACACCTGCTCAGCTGATAAACAGAGGACTTCAGCCTTCAGAACTGTCAATCCAGCTTCTATCACAGAGTTTGTAAAGCTATATGTGTAATATCTATATGTATAAACTAAAACTGTACAATTGAGAACCCTGGTGAGTTAATAGTGCAATATAGCACCCAAACTCTGCATTGATGTACACACGTTTTGGCCTCTTTCTCCACCACCTGGTACTTTGGGTCATCATCGGCATGCTATTTTTTGCACAAGTGTAAATTATATGAGGCATTGGGCAGTGGAGAATCGGGACCAAAGCATCATAAAATTGTTTCTCTGCATGTGGCTACATTTTAAACTGTTGCATTAGGAATAAGGGAAGGAATCAGGAGCCATGCTGTGTTATATCATTTTCATGCATGAGGAGCCAATTTTGAGATCTCTTAACTTATCAATCTGACACAAAAGCTAGAATAGATAGCGTCCTGTGAACTTTGAGAAGAATCAGCTGATACATGCCTCACTGTCCATCTGCTTAAGTATGGACATGTGACACAACCAGTCACAATTCATTTACTGCTTCCTACTTCTCTGCTGCTGACAACTGGGGCTCAGTCTTTGAGGCTGTTGCAATAATGGTAAGAAAAGAGGCATTTAAGCCCACTCTGGATGTTTAGTGGGTTTTGTTAGGGAGAGGAGGGAAGTTGCATGTAATACCGATCTGGCACGCTTGCTCTTTGTTGGGCAGAACTTTGTGCTTGGGGGAGGGCGGACTCCTCTGAACTACAGCTTCTGTGAAATGTGATCTGTGAAGAGCAATAACCCCCTCACTGTTGCTGTCTCACTTGTGAATTAGAACAGCAGCCAAGAGAAGCTTTATTAGTGCAACAATGTTATTTTATAGGCATCTTATTCCTCTGAGGCCTCTGTGTAGATTAGGTTTGAGGGGGTGGTAGAGAATTTTAATGGATAAACCCATCCACGTTAAACAACACAGGGTGAACCCCCCACTGTACTCCAACATTTTATCCTATTATCTATCCACTGGGGTGTTAACCAGGCTATTGGTCCAGAGCCCTTTTATTTTTTTTTCAGTCAATTGTCTTATAGTTGACTGCAGTGCTGTTGAAACACAAAGCAACCCGTCTGGTATTCATGCTGGAAAATGTTTGCAGAGGACACTCTGTTGGTGTGCGCTTTCTTCCATCTGCTGAAATAAATGATACCAGCAAACCTGCTTCACTCGCTCCTTAGACTCTCTCTCCTCCATGCATCTGCATATCCTCCCCCCCTCCCCTGTCCAAAGGTACCACTACCCTTCAGGGTACACATTGGGAATATATATTTTTTTCTTCATTATGTTCAAAAACTACTATTTTAGCAAAAACAGCTTTTGAGCCGTTGGAACATGAGAACAGCTGTAGCAGCAAGATGAGAAATGGTCCTAATATAGAGATATTTTGGGGGCTGCATCACTGAGTTGGAAATGCCATCCATAGACTATCCCCCTAGTGCTAAAACCCATAGAAATAGATTGGAATAACTTCCTGGATTCTTTATTATTTTTAATGCCTTGTTGTGTTTGATCCAAAACAAGTTGGGAAAACACTGTTTGTTCCTGAACTAAGCAGCAAATACTCTTCTGTGAATTTGGTCCAACTCTGTGAACAGGGGAATGGATGAGCCATAATAGGGAAGAGACTGCATCTCCCTAATAGACAAGGGGAGTTGTTTAAACTATCTTACAATCTCCCGAATGACTAATACTGCCTTCTTTATTTTTCTTTTTTTTTTTTTTCAGCTCGGGGTTTGGATCACATTGCCGAGAACATACTATCGTACCTGGATGCCAAATCGTTGTGTGCTGCTGAGCTGGTGTGTAAGGAGTGGTACCGGGTGACATCTGATGGCATGCTGTGGAAGAAACTTATTGAGAGAATGGTCAGGACAGACTCGCTATGGAGAGGGTTGGCAGAGAGGAGAGGATGGTGAGGGAACTGCAAATTCAGCTTTCTTACCCATCTAGGACCGTGGATGGGGTGTTTGTAATGCTACATTTGTAGTCAGCCCCGGTTGTTCCTAGTTTGACATTTGTTTGCAGCAAAATTAAGGGATTGAAGAGGCTGGTCATTTTGGATTCTACCCCCAATTTTTGGCAAGTTTTTCCATGCCCATCTCATAAGTGCTCCAATATCTCAGTAATGAGTGAGAGATAAAAACTTAGAATCTGTACACCCAGGTTCTCATTCAGTTTCTTGTTTAGAAGCTGCATATGCCTAAGAAGGACAATAAACTCATCAGCAGTTCAGAGCACAAAAACATTTGTAGGATTAGGAGCTGGGGCATGTGGTATGAATTAGTGTTTCCTCAGCAGACTCACTTTACGCTGTATCTGTTCAGTCCTCAAACTGGAAGCTGAGGGTAGGTACTGTGGAGAGTAGGGGACTCTAGAAATGCAGATAGATTACTTAATAATCAGCTGGAATAGCCTTCTGAGGGTCTCGCTTGAGTTTGAAGCTGCTCTGTTAACACTTCATTAGAACTTTCCCTCTCTAGGGTAAGCCCTTTAATACATAATTTTCTTTTCCAAGGGTGTCCCCAGGATGTTAGCTGCAAAAAAGCTGGGTATGAATATTTCATAAACAAGATAAAAGTGACAGCTTAGGCATTTTAGTTGCTATTAAAAAGAAAAAAAGATACAAAGTTGCAAGCAAAAATTTTGTTATGTGTTTTGAAGTTAATTTTGTTACACTGTCGCTGATTATAAAGACAAGTAAATCATGATTATGAACTGTCCTTTAAATCCTATGCAGATCCGCTTCCAAGAGCGTAGTGATTATCAGAAGTGTTTAGTACCCCTTTCCATAACAGTATTAGCTGCAGACACAAAGGGAAACATTAGAGAAACCCAATGATTATCTCCAGTCCTGTATTTCAGTCTATACTTAGAATTTTACATTTGATGCCCATTGCTGATCATATGGGTATTTGAAGGTCAGCAGAACAACCCTCCTCCTTCATCATCATGCTGCTCCCCCAGGATTGCATTATGCTCTGTTTAAATTGGTTGCAGGATGGAATTCCTCAAGCATGTACTCCCAGGGAGAATACCCTCTGATAACCCTAGGAACAGTTGGGTGGGGAAGAAAGGCAGGCAATATCTCATTTAACTTGGGGATCTGCCATATAGCACTTGGTAGCTTGGAATCAGTGCTTTGGATGGCACAGGGAAGTGAATAGGTGAACAGTTCAGAATGATAGATGACTGGGTTCATTCGCTTATAGCTCTTCACTTAGCTCGGTGCATGGACCACTTGATTTCATCACTTGCTTCCAGGTACCTTACAACAGGAGAGCCCAAGCTCTGCAAACAAAGGACCGCACTGACAACATGCCAGGAATGAGTGGGGTCACATGGATTGGCACAAGTGTGTATAGAAAATTTACTATAAGAAAAAAACCTGGGCAGTGTTTGTGTCTGTCTAGACAGTGACCAAAATATACTCAGTTTTCTACTCATCAAAACCTGCAGCTGATTGAGTTCTTTACCCTACAGTCGTAAATATAGACAGAGAGAGAGAGGGAGAGAGACATGTCCTTCAGGGTCTGTCCTTGGGATACCCCTGCAGTGTCCCATCGTAATCAGCTGGGAAGAGGACATGAAATAGTTATTTTTCCGAGAGAAACTCTTGCATGAGAGCTCACCTGGGATGCAGTGAAAACTCCAAGTGCTTCTTTAGCTAAACCACAATTGATTCTATTTGAAGGCCAACCCATATGTAACCTAAATATTCCAGGGTCTGGCTCAAGCATTCTCCCCACCTCCAAAGCATGTACAGTGTTCAAGAGCCCCCAGTACTCCCCACAAAGTCTTCAGAACATTGCCCTTGTGTTTAGTCTTCACTCTCCTAAAAGCACTGCACGTGTGCAAATACTGCCCCAAGTTCTCTCTGCAGTGATGAGGACCTGTACCCACAATTGCTGGCTTGCATGCATGTGCCTACCTGGTCATGTGCACACATCCTGGAGAGTGAGACTGGAAACATAACCCTTTATTCCAGTGCTGTTAATGGCTGATACTACTTATAGTCTAAAAATCTGCAGGCTCCCAAATATGGAGCTGAAAACTGCTCTGTCTCAAAACGTGCATTTACACTAATTTCTTAGGGAATTTAAATATATGCCATTCCCCTTGTGTGTCTTTCAGATGCTTGTTCAGCACTATATTATGTTGTCCTTGTAAACTAAAAGCTTCAGATCATTTTTGTAGCTTCTCTGATCCCGGTTTCATGCTACAGCTTGGGCTTCATGCTAGCTGAGGCCCAAGCTGTCAAGGTGTACTGTAGTTTCAAGGTGTACTGTGAGGAAAGGACGGGCGAGAAAGGCACATGAAGATCTGGAACAATTAATCATGCTGTAATGGAGCAGTGGAGGGGAGGAGCAGAAAGCTGGCCCAGTGTAAACTCCATGCCTCTGATGCCAGGATTACACTCTGAGGCATTTGTGCCTATCTCCACTTTGCAAGGCATGTTGCCAGGCAAAACAGCAGTTAGTACGCCCATGGTGGGGTTTACTAGCTTCCACACCGTGTTTGGTGACTTCTTAACTTCAGGATGAGGAATTAAAGTTCTTTACACAGCAGGAAGTGATTGCCGTTTACTGAATTTTTTTTGAAGCAAAAATCTAGCTTGGGATATGAGTATTCCAAATCTGTGTTGAAATGAGGAAGGAGCCACTAATGAAATGTTGCTTACCAGAATCTAGCAGCGGCTGTAAAATGTCCATGTGCCAAAGCAGATGTCACTCCTGCTAACCAGCTTTCAAGCCTTGGGCACGTAACATATTTTTGGGGGGGAATGGGGGCTGCCTTCCTTCGTTTTCTCCCATTGCTGGCCTTCCCTGCAGGCCCTCTCCCACTTCATTGGCAGTTGTGAAGGTTTGATCCCCTTCTTTTAAAAGTCACACATAGTAGATACACAAGCCAGGGGACGAATGAACCACTGTTACTCACGTACTGGGCAGTAGTGGCTCGTGCTCTGGGTACGTCACGTATTTGCAATTCCCTAGGTGCCTGCTGATACCGGTTTTGAATTTATCACATATCCAAATCCAACCCAGTCAAAGCGCAGGTCCAACCGTGCTTACTGAGCCCACCAGGCCTGAATGCTAGTCAGCCCCCTGCCCAGCAATGCATCCAGTAAAGTGCCTTAGAAACCTTTGCCCAGCACTGCTGAAACAGGGACTGTGTTGAATGGGAAATGTTTCTTGTGTTCCAGGGGACAATATCTATTTAAAAATAAGCCACCTGATGGGACTGCCCCACCCAACTCCTTCTATAGAGCACTTTATCCAAAAATTATACAGGACATAGAGGTAAGAAACAAACATTTCATTTGGTGTGGTTTTTAATTTTCTGATTTGTTCAAATGTCAGCAAAACCCTCACACTGGTTTTGGTAAATGTTGCACCTGGCATACATATGTTTTGCCCCAAATTCACATGTTTTGGAGTTGTCACATAAAGATCATAGGGCTTAGCGACTCCCCTCCCTGACTGTAATGGCATGAGCTGTCCGATGTATTTAAAGTAGCAGATTCTGTTGAACCTGCACAGCGAACGTGCTGTCAGAGCAGCAGCTGCACAGCGTTGAGGTATTTCATGGCTCTTGCTATGAAAAAATAGTGAGGCCTAGTGAAAGGTTGTAGTGAGGTTTCAGAGCTCGGCCGGGGAGACTGGTGCATTGCTGGAGAGGACGCTCCATGAAATTCAAAGAGAAGGGCATCAAATGTGTGGCACCAGTTCCATGCAAGGTACCAACTCTTGTCTATGCTTGAACTCTTAATTGCAGGAGAAGGGCTCAGCTGCTCTGATCTCAGGGGCCATAGCACCACTGGCTAGATCTAGGTGGATCCCACCTTTCGCTCTTCTTTAGTCACTCAGTGTCCTCTTCTTGAATTCTCCACAGAGTCACAGAAGTTAGAGGTGGAAAAACCCTTTTAGGTCAGTTTGTGCATCCCCAGCATGGCCCTTGCAACAACATTCACTACACTATGTTCTCCAGCACTTTGTCATTATAAATGACTCTAGCCTTAGCTGCCCTACCGCCACTTCCCGTGGGAGAGCGCTGTATCATCTAATGGGCTGCTTGGTTGGGAAATGTAACAGGACTTTCTCTAATTTGCTTCTCTTTCTTCTCTGCTCCCCATCCCCAGACAATAGAATCAAACTGGCGGTGTGGAAGGCACAGTTTACAGAGAATCCACTGCCGGAGTGAAACTAGCAAAGGAGTTTATTGTTTACAGTATGACGATCAGAAGATAGTAAGTGGCCTGCGGGACAACACTATCAAGGTGAGAACTCCCCAAGGTGGCCAAGCTAGAATGTGTAAAGCAGGCTTCATGAACAATATTGTGTCCTAATTTCAGTGTGGGAGGAAGCAGTTAGTGAGACTTCTTAGAAGGTGTCCTAGCCCAGCGGTTCTGAACAACCGGTCTGTGGGCTGCCGCCAGTCTCTGAGATCTCCCTGACACAGTTTAGGAAGGCAACAAACTGGTTGCTGGTGTCAAAAAGATTGAGAGGCAATGGACTAGCCGAGGCGAGTTTTTCTTTGGTACACACAAACTAGCCCTCCCCCAGCAAAGTGTATAAATCTATCTCACCTGGCAAGAAATGCCCTGCTTCCTTATAGACTGGGCTTTGCTAGCAGTATTATTGGTCCTCCCGTCATTACAGGCTGCCCTGTTCCCCGATGAGAAGTGTAGAGCCTGTATTCATATTAAAACCAGAGATATTAAGAATGTTTTATATTGCACCAAAGCGCCTGTGGAATAACAAAGTGCATTCCGTGCTACTAAGGAAGCTTGATTCACAAACAGTATTTAATAAAAACCAAAACAGCCAACCCAGCAATATGCACCGTTTATACAGTGATGAACATCTTACTTACCAAGCTATTTGTGACTGTTTGCCACCCTAGATCTGGGATAAGAATACATTGGAATGTAAGCGAATTCTGACTGGACACACGGGTTCCGTCTTGTGCCTACAGTATGACGAGCGGGTGATCATTACTGGATCTTCTGATTCAACCGTCAGGTATGTACTTCCGGAACTGAGCTTTGTGCTCTCAGACGGTGCTGGAAAGATTTTTTTTAAATTGTTCTCTGCTCAGCCTTTTTCACTGAGTCGTTCCAGTGAACTCCTTTCCAGCAAGAAGCCCTGCTTGTTTAAACATCCATTTTCCACTCAAGTTTTGTTGCCTATCACAGGGAAATGGAAAATATGCAGAGGCTGGAGATTTCCAAGTTGGGTTAAGGAGACTTCTGTGAATTTTTTTTAAGAATTTGCACAGTTCCCTGGGATAGAGATTTTCAAAGCCCTGGATGAGTTTTAGTCACGCCTCTTCCATTAGATTTAACACAAGAGTCCTGGCTAGACCCCCTGTGTGTCTTTAATAAATTTTAACTACATGTTTTTTTACCACTCTATGACCTTGTTCTCTTCACTCATCACCAAACCCATGCTGCAAGGCTGGACAGTTCACGTTGGAATCTACTCGCCAGGTGGAAAGGTCACTAGGCATGGTTCAGGAGACTGGAGTGGGCAAAATTGTAATGATTTGACTTCACAATTTGAAAATATCTGGAAATACACGTTCAGCTGGTGAACTAGAGACTCACCAGCTCACTATTGTGTATAGCAGGAAGGAGAAAAGAAGCATTTTTCCCTTGGCTGGGGAAGAGGGATAGAGCTTGGCCAGAAGAGTAGGTCTCCCTTGGCCGGTGTGGGTAGGAGATCCCCTCTTTCTGCCTGAGTATGAGCTATACAGCTCCAAGCCGCACCACTGGAAGCAAGCCAAAAGCTATGGCAATTGCCTTTCCTGCAGCATTTGTACTCACGCTCCTGTTCCCGTGGCTTCAGGCTCCGCTCTGTGATTGCCTAAACTCATTTTGAAGCCACCAGTCATAAGCAGGTTACCCTAAAATTCAACCCCTGCCTATTGCACACAAGTTTGTGGTACTAGGAGTTCTGTTAGTTCCTGTCATTTGCATAAATCCAGAATTCATGCCACATCTCTTACTGGGACATTTAGCTAGCACTGAGATTAAATAGGGCAGCATTATGTTTAACGGTGAGTCCAAAAGAAAAGGCTGATTTATGTGACACTCTGTCGTTTCCCAGTCCAGGTGGGCAGGTCAAACTGCAGACTGGGTATTTGCCTAGAATACTTCAGTTCAATAAACAAACTAGGGAAATACAACCTACATAGAGCTATTATAAGGGGGATGCATAACTAGTTGGAAAATCGTTCCCAGAGAGCACTTATCAGTGGTTCAGAGTCATGCTGGAAGAGCATAACGAGTGGGGTCCTGCAGGGATTGGTTCTGGGTCCGGTTCTGTTCAGTATCTTCATAAATGATAATGGCATTGAATACACTAATAAAGCTTGCGTACAATACCAAACTGGGAGGGGTTGCAAGTGCTTTGGAGGGCAGGATTAAAATTCAAAATGATCTGGACAAACTGGAGAAATGGTGTGAAGTAAATAGGATGACATTCATTAAGGACAAATGCAAAGTTCTCCACTTAGGAAGGATCATTAATTGCACACATACAACATGGGAAATGACTGCCTAGCAAGGAAAACTGTGGAAAGGGCTGCGGGGTCATAGTGGATCACAATCTAAATATGAGTCAGCAGTGTAACACTGTTGTTAAAAAAATAAAATAAAATCATTCTGGACTGTATTAGTAGGAGTATTGTAAGCAAGACACAAGAAGTAATTCTTCCGCTCTACTCTGTGCTGATTAGGCTTCAGCTGGAGTGTTGTGTCCAGTTCTGGGCACCATATTGCAGGAAATACGTGGACAAATTGGAGAAAGTCCAGAGAAGAGCAACGAAAATGATGAGAGGTCTAGAAAGCATGACCTATGGGGGAAGATTGAAAAAATTGGGTTTGTTTAGTCTGGAGAAGAGAAGACTAAGAGGGGACATGAGAATAGTTTTCAGGTACATAAAAGGTTGTTACAAGGAGGAAGGAAAAAAAATATTGTGGGCTTAAATTGCAGCAAGGGAGGTTTAGGTTGGACATTAAATTGCACAGGGAGGTTGTGGAATCTCTGTCATCAGGGATTTTAAGAGCAGGTTGGACAGACACCTGTCGGGGATGGCCTAGATAATACTGAGTCCTGCCATGAGTGCAGGGGACTGGACTAGATGACCTCTCAAGGTCCCTTCTGGTTCTATGATTCCTGCTGTATCCATAAATATGTGCACTGACTCCAGAAGCTCAAGGATGGAACACTTTTAGCCCTGGAGAAGGAGGGCTTCATCCAGTCGGTCATACAGATGGACTTTGACATTTTTCCAATACAAAATCTCAGGGACCCACCTGCCCAGGTCTGTCATTAGCTCACCAGCTCTTGCTCAGTTTGGCAGCCCTTTCAGTATGCTATTGTTTTTTTAATGGTGCATTTCCATAGTCCCCGACCTTTGTTCCTTTGTATACTGGAGTCAGATGTCTTTGTGCTTTCCACCATAGACTAGTGTCTGTCTACATAGCCTGGGACTCCAGGATTTTCATTGAACTGGTTACTCAGAACTACTTACCGATCTCTTTATCTGTGCAGGCCTTTGGGAGAGTGTTTCTTGACCACCAGAACATGTGCCAGTAGGTGAGCTCCAGACTGAGTTCTTTAGATTCATTTGAGCCCAGTGCATAGCTGCTATCCCCTACCATTCAGCTGTGTGCTTTATACCCTGTAATAAAGCGTGAGCAGTTTATATGCACACACATGCACTGTGCAGTACGCCTGGCTCCCCACGAGTGCAAGAGAAAGGCCTCCCCTGAAGAATATTTCTACTGCCTAGCTCTTCCTGGCATTTTTCGGATGTCTGCTGGATGGCGCGATAGTCTTATGTTCTGCAATGGGAGGGTTTTGTAATGCCAATGCCTGGTTCTAACAGAGATGCTCAGATAACTCAGCGATGAGCACTGTTGACATGCCTGTAAATAAATGCAGTGGGAAGGCATGTGGTTTCCGCACCTTTGCACAGAGATGGAAGTGTTGTAAGTTGTGGTTTCAGATTGAAAAGAATGGGCACAGTGAATGTGTAAATCTAAGACTCCAGCTGTGGTGTGCGTTTTCACCAAATCACATTTCCATTGAGGAGCAGTGACTCAAAGGAAGGTGGGAGTGAGTTCATCCCCTCT
This sequence comes from Dermatemys mawii, assembly GCA_007922305.1. Taxonomy (NCBI): domain Eukaryota; kingdom Metazoa; phylum Chordata; order Testudines; family Dermatemydidae; genus Dermatemys; species Dermatemys mawii. The sequence goes on from ML677382.1 coordinate 10,144,615, forward strand.
TTCTTTCTTACTGTTACATTTTCTAAGCCAGCAGTAACTCTTATCTCAGGCTCATGCAGAACAACTTTTGCCTTTGGTAGGCACCAAAGATATTCCCACACAGCAGCTAGTATACTGCACAGCATGGCCACAGCGGTACAGGCAGTGCTTCAGACTAGTTGTGAGAGTTGGTACTCAGCCGGCTAGCCCAAGCTGCTGCCCAGGTCACTGTGGCCTCACTCCTATTTTCAGCGTGCAAGCTCGAGCAGAACCAGGATGTCTGCTTGCACTAGGAAGCACCCTCGCAGAGCTGTGTGGAAACATCCCAAATGGCAGGTGCAACGCTGCCTGCAGTGACTCAAGAGCCTGGGTATCGACCTCCGGGCACCCTGTCAGGAAGCAGGACACAAGCCCCAAATTGGTTGTGCGTTCCATACTTAGATTTCACCAACTAAATATCAGAGAGAGACTCTTCAGGCATGGAGTCACAGACAGTCCTCTTGGGCGCACTGATCTAACTCCCCACCCAACTGAGCCCACCTTTGTTTTACACCAGGGATCACAACGATATTTGGATTACTCTGTCCCAAAGGACGAGTCACTTACCCCAGGTCAGTCACACCCTAGATCTCACTGACTACGCTGGTAGCCAAAGACTACGCTAGTAGCCAGTCCTATAGTAAACTGCCTACAGATTTATTAAGTAAGAAAAGGAAACAATTTTGATGATGGGCAATCACTCGTTACCAAGTATCATCATCTTCCATGGGAGTTATGGGTCCTCAGGTGGCCAATCTTTGAACCACAAGTTCTATTACAATGAGGGCAGATGTTTTGAGGCTCAGCAGGAGGCTGTTGACCATGACTGGAGACCTGTCTCTCCTTCCTCCTGTGCCTCTTTGCCTCTTTGGCTTGTCGGCAAGCAAGTTAAAAATGCTGGGGACCATCACGTAGGGCTACACTCCATTTTAAGCGATCCTGGGCAAGTGTCTCCCAAGTATCAATGTCAATATTACATTTTTTAAACGAGTTATTTACTTGGTTAAAGCAGGTAAACATAGATGCATAAACGTGTTACAATCTTAAATGTCAAAAAGTAATAGAAGGTTCTCTAATCAGCAACCTCTATATGACCTTTAGCTAACCAAGGCTTGGGCACTGGAGACCTCTTGCTTATGCCTAAAAGCCTTGCCTGAGTCCAAGCAGCACAGAGATCCAGTTCCTTCTTGTTAGGGGTTCCTTATTCCCTTCCCCACCATGTGCTCTGAGCTGCAAGCTCAGCTAATGGGAGGAATCCACTTGCATGGCTCATCTTCATGGAGAGTGGGGGGATGGGATGGACAACAAACATCCTTTGTCCTCTATATCATCCCACAGTAGTCTGTTGGGTGTCGGTGGACCTTCCCCATGGGACAGAATGTAACACCTTTGATTGGAGATCAGCACTTCACACTAGTTAATGTCTCTCCTGTCTGGGGAGTTATGGAGGCTCACAATACAACCACTCAGATATTACCTTACAATAAAGGATAAGATGCTATAAGTAAGATTAATACCAGCAGCCTTTCACAAGCTTTCAGTAAAGTCTAAATAGATTCTTACAATCCTAATACCTATTTGAAAAATATTAGCGCACGGGTGAGGCAGATGGATTCCAGGTATGTCAGTGTTCAGTTGAGACATGGGGCCCTTGGCATGAGCTGGCACCTGCTCTGCCAATGTCACAGCAGGTATCACTTTGCATTTTCAAATAAGCTTGCCCTGTAACAGGAGAGAGGCCTCCAGAGCCTACTAGACGAGGTGTAGCTTTAAGAGGGGTTAATGGGAGGTGGCATGCCCTCTTCAAAAATCCCTGGTTTTTAGGACTGAGAGTTGCTGCAGCCCAACTGTCAAGAGCACATGGGTTAGAGCACTCAAAGCAAAATGGGCATTGTTACTGTAGCATATGAAGGAACCATTTATATTTCATAAACATGAGCGACATTTCTCCTCGCCTGCACATCCCTGCCGTGTTTAATTGCAAGCTTCGTTAAGGGAGGAGGGATTCAATTTCCACAGCCTTTCGCTGTTTGATAATATAGCCATTATGCTGCTGGAGTTTAGAGTAGCTGAGGTTCAGGGTATGATAGTGCTGCAGGAAGCTGCTGGAAGGAGTTTTGCCTTGAGGTAAAGACCTTCGCAAACAATGCGCCAAAAGGAAGTGTGTCACCTTTTTAAACTTTAATATCCCTGACTCACATCCTAGAAGCTCTTTAAATTGAGCATGTACCTGATTCTTTTAACCACAGATTATCCTTTGTGTGTAATAGGCTATCCCTATTAATGGTCAATTGACATAAAAACTATGTATTAATTTGTGCCTTGTCAACAAATTCCTGGAATGTAGTAGTGTTCCTTTGTGTGTGTGTTCAGGATAAATAATTTGCTGCTGTTCGAACCTGATCTAACCCAATAGTGTAATTTTTTTAATGATTCTTTTAGGTTTGCTTATAAAGAAAAAGCATACTCTGGTCTTCTGCTACTATAGAAACTTGTCCCCCTTTTTGGCAGTGCCAGCAGAAGGGGCAAAGACTGAATGGGCCATTGGGGGTGAACTTGCCTCCAGCATAGGGTCTCCCCAGATCAGGGTAGACAGGCGTAATTTTGGGGGTGGAGAGAGCTGCAGGCAGAGCTAATAGGACTCCAGTCTCCAGGGCTGTCAATCTGGTACACAGTCACTTAATTACAAAATGCTTTGTTGTGTTGTTTTTATGAGACTAATTGCATTGCAGGTTTTTGGGCTGCTGGACTCCTTTGATATGTTTGTAATCAGCTGGTTTATATGATATATCTTGTAATGGGCTAACTGTTCAGCAGGTTCTAGGTTTAGTATGTGGTGTTTGCTTGTAATAGAACCAAAGACTTGATTTTTCTTTTCCTACAGAAAAATGAAATGTAATTTCTTGTTCGCCCTCTTTCCCTTCCATTGGTTTGAAATATTGTGTGAATTTCAGGGTGTGGGATGTAAATACAGGCGAGATGCTGAACACGCTGATTCACCACTGCGAAGCAGTACTGCATCTGCGCTTTAACAATGGCATGATGGTGACTTGTTCCAAAGACCGATCTATCGCCGTATGGGACATGGCTTCCCCGACAGACATTACCCTGCGACGGGTCCTGGTAGGACACAGAGCTGCTGTCAATGTCGTGGACTTTGATGACAAATACATCGTGTCAGCATCAGGTGATAGGACCATAAAGGTGAGAAATTTCAAAGGCTGATTATTTTCAGCACTTGTCAGTGTTAACCAAAAAGAATGACCAGATTCCTGAGCACATAAGAGTTGGTGATGTTGAAACTCAGAAAAAAGCCAATTCATACGTAAACTATTAATCTGTTTCAAAAGTGTTATCGTTTAATTTGGGAAAAAGTCCAAATATAGTACAGTAAAAGCTTTATGTAATAGGAGTCAGTCTGTTAACTGTAGAAGGCTATAGCCATACATCACTGGTAAGGTAGTGTTCCCTATGTCAGCAATAAAGTCTTGAATTTGACTTGTAACCTCGAGGTTGTAATGACTTTTGAACATTCTGGACACACCTGTTTCTCTCATAGGTCCCTCCCCTCCATTAGTTACCTCTTAATAATTAGGCCCTGTGTGTTTTCTCTCCCCATCTCAGGTCTGGAACACTAGTACCTGCGAGTTTGTGCGCACTTTAAATGGCCACAAACGAGGCATCGCATGTCTGCAGTACAGAGATCGGCTAGTAGTGAGTGGCTCTTCAGATAACACTATCAGGTGAGAGGCAACAACCCGTCAGGGAGCTCTGCAAACAGTGTTCTCAGTTCACGTAAGGCTCTTGTCTCCGGTTCATGTGGGACATGCTGAAGTTAGATAACAGAAATGGTCTGTGCCCGTTTCTCCTGGAACTGGGCTGCCTTTGCTCTATAATGCTGTGAACTCCTGAAGAGGAGTATAGAAACCATTGCTGTGTAGCCTCTCAAGAGTGCCATAGTGATCAGCGAGCCAGACTGGTTAGACAGTTCGGGTGTGTGGAGTAGCTGGCAAGTACCACTTTGCATGATGTCCTTTTGTGAGATTTTATTTGGCCTCTGTGTCTAATTAAAGGGTCAGACATGCAATAAGAAGCGTTTAATCCTCTGCAGAAATCTCCTGGGCTTGCACCAAACTCCTCTTGTGGTGCTTGACATCTGGTATAGTTTGGAACAGCTGGTTGAGAGCATGAAGTTCAGTTTTCTCCTCTTGCACTTTCCTGACTGCCGTAATGGCAGCCTGAGATTTAACCCCTTTCATGCTAGGAGTCAGGATTTCTTGGTAAATCGTGCAGCTGCGGCTAGAGGGATGTACCGTTATCTCCTTAACTAGTGTTGTTCAGTAAGCATGAATCAACTTGAAACTGACTGTAGTTGGATCATACAAATGGGTGATTGGGCTGCCTCCCTTTTACCCTTCACCTGCTGCTTTAGAGGAGGACTTTGCTCTGCAGCTGAAGCTTGGGAATGGACTCTCTGAGCAGCAGCAATCTATGTTCCTTTTTTACCAGTCCTCTGTTGTCAATGGTGAATACAGAGACTCTTGTTTGCTGGGTGCCTTTTCCCACAATGAGCCACCTTTTCCTTCTCTGAATCCCCAGGAAGCTGACACTCCTGTCTGTGACACCACAAGGTGATTGAACCAATTGTGCTGTGCCAAATTTTGCATGCTGTCTGCTTGAGGGCATGACCTAGTAAAAGGATCGGCCACACTGAGGGAGCACTGACTCCTTCTTCCTTTTACATAGTGAAATGGGGAGTGATTACATTGTGCTGTTTTTCTAAAACACCCCCAAGTGCATCAAGAAGATTGTGCACTTTGAATTTGAATAAATCCTTTTTGTACAGTACTTTGAAACTCAGAGCCAAAAGAAATAGTTAAATATCACAGCATGTAAAAAATCAGCTAAAATACCACTTGTTAGAACCAACAAAAATGTCAGTACAGTAATCAGCCTCAAGGTGTGGTGAAAGGTTTACCTGGTCATTTACTCTGCCAGCCTTCCACAAGCATCGGTTGAGGGTGGTTATCTGCAGGAAGGTGATAAGAGGGCAGCTTACTAAGTAATCTATGTGGATGACTTGATGTATGTTTGATTTTAATTTTCGTGAGATACAAGATGTTGGTCTTCAATTGGGTGAAACATGATGTGAAATTTGAAGTTTATAACTTCTGAAATTTGATGTCCTAAAGGTGGAAAACCTTGAGAATCCCTAAGAATTTGTTTCAAAAGGGAATTTTTTAAATGATTTTCCAATTCTCTAAATATTGAGTGTAGAAAAGAGTGGGAAACTAAAGTTTGTCTTCCTTAGAGATCTAGTCTATCTCAAAAATGATTTGGGTGGGATTTCAGGTCAGCTTTTCAGCTGGTGCAAGTCAAATAGTGCCACTGACATCACCATAGCTGTCCTGATTTTTCAGCTGGCCCATCATGTTTCAAGGCATTAAAACCAAAAGGCTGAATAGAGAGAGCCACTGAGGCCAGGGTATTTCACTGTTCCAAACTACCAGTGGAGGAAAGAGAAGAAAGAGCAAGTGGTGACTTGATCATGACGTAGGAGTCCATTCACAGGGAGAAAATCAGGGATATTAAAGGACTCTTGCTTTATTCCTGAAAGGCATAACCAGAGCCAATGGCTGGAAGTTCAAGCCTGACAAATTCCAATTAAAAATAAGGCACCAGTGTTTAATCGTGAGGGTAATTAACCACTGGGACAAGCTTCCAAAGGAAGCTGTGGATTCTCCATCTCTTGATGGCTTCAAATCCAGCCTTGAATGCCTTTCTGGAACCTGCTTTAGTGAAAGACAAGTTATTAGTCTCAATACAGGGGTAACTGGGTGAAATTCTCTGGCCTGTGTTATCCAGGAGCTCAGGCCTCTCTAGCCTTAAAACATGAATCATTCTACGAGCACCCCTGTGCAGTAAGGCTGCACTGGTGCCTCTGTGTAAGACATTCCACCAAGCTGAGCCCTTCTCAAAAGGCAGCTGTGTCCTGGGGGGAGAGAGTTGCTTTGCGGCACCAGAGCTGCAATGGGATTGGACAGGTTAGGAGCCAAAGCCAACTATTCAAGTTGCTGGTTTGCCATGTGTCAAGTCACTTGATCTCATACCCACTGGAACCTGAACGTAACGTCACAGGGTTTTCTTTGAAAAATATACTCCAGCTGAGCTGCAGGAAAAAAGTGGTGGGTCACGGGGTGGTTTCAATATCTTCCACATTAGCACCATCAGAATCTTTATTTCCAAACAACCCGCTGACCAATTATAGTCTGAGACCAAACATTTCATTGCGATAATACATTTTCAAACTGTCTCTTCCCTTCTCCTAATCTCTTCCAGGTTGTGGGATATAGAGTGCGGGGCATGTTTACGAGTATTAGAAGGCCATGAGGAGTTGGTGAGATGCATACGCTTCGATAACAAGAGGATAGTCAGCGGGGCATACGATGGGTAAGATTGCTTAAGGAGTTCAGACACCAAGCATCCCTCTTCCTACCCTCCCCCTTACCCCCTCAAAAAAATTAGACCTGTTGTCAGTTGTGCTATTCTCATACTTATGGCCAATATATTAGAAGTGTGTTGCATTCTCCTGGCCTTTCCCTTTTCTGGAACAAGTCTTCTGTGGGATGTGTTCTCCCTCGGTTTCGTGGCAGATGCACGCAGAACTCCTCATGCATGAATCACTGACAACCAGATCAGCTGGTTGTCTGCCCAGGAATGTAGTAGATCATAATCCACTGAGTCCATAAGGTCAGTGTCTCGTGTCTAGCAGTGGCCAGACCAGAAGCTGATTTTTCTACAGCTCCCACAATTTCTGCCATTTGTTTTGTACAACATACGGGTATGCGCATGTCTAGCTTGCTCCCTTCCCCGTCTGCCCTCCATGTGGAGGTAAGTGGTTACCCTAGTATTGGTCTGCCAGCATCAGTGTACACGCTACAGGACAGCTTCATACAGAGTGTTTCCTCTGGATCTGCGAGTCTTCTCATATGCTCCCCTTCTGCCCCTGGGCATTTTGCGTGGCTCGCTGAGTCATTAGCAGTAATGCCCTACCTGAGCTAGACTCTAACCAAAGGGTGGCACACATCTCCATTTATACCCCAACAGCCCCCTTCTCCACCCTGTCAGAGCCTGGAGGAAGTGGAGCAAGACCTTCCAGGGTGGAGCCAGCCTTCCAAAACAGAGACTTTCCCAACAACAGTCAGATGTACCAGTAATAGGGCAGGGAGAGACCCAGCCAAGCCCCGTTGTTCCCCCACAACTCCTGGCAAGACCGGCACAGCTCCTGGACGCTAGTGGTGACAGCAAACTACTTTGACTGTTTGAGCTCTGGACAAGCCTGTTGTTCTGCCAGTTGGTGGTTTGCCCCAACTCCTCGGTTCGTCTCTCTCGCTGAACTTCCATGTTTCTCTCCAGCCACCCCTCCGCCTCAGGATTCCTTGTGACCTCCTCTTTTGCATCTACGTACTGCCTTATTTCTATGCCGGTCAGCCCCATAATGAACTAACTAACTGCTAGATAAATAGAACTAAGATGTGTCCATCGTCCCTGATCGCTTTGCTTGTGGGGTAGATCCCTTCCCTCTACCCCTTGTCTGGGTTTTGTCTCTTTAGGCTATAACTCTTTGGGACAGAGACTGACTGTACCTATGTGTGTTCAGCCTGGCAGGATCCTGACCGGAGGCTCTGGGCACTACCTCGGTATAAATAATGGAGCTGGTCCCCTGTCATTGGCAGCCCATCTGGTGGTGACCATTTCAAATTGCCGAGCAGGGTTTTAGCTCAGCGCCCTCTGTAACAGGAGTCGCGTAACTGGAAGTGCCTCCCGTGTGAGAGCTCAGTTGAACCAGGTCACTCAGAGCCAAGGGAAGGTCAAGGGGGAGGTGTAAGGGGAATGTATTCGGGGAAACACCTCAAGACCTGCCCCTGTAGCATAGCGTAGCCAGGTGCTTCTCACTGCCACACTGCTGCTGCCGTTCACCAGTACCTATTCCCTTCCCCCATATAACTGAGTAGTAGAGAGAAGGGAGCAAGCAGACGCACTGCCGGTCAGAGAAGGCAACAAAGTACAACAGGTGGACTGAAAAGCACCCAGTGAGTGTCTTGGTCTGGAAATTCCTGTAGATAATCTAGGGCAATGTGCTTAACCAAGCATTGCTGCTTGCACTGTGAAAGGGACTCCAAAGAGCAGGGTCCTTTTCCAGCCCTCTCCACTGCAGCGAGCCAGATTTCCATAGCATTGGGAAGAGGCTATCTTCACTCCGGAGGTTGGATTTGCTATGGTGGGCTAGCTTCCTGGTACATTGCTGGGGTCCAGGCTCTCTTGGGGAAGAGCTGACTGTCCGTTTCCAGGTGTGAATAACTCTGAGCTACAATGGGGTCTTGTGTAGCTAATTTTTATTGCATGTCCCCTATGCTACAAAGTCAGCTTCCTTCTCCTGGGCAGGGAGTCCCTCTGCTAGAGCATAGAATCTCAGCCTCTTCCAGCCCTACGCCTTCAGACTGGTTTAAATTAGGGTGGGTGGGTTCCCCACACTTCATTCTCCCCCATCCTGTTGTTAGCACCCTTCCTCCTACATTATGCAAGGGAGGAGGGCAAGTGACTAAACTCTAGGGGTGACCCTATGGCTTAAGGGCGAGGTGAAATCTCCAGCCCAGCCCCGTTTGATTTTCTGTACTAAATCTGACATCACAATCAGTACAGTCTAATGCTATGACACTAGTGTCATTGCCCCAGTTTATAGCTAAACCCCAAACCTCTAGCAAGCTGGATACCAGTGCAGTGGCATGCCTGGACCGTGGAGCAATGGAGAGGCACCTTTTCCTCCCTGCTGAATGTGTCCTGTTTTCTGAAATGCTTAAGCTCTCGTGGCTCTCGTGGAACCTACCTGTGGCTGCCCATAGCAGTAGTTTACCTGGGTGGAGCAATCCTAGCCTGCCTGCCTATATTCTAGGAGGAAGGGACATGCTTGTACCAGTAGAAGGAGGGAATGAATCCGTGCTGTGGAGACTGAGACATGCTTTACTTCTTATCCAGCAAGAAGCTTTTATATAACGTGTCACATTATCTGTGTATAAACCCAGATGCACTCACACAGCTGTGATCACTCCGTTTCACTGCTTTTGGCCTGTTTGCCATTAAGGAGGAAATGTCTACAGTAACCTTTACCCGGGATTCTACATTAGTTACTGTCCCCAGCTTTTTGATGTCATTCATTTGTATGGTAACCATATACTTCCCCCTGTAAGATCAGCAGGCTTTACCCAAGAGAGCACGTGAGAGCCAGGTGTCAAGAGCCGAAAGGCTTCTCTGTTTCCGTGAGCCTGAGCGGGATGTGTTATCTAAGCTGTTAACTTTAATCTCTGGTGAACCATTTACACTTTTCACTGTAACAAAGCTTTGGTGCTTGTCCTTCTTTCCACTCCAGGAAAATTAAAGTGTGGGATCTCGTGGCTGCTCTGGACCCTCGCGCTCCAGCTGGGACCCTCTGTCTGCGAACCCTCGTGGTAAGAGCTTTTGGTTGGGGGGGGGGGGGTGTCAGGGTGTGGGAGGGCAAGCTTTGTCAAGGCTGTATTATGCCATGAAAGCTTGAGCTGTTGTAGACAAAGTTCAGAGGAAGTAGAGGATGATAGACCCAAAGGGCAGGCTGAGTTTAAGGTATTATGGGATCTTTCAAACCCAGAGCCTTGCAAAAAGTGTCTTGGGACCTTTAACCCAGCCAAGGAATCTGTTTTACAGCCTCTCCGGCAGCCCCTAACTATACACTCAGTGCCAGTCCCAAATGAGAGTGTTCCATTCCTGAACACCACCGTCACCACCTCTGATATTGGAAGTCAGTGGAGCTGTGATAGTTTGCACCATCTGACAGTCTGACCTCAAGGGGATGATACTCTCTGCTGAGCATACCGATGGAGTCTGCATAATCGATGTGCTCCTGGATGATAGGGACTTTTCCTGGGCCTCTTTCTTCTCTCTGGCAGTTTTTTAGTGTTGCCAAACCCTTGTTGTTAAAAGGGGGCAGTTAAAAGGCGCTTTCATCCCTTTTTAAAATTGATTTTAAGTTCATAACTAAAGTGTGTGTGACATTTTTTCTTAAGCACCCACATGCTGGGATGTGTTTATTGTAGGGTTGTTTGTGAGGCGATGCTTCTGGCATCGATTATTAGACAGCTCCTCATGGCACATCATAACTGGCACTAATTGGCCCCTTTCTTGGAAATCTAAGCAGAGGTGCCAAGGATAGAATGGGCTACAGACACTGAGCCCCCTTCAGCCTTGTCTACACTGGCATTTTTCTTCTCCTCCACAGGTGCTCAGTGTGGGTCTAAATGCTGATGGTAAAAGTGCCATTGGCTGTTGCTTTCAGCATAGGCACCCTGGTTGTAGAATAATAGGGGAAGGTCTTTAAGAAAAATGCCAGTGCAAACAAGGTCTTAGGGGTGATCCCTCTAGGTCAGAGCTGAGATGTGTTAGCAAGAGGACAGAAGAAACTTGGCCTGCTACTGCTATGCTTTTTCTGTGACTGTATGGAGGGAATCAATCCAGCATCCAATTCACTTTGAAAAGTCAGAGACGAGGACACAGAAGCACTTGATTTTGGGAGAGAAACACTCACGCTTCAGTTGAGTTAGTGTATGTCAAACCTGGTTTCTGGGCTCTCTGGCCATTTCCTTGGCTGTAAACCTTCAATGTATTGAAGCTCACCAGTTCTCAAAGTTAGTGTTCAGAGGAATCTCCCATGTGTTGCTGAATGGCATGTCTTCAAGCAATACACTGGAAGCCCCACTTGTTAGCACAGCAGAACTGCAAATGGTGCGGTGGCTTGTACCCAAAAAAAACCCTTTGTTAGGTGTCAGCTGCAAATCATGGACTGGCCCTTTGCCTGTGAATGTACAGACCCAAAGCATCTGAGACTTGGTTACATTAACAGTGTAGATCCTGTTCCAGTCTTAGGCCCTGCTTGAGCACTGTGTGTTTCTGGGAGGCTTAATTTAACTAGTGCAATTCCAGCTGCATTTTCTGGCAGTGAAAAATCCAGGTACCCTGAATAATTGCATTCTCAGTCAGAATCTGTGGGATGAAAACATTGTAGGACTCTGCGAATGGATGCCTAGAAATCCCCATTTGTAGGAGTGAGTGAGTTAAGGGGGGAAGACAGAGCATGGAGCGTTACTTTTTGGGTCTTTCATGCCTGTCACTGCACAGCATCCTAGTATCCACTTACTCGTGCTCTTTCTTTCTTTCTTCCTTCGGCCTCCAAATCGAACCCTCGCAATAAACGCTGCAAGCCGCCTGCTGTTTGTGTTCAATTTTCAAGCAGCAGGAGAAAAGTCTGCAGATAACGAACGCTCGCTGCACGCCAGCTCTTTTCATTTTTCCCTCCTTTGGATGGAGCAGCAGCCGCACAAGCTTGACAGCAGCTTCCCAAGCTGAGAAATAAGCACGGTGCAGCGTTACATTTCAAGCTAAGGAGGCTAGATTCTTTTGGCTTTAACTTACCATGTGAAGCGTGCATCACACCACCTGCCCCGGTGATTTTAAAGGGCAAGTACAGTGATTAGTGCATTGTAGAGGGATCTCATTTAGTGAACACTGATTGAAAAGTTCACTTTCGAAATACCTGTCTCCTTCAGTCTCCTAGCGGCACCTGCTCTTGTTGTAACTTATCCCAGCAGGAGCTCTATTGTGCTGATGGAAAGGGCACACGAAGCACCATTCCTATTTGAATACATGCAAAACCAGACTCTGGGAGTGTCTATCTGTTTAATTAACTAGAATTTTAAAACTAAGGATGCTACTTGTAAGACAAGCCTTATTTCAAAGTAATTTAAAACGAAATAAAACTTGCCTGATCTCAACTGTGAAATGGTCCTTTTTCCATGCATTCAAAAAGAAGCTGCAGCTCAGAGTCCTGCTCTGTCGAAACAGCAGCTTCCTGTTTGGTGGGGAGCTGGTCTGTTGATGAATGTGTTTGAGACCTTTCATTTTTTGTGATTTAAACTTAAAACTAGCTGTCGTGGTTAGAATCTCTATCGCATTCGGTTTTCTTTACACCACGTCTGGCAGCCTGGAAGGTGTGATGAGGAGCTGTGTCCTGATACAAGAGTCAGGAGGCATTGCGCTGGTTTTGCTTGCACTCTCTTTTGACCAGGGAAACTGCTGCCTACGCCTGCTGCAGGGAGTACCAATAACAGCTTGCCAGCACACGTGGAAAAGTGTAGTGAGTTGTGCTTTCCGACGTGCAGGATCTGGCATAGGTCACCATACTGTTTCCGCTTAGCCTCCTAGAAGAACACAAACTGCCTCTAAAGGGCCTTTCCTGTGGCTACATTTAGAACTGCTCAGAAGGAATCATTATGACGTCATTTTGACTTTATAATGGTCCCCTTTGTCTCTTCCAGTTTAAGCTGTTTCCTCCTTCAGCAACAGCAACAGTGCCAAGCAGGAAGCTCAGGATCAATTCATAGATAGAATCATAGAAGATCAGGGTTGAAAGAGACCTCAGGTTATCTAGTCCAACCCCCTGGCTCAAAGCAACTAAAACATCCCAGCCAGGGCTTCATCAAGCTGAGCCTTAAAAACCTCTATGAATGGAGATTCCACCCCCTCCCTAGGGAACCCATTCCCGTGCTTCACCACCCTCCTCATGAAATAGTGTTTCCTAATATCCAACCTAGACCTCCCCCACTGCAACTTGAAACCATTACTCCTTGTTCTGTCATCTGCCACCACTGAGAACAGCCGAGCTCCATCCTCTTTGGAACCCCCCATCAAATAGTTGAAGGCTGCTGTCAAATCCTGCCTCGCTCTTCTCTTCTCTAGACTAAATAAGCCTTGTTCCCTGGGCCTCTCCTTGTAAGTCATGTGTCCCAGCCCCCGTAATCATTTTCTTTGCCCTCTGCTGGACTCTCTCCAATTTGTCCACATTCTTTCTGTAGTCAACAAAGCTGGACACAGTACTCCAGATATGGCTTCCCCAGTGCCAAATAGAGGGGGATAATCACTTCCTTTAGTCTGCTGACAATGCTCCTACTAATGCAGCCCGATATGCCGTTACCCTTCTTAGCAACAAGGGCACACTGCTGACTCGTATCCTTTTCTGCAGAACTGCTGCTTAGCCAGTCAGTCCCCAGCCTGTAGCAGTGCATGGGTTTCTTTCATCCTAGATGCAGGACTCTACACTTGTCCTTGTTGGACCTCATCAGGTTTCTTTTGGCCCAATCCTCCAATTTGTCTAGGTCACTCTGGACCCTATCCCTACCCTCCAGCTTATCTACCTCTCCTCCCAGCTTAGTGTCATCCGCAAACTTGTTGAGAGTGCAGTCCATCCCATCATCCAGATCATTAATGAAGATATTGAACAAAACCAGCCCCAGGACTGACCCCTGGGGCACTCTGCTTGATACCAGCTGCCAGCTAGACATTGAGCCATTGATCACTACCCGTTGAGCCAGATGATCTAGCCAGCTTTCTATCCACCTTCTAGTCTGTTCATCCAGCCCATACTTCTTTAACTTGCTGGAAAGAATACTGTGGGAGACCGTATCAAAAGCTTTGCTAAAGTCATATCCATTGCTTTCCCCATATCGACAGAGCCAGTTATCTCATCATGGAAGGCAATCAGGTTGATCAATTGTCAAACTGTCCCCTGTTCCCCTATAATCCACTGCTGGTGGAAATGCTACGGAGGCAGTGCTGCGCTGTATAGTAGGAGGTTTGAGGCTACCGCTCTTGTCAGCCACACCTAGCTGCTCTGGAGAAGAGGTGTCCTATGAGGAGTGCTTGGTTTAAGGGCATGGGGCTCAGGGAGCGATTCCTCCATGCAGGTGTCTGCTCTGGCGTGCGCTCTCTGCTGAAGGGCCAGGTTCCAGATATGGCAGACTTACTTTTACGCAACTTAAGCTTGTACCGCAGAGACAATGGCACACAGTAGCCATGTGGGGTTTACTGACCAAACACCGAATCAATTATTAATGTTCACTACATGTTCCCAGCAGCCAGGCAGTCTGTAAAGTAATCCCTGCTGTCTCTCTGACCCTCCCGGTTAGGAGCATTCTGGGAGAGTCTTTCGACTCCAGTTCGACGAATTCCAGATCATCAGCAGCTCGCACGATGACACAATCCTCATGTGGGACTTCCTGAATGACCCCGCTGCCCAAGCAGAATCGACCCGCTCCCCATCCAGAACATACACCTACATCTCCAGATAAATAACACTGCACTGTACCTCACGCGCACAGGTAAAAACGAGGTACAAGGCCATGTGGGCACTGGGCAAATGTTGAGCTGGAATGATTCGTTCAGATGGTCAGTATCTCCCGTCTTGGCTGGTGGTAGTTCTCCTGCCAGGAAGCAGAGAACCTTTTGGTACCTTAGAGCAGGTGTTGTTGAAGGGTTCCTGCAGTCCTTACACCCAATTCCCCTTCTGGCCCAGCTTTCCCAACAACTGAATGGGCAGTTGGTGCTGCCCAACCAGGAATGGGGGCTGGGGGTTCTTGAGAGTTAATGGAAGAGCTGCTGCTTAACATGGGGGTGCAGGTGGTTTGACAGTAGGCAGTTGTCACCAAGCTAGGAGATTCTGCCAAATCATGGCAATTGCACTTCCTCCTAGGTAGTGACAGCTCTGTTCTCCCAGTGTTGGGAGATGCGGGGTGATGGATTTGGCCAGTGGAGGAGGCGCAAACCAGAGAGTCCAGCCTGATTAAATGGAAATTTGCTGATGCGCACACACCCTAGCCGCATGAGTTGTAGGCTGCTAAGACCAGGCTTTGCCTGTGTGTGTGTTGTGTAGTGTTGTGTTGTGTTAACCCTCTAGCTTTTATCCCAGCAAAGAGAGTTACCACTTCTAGGCTGTTATGAGGGATCTTAATGCATGACCAGATTAGTCATCGAGCTGGATTTGAGCTGGAAGGTTGTGGGGAGTTAGGGAGGGTGCTGCTTAGGATGGGCTTGGGTGGACATATCTGCCATCCTTGCATCTGGGGCCCTGAGTGGCAGTTTCCGTTTCACTGCAGAGGGCGAGGCAGGTTCTCTGTGACAGTGCCTATGAGCAGCAGTTTGTGTCACAGCCTGTGCTGTGCTCTCCCTGTTCAGTGTGTAAATACACCTGGACTCTCCAGAGCTCTCAGCCCAGCACTCGAAAGACACGGGACCTCAGAGGTTTTCCTTAAAATGAGGAGTTGGGGGTGCACACGAGTTCTTCTTCTTCCTTTTTTTTTTCAGAACTCATTTAAGCTGCAGTATTTAAATTATCTGCCAATGCCGGGACAGAAGAACTATCCACGTAACCAATCCTTGCGGGGGAGAGTGGCTCTCAGATTCATTTCTGGAACAAAGTTGGCATGCGGTTGATCTCCAACAGGGTCTGCTCAGCGCAGCTGACTGCTGAAGTGCTGCTAGATCAGAGGATGTCTTTGGTCTTTCATGAACGATTAACGTTTCTAAACCACCCCTCTTCCTTTTCCCCTCTGCTTAGCCACCCTTCTCCCCACTCCCTGGTTTCCCCTCTTGCCCCATTCACAGATGTCCTATAAATATATTTAACGTGTTGCCAGAATTTGTTGCTTTGGTGTTAAACCGAAGACTCATTGCCACTGTGCATCCTGCTGAGAGTCACTTCCGGGTTGGGGGGAAAGGGCTGCTGCTTAGAATATTAAACAACATTATTGCTGGGCTTTTGTGAGACCACGTAACTGCTGATTCTGAAAAGCAACAAACACTGGGCTGGAGAGGAGGTGAGAGCCCCTGCTGCCTTCGGGTGCTGTGTCTGGAAACCTGGGCTTGTGCAGCTATTGGGAATCTGAAGCTGACAGTTTGGAACTAAATCCGCCTCTTGCTTTCTTCTCTAGCTTGTCCCACTAACCCTTTGGAGGCTGGATATGTATTACAATTTCCCTCTGCAGTCATAGGGCTGCCAGTCTGGGCAGTGCCAGTCGACAAAAGGTTAAACTGGCTTCTGCCAAAGTCCAATATTGCCTGGGGCGTGGGAATCCGTTCCTGAAAGGCATAGGACAGTATTTCACTGTCAAAGACATTATCTGTGCCCAGGGCAGGGTTCTGTTTCTCTGGCTATTGGCCCTGAAGACAGTATGGATTTTGTTAATTGTTTAAGATTTGTACTTCTGATTAGATAGAAACATGAGGCTGAGGTGGGGAGAAAACTGGCACCCTCTTTACTCCTGCCCCAGGAGATGTCACAGCCAGAGAATGGAAGAGGGAGCTGCAGAGGATCTTGTTAGCCCAGCTTTGGAGGTCTTTTGTGGCTGACCACATCCCTAAATAAGAATATAAGAGCTGCCGTAGTGGGTTAGCTGAGTTGTCCATCTAGACCAGTATCCTGTCTCCGACAGTGGCCAGCATGGTGCAGTGACTCAGGAGGGCATGGCTGGGTTGGATCCTGTGGCTGATAGGGTAGGTACAGCCAGTTGGCTGGGACAGGCGTGTGTGTGTTCTCATTGGTTTCACCAGTGGGATTGGCAGTCTTGGCCTGCTGGCTGTACCTCGAGGCCAGCTCTGCAGTATTTCTAGGGCTGGCACTGCCAGTCCCCAGTGTGGGCGAGGGAGATGAGTCCTTCCTGAGCCTCAGCCTTCTCTGCACTGCAGGTTAGGAGCAGGACAATAATTAACCCATGTCCTGATAACCACATTGAGTCTTCACACCCACACTGAGACCTTTGAGAACCTTTACGGCTCCGAATGGAAAGCTTGAGGAGTGACTCTCCACCTCTCAGCCAGGGAGCTGACTGAAAGGACCAGTGGGAACAGCCATCTGAGAGGCCTTGCTTTTGGAAGAGGAAGTGTTAAATAAAATAATCTCCAGTCAGTCCAACCTGCGTTTAAGGTCAAAATTTCTGGTACAGACCTTAGGCCCAGGTCTCCCACTGCAGGTCCTGAATAACACACATTGCCTTCACTGGGAGTCAGTTCTGTCCTGCACTGGGAAACCAGAGCCCTTTATCTCCTCAACTCTCAGGTTGGAACTTGGCAGGTGGGAGATTTGACTGGTACGTTCTCGCCAGCTTTGCTCTGCTGGGGGTTACGATGGCATCACTGACTTGCTTTGCCATCAGCGACGTTTCGCAAGTGACTAGCCCAAGAGATGAGAATTGCTCTCGGTGACTTGAGGAGCTAGTGGAGGGAAGGCAGTAGAGACATCGGAAGGTAGCTGGTAGAGCTCAGAGTACTCAGGACAGCTCCAAAGGAGTGTGAGAATTGGTGTGAAAAGAAACACCTAGCTCCCATATGTCTTCAGGAGGTCCTAGGACCCAGAGCAACTTTAAAGAGCCTCTCTCAGTCAGAGCTGGTCATTGACACACCACCTCCTTCCTATTTGTTTAAATTATTATTGTAAAAAGAGCAAAATAACATTCATGGGCTGACTCCAACTGGCAGAGGCAAAGAAAGGCCGAGTCAAGACCGGAAGCTTATCCTTCATACTAGGCTGAACTATCACAGAGGGGATCAGACATCCTGGGTCTCCAGAGCATGGGGAGAGATGGGTGGATCGTATTTTTCACTCTGAACTGCTCCTGCTGAAGTGGAGTTCCAAGTCTCATCCTTAATGTTGTTTGAACACGACTTCTTTTGGTGCAGTTGTTACAAAACTGTCGTGTGACTGTGCGAGTGGACATGTGAATGGAGCTGGCTGCAGACTCAACAGCTTTTCTTCCCTCCCTTTGTCTTGTCACTTTTCAGCTACAGGCTATGCTAGACCATTGTGACTCTTCACCTTGGATGCTACAGAGGTTCTCACTGTTTTATCAGTGTCCTTGAGGGCGGTGCCTGCTAGTGTGGAGTTTGTTTTGCTAGTTATGAGGACTTGGGGAGAACCAGAATGCTTACTGGCCAAACATGGAGACAACACTGTTGCAAATCATCATTGGTTGTCCTAGCCCTGTTATTCCATGCTGCTATTTTGAAACTTCTAAGCACTGTTGGGTTTTTAAGTGGTACCAGAGTTGTAATTCTGCTGTATAAATCTGTTTGTAAGGTACAGTGTGTGAGCAACTGCTGCAATTCATTATTTTTTATTTTATTGTTGGGTGTGTGTATAGTAGAGTGGTGTTTGACTCTTCAAGAGGGACTGTTGGGGTACTTAAATACAGAATGGCTCAATGAAGAATCCTACCCCAACCTCCAAGTTCCTCCTGATGTCTAAGAAGGAAACTGATCTAAGAAACTCAAATCTGCCACAGCTTCCAACCTTGGGCTCATCTGTTCAGCATACGAGGAATAATGTGGTTATTAGATCTTCATGTTAAGACAAGGTGGCTTTCTACCTTCTCCACTAAGGACCTGTGTGTGAAGATTTCAATGTGAATTGACTGCATAATCCCCAACAGGGCTGGAGTAAATGCAGCATTTAAAAAGAAAAGATACATCTGCTGCATCGAGAGTGTTGCTTCTCCCACGATAGTCTTGCCTTTTGGACCCGGGGATTGGAAACTGGAGGTGGGGCATAAGAGCAAGACAATCCATTACAGCACCGCCAACGCCTGTTCACGACTCTAGGGCACCTAGAGGTCAGAAGGGAACCTTGCCGCAAACCCGAATGTTTCTGATTGCTGAAGGAAAGCTGTTCACTTTAGCATATGCAAACTGAAAACGGGTGTGAAGGAATTCACAGCCCAGAGAACATTTGCAGCTGCCCCTCTGCTCCCTGTTAACTTTCCGGGATGGACACACGCTGTTGGAACCAAGGGTTTCAGGGGCCGAGAGTTGAGGTCTGTGATCATGGTGAACATCAAAATGCTTTAAATTTGTTTCTGAACTGGAAGACGATGTGGCCCGCTGTGCTTCCCTTTCCCATCCGCCTGTTCCTGCATTGAAAGGATCTGTTACTCTGCATTTCAACCCCTGTACACTCCAAAGCTGGAGAGTGAGATGCATGGTTTTCCTCTTCCTCCTCCCCACGCTGTCTGACCAGATCATTGGGCCTGAGGCTGAGTTTCTCATCACCCCGACGTCCGGTTGGGAGTTGTGGGTGTTCCGCACCCCACAGGATTGGGCCTTTCACTCAAGTGTCTGTTGGTTTCCTTCAGCTCCCTTTTAGGTCTGGTTTTGTGACCTGGGACTCCTGAACGGGGCCATGGAGCATTTGGTCACATGATGTGAGCTGCCCCTCCTCCTCAGCAGCTGATAATGGGGCAGAGGATCCAGGCTGGTTGCTCCAGGGATATGGCCCATTTACCAATGGGCTCTGGCCTGCAGGCTGGAAAAAAGGGGGAAGGGAGGCAGCCCAGCTGATTGGGAAGGGGAGGGGAGAGTGGCCCCTCTGCGAGGGTGTGGAGTACACTGAACAAATGTCGTGGCCCTGGTCTAGATTGTGCACTGCGCTGCGGGGTGCAGTTGCTTTAGAAGGAAGGAGAGTCGTCTGTGCAGGAGAGGGTGAGAAAACCTTGTCAGAAACAACTGCTTCCTAGCATTGCCTGATTGGTTGACTCCCCGTTTTTGGTTCCCTTTGGGGGCCGGGAGGACAATCTGAAATACAGTCATTGGGAAAACCAGCTGCCAAAGAGAACTTTACCGGGGGCCTCGTGTCATGCAGGGCGCATTTATCTTGCTGTGCTTTGCCCTGCTGTTACCCCCACCCCCACCATAAGCAACAGGATTTCCAGACAGAGAGGGTACCGTCAGGTGACCCCCAGCTGCACCTCCCCAGGCAGGGCCTGCGTGTGAAATCTCTCCTGCGGCTGCCTGCTGGTTTTCATCCATGTGGGCCGCAGTCGTCCTACCCTCTCTATTGAGAAGTGCTGCTCCGGGAGACTGCAGGGCCCTGCGTGCAGTGCTCCGTCCTGAGCCAAGCAGCCGTCACTTGGGCTGAGATGGAGTATGGCCTGCCGGACGTGTAAGCTGACGGCTGCACCTCGGCGTTGAAGATACTGCCAGCTGCATTGTGAGGCTCTTTTCATGTAAGGTTTGGCCTATTGGCTACTGCTGGCAGGTTCCCAACTCAGCCCTCGGTTGGACACCGTGCACCCCGTCATAACGTGCGTTACCTAATCTGGATCCGGAATGTACCCACTCGCTACCTTTTCAATCGTACCCTAGGTGCCCTTCCAAACAGCCTGGTGGCCAACTCTTCTGTCTGCCTGCTCCCAGCAGCACACTTCCACGCCAATAGATTTCAGTCCCCGGTAGCTCTTGCTCGGTTACAATTCTGTTAAACACACGTCCTTAAAATTAGTGACGCATAGGCTTGGTCTGCCCTACCAGCTTACACTGGTGTATCTACGTTACTCGAGTGTGTGGAAAATCCACCCCCCGAGTGATGACATTATACCCACCTCACCCCCGCTGTAGACAGCACTGTTGATCGGAGGGCTTCTCCCATTGCCGTTGCTACTGCCTGTGGGGGGATGGAGTCCCTATGCCCAGAAGCTCTCTGGGCTGCATAGTAGCATCTTCACAAAGTGCTACTCAGCTGCGCCTCTACAGCACTCTAAGTGTAGACGAGCCCTGTGTGTGTGCACACCCGCTGACAGGTGTATTTCTCAGCTTGGGGAGACACACACGCACTATCGCCGTATCTGAGCAGAGTCCCATCAGATCCCCTGGCTACAGTCCTGCACAGCTAGCCCGAGCCACCCTCCGGGCTCCTGCAGCCACGCTGCCACTTTTAGTACAAACTCTGGCAGAGCTAGCATATCTGTCTACCCACGCTGGGAATTACAACTCCCAGCTGCTGCGTGGCCGTAACCTTACGGGTGCATTGCTTGCCACCGGCCCCTTACTATACTGCACCTGGCTACTGGTTACTTTTTAGCAATGGATCACCCTGAGAAGTTTTCTATATGGTTATGACCAGAAGAGTGACTTAGTAAAATACTATACTCCTTACTCAACCTGACTGCTGCCTGTGTGTCTTTGAACCTAGTTGCTGACTTCAGTGGTAAAATGTATTGATCCTGTTAGCAGTGCAGGTCTGATGAAGTTATTAGCAAAGTTCTCCTTGCTGAATCATTACTGCTGGAAGAGGGTGACCCACCGCTCTGATCGTTGGGTCCCAAGTTGATGTCAGTGCTCGTTAGCTGGCTTGTAAAAAGGATGTTTCCTGCTGTGCAACTCATTGAGACGATCAATGTGGAACTGTGTCACCTTGGAGGGTAACCCCACTTTCAGCTCCTTGGTACAGTATTCCGACATGAGAAACTGGGCTGCTAAGTCCATTCGTAGTTGTGATGCAAAAGGCAGTGGTAATCAACAAAATGTAATTGATCCAGTAAATTGATATTACTTTTACATTATAGCTTTTTAACACCCGTGAGCACCCAATCACCCGACGTGTGCTGCATCACTTTTAAACTGCTCCCATGGAGGTGGGAGTGAAAATGGAGGGGGTAGAAAGAACATGGTCTCTTCCAAGTTTTCTGTTTGTTACTCTGCTATATTTGTTCTCTAGACTCTTAAGTAACGAGTGCTTTGAATTTTGTGATTATGTTACGGTGATGTGTAGTTAATGTACTAATGTTCACTAGGATCATGGTAACCATGTGGGTTTTTTATTATTTTAACTGTTCAGAAAATAAGTTAAATACAAGTGTAATATTAAGCTGTGAATCTGTTGTTTTATTTCTGATATGGAGAATGTAACCCTAAATACAAAACGTCTCAATTCTTCTTTGAGTCTCTGTCCATGTGAGTCCCTCTTATGATCTGCCTATGAACAAAGCATCTCCAACCACAGTTACTGTAAGGTAAGTAACTGTCCTTTCCCATGTTGCCCTGCAGTCAGGATAAACACAGCCTCTTGTGTAGCACACAAACCTGTGATTTGCTAGCTACTCAGCAGCCAGTTGTCATTCATTGATGAATGAAGCTTGACTGCTCTGCCAGTCAGAAAACAGCATATTCGTAAAACCACAGCATACTTTTTAATTATCAAACTGCCCATTCATGGGTGATGGCCCCTGGCTGGGCACACCAGTCCAGCCTCTAAGTCAGAGAATGAATGCCACGGGTGCACGAGAGCTGAAACCCATCTGAGCCATTTAAAAGAGGGGGGAGACTATAAAGAGTTTGTTCTTTTCTAGATAATCTTGCAAGATCCTGGTTGGAAAGGCACAAATTTCTTTTCTAAGCTAATCAGAATCCAGCTGTTCAGTAATGAGTGAGTAATTGACATATCGCACCATCAACGTAGGACACTGTGTTTAGGATGCTGTCATTATAACTGGCCTAAAATTTGACTTTCATGCTCTCACCCTGAAAATACTTCTCTCTTTCACATGTCCCTATGATAGTGGCCTTGTATCTTTGTTTTACTTACCCGCCCCTTTTAAAACAGAGGCTACACTGGTTTT
Organism: Dermatemys mawii; assembly: GCA_007922305.1. Classification (NCBI taxonomy): domain Eukaryota; kingdom Metazoa; phylum Chordata; order Testudines; family Dermatemydidae; genus Dermatemys; species Dermatemys mawii. The sequence goes on from ML677382.1 coordinate 10,166,934, forward strand.
AAGAACCCAGCTCCTAGGCTGGTGAGAAAACAAACACACACCGCACTCCTTGCTATCCATCTCCTTCCCCACTCCTTTCTTGGGAGCCAGCAGGGGACTGGAAATTGCCAAGACTCCTGCTTTCTGAATGGGGGGAGCAGGAATCCTGTCAATTTCAATCCTCTTCTGTCTTTGAGACACAATTCCCAGGGGTTCTTTATTTTGGGAGGGGGGGGGAGATTTACACCATTTTAACTGTTCGTACTTTTTCTGATCTTTCACTTACAATATCAGGTTTGGAAGAGGAAAATACTGTTGTCTGTTCAAACGACTTACAATCACTCTGCAAGGTGGCAGGGTACCTGCTGACCTGGCATGCAAAGAATTAAACCTCCCCTAGTTACTACACAACCCGCTTTCTTTCAGAGGTTCTGGTGGGGCCCAGCACATTTTCCCCCCAACTGCCAACCCTGCACGTTTCACATCTGTGGGCATACTATGACCGTGCCCCCGCCGCCAATTACCAAGCCAGGCCAAATTGCCACAAGTACTCGGGAGCCACTCCTAGAAATTCCAGAGTCAAGAGCCTAGATTGCAAGCTGTGTTTTCACCACCGCCTCTCAGCTGTATAATTTTAATCAATCTTTTTGATTTGAAAATGGGCAGACTGGAGTAGTTTTGGTCTGTTTGGGAGGAAAAGGATCAAACTTTTGTTTTGTTTTAAGGCCAGCAGGCTCCATTGTTATCATCTGGTCTGATCACCTACACAACATAGGACAGAAAATGTCACCAGAAATTCCTGCATCAAGTCCAGAAACTTGTGCTAGATCATGTCTTCTAGAAAGAAACAAAACCTCAATTTTAAAGATTTCTAGTAATGTAGAATCTACCACAACCTGTGGTACGTTCCAGTGCTAAACGTGTGTCTTATTTCCAGTTCAAAAGAATAAGAAAGAATAAAGTAACATTTACCCTACCTTCAATTCGATGTCCTTATCACTAAAAATGGCTTCAAATTTGCATGTTAACGGTCTCTGAAAAACCAGCATGTGGACTAGTTCTTGGGGGAGGGGAAATTGGCCAGATTCAGACCTGCTATATAAATAAGGGCAGCTCCCACAAGACGGTTTGTAATAAATTGATCAGTGATGTGACTGGTGAAGTGGGCTAGGAAAACAGCTGTGTGTTGAAAAAGCAGCGTGGATCTAGGTATCCTGGGTTCTGTTCTCTGTTCTGCTTTCGTCCCATGTGTGCCCCCTGTGCCTCAGTTTCCTCTCTGACCCTTTGGCTGTCTTGTATATTCAGTTAATACTATGGTTATATGCAATGCCCAGAGCAATGGGCCCCCCTATCTTGGTTGTGACTTCTAACCGCTTCCATTACACAAATAATACATGCAACAAGAAATACTTCAGTGGCGAAGTGGTGAGCCATGTGTTGACTTGGCTGTCAGGGTTCCGAAGTTACAACCCTGGGTAAAAGTAAATAGCGCAAGGCCTGGAGGTGTCCACAGGAAGTGCCAGTGGGGTTGGTGTGAACGTGGTGGGGTAACGCCTTCAACTTGCTCTTTGGCAGGAGGAAAGACTTAGCCCAGCAGATAACTACAAAAGGGCCGATGAACACAAGTGGCTTCCGGGGCTTTTGTGGCAAATTCATTTTCTGCCACATAGGGCCAGTTGGGTGTGGATCTCTGCAAAGCATCCCCACGTCTGCACTGGCAGGCCAGCGTGGTGCGAAACAGGTTGGTCACACTGGGGAAGAGAGTGCATGTCTCCTTCCCCACTGAGGAGGATTCAGCGAGAGAGGCCGAGAGGGGTTCTGGCTGTCCCTGTGTTGGCTCTGGGGTGTGATTCTCAGTTCTGTTAGTCCTGGCCATGGGCAAGCCCTGCCTTTTTTCCTCCTGAGATGAGATTTCTCACCTCAGCGGTAAGGTCAGGGCCTTCAGCCAGCTCCGAATACTCGTCATCTGACAGCCTGGGCTCCGTGTTTTCAAAGGGGAGGAATCGGTGTATTTCTCTAACGCTTGTGGAATTCTAGCCCTCTTCTCCTGGAGCCATACGTGACTCTCAGCTGTGAGGCAGTGCTGAACCTATGGCCCAGCCGTTCCCTGGGCTGCAGGAGGGGCTGGGTTTGTGATGGAATGGAAAACAAAGGTCCCTCCTGCTCAGTAAGGTTTTCATATCCCTTTTTCAAATCCCCCCCTTCAACCCATCCGACTGCCAGCTTAGGTACCAGCTGCAGAATCCCATTGCTCTCTGTCAGGTACAATGTCCCTCATTTCTTCCCTAATGGAGTGTGCAGTGTTTGGGGCCACGGTTGAACCAGGTTCCTTGTTCCACCCTAGAGGTGGCTACATTTGAGTTTCAGATCCCTATGTAGAGAGAACTTAAATACTTCGGGTTCTTCGGGAAGGAAGATCCAGAGAAGTTGCATGGGAATGTTGCCTTTATGGGTTACTGGACAGTAATAACGGCAAAACATAGGAGCTGATACCTGGGAAAGTGTTTTTTCTCATACAAAGACTCAAGCTTCCAGGACCCACAAATCTGTGTGTTCCTGGACACCCTGTCACACCAGCAACACCACATGCCTAAGGAGAGCCCCTATATTGGTGGAAAGGTCAGATGGTTTGAACAAGTAGGCTGCTCCCCTCCCCTCTGTGCTCGGCAAGAGCAGCTGTGGGGCTTTGGCGCTGGGATCCTATGGCAAGAGCACCAGCCGTGTGACTGCAATCACGAGCCTCCCTGACAAATGAGTGAAGGACACGCTCCAGGGATGATGTAATCTAATATGCAAGTGGCGTTCCAAGCATGCGAGCGTGGATTGTGTTGATGCAGATATGGGAGGCAGATGAGTGTGCTGCTGCCCCTACAACACCTGACTCCCTGTAAGGAGAATTGAAACACTTTGCCTTAAATTCTCTGGATTGCTAAAAAGTCAATCGGAGAACAGTCAATAAATGTTTGGTGCTTTAAAAGGGCCAGTTTCACAAGGTTGGGAACCATTACCAGTCTCGCTGGGAGGGAGAGTGTAATCAGAGAAATGGGAATGATAATTGGGAATTGCTTAAGAACATTTTGCTAGATGCCCAAAAAGCCACAATCAAGGAGGAAGTCTGTACTGGTTAAAAAACTTACCTGGTTTTAAAGGGAAGTGAAGGCAGCTGTAAAAAGAAATTATGTATAACAAATGGAAGAAATGACAAAGAGTCCCGTGGCACCTTAAAGACTAACTGAAATTTTTTCAGAGCATGAGCTTTCGTGGACTAATACCCACTTCGTCGGATGCATGCAGTGGAAGTATCCAGGGGCAGGTATAAATAGGTAGGCAAGAACCAGGTGGGAGATAACAAGGTTAGTCCAATCAGGCTGAACCAGCTTGTTATCTCTAATCAGGGAGGGTGAGGTGTTCCTCTAGCAGCTGAACTGGAGGTGTGAATAGCGAGAGAAGAGAAGCTGCTTTTGTAGTTAGCTAGCCATTCAAAATCTCTATTCAGTCCCAAATTGATTGTGTCAAATTTGCAAATGAATTGCAGCTCTGCAGTCTCTCTTTGCAGTCTGGACTTGAAGTTTTTTTGCTGCAAAATGCTGACCTTTAAATCTTCTATGGTGTGTCCAGTGAGGTTGAAGTGTTCTCCTACAGGTTTTTTAATATTGCCATTCTTGATATCTGATTTGTGTCCATTTATCCTTTTTCGTAGGGACTGTCCAGTTTGGCCGATGTACATAGCAGAGGGACATTGCTGGCACATAATGGCGTATATTACATTGGTAGATGTGCAGGTGAGTGAACCAGTGATGGTGTGGCTGATCTGGTTTGGTCCTGTGATGGTGTTGCTGGTGTAGATGTGTGGGCAGAGTTGGCATCGAGGTTTATTGCATGGATTGGTTCCTGAGTTAGAGTTATTATGGCGCGGTGTGCTGTTGCTGGTGAGAATATGCTTGAGGTTGGCAGGTTGTCTGTAGGCCAGGACTGGCCTGCCTCCCAAGGCCTGTGAAAGTGAGGGATTGTTGTCCAGGATGGGTTGTAGATCACTGATGATGCGTTGGAGAGGCTTTAACTGAGGACTGTAGGTGATGGCCAGTGGTGTTCTGTTGTTTTCTTTCTTGGGCTTGTCTTGCAGCAGCAGGCTTCTGGGTACACGTCTGGCTCTGTTGATCTGTGTCCTTATTTCCTTGTGCGGGTATTGTAGTTTTGAGAAAGCTTGGTGGAGATCTTGTAGGTGTTGGTCTCTGTCTGAGGGGTTGGAGCAAATACGATTGTACCTCAGTGCTTGGCTGTAGACAATGGATCGTGTGGTGTGCCCGGGGTGGAAGCTGGTGGCATGAAGGTAGGTATAGCTGTCAGTAGGTTTTCGGTATAGGGTGGTGTTGATGTGGCCGTCATTAATTTGCACCGTGGTGTCCAGGAAGTGGACCTCCTGTGTAGACTGGTCCAGGCTGAGGCGGATGGTGGGGTGGAGCTGTTGAAATCATGGTGGAATTCTTCCAGAGTTTCTTTCCCATGGGTCCAGATGATGAAGATGTCATCAATGTAGCGTAGATAGAGGAGGGGCGTGAGTGAACGAGATTTGAGGAAGCGTTGTTCCAGGTCAGCCATAAAGATGTTGGCATACTGTGGGGCCATGCGGGTGCCCATAGCGGTGCCACTGGTCTGGAGGTATATATTGTCACCAAATTTGAAATAATTGTGTGTGAGGATAAAGTCACAGAGCTCAGCAACCACTTGTGCTGTGGCATCATCAGGGATACTATTCCTGACAGCATGTATTCCATCTTTGTGTGGGATGTTTGTGTAGAGAGCCTCTACATCCATGGTGGCTAGGATGGTGTTTTCTGGAAGGTCACCAATGCATTGTAGTTTTCTCAGGAAGTCGGTGGTGTCACGGAGATAGCTGGGAGTGCTGGTGGCGTAGGGTCTGAGTACAGTGTCCACATATCCAGACAGCCCTTCAGTGAGAGTGCCAATACCTGAGATGATGGGGCGTCCAGGATTTCCAGGTTTGTGGATCTTGGGTAAAAGATAGAATAGCCCCGGTCGGGGTTCTAAGGGTATGTTAATTTGTTCCTGTGTTAGTGTAGGGAGTGTCCTGAGTAGACGGTGCAGTTTCTGGAAGAAAGGGGAAGTTGATAGTAATGAACATAAAACAGAAGCTAGGAACTGTAGAAAATTGATAAGGAAAGCAAAAGGACACAAGGAGAAGTCTATGGCCAGCAGAGTTAAGGACAATGAGAAGATTTTTAAGTATATTAAGAACAAAATGTATCATAACCTTGGAACTGGTCCATTACTAGATGGAAATGGTAGAATTAATAAGGCAGAAGTGTTCAATAAATTGTTCTGTGTTTGGGGGAAAAAGAGAAAACATAGTCATATGACAATACTCTTCACATTCTATTGATCTCTCAGGAGGATATTAAACATCAGTATTAAAATTAGACATTTTTAAATCAGTTTGTCCAGATAACTTGCATCCAAGAGTTTTAGAAGAGCTGGTTGAGGAGCTCTCTGGACCATTAATGTTGATTTTCAATAGATCTTGGAACACCAGGGAAATTCCACAAGACTGGAAGAAAGCTAATGTTGTGTGAATACTTAAAAAGGGTGAACAGGATGATCCAGGTAATTACAGGTCTGTCAGTCTGACATTGATCCTGGGCAAAATAGTGGAGGAGTTGATTCAGAACTCTATTGATAAAGAATAAAGGAGGGTAATAAAATGATGCCAATCAACATGGGCTTATAGAGACTAGATCCTGTCAAACTCACTTGATATCTTTTCTTTTTATGAGATTAGCAATTTGGTTCATAAAGGTGATAACGATGTAATACACTTACATTTCTGTAAGGCATTTCACTTGGTACCACATGACATATTGATTAAAAAAATAGAAAGAGATAAAATTAACAAAGCACACATTAAATAGACTAAAAGCAAATGTAAATGGGTATATTTCTAGTAGGGACTGGTTCTTGGCCTCATACTGTTTAACATTTTTATTAAGGACCCAGAAAAAAACATAAATTTATCAATGACAAAATTTGCATATGACACACCTCATGGCCACCTCAGTCCACCAGCTCCCCGGGACTGGGCTGTGCAAATATGCACCACGCTGGTGAGGCAGGAAATGACATCAGCTCTCTCAGCTGCCAACGAAGTTGACTGGTTGAGCTGGCCTCTGAGGGGCGATGGGGCTGGGTAAGGGGGATAGAGCAGGGAGGTGCTGAGCAAACAGGTCTGGGGAGAATAGGACTCACCTGTGCAGGTAAGTGGCACTCCTCCTCAGGACCAGCAAGTGGAGACAGCCATCTACTGTTGTTCCAAACCATTGCTGGATACTGTTAACAGCCACCGCGTCCAACCCCAGAGGTGGCTGCATTCAGCTGAAGAACAAGTTTCCTGGATAGTTTGCGCAGGGAGCTTGGGAGCCTTGCAGCTGCGCAGGGCTGTGAGAATGGGGAATGACATCCACCGTGCTGCAATATTTTGGGGGGAGCTCAGCATTCCTGAGGCAAGCCCTAGGCCCTAGGTCGTTCATGCAGCTGACATGGTCCGAGACTCCCTGTCACATTCTCAGGGTGTCCTGCCAGGCCTTGCAAAGAAAAATCAAAGGCCTCCTACTTGCACTTAGCATGGTGCGGATGATGCTTAACGATTCCTCGCTTTTTGGGTCTCTACTTAAAAAGGGCGGCTTTGGCCAGCTCCAGGCTGACCTCTTCATGCTGCTCCGATGTGTCCATCACTCACTGTGCTGTTCAGGGCCTGGGTTTCCTGGTGGGGTCTCCAAGGCACAGCTGCCACTGCTCAGTGTATTTGAACCTGTCACCAAACCCCACCTTTCGGCTCAGGTCCAGGGTAGTAGCGTCTAAAGTGTCCTCCACTGGGGCCTGTCCTCCATCCTAGCAGGGTGCTGGACTCTACCTCTGCTGGGTCTCTTCCCTCTAATGCCACTGATCCTTGCAGCAGGCCTGCCAGAGTGCCTGTGCTGGCCCTTTAAATTTCCCGGCAGCTGTTTTAGCTCTTCGCCAGGGGGAGCCTCGGTTCGGTTCGTAGTGTGGCCATGCCAGAGTCTTGGAGGGGCAGCCTGGGCTGGGAGCCAGGACCTGGGTTCAAGTCCCAGCTGTGCTGCTGATCCAGTCAGTGTCTATGGGCTGCTCACTCTGCTTCTGCAGCTCTGTCTCCCTGCTGGCTGGACAGCACTCACGGCGCAGGCCGAGCCCTGCTGGGACCCCGGGTTGGTCCTATAATACAAACCTCTTACACTACTGCCAGTGCTCAGCATCACGGGCCGGGGCAGGGTCTAGAACCGGCAGAGTCCTATGTCCCTGCAGCAACCCACCTAACCTTGGGGCCCTGTGGCCTGGAAAATGCCACAGCTCAGGGAGGGACCCTGGCAAACAGGGAGGGAAGAGGGATTCCAGCGGAGCAGGCGGCATAGGACAGAGAATCTGGTGCCTATGGAGCAGCCCCGCTCGGTGGTCTCTGTGGGTTTGCCCTGCTTTCTTCCGCAGCGCCCCCTTCCCGGGCCGCGGCGGGGGCTGGCTCCAGAGTGCTGTGCTCTTGCCCAGAGCCAGCCACGGGAGGAGCCGGGACACCTGTAAATTATCCAGACGAGCCCCCGTTCCACGGGAAACGGCAGACGTTTGCCAGGGGCGCTCGTCAGCCTCGCACCGGGCGCCGGTGTCGGAGGGTCAGGTCGCAGGAGTGTCTCCAATTATCCACCTCCCTCATGGCCCTGGATTGTCACCCCGGGCCTTTGCGTGCTCCGCAGCCCTCACCTGAACATCTGCTCATTACAGCTCCTGCTGGGCCCTGACACTGATAACCCAGATTCAGCCTCTCCACCACCCCCTCTGCACGCTGCCAGGCGGTTGCCTTGCCAGGCCTCGGTGGCCCCTCCTCTCTGGGGCTGTCTGCGGGGATGGGCTGGTTCTGCTTTATGAGCCTCGGTCCCAATCCCGCCAGGGACCCCCGAGCCGGCTGGCAGGAGCTCAGAGACGAGCGAGGAGAATGGAGGGAGTGGGTCTGTTCTCCTTCGTGTCCACCTGGCCCCAGGGGTAATATTCCACCCTCCTGCCCCACACAACGAGCCTAGCGCGGCAGCGCAGAGATAACCAGGGTGCCCCTGGCTAGGCAGAGGCCCCGTTTCCCTCCGCTACTTCCCCACAGCACCGAAGGCCGGAGGACGCTCTTCGGGTGGCAAAGACAAGCCCTCCGAAGTGAGGAACCCCCAGAGACGGTCGCCTTTGCCACCTAATCCGGCCCCCTTGGGCGCCTGCCGCCTTGTCTGGTCTGCAGTGCCCTGAGCGCAGGTGATTCCTCCCCAGCCGCAGGCCGTGCCCTGGGGGGCAGGGGCTCGCTCCAGGCGCCCACCCATGTTTCGGTTTCTCCTCATTCTTCAGCGAGGGGGCCCGGGCCGGATTCCCCGTGTGCTGGTCACACCCTGCACAGCTGGCATCATTTCCGGGCTCTGGCTTTCCTGAGGAGCTCCTCACGACAGCGCTCAAGGGCCCTATGAACAACATATTGTCACAGCCCCCCATGTGGGGAGCGCGAGTTCCCAGTGGGTCGATGGACAACTGAGGCACAGGGAGCGTGAGATCAAAAATGTCCACTAATTTGGGGGGCCCAGTTTGAGGCTCCTACACATGCAGCATGTAAGTCTTCCATTTGGGGAGGCTGGAAGCTCCCTAGAAATGGGAGGGCCCATTTCTGGCATTTCCTGACCCCTGAGGGCTTGACTTTCCCTCCTTAACAATGTTCTTTTAACAGATTTTTGTGTGTGATTTTCCTAGGTTTTTGAAAAAGCCAACGGGCAAAACAGCAATTCCGCCCGGCGATGCCGCATTCCCTGCCCCAGGGCGTGGCTGCAGCGTTGGGACCCTTAGCTTGACCGGGAGCAAACAGAGTGACCGACAGCAGTAGGGAGTTGTCATCCTTGGGGTGTAGCAGGGCTCGAGGGGGATGGGATGCGTTGCCAGAGGGTTTCATGGATATTTGCTGACAGGTGAGGAAGAGTGCGACTCAGGAACTCTGTTCCAGGGCCCCTGCCTGTTCCCCACCATGCCTGACCCTTCTGTCCTGTCCCCTCCCACCAGTTCCGTGTCTGCCCCATACCCGGCTCTTTGTCCCATTCTCCTGGCCTACCCAGTCCCAATCTCCACTCCTCAGGCATCATTCTCCTTGCAGCCAGGCCTAGCCCCAAACCTGCCTCCCCACGGTCTCTCTCCAATCTCCCCATGCTTCCCTCGGGCTCTGTCCCTCCCCCACACCCAGTTTGTTTCCTCGCCCAGCTACTCCCAGATCTCCCCCATAATCCACCCTCCCCCCATTTCTTCCCAGTCCCAGTCTCCTTGTCCAGCCAGTCTGTTGACTCTCCTTCCCCCGAGCTACTCATCTGATCTCAGTGTTTCCTTCCCCACTTCCCAGCCCCACCTGGGTGTTAGCTAAATTCCAGTCATTCTGCCTCTCTAACTTCCGCCAGCACTTTTCTACGGCCCCAAAATGTGTCTTATTGTCCTGTTCACCGGCTGCTGCTCAGAGCCGCGCGGCGAAGGTGGGTGCAGGGAAGTGGGGTGGGGAGCCCCGGGACACCATCGCTTCCCTCAGGGACACTGTTCCACAGCCAGACACGTCACCCCGCCGTGCTCCTTCTCCCGGGAGTCAGCCTGTCTCGTTCCCTTGTCTGATTCACCCGAGTCCTCCCAACGCTGCCTCCTTCTCTTTGCTAAGAACCCTCCCTCCTTTGGGATTCGCACCCGTCAGCTCTTTGCATCACCCCCCGCTCAAACCAGATTGTATCAGATTCACGCCCTCGGCCTTTGCCCCAGTCCACTCCCTCGGGGCCCAGATTGTGCTGGCAGCTCGTCTCTGAGCTCCGCTCGGTTTCTCTCTTCCTGGGAGTGGGGGGCCCAGACTAACACCCCTCTTCACAGTGGAGCGAGGCGGCTTCTGCCTCTGCAGCTACTAGCACAGGGCAAATGATTTGCCACTGCAGAGCCGCGGGCTCAGAGCAGAGGAGTCAGCGACCTGAGCGTCCGTGTCCTGTTCGCGTTTTCCTCCTGCCCAGCGCGCTCTGCGCCGGAGGGTGCCTGGGAAGATGGTTTATAATCGGGCCTTTGTCCTGCTACGCTCGGTAACAAAGCGTTACCCAGGGTCCAGCTTCCTGCCTGCAACTCAGCTCTGTGTATTCCTCATCCCTCCCTCAGGCCACGGCCTGAATCCTGCTCTCTGGGCCCTGCACCTCTTCTTGTATAATGTGGCCTGTCCAGTAGAGAAGGGGTTAATGTCTGGTGTCCTTCAGCTGAGGATCTCAAAACCCTTGACCAGGGTTACTGATGGTTATCGACGTACCTGGCACAGGAGGAGGGATCACTGTCCCCATTTAATAGATGGGGAAACTGAGGCACGACATGCTTAACTGGTATTCATGCAGATCAGAGTTGGCCACCTGTCCTCAGGGTGTATGAGCAGAGTGTGGTGCAGGGCTCGGGATCGGGAGGGATTTGGAGCCGCAGAAGGTGCTGCGGGTCTGGAGTGAGAAGACGGGAGAAGCAGGGGTTGGCGGCTGCAGGACTGGACGTGGAACCCTGGCGTCCGGCCTCCCCCGCCGCTGGCTTTGCACAATAATCCTCCCAATGGCCAGCTGGGCTCAGGAAAGGCCCCACCCTGCCCAGCCGCAGGTGGAGACAGGAGTTGCAGGGGCAGGGGGTGTATCCGTCACAAGAGGTCAGAGGTTGGAACTTCCTTGGCTGGCTTTGGAGCCTGAACCCTTTCACACCCTTCAATCCCGACCCACAGCCCCCGGCCTCCTACCCCCTGTCCGCTGGCGCCTCTCAATCCTGACCCGCAGTCCTCTGCTATCCCTGCCCTACCGCCCGGCTCTGACGGTGCCCACCAGGCTAGACACAGCCCTGGGGCTAGTGAGTAGGGATACGGTGGGGAGGGTTCCCCCCAGGTTGCTGGGACCTCCATAACCAGGCATGGAGCAGGGACACTGTCTGTCCTGCATGCCCCGCCATCATTTCCCAGACACCCCCCCCCCGACATGCCCAGGGCTGGAGTCTCTAGGGACCGTGGCCCTGGCTGCCTGGGGCCGGGGCCAGGCCGGGGCCCAGAAGGGATTTCGCCCTCACTCTCAGGGGGTGAAGGCGGTGGGGCCCGCCCCGCGGGGGCCTGCCCCTTTTAAGGCCACGGCGCTGTGGGGTCCTCGTCCTTGGGGGGGCTGGTTGGAAATTAAGCGATGCTGATGAGGCTGCTAATTAAAGGCACTTCATTAGCCGCGGGGGAGGCGGCTCCTGGCTGCGGCTGCTGCTGCCACCAGGAAATTGGATTCCTCTGAGCCCCCCGCGCCTCCTCCCCCATCCCTGGGCAGTGGGTAGCGTCTGTGCGGACTCCCCCCCAGCCCCTGCCAGAGCGGGCCCAGGGCTGGCTCTGCCTGGGGCCCGTCTGAGCTCCGTTCCCGTTGGTCCCGGCCCCAGGCTATGTCCTGGGGGCATCTCCTCAGGCTGCCGTTCCCGCCGGCCAGGGCAAAATGCCCCCCAGGGAAGACCCAAATCACAAAGACACAGAGTCCTGCCCCCTCCCCAGCCTGGCTACCGCCGCTCGCAGCCCCTCTGCCTGCCAGCAGTCCCCCGTGCACTCCCCTGCCAGGCCCCAGCTGGGCACCCAGCCCCCCTTCTGTATTCCCTGTGGCTCACCGGTTGGCGATGGAGGTGCTGGGGAGCAGGAGATACTGGAACCGCCTTTCCCCCACGTTTCCATCACTGCCCTCCGCCCCGCATCACGACTGCAAGGGAGCCGTGCCGGGGGGGTCGCTGGCTGCACTGCAGCTGGCACGGGGAGCACGGAGGAGGGGGCTTGGGCCTTGTGCACCCACTTGCCGTAGTTACCGCTTGGCAGAGCGGCTGCCAGCTGTGCCCCTTGAGGCTGTGGAGAGCTGTGTCTCCTGTCTGCCAGCAAGGAGAGCCAGGGTCTCCTGGCCATGGGGAGGGGAAGGTGGGTGCTGTCCCTGGGGGAGGCGGTTCCTGTGTGGAGCTGGGAGTAGAGAGCCCAGGACAGTAGGGAGGGCGCAGGGATGAGCCAGGGGATGATGGTAATTAGGGGCCGTGATGCTGGCAGACCCAGAGCCAGCTCTTCCCAAGGCTTAAGCTGAGCACTGACAAACTCGTGGCTGGAAACCAGTCCAGCTCGCCCATGGGTGAGCCTGCCTACAGTGGGCGCTGGATTTATACTGCCGTGTGTGGTGTTCAGACTCTGTGAAATGCTTGTAAATGGCTGTCTGCATTAATCCCAGGGCGACTGTCTTCATCACCCGCTACACAGTCAGAGTCCAGGGTTTGCTTTGTGACTGTAAAAAACCGTTTGCTCTGGAACAGCGAACCCCACCCCGAGGGATCATCTGCTCCCCGTCAAACAGGCTGCTCAAAACTCAATGGGCCATGGTGGGACATCACAATATGATGTCACACCCATGAAGAGGCTATGTGCACAAGGCTTCGTCCCATCAGCCTGAATTAAGGAAGGAAGGAAGGAAGGAAGGAAATTGTCCATCTATTGCTGTTTGGACTCTCCTGGGGCTGGAGACGTTCAGTGCTGACAGATTGCTCCAACTGTCAACTTTTGAAACCATAGACCATAACTCAGTAGTGTGTACAGGTTGCCTGCTTTAACCTGTAAATAACCCACATTTCCTTTTCCTAGTTCATAAACCCTTCCTCCGTTTACCGTAGGACTGGCTACCAAGCTCTGTCTCTGGTGTAAGTTCTGCGGTAAAGCCGACCTGGGAGTCAGTGACTGCTCTCTTGGGACTGGAAGCGACCTGAATCTTTTGTGATCTTTGGTGTAAGTGACCAGGTATCACTTACTCCAGCTTGCCTGGGCGGCAAGATAGACTGGCGTGCGCCAAGGGACTGTCTGGGACTCCATGGAGAAACTCTGACCGGGTCTGGAGATCCCATTTGTTACTGAGTTAGTGAAATCTAATTATAGACCAGACCACCAGTTTGGGGTGTTTTCCCTGCTTCTTGACCGTCTCCCCTGAGTACCACCTGGTACCAAACGACACTTGGGAGCATATGGCAGACGCCCCCCAGCTGTAGTGATGACCCTGGAGGGGGGGCGTTTGTGTGCACTCCCCGGTTTGCAAGGGGCCGCAGTGGGTTCATTCGGGAGGCTGGAAGGCAACGGAGCAGCTAGCTTGATCAGAAGAGGTGGTGGGGTATGTCTACACGAGCTGAGAGGTGTCACGTTACTGAAATTATCTGGGATCATATAGATCATTGGTGCAACCAAGGTCCTGTAGTGGCACCAAATATTAGGTAAAGGGGGTCATATAAGGTGTCTACGACCAGGTTATGATCTGCTGATTATGATTATGCTATCTGTATGTGGGTATCGTTTTTGTAGTTGAAGTTATGGATATTGACTCTATACTGTCTGTCTTTCCAAATATTGTGCTATGCTGTTGGGGACATTTCAGAGACCTTGGTATTAAGCATTGCTCGTCATGCTTGATGGCCCATTAAGGACTATCAGCTATACAATGGACCCATTAAGGGAAGGCAGACACATCCTGTGTCTTAGCAAGGGGGGCAGGAATTGCCCAAGTGACTCAGACTCCATTTTGCTGTAAGTTTCCACAGCGAAGGACAAAGAACATTCCTGCACCTGGGAAGGATATAAAAGGGTGTTATCCCATCCCCATTTTGTCTTTGATCTCCAGTCTCCAGCCTCCAGCCTGGCTCCTACTTCTGGATGGGACTTTGCTACAAAGGGGAGCTCTGGCCAAAGGATTGATGACCCATTCCTCCTGGGAATGTATTCCAGAGACTCTGATTTGAATCTGCAGTTATTCTACAACTGATGCAAGCCATTACTGCATGTATTTGATTTCCTTTAACCATTTCTAACCCTCACCTAGATCTTTTTCCTTGTCTAATAAACCTTTAGATTTTAGATTCTAAAGGATTGGCTACAGCGTGATTTGTGGGTAAGATCCGATTTGTATATTGACCTGGGTCTGGGGCCTGATTCTTTGGAATTGGGGAGAACTGTTTTCTTTATTTGGGGTATAGGTTTTCATAACCATTTGTCCCCAGGACAGGTGGCTGCTGGTGGTGATACTGGGAAGCTGGAGTGTCTAAGGGAATTGCTTGTGTGACTTGTGGCTAGCCAGTGGGGCGAAACCAAAGTCTTTTCTGTGTGGCTGGTTTAGTAACCCTTTGGGGTGGGGAAACCCCAGCCTTGGGCTGTAATTGCCCCTTGTGAAGCAATTTGTCCTGATCTGACACTCTCAGTGGATCACACCAGGAACAGCACCATCACAGTGGCGTAGTCGTGCTAGGATCCACAGAACCAGGACAATTGAGATTTGGGTCAGAACCCCACGCTGTCCAAATTTGAATTTTGGTGTTGAGAGTTGGATTGGTTAAAGAATGGTTATAATGAGTGATCAGAAAGCAAAAGCAATGAAACTGCAAGCCCTGAAAGACAGCCTGCAGTTGCAGTTTGAACAGGAACTAGCAGAGCTTCGATTATGGGAGTTGCAAGAGAATGCAAAGCTGGAGAAAAAAGCCAGAGAAAGGACAGCTACATTCGAGAAAGAAGCTGTAGAGAGAGAGAAGGAAGCGATAGAGAGATGTCTTAAGATAATTGCTGCTGAGAAAGAAGTTGCTAAAAGTCGGGACAGACTTAGCAAGAGGCAACAGAGAAGTAAGTGCCAGAATTAAGCTCCAAGTCAAAAGAGCAAGAGAAGAACAGCAGGAATTGTATCCTCTTGGAATTCCAGTTTGTGACAGTGTTGGTATGCTGTATTACTCTGAGCAGTTTTCTGTGTTTGACCCATTATGCTATGACCAGAGGGAGAGGGATTCTCACCTGGGGGGAAAAAGCAGTTTGCCTAGGGAGGGTTTCTCCAAGTGCTTGTCTGTTCAGAAAAGCTGTTTGTCTGTAAATGGAGTTTCTGAGTGTCTGTCTAATGTCTCAGAAGTGAATCTGAAATTAGATCAAGAGCAGAAAGATTTCATTAAGCAGGAAAATGTTTCTCTGGAACAGGTTAAAGAGAATGGTCAGGTTAAAGCCCTAACAGAGAAACCAAAGGGTAAATCTTTGGTGAGCGATGAGGTATTGTTGGCTGGTACAGCTTGTAAAAGTGAACCTGAAAAGGGTAACTGTAAGTTGCTGAAAGGATCTCAGTGTAGTAGAAAGAGCAGCAGTTTGTCTGTTGGGAGTGGCAAGGAAAGTCTGGATAAACCTAGGCAGCCTTGTGAGCTGATGGCTTTATCTAGTCAGCAGTTTGGGAAGGTGAGGATAGTGGAAGAGAAGTGTCCCTATGCCTTACCTGTTCCCTGTGTGGAGAAGTGTGACAGTGAAGGGAATGGGCCTGTATCTGTCAGGGGTATTGACTTGCCTATGGAGGAAGCTACCCAGTCTCCAAGCAGTGGTCTGTGAACAGACCTGTGTGCTGGAACAAGGGAAGTGAGATCCCAAGCTGTGTAGCTGGTAAAGGAGAATGCGTCTCTGAATCTTCTTTGTCTGTGAAGCAGACAGAAAGTGCTGTTCAGCCTGTGATGGTTGAGAATAGTGCAGTTGTCTCAGAGTTGGTTTTGGATTCAGCTAAAGCCCAGAAAGGGAATGGTCCTAAGTTTGTGTCTGCTGGGGAGAAAGGCTCTGTAACTAGGTCACATCCAGTTAGTGTCTTAGCAAAATCCCAGAGGCCAGACGCTAGTGTGTTGCTGGAAAAGGGTGTAGCAACTCTGTCTAATCAGAGTGATATCCTAGCCAGGGCACAAGGAGAGCAGAAAGGTGATTTGGTTGTGTTACCTACCAACAGATTGACAACAGGTAGCAAAAAGGAAGAAATTCCTGAACTGGTATGTGGCAAAGGGAAGGAGGGTGCTTCTAACCTCTTATCCAGTGAGTCTATGAGTTTGCCTGAAAGGGGATTGTATAGAAATCCGCCTGATGGGCCTAGTGTGATCATGGGCGTGAGGGAAGCCCAAAAAGAATCTATGGTTGCTCAGGAGAGTGTTTCTTTGGAGCAAGCTCTAGGTGAAGAGGATAAGTTCAGGCTTTCTGTGAGGGGTAGATTTTTGCCTAAAGACATTCCTGAGGAAAAAGATCCTAATCTGTACAAGCAGTTTGCAGCAGTTGAGGAGTGTGTGAGTGATCTGATCCAGGAAATTTCAGTTCCTAACAGCCAGAAGTTTTCTGTAGTGAATGGATCTGCGGATTTTCCTGTGGAGAAATTCAGTGGGGATAGCTTTGAGAAGGAATTGGGACAGCTCTATGACCAAGTGGATGGTATCTCTTTAAGACAAACTCCTGTCTGTGGTGATGCAGATAACTTGGCTGACAGAGAGAAAGATTTGCTAATAGCTGTTAGCAGGAAGAACCCTCCAGATCGGCCAGGGAATTCTGTTAGGCAAGAGAGAGCAGGGTTTGATCCTTCAGGGCAAGGAGAAAAAAGAGAATTTGATTTTGCAAAGGGGAGCCGCAAAGTAACCCTAGAAGGCCAAGACTCCAATGGTATTGAGCCAAAAGTGTGACCTAAAAAGCATGATTGTAAGTGGACACTTGCAATGGGCTGGTTGTTATTGCTAATGGTAATTCGTGTAACTACTGTGTTGTTATTGCCAAAGACTGTAAAACTGTACAATGTGCCTAATCTTTTGGAAAATCCCTTGAACATGTTAAGAGGAATACATGAGAACACACTTTATGTTAAAAGGCCTTGTTCTACTGATGTTTCACAGTTAATGCCTGTAAACAGTGTTAAAGCTTTTCAAAGGGAAACTGAGGCACACTACCATATTGTTTCCATGGTTAAATGCCAAGATTTCTGTACTATGAACAACATTAATATCTATATGGATTTGATGTTAATTGGATTCCAAGCATTTTCCAGAGATTGTATAGATAAAGCAGCTGTTTTCTTTAGCTCTTGGCAAAATCATATGAAACATACAGAAATCATGCTGCAAGAGCAGATCATGTCCCCTACAGTTCTACCCAAGTGGTACCTTGAATTTGTAAAGAGATTCTATCATGTTATTAAACATGACTTTGATAAACTAGCTGTAGTAAGGCAAACCCAAGTATGGGGAGCTTTTGGGATGCAGTCAGTGCTGTTTTGTCATCCCTTCCTGCATCAATTTTGCGTTAGGGGTGTCACGTTACTGAAATTATCTGGGATCATATAGACCATTGGTGCAACCAAGGTCCTGTAGTGGCACCAAATATTAGGTAAAGGGGGTCATATAAGGTGTCTATGACCAGGTTATGATCTGCTGATTATGAGTATGCTATCTGTATGTGTGTATCATTTTTGTAGTTGAAGTTATGACTATTGACTCTATACTGTCTGTCTTTCCAAATATTGTGCTATGCTGTTGGGGACATTTCAGAGCCCTTGGTATTAAGCATTGCTCGTCATGCTTGATGGCCCATTAAGGACTATCAGCTATACAATGGACCCATTAAGGGAAGGCAGACACATCCTGTGTCTTAGCAAGGGGGGCAGGAATTGCCCAAGTGACTCAGACTCCATTTTGCTGTAAGTTTCCACAGCGAAGGACAAAGAACATTCCTGCACCTGGGAAGGATATAAAAGGGTGGTATCCCATCCCCATTTTGTCTTTGATCTCCAGTCTCCAGTCTCCAGCCTGGCTCCTACTTCTGGATGGGACTTTGCTACAAAGGGGCACTCTGGCCAAAGGATTGATGACCCATTCCTCCTGGGAATGTATTCCAGAGACTCTGATTTGAATCTGCAGTTATTCTACAACTGATGCAAGCCATTATTGCATGTATTTGATTTCCTTTAACCATTTCTAACCCTCACCTAGATCTTTTTCCTTGTCTAATAAACCTTTAGATTTTAGATTCTAAAGGATTGGCTACAGCATGATTTGTGGGTAAGATCCGATTTGTATATTGACCTGGGTCTGGGGCCTGATTGTTTGGAATTGGGACGAACCGTTTTCTTTTATTGGGGTGTTGGTTTTCATAACCATTTGTCCCCAGGACAGGTGGCTGCTGGTGGTGATACTGGGAAGCTGGAGTGTCTAAGGGAATTGCTTGTGTGACTTGTGGCTAGCCAGTGGGGCAAAACCAAAGTCTTTTCTGTCTGGCTGATTTGGTAACCCTTTGGGGTGGGGAAACCCCAGCTTTGGGCTGTAATTGCCCCTTGTGAAGCGATTTGTCCTGATCTGACACTCTCAGTGGATCACATCAGGAACAGCACCATCACAAGAGGTGTGACTCCCAATGTGACTCCAGTGTAGACCTGCCCTATAAGGACAGCTACTGATTCACGGATGTCCCTCAGGAGCTTGGCTTGACGAGCAACGTACCTGTGCAGGTGACCCATCAGGTAACTTCTCTCCTGATCAGGATGCCGACGATACTTGTCAACAGTTTGATGCCTCTTTTTGTGGCCTGGTGATACGGATGCCACCAGCCACCCGCCACCATCCGCCCGCCCCCCTCGCTGAGCGGGGAAGGAAAGCTGGCCGTGACCCGATGGCAAGATGGGGTGTTGCTGGGGGCACAGAGCTGCCCTTGGAGGGGGTGCCCGGTTTGGATAGCCCCCGCCCAGTGAGTGAGCTGTCAGCGTGATTCCCTACTCAGCGTGGCAAAGGAGCGTCAGGTTTGGGCTGAGAAACGCCGCTGGGATTTCCTGGTTTGGGGCGCAAGCCAGTGGGGCAGGTGGGATTTGCAAATCCCACCTGCCTTTCTCAGCCCAAACCCGACCGCCCCCTGAGCCCAGACCCAACCGCCCCCCACCCGGCTCCGTGGCTCCCTGCAATCGAACCAGGCCCCCAGTAGACTCTGCCCCTGTTTCTGCCCCTCCTCCTGCTGCTTGCAATGCAGGGTGCCATCCGCAGGCAGCTACTTCAGCCCGGTGCCCTTTACGGGCCCTCAGCCGGGGGCACCGAGCGAGCTGCTGAAGAACAGCGTTCGCCAGGGCCGATCTGCCGGGGGCTGCCCGGAAGGTTAAACGTGGAAGAGCCTGGCCCTGGGACTAATGGGCTGCAGCGTCTCCTTCCTCCCAAATGGCAAAGCAAATCACGTTAGCCGTCATGTGAATCCCTCCTGCCCTGCAGGGCTGAACCGAGGGCACCGTGCCCCCTTGGGCCAGCTGCGGCCGCCCCAGGCCTCGGGCCTCTTCTGCCCGTCAATCAAGTGGGGAGGCCCCAGGGCCCACCTCTCCCTGGCCAGGAATCCTCCAATGGCCTTGTGGGCACCGAGCGATCCCCGCCCCCACCCTTCAATTTTTCCTCCCGGCTAAAAAAAAAAATAATGATGAAATCAAGACAGCACTGGAAAGAACAAGAGCGCTGGAGTCCGGCGGCCTTCCTCCCCGCTGCCTCCCCATCCTCTGCCTCTCTAGGGCCTGCATCGCCCCCATGGAGGAGAAACCTGCCCTGCACGGCCACCGACGGGTCACTGGGGTGAGTGATTTGGCTGCGGGGGCAGGGGATCTGGGCCCCGGGCTTCCCTCCCTTGCCCCAGTCCGCCCGCTGCCTCCTGGCCAGGCTCCCCACCCGGTGGCTGCCCCAACTGCCATTCCAAGCGGGATTAGGGGGATTAGGAACGCACGTGGCTTGGACCACCTGGAGCAGGCTGCAGTGCAGGGCGGGCCGCCGCTTGGCTGACATAACCCCCCGGCCGGCGGGTTTGAGGGTTTGAGGGGGGGAGTATGGGTCCAAGAGGGGGTGGGGGGAGAGATCTCAATTTGTGGGACTCCTGGGTTCTCTCCCTGGCTCTGGGAGGGGAGTGGGGTCTAGTGGTTAAAGCAGGGGGGGACTCCTGGGTTCCAGTCCCGTCTTTGCTGTGGACTCGCTGAGGCAGAGCCGGCACCGCTCTGTCCTGCGATGTCTCCGGCTGGGAACTGGGGCTGAGACCGAGCCGTCTCCCGCGGGGGGCGAGGGTTCACTCCGGACCAGTTGCACTGAGAAGCAGCGGCTGCCCCGGGGGATCAAGAAGCAGCTTTTTGCAGGAGCCTCCCAGCAGGGTGAAGACTGTGGCAGACCCGGCATGGGCTGGGCGGGGGACGTTGCAGGCCCATGGCAGGAGGGTCCCCAGAAAAGTGAGGCGCAGCCGGTGGGGTCCTTCCGGGACCCCCAATCTCACCCAACTTGGGAACAAACCCTGGTTTACTGCCCCCGCTCCCCGGTTCTGCAGGGCCTCACTGGGGAGCAGCGAGCAAACCCCCTCCCTGCCCTGAGCAGCGGGACCCCTCCCCCACTCCCAGAGCCCCCGGCCACCGACTGTGTGGGGCAGTGCCCACTCATACCCCCAAGGTGCTGAGACGCGGGGAGGGGCCTGGCTAGACCTGGGGTGAGGGGGATAAAATGGCAGCTGAAGGAACTTGCTCCCCCTTCCCCCTCCCCCAGCCCCATTGGCATCTCCCACCCTTTCAGCCAGGCCCAGTTAGACAAGGCCCCTCCTCCCGCCCCAACTTTCAGGCTTCTCCACAAAAGGCCAGAGGGAGGCGCCGCTGAGCCAATTCCCCTGCCCTCCCCCCCACCGCGGGAGTTTTATAACACAGGCAGAGGCACGGAAACGGGGCACGAGAAAGTGATGGAGAAACACCAGGGGGTTGGCGGGGGACGAGGGGGCTGGAAGATGCCCGGCGAGAGCGAGACTGAACCAGACGGCGCCACAAAGGGGCTTCATCCACCGGGAGCTTACTTTTAATTGACTAATGCCAACCCACACACGCTTGGGCCAGGGCCCCGCCCGCACAGGGTCGGCTGGACTCTCCATGCTACATCAGGCGCCTTTCTTGGCTGCCGGCGGGGGCGAGCAGAGAAACCGATGCTAGGCCGAGTGGCGGCCAGTGACCCATGGAAAGGGGCTGGGGAGGGAGAGGTGTGCGGGGCCTGCCTCCCTTCTGCCGCAGCTGAATTAGCGAGGGATCAGGCCAGGGGAGAGGCACCACCCGGTCCCCAGCTGTCGAGGTCAGTGGTTCCCACCCAGCGGCCCGTGGGCCGTTTGCAGCCAGTCTGACATCCTCAGGGCCGGGCGACAGGTATTGGATGCGGCCCACGATGGTAAATAGGTTGAGAACCGCCAGTCTGGGTGAAAGGTGGAGAGACGGGCAGAGGCTCTGATTATCCAGCCGTGCGTCCAAACAGAGCCCTTGGGTGCCGGTTTTCCAGGGCTAGGCCGGCCAGTACAGTGCTGATGAGATTTGGCTGCAAAGCCCCTCAGAAGGCAAATGGGGCATTTGCAGAAACAGGCTCCCCGCAGTGTAGACTAACGAGCAAACAGGGCTGGCTTCCATTTCCTGCTACAGTTCAGCTGCAGGGTGAAATCTTGCAAGGTGCCGGGCCAGATGTCACGGGGTCCCCGGGGCGATGCTCTGGAACTGTTCCCCCCGGGGTCAGTCAGGACTCTGGTGAAGCCTTCTCTCTGTGAGCGACTGTCTCCAGGGCAAGAATCTCACACGACTTCCATCTTCCTGGGGCTGACCTTGGAGCATTCAGCATCCTCTGCCCCTCCGTGCACTCTGCCCAGGTGGGGTTCTGGGGGAGCCAGAGGGTCCTGCCCCCCAACTCCGCAGTCAGACGTGACTTTCAGCCAGCCAGTAAAACAGAAAGTTTATTAGATGTCCGGTTTAAAACAGAGCTTGGAGGTACAGAGAACCGGATCCCTCATTTGCGTCCATCTTGAGGGGCAGGGAGCCAGACAACCAAGTCTACACTTCACTGCATGTCCCCAGCCAGCCCCAGACTAACTCCCTCTCCAGCCCCTCCTCCCCTTTTCCTTTGTCTCTTTTCCTGGGCCAGGAGGTCACCTGATCCCTTTGTTCTCACCTTCAGCACCTTGCAGAGGGGGGAAGGGCTTGGCGATCATTTGCCCAGAGACAGGGTGTTGGCCACTTACTTACACTGGCCCTCTGCTCTGCACCAATTACACACCCTTATCCCTCCACATAGACACTCAAGAAATGCACTGGGGAAACCGAGGCACCCACAGAGTATCCAGAGAGAACATTAAGAACATTCCCACTCCGTCACAGCAGTCTGGCTACTCGGGGCCTGGAAGAGCGGCGCTTTGGGAGATCTGTCTGCGTTTGGGGCTCCCCCTTTCCATTTCCAGCCTTTGATGCTGCTCTCCTTCTCTTTCAGTTCTCCACCAGTGAGGCGGCTTTACTTCTGACGCCATGTCATGTGTCCGACAGGGACTGATGACTGGGCTTCCATCCCAGAGAGAGACGCCAGGTTCTTTCATGCCGTGACAGGGAGGGCTGTGGGATGCTCAGCAAAGCTATGAGGGAGACCCGGTGCGAGGAGGGAATCTCTTTTATCGTACCGACGTCTGTGGGTGAGAGAGACGTGTTAGTCTCTCTAATAGCCTGGGCCCAGCCCCTTGTACAGCGCACATGGTCCGTGGCTGAACTTTGTCGCACTCGGTTACTAGAGTCCCTGAGGTAGCCCAGCCCACAAAGGACCTGCTAGACCAAGCCCAGAGCCTGGCGTGGGACCCAGGAGTGAGCTTATGGGGCAGGGAAGCTGGCTGGGCTCGGTGCCATGGGGCTGCCTGGGGCTCGGGGGCACGCAGTGAAAGCTGGGAGAGGCTGGAGCCGTGCTGGGTGCATGGGAGTATCTGGTTTTCACCATGGGGGCCAGCTGCGGGTCCTGGAGAAGTGGGGGCCCCCACCTGGGTGACCTGTGGCCAGAGACGCTCGCCGGGCAGTGGGGTTGGAGCTCCAGCCGCTTCCCTCTCCTCCTCGCTGCCCTTCCCCTGGGCCGAGCAGGAGCCAGGTGACCCCCATCCTGCAGGTGGGAGCTCAAGGGTGGAGAGCTGAGACCCCTCCAGCTCATCTCACATGTGACCTCACAGAGAGGGGCTGGGTGCAGCTCCCTGGGGTGGGGCGAGCAGCTCGCGGCTCCGTCGTCTTCCCCCTCCTGCCGCGACCACGTCAGACACCCGGCCGGGGCTGCCCTGGTGCTGACCTGCTTGTGTCTCTCCTCTCTCCCAGCACCTCACCTTCCCGCTGCTCACCGTCACCCTGCTGGCTTCCTTCGGCTCCTCCCTGCTTTACGGCTACAACCTGGCCGTGGTGAACTCGCCGGCTGTGGTAAGAGCTGGGTCCGTCTGTCTGTCTTGGCGAGAGGACGTCGCTAGATCCCCGGACTGGGAAATCCTCAGCTAGGCAGATACATCGATCCAGCGAGTCTCTAGCAGGCAGATGAATTATACTGACCAGAGTGCGGCCACCTCTGGGGTGTGGAGCAGGAGGCCTAGGAACGGGAAAAGAGAGGCAACATCCAGGTGACGCTGCAGGGGGGGATCAGGATGGGATCACCTGAGCTGGGAGGATGCCCTGCTCACACCCCGCCTCCGACGAAACGCCCCATGGGATCTTTTCTGGCCACGACTGGGCAGGGCCAACATCTGACCCACCCCACAGAGTCCCCTAGCACCATGGCTCGGCACTGACGCAGAAGGAAGGAAGAAGGAAATGACCTTTGGGAAGTTCTGGCGCTGGTGCTACCGAGTGGGATCACAAAGCATTGTAGCGCCGGATCAGAGAGTTTGGTAACCCAGCCCCCCGGCACAGGGAGAGGCAGGAGTGGGGTGAAGATTTCCCAGTCAAACGTTTTTCCCATTTTGTCGAAATCTAAACTTCCTGGGGAAACGGGTCCGTTTCACTGGGTAAAAACTGGGAAGCAGTGTGTCGGCCCTGGTGGGGCGGTTGGCTTTGACCTCGCCGGACCAGCCTGTATCCATGGGTCACCTGGAAACAACGTTTTGGTTGGGAAGCTGACGTGGTTGTGAACAATCTAAAATAATTCAGAGGAGGAGCTGGTGGGAGGTTTCAACAAACTTAGTGTGACTAGATGTCCCGATTTTATAGGGACAGTCCCAATTTTGGGGTCTTTTTGAGTAATAGGCTCCTATTACCTCCCACGCCATCCCTATTTTTCACGCTTCCTGTCTGGTCTCCCTAACAGACCAGAAAGGACATATTTCCCAGAATTCCCTGGGGCAGACCATTTTGCAATGGGCCGTTTTCGTTCCCGGTTCGGGATGGAAGTGACGTTTGAAACGTTGGGACTTCCCGCCCCGCGAAGTCCTGCCTTTTGAGCTGCTCTCGTGTAGGGGAAAGCGGGCCCAGCTCCCGGAGGTGTTGGGAGCGGAAGCCCTGAACTGACCAGGGGCTGAGTGTGTTACAGACCCACCCAAAGACCCCGTGGGGGCAGCAATGCAGGCAGCTGGTGGGTCTGGTGTCCCGTGGGCACCTCACTCCACTAGCCCCCTCTCTCTATCTTGCAGCACATCAAGGCCTTCTACAATGCCACCTGGTCCCAGCGCTACGGGCAGCGGCCAAGCCAGGAGCTGCTCACCGTTCTGTACTCACTGACCGTCTCCGTCTTTGCCCTGGGGGGGCTGGTGGGCTCCCTTCCGGTCGGGCTGCTCGTGACGCGATACGGGAGGTAAGGCGGGTGCGGGAGTGGAACTCAGAGGGGGGCACCCGTAGCCTGGCTAGGGAGAGGACGGTGGCTTGTCGGCCCTAGTGCCAGTCATGGGGTGCCCACCTCCAGACCAGACGGAGCAAGGGGGGCACCCAGCAATGGAGCCAGCAGCGTTAAGTCTTGCCGGTGGGAGAGGAAAGGAGAAGCCAGCCTGACTGCCCCACTCTTACGGGGGCAGGGAGCGCTGCCAGGAATCCCCCCCTCCCCAAGCGCCCCATGGGGCTGGGATGGAGAAGAGAGGGGAACGGCTGTTGGGTGCAGGAAGAGAGCGCACAGAGCGTCCTGCGGGGGGCATCCCACTCTGCGGAAGGGAGGGCCCCGGGCCAGGCGGAGGGCTGATGTCCCGCCTGTCCTCCCTGCTAGGAATGGCACCCTGGTGCGGAGCACTCTGCTCGTCTTCCTGGCCGGCGGCCTGATGGGCTTCAGCCGCTCCCTGGCATCGCCCGAGATGG
The DNA here is from genome assembly GCA_007922305.1 of Dermatemys mawii. Classification (NCBI taxonomy): domain Eukaryota; kingdom Metazoa; phylum Chordata; order Testudines; family Dermatemydidae; genus Dermatemys; species Dermatemys mawii. Next base: position 10,191,860 of record ML677382.1, read on the forward strand.
TCATCGTCGGCCGCTTCGTCACGGGGCTGCATTCAGGTAGCGCCCGGTGTGGGCTTCCCCACTGCCTGTCCCCGGGCTCTGCCTGGCACCAGAACCTCGGCGCTGTCCCTGCCCCACCAGCACAGGAATAGGACCTGCGGGTACCAGCCCAGACGCGTCTGTGGCCACGGCTCCATCCTGCGTGGGGTTGGGCTGCTGCAGAGTTGCGTTGTCTGCTCACGGATGGGACGGGGGATGGACCGACCCGCTGGGGCAGTGCCCATCGCTGGGGCTCAAAGTGGGGTGTCCCGGGATGGAGGAGCCAGCCCCAGGGCATTCTGGGATGTAGGGAGCTTGGCTGCAGCCTGGCCTTGGGAGCTCCCGCTCATCCCAGTTAGGATATTGGGTCTAGGGGGGATCCAGAGAGTTCACTGCCTATGGCCCACAGTGACTTCAATTCTCTTCCCCCCTTCCCCATCCCGCGTGCCTGCTTCTTGCCCTGCCCCCCCTCCTCCTCTGTCTCCCCCTCCATCCAGGGATCTCTCTCAGCGTGGTGCCCATGTACCTGGGCGAAATCGCTCCCAAGAACCTGCGCGGCTTCCTGGGTCTGGTGCCCAGCATCTTCATCGGCCTGGGGGTCTTCTCCACTCAAGTCCTGGGCCTACCGGAGCTGTTGGGGGAGGTCAGTGCGGCTGGAACGCCCCCGAAACGCTGCTGCTTCCTCCGGACCCCCAGCCTGCTCCCAGTGAGCTCCGACCCCATGGGAGGGGGACGAGGGATGGGGGCGTCTCCTGAGGTTCTCCAGGGTCCCGGGTCCGCCGTGCAAAAGTGCTACACTTGGGGAGGAAAATTCAAATGCACAGCTACGAACGGGGACTGCCTGGCTCGGGGACAAGGATTTCAGGGTTCCAGTGCATCTGCCAAAGAGACTGATATCAGTCCAGGGAGCATTACCCGGGGGGCCGTACATCCGACCTGGGAGGCGATCGCCTCGCTCGGCTGGAGTCCTGTGTCCGGTTCTGGGTGCCGCCCTTTGGGGAAGACGGGGAGTGCAGTGGAGCAGCGGAAAGGATCAAAGGTTTGGAAACGCTGACCTCTGAGGAAAGGTTAAAACCTGGGCCTGTGTAGTCTGGAGACAAGAGGGCAAAGGAGGATCTGAGAACAGCCTGCGCATCCAGGAAGGACTGGGATCAAGAGGACGGGGATCAATTGTTCTCCATGTCCACTGAAGGCAGGACAAGAAGCAATTGGCTTAATCCTCAGCAAGGGAAATGTAGGTTAGATATTAGAAAATCTCAGGGTTGAAGGGACCTCAGGAGGTTCTAGTCCAACCCCCTGCTCAAAGCAGGACCAACCCCAACTAAATCATCCCAGCCAGGGCTTTGTCAAGCCTGACCTTAAAAACCTCTCAGGAACGAGATTCCACCACTGCCCTAGGTAACCCATTCCAGTGCTTCACCATCCTCCTAGTGAAATAACATTTCCTAATATCCAACCTGTAGGTGACAAATCTGAAGAATTGTCACAGATCGAAGTGTCACTAGAGGAGGTTTTGGAACTAATTGATTAACTTAACTGTAACAAGTCACCGGGACCAGATGGCATTCAACCAAGAGTTCTGAAAGAACTCAAATGTGAAATTGCGGAACTATTAACTAGGGTTTGTAACCTGTCCTTTATATTGGCTTCTGTACCCAATGACTGGAAGATAGCTAATGTAACGCCAATATTTAAAAAGAGCTCTAGAGGTGATCCCAGTAACTACAGACCGGTAAGTCTAAAGTCCATACCGGGCAAATTAGTTGAAACAATAGTAAAGAATAAAATTGTCAGGCACATAGAAGATCATAAATTGTTGGGCAAAAGTCAGCATGGTTTCTGTAAAGGGAAATCATGTCTTACTAATCTATTAGAGTTCTCTGAAGGGGTCAACAAACATGTGGACAAGGGGGATCCAGAGGACGTAGTGTACTTAGATTTCCAGAAAGCCTTTGACAAGATTCCTCACCAAAGGCTCTTAAGTAAATTAAGTTGCCATGGGATAAGAGGGAAGATCCTTTCATGGACTGAACACTGGTTAAAAGACTGGAAACAAAGGGTAGGAATAAATGGTAAATTTTCAGAATGGAGAGGGATAACTAGTGGTGTTCCCCAGGGTCAGTCCTAGGACCAATCCTATTCAACTTATTCATCAATGATTTGGAGGAAGGGGTAAACAATGAGGTGGCAAAGTTTGCAGATGCTACTAAACTGCTCAAAATAGTTAAGACCCAAGCAGACTGTGAAGAACTTCAAAAAGATCTCACAAAACTAAGTGATTGGGCAACAAAATGGCAAATGAAATTTAATGTGGATAAATGTAAAGTAATGCACTTTGGAAAAAATAACCCCAACTATACGTACAATATGATGGGGACTAATTTAGCTACAACTAATCAGGAAAAAGATCTTAGAGTCATCGTGGATAGTTCTCTGAAGATGTCCATGTAGTGTGCAGCGGCAGTCAAAAAAGCAAACAGGATGTTAGGAATCATTAAAAAAGGGATAGAGAATAAGACAGAGAATATCTTATTGCCCTTATACAAATCCATGGTGCGCCCACATCTTGAATACTGTGTACAAATATGGTCTCCTCATCTCAAAAAGGATATACTGGCATTAGAAAAGGTTCAGAGAAGGGCAACTAAAATGATGAGGGAACAAGTCCCATATGAGGAGAGATTAAAGAGGCTAGGACTTTTTAGCTTGGAAAAGAGGAGACTAAGGGGGGATATGATAGAGGTATATAAAATTATGAGTGGTGTGGAGAAAGTGAATAAGGAAAAGTTATTTACTTGTTCCCATAACAGCAGAACTAGAGGCCACCCATTGAAATTAGTGGGCAGCAGGTTTAAAACAAATAAAAGCAAGTTCTTCTTCACACAGCGCACAGTCAACCTGTGGAACTCCTTGCCTGAGGAGGCTGTGAAGGCTAGGACTATAACAGGGTTTAAGAGAGAACTGGATAAATTCATAGGGGTTAAGTCCATTAATGGCTATTAGCCAGGCTGGGTAAGGAATGGTGTCCCTAGCCTCTGTTTGTGAGAGGGGGGTGATGGATGGCAGGAGAGAGATCACTTGATCTTTACCTGTTAGGTTCACTCACTCCGGGGCACCTGGCATTGGCCACTGTTGATAGACAGGATACTGGGCTGGATGGACCTTTGGTCTGACCCAGTACAGCCGTTCTTATGTTCTTAACCTAAACCTCCCCCACTGCAACTTGAGACCATTACTCCTTGTTCTGTCATCTGCTACCACTGAGAATAGCCGAGCTCCATCCTCTTTGGAACCCCCTTTCAGGTAGCTGGAAGCAGCTATCAAATCCCCCCTCATTCTCTTCTGCAGAGGAAACAATCCCAGTTCCCTCAGCCTCTCCTCATAAGTCATGCGCTCCAGACCCCTAATCATTTTCAGTGCCCTCCACTGGACTCTTTCCAATTTGTCCACATCCTTTCTGTAGTGGGGGCCCCAAAATTGGATGCAGTACTCCAGATGAGGCCTCATCAGTGCCAGATAGAGGGGAATGATCACATCCCTCGATCTGCTGGCAATGCTCCTACTAATACAGCCCAATATGCTGTTAGCCTTCTTGGCAACAAGGGCACACTGCTGACTCATATCCAGCTTCTCATCCACTGTAATCCCCAGGTCTTTTCTGCAGAACTGCTGCCCAGCCTTTTGATCCCTAGTCTGTAGCTGTGCATGGGATTCTTTCATCCTAACTCTGCACTTGTCCTTGTTGAACCTCATCAGGTTTCTTTTGGCTCAATCCTCAAATTTGTCTAGGTCACTCTGGACCCTATCCCTACCCTCCAGCTTATCTACCTCTCCCCACAGCTTAGTGTCATCCGTGAACTTGCTGAGGGTGCAATCCATCCCATCATCCAGATCATTAATGAGGAAAGGTTAAAAACTGGGCATGTGTTGGCAGGAGACAAGAGGGAAACCTTTCCCACTCTAAGGTGCTTAAACTCTGGAATAGGCGCCCAAGGGAGGTTGTCAAGTCCCATCACTGGAGGTGCCTGGGAAGGAGGTCGGACAAATGCACATCAGGGGTGGGCTGGGTTGACTTGGTCCTGCTTCAGCGCACGGTTCCAGCCTAGACGACCTCTTGAGGTCCCTTCCTGACCTCGGGCCACGCTGGGAGGGGGCTTCCCATCCCCGTGCCATTGCCTGGCCAGCAGCTGGTGCCTGTTATTCAGCCTGCATCTCCTTGGCTTTGCTTCATCCCGCTGGTCCTCGGGGTGGCCTCCCACTTCTCCCGACCCATCACCCTGCCTGGCTCGTTGCAGGATGGATACTGGCCGCTCTTCCTGTCCCTGGTGGTCATTCCCGCCTTCCTGCAGCTCCTGCTGTTGCACTTGTTCCCCGAGAGCCCCCGCTATCTGCTGATTGAGAAGAACGACGTCCGGGGGGCCACGGATGGTGAGCGGAGCCCTCCTGGCGCGGGGGAGGGGGCGGGGGGGCTGATGTATCCTATAGGGCCCGGCTGCTCCGGGAACCGGAGGAGGGGCGGATTTGGTCTTACTCTGCCCTACCTTGTCCCCAGGCCCAAGAGCCCCCTGGGCTGGACTCTGTCCTGGTACAAATCAGCCCCAGCTCCACTGAGTCCATCCGGAGCGCTGCCTCGCCCCTCCCGGCCCAGCCGGCTGCGAGCGACTCCTGCCTGCTGACCTCTCTGGGGTCCTGGGTTCAAGCCACAGCCTGTTGTGCTGCAGAGGTGGCTGTTCCCCTTCCGCAGGGGCAGGAGAGCTCTGTGGGGAGGCAGGGGAGTCAGTCCTGCCCCAGCAGAGGGGCGTCCTCTGGGCTGGGGCTGCTGATGGGGGAAATCAGGGAGCCCCAGCCCGGGGCCTGAGCTCCGCGCCCCTCTCCCCAGCGCTGCGCCGGTTCCTGGGGCGAGCCGATGTGCGGGACGTGCTGGAGGAGATGCGGGAGGAGCAGCGCTCGCTCTCCTCCGTGGAGACCGTCTCCGTCCGGCAGCTCCTGCGGGACTGCACCGTGCGCTGGCAGACACTCTCCGTGGTGGTGATCAACATGGGCATGCAGCTCTCCGGGATCGACGCGGTACGTGCTGCCAGGCCTGCACCCCCTGCCCTGGAGGGAGCTTTCCCAGCCCCTCCCCCAGGTCCTGCCCCAGTGGGGGGCTCACCCTGTGCCCTGGCGGGGCTCCTGTCTCCCAAGAACCTTCTGGCCCATTGGCTCCTTGGCCTAGCAGGGCAATGGTCGTGCTGACCCTGCAGCAGGTCCCTGCAATGGGGACTCTGGCTCAGGAGGAGCTAGGCTGAGCCCCACCCAGCTCGTCACACCCCTGGGCGAGAACAGCCTTCAGTCCCATCCCAAGGCAGGCTTTGCACCAGCGATTTGGGGGCTCCCACAGTGCCATGGCCAGAGCCCCCAGGGGTACCCCCACCTCTGCTTGTGGTTCCTGGGTCCCGGGAGGGGGACACTCTCTCCCCCCAGTCCCGCCACTCACCCCCTGCTCTCCCCCTCCTTGGCAGATCTGGTTCTACACCAACACCATCTTCCAGCATGCCAGCATCCCGGGACCCGAGATCCCCTACACCACCGTGGGCACGGGTGCCATTGAGGTGCTGGCTGGTCTGCTCGGCGTAAGTGCCACCAGCGGCGACGGGGGGTGGCGGGACCCCACTGAACCGTGCTAACCGGGGGTAGGGAAGGGTCGTGCTGGCTGAGCTGGGCATGTGGGAGGGGTCACAGTGGGGGGGAGCTGGGCGGGGGTGCAGGTGGGGGAGAAGGCACCAGGGGGAGGGGTCACAGTGCGGGGCTGGGAGACAGGAGGCAGTGCTGGTGGGGGGAGCAGTCACACTGCAGGAGTTGGGGGGGTGGCAGGGGTGCTGGTGGGGGAAGGGGTCACGGTGGCCGAGGTGGGGACAGGAGGGTGGTACTAGGGGAGATGGGGTGGCAGGGGGTGAAGGAGATGGGAGGGGTCTCCATGGGTGCGGTGGGGGGGGGATGCTGCGGGGAGGGGTCCCAAGGGCTCATTCTGGCTACACTAACTTCAGTGGAACAGCCCATAATAACCCCTGTGAGCGAGCCCATCACCGCGGGGGTGGGGGGACTGAACTACGGCTTTTCCCCTCAGGGCCCAGCTGCCCCCAGCTCCGCCCCAGCCTCACTTAGCGCCGCGCTGGGCGGATTTGCGGCAGGTGGGGGGCTTGTGGGCGCCCACCTAGCCACAGGCGCCCCATTCAAGGGGGGGCAGCCCCCAAGTTGCCTAGCCTGGGCGAGCAGCAACGCGGGGCAGGGACCCCCCAGTAGGCCCCTCTGGTGCCCCTAGCAGGAGCCCAGCAGGCCGGACACAAACAGCGTCCGAGGGACGCGCCGAGACTGGGTCTAAAATCACCAGCGTTTGTTCTGCTGTCAATAGCCCCCCTGCTCCTGCTGCTGCCTCGGCTCCCCGCGCCCCAGAGCTGTTGCCTGACTCCCCTGGGCGCTTGGGGCAACTCGGGCCTGGCTGGGGCCAGCTTGGCCCCGCTGCTCTGGGCCACTTCTGCCGTGGCCCCTGGGATTCCAGCCCAGGAGTGAAGGGGACGGGCAGCTGCTCCTTCACCCCTTTTCAACATGCAAGGCCCTAGTATGCCAGTGCCCCCTGCTCTATCCATTAGCCTGCCCTACCTCCCAGGGCTGAGAAAAGAACCCAGGAGTCCTGATTCCACCATTGCCCACCCACCCCTACCCTCTAACCACTAGCCTGCCCTTCCTCCAGGGCTGCAAAAAGAACCCAGGAATCCTAGAGGTTACCAGGTAAGTGTCCCACCCTCACCCTCGAGCACTTCAGTCAGCCAATGAGAACAGGGTTTGGTGACATCATACATCTGTGCTGCGCATTATTGGCTGAGCGGGGAGGGGTGTTGGGGGCTGGCGAATCATAGAATCTCAGAGTTGGAAGGGACCTGAGGAGGTTCTAGTCCAACCCCCTGCTCAAAGCAGGACGAACCCAACTAAACCATCCCAGCCAGGGCTTTGTCTAGCCGGGCCTTAAAAACCTCTAAGGAAGGAGATTCCACCACTGCCCTAGGGACCCCATTCCAGTGCTTCACCACCCTCCTAGGGAAAGAGTGTTTCCTAATATCCAACCTAAACCTCCCCCACTGCAATCTGAGACCATTACTCCTTGTTCTGTCATCTGGTACCACTGAGAACAGTCTAGATCCATCCTCTTTGGAACCCCCTTTCAGACAGTTGAAAGCAGCTATCAAATCTCCCTTCAGACTTCTCTTCTGTAGACTAAACAATCCCAGTTCTCTCAGCCTCTCCTCGTAAGTCATGTGCTCCAGGACCCTCATCACTTTTGTTGCCCTCCGCTGGACTCTTTCCAGTTTTTCCACATCCTTCTTGTAGTGAGGAGCCCAAAACTGGACACAGTACTCCAGATGAGACCTCACCAATGTTGAATAGAGGGGAACGATCACATCCCTTGATCTGCTGGCAGTGCTCCTACTTATACAGCCCAACATGCCATAAGCCTTCTTGGCAACAAGGGCACACTGTTGACTCATATCCAGCTTCTCGTCCACCGTCCGATGCCCTCTCCTGTTAACACGCCCCATATCGCTGCCCTTTCCCCGCAGTGCTTCACCATCGAGAAGCTGGGCCGGCGGCCACTCATCATAATCGGCTTCTCCTTCATGGGCGTCTGCTGTGCTGGCATCACCTTGGCCCTGCTGCTACAGGTAGGAACTGGGGAGGCGCATTGGCCTGGCACTTCACTTTCAGACCAGCAGGGGGCAGCGTGCCAATCATGAGTACCGCCCCCCCACCGGTGAGTGCTGCTGGGCCATCGGCTGGGTCCCGTAGCAGCTGTTTCGGGATGAGGTACATGGGCATGAAGCCAGAGCACCTCCTGGCATCATTTCAGGGCAACCAGGGGCCGGATCCCACTCTGGGGCTCCAACAGAGTGAAGCTTCTTTAGCCAAAGTCCCTTTTGTCTGGTACAGGCCAGGAGAGACATGGGTGTGAAGAGGGGCTGCAGATCAGGAGTGAGGGGCACCGGCACAGCGGGGTGGACAGGGTTGGGATGTGGGGGAGCTGCGAGTTGGGAGTGAGGGGCACCGGCAGGGCTGGGATAGGAGGGGGCTGCGAGT
>ML677382.1:10199996-10221444 GCA_007922305.1 Dermatemys mawii
GGGAGTGAGGGGCACCGGCAGGGCTGGGATAGGAGGGGGCTGCGAGTCGGGAGTGAGGGGCACTGGCTGAGTTGCGTGAGGACTTTGCATGGCACGCTGCAGCTGGTTTTCTCTCTCTCAGCCCTTCAAGTTCCCGAAGGGCAGCTCCCCAAATTTGCTTTGCACAGAGGCAGTAAGTGGGCTGTTAGTCCAGCTGCGTACAGCCACCCCCAGCTTCTGACCTTCCCTTCCCAGGCTACGGTGCCCTGGATGCGCTACCTCAGCGTAGCCTGCGTCATCGGGATCATTGCTGGCTTCTGTATGGGACCAGGTGAGTGCTGGGGCCCCTCCCTTCTCTTAAACTAATGACAGAAGGGCTGGGGGCTGCGGGTCAGGATTGAGGGGCACCTGTGGGAGGGAGGGGGCCTTAGACTGGACTAGCAGGCTGGGGGGCTGCAGGAATCCAGTGAATTGGCAGAACTGGGTGGAAGGCGCTTCCCAGATTCAGCAATGGCCCAAATACATGAAGGGTCAGGATTCTCCTTCCTCTGAAACATCAGGTGTCAGCACTGATGGGGACCCACCTGTGCTAGGTACCGTACGGTCAGGGGCACCATGCTGGACTTGTGGGAGCCCAGTGCTTTGGTCTGGTAGGGCAGGAGATGGCAGACCAGACTGGGCCAATGGTAGGACCAAGAGGCAGGGGCCAGGGATGGAGACCCTCCCACACCCAGATCCAGGGAGGGCTGCCATGTGGTTTCTCCCATCCATGTTCCCCCTACATTTAGCAAGCTCCTCCAGACCCTTCTGCACATGCTAATAAACTTCTTTTACTTACTAGGGGAGTGGTTTTCCACCTTTAAATAAGTGTGGAAGTGAGAGCTCCCTAAAATTGATGAATGAGGCTTGGAAAGGTTTACCCGCCTGATGTATGAGTGGGGCTGCCAACAGAGCTATCATTCATTCTCAGCCCAGAATTTATTTGCTGTAATTACATCTTTAATTAGGATTTTAATGGCTCATTGTTCACAAACAATGATGAATCGGACTTAAATATATATATATTTATTCCAGGCGAGCTGTGAGTAACGGTCCATCAGGGGCTGCTTTTCCCCATATTACATTTTTTTGCATTAAGTATCTTTATTAAAAAGGTGCATATGACTGCTTTCCTACTCTGGGAGGTTCTGGTCAAACCATCATGCTTATAATATCAGAAGTGGATATATTGCAACAAACCCAAAGTCCCCTAGCTACTCAGGGCTACAGGGCAACCCTGGGGATAGAACTTGGCCTCTCGTGCTCCAAAAGCACAGGCACCAATTCTTGAGCGAAAGGAGAATCTCCCTCAATTATCATCAGTATAGAGCTGATGAGACACAGTGGAACAATTATGAGTTCACCCACTAGATGGCAGTGGTGCATAAAGCCCCATCTTTTCTCTATGATATTTTTAAATTCTTTTGACATATTGTTTGAATTAATTTCTTGTGATATCTAGATGTCTCAAATTGCTTTTCTGATGAGGTTGGATACAGGGTTAATAATAGGCTGTAGTCTTTCACCTTTAAGTAGCCAGTTCAAATCCAGCCATAGGTAAGCAGGGCCTGGCCGCCTTCACCTGGAGTGGTCTCAGTCCAGTTCTTGGTGGACAAATGAAAAATTTCCCATCAAAACTGTTTTCAATAGCAATTCATAGAGCTGAGCAGAAAATGGCATTTCCGTCCCACAGGAAATTCCAACCTCTGATAAAATTTGTTTTTGTCCTGAGTTGGGCTAAAAAGTTGGAATGTTTCACAGAATGAACCATTCCAAAATGTTGTACTTGAAAACACCTTATCAAAATGTTTCGCTTGAATGTTGAAGTGTAATATAACATTTTATATATATGTAAGTCTAAACAAAATGAAACAAAAGTTGGAATGAAACAGAGTCGAAAGGACACATTCCTTTGGATTTTGAATAGTTCCTAAACTTTTCCTACAGCAAACTGGTCCATCAAAAAAAAAAAATTCGACCGGCTCTAAAAATTGCATTTTTGACAACAAAACTTCATGAAAAGCATCTGCTTTCTGCACAAAACTTAAATTTTCCATCAGCAAATGAATACCTGAAACCCAAACTATTTCAGCTGTAAAATCCTGCCCCAATGTCTCATGGGAGTTACAGTTCAGTTGCCCCATGTCCACTTTCTCCTCTATGTGCTCAACTCCTCAGCTGAACTACATCTCCCATGGTGCACTATGGCCAGGGACTCTCAAGATGCACCACTTGCCCTCCAAAAGGTGAGACCATTGTGCATTATGGGAGATGGAGTCTGACAAGGGAACCTGGTTTATAGAGGAGAATGGGTGCATGAGAGACCCGTACTACAACTCCCATAAGGCAATGCGGTTGGATTTCCAAATTGAATTATTTCTGTTTTCTTCAGCCAAAAATCAAAATTTTAAGTGGAAAATTTTGATGAAAAGGATTTTTCGTTTTGGTCAAATTTTTCTGCAGAAGAACAAACCTGTTGAGACCAGTTCTCTGGACCAGCACCCCTTCACCCCCCCCCCGCCTCCCGCCATCCCAATCAGCCTTCTCATTAGCAGCCTCAGCAGGGGGCTGAGATGCGGTGTGTTGGTGGGAGATGAGGAAGCCCTGCTCTATCCCTGGAGCCGGTTCGTCTCCAAGGCACCTTCGCCGGGGACTGGCCTGGCCCTTGCCAGCCTCGCAGACAGGAGGGGGCAGCGGCTGGGTGATGTCTGGTTCTGGGAGGAGCAGGGGAGTTTCAGGGCAGGGTGCCGTGCGGGGATTGCAATCGCTGGACAAACCCCTGTGTTTTCTCACCAAGCACTGCTCCCCTATTGGCCCTAGAGACTTGCACAGCTGGCTCTGCAGGCTGCTGGCCCCCACAGTGGGGCAGGCCCTGGAGGCAGGGCGGGGTAGATAGGGTCCCAATTCTGAGATCACGCACACGCCTTTCAGGCCGGAGTCACTCCTGGTTCCCGCCCCAGACCTCGGGTTTCACCTGGGATGTTTCCTGGGAGGCTCCAGGCTCGCACCTGGCTGCTGACGTTCTGCACTCTCGTCCTCCGCCGAATGCAGCCCAGAGGTGTCGGTGGGACTTGAGTCCATTAGCACGTGGTCTCCCTACAGGCACCTGCTGCAGAGACTGTTAACCCTCTAGTGGCTGGACTGCGATGCCATGCCAACACACGAGGAGTTTAACCCACCTCTCCCCTAACCAGCTGGCGTGCCCTTCCTGATGACCGCAGAACTCTTCAAGCAGTCACACCGTCCCGCTGCCTACATCGTGGGCGGGTCCCTGAACTGGCTGTCCAACTTCACCGTGGGCTTTGTCTTCCCCTTCCTACAGGTAATGACCAGCCCTGGACGTGGCCTGGGGTAGCACCCAGCAGCCCCAGTCAGGGATCAGGGTGCTGGGGTGGTAGGTGCCGGGAAGATGGGACACGGGAAGATGGTCCCAGCCCTGGGTACAGACAGATGGAGGAGAATGAGGGAATAATAGGACGAAATCAGAGGGCAGCAAGTTTTTAAGAAGACCGATGAAACATTGTCTCAGGCTATATGTTGTTAACCTGAGGAACTCATTGGAGCAGGAGATGAAGTCCAGAGATATCACTCCTACTGCACCCCACTGCCCCAAGCACTAGGCCTGTTACCCTTCACAGGAGGAAACTAGGTTGGTTGGGCATGATTTTTCCTTGACTGTAAAGTGTGACATTCCCTAGAGTACAATGGACCAATGAATAGCTGTGTCCCCTGAGTTCTCCAGCCTGGGGGACCCTTTACACTACTTTGCTCTGAGAGCTACTGCTCCTGGTCTGCTCACACACAGCTTCCAACCTGTAAATCACTCCTGAGTCCCAGGTACACTGTATGAGGGCTGTAGCCAACCACTCATGAATTACACTGTAGAGCAGCACCAGTAAATTCCCAGTCCCAAACTTTCCCCAGAAATGTACATCTGGGACCGCCCGGCATCCTCCTGGGCAACCCCAGATCCTATAAAGTCTGTCATTGATTAATAGAACATCATACGCACCGTTCTTGCTACCCCAAATAGAGTTTCCCAAACACTTCCGTTCAACCACGTTGGTTTAGCTTAAACAATAAAACAAGTTTGTTAACTACAGAAAGGTAGATTCTAAGTGATCACAAGGAATGAGGCATAAAAGTCCGAACTAGTTACAAGAAAATAAAAGTAAAATGCAACTCATGCCAAACTTATCGAAACTAAATGAATTCAAAGCAAAGATCACTCTCGCATGTCTCATCTCGCATGGCTGAACTCCCTCCAGGCAGGAGCTCTCCCCCCTGTCCAATGCTGCTTCCTTGTTCTTCAGCTGTTGCTGATACCTTGGGTAGAGAGAAAGGTAGAGGTGACTTAGTACACATCTGTTCCTTCCCTTCTTTGGGAGTCTTCTCGAGCCAAGGCTCAGGAGACAGAAAGCCTGTGTGGATGGGAAGGGCAAGCAGTTCCTTTGTCAAGATGTCGATTTTTTTTTCCCACCCACACACTCTTTCCTGCCAAAGAATGGCCATTTAACAAAGTGATGGCCCATTTAATCTTGTTGACACCTGGCTGAGGTGTCGGCCAGCCTTTTGTCGCTGAGGAACTAGTTTGTGCCTGTTCCCCAGACTTAGAGCATGTCTTAGCAATGCCACATGGTAGAATCTTATAACTATATATACAATATTGCCACACACATTTTATCAGAACAACAAGGATCAGCAAATTATGAGTTTTCAAATGATACCTTGCAAGCCATAGTTTGTACAAGATTTATCACTGGGGTTCAGACTGTCACAAAGTCCATGCTGGCAATTCCTTAAAACCTTCCTATCTTCCAGGGGCTTAAAACTGATCATTTAATAATTTGTTCAGTATCTTTCTAGGTCTTCAAGTTAGGCTGACTGGTCTGTAGTTGCCCTCTTTGTTCCTCTTTTTGAAGATATGCTCTATTGTTTGCCCTTCTCCAGTCCTCTGGCACCTACCCCATCCTCCCTCAGTTCTCTCAAAAATAGCAGCTACTGGGGCAGAGATTGCTTCAGCTAGCTCCTTAGGGTATTTAAGTTGAATGTCATCAGGCCCTGATGACTTGAACACCTCTAACTTAGCTAAATACTCTTTCACCTGGTCCTTCCCAGGTCTGGCCTGCGGTCCCTTCTGGGTTGTTAATAATAATTGTATTAAGCAGCTGGCCACCATTAATCTTTCTGAGTGAAGAAAAATATTGCCTAGGTGAGTGGCCTTGTGCTACAGGGGTCCCTCCAAGGGACAGGACTAAACCACGGGTCAGGGGCATCGTGGGGGAGACTCCACCTTCCTCTCGATCAGGTTTGCCCTACCTGGCCCTTATCACTTTGGGACAAGGACCTCACCCATGGGAATGGATTTCTCCTGGCAGCCAGTCCAGCAGGTCAGTGCTAGCGCCCGCATTGAGAGGCTAAGTGACTAGCCCATGGTCACTTGTGGAGTCTGTGGCGCAGCAGAGCCTTGAGCCCAGCCTCCCCCTGGAACTGTAAGGCACCAACCCCTGCTGAAGGGGTGGCGCCCGACATTCAGTGAGGGGGTGGTATAGCCCAGCAGGGTGGGAGGCAGGGAACATGTCTGGGGTACGAGTGGGCTGGGCACACGATGAGTGGGTGCTAGGTGGGCCTGGGGCCGGTGTGGCTATGACAGGAGGCCAGAGCCGTGCTCAGTGGCCTCGTGGCTGGCTGGGACTCCTTGCTGAGCCCCTGGGGCTACGTTCTCTCTCGTTGCCCCAGATGTCAGCCGGCGTCTTCTGCTACCTGGTGTTCTGTGGGGTCTGTGTGCTGGTGGCCCTCTATGTCTACATCATCGTCCCCGAGACCAAGAACAAAACGTTCATGGAGATCAGCCAGATCTTCGCCGCCCGCCGCCCCTTCCTCGCTGCCACACCCCGCGCCCTCCAGATAGTCCCGCTTGGTGGTTACGGGGCCCTGGAGAACAGCTCCCTGGAGCTCTCGGGATCCAGCCGGACATGACTCCCTCGCCCTAGGGGTCAGGGGGTGAGGCTGGGGCCGGGGGGATGGGATCAGATGGGGTGGGGGCGGTCGTTGAGGCTGTGTATTAATTCACTTCCTTTAACCCCTTCCCGCCTGGCGTCTGGCTCGGTCCCACGGCCCAGAAAGGCCATGAAGGTATCACGGGTGTGAAGGTCACTGGGCCAAGGCTGGCACCTCATGCCCAGGCTCTGTGGCTCCTCCCGCCCACCTGTTCCCTCTCCTCTAGGAGTCCCAGCGGAGTTTCTCCAGCTGGCCGCTCTCCGGCCCTGGATCCCCCTGCACCTTCCCTGCGTGGTAGAGTCGGTGCCAGCCTGGGGCTCAGCTGCTGCCCTCTGTTCCCATGGTCGGGGAGAAGCCCTGCTCCCCACAGGGCTGGGAGCCGAGCGGGGGCTCATCCAGTCTCCACCCCTGGAGTTCGATTCTTTCCTCTCCCCACCATGAGCCCTCTGGGTTTGCCCCTTCGCACTGTGAGCCGACGTCTTGGACTCGTTGTGGGCGTCACCCAAAGTAACACAGTCGACATACAGACACTTGGTCAATCGTTCCAGCTTCAGATACAGAAATGACACAGGCCTGCAAATTGGAGCCTCACATCTAATAATTCCTAACCTTTCCAATGATATCCCACAGGAGCCATCTTGCATAAAGGATATCAGTTATGTCATATGCATATCATTAGCATATTTCCATCAAAAATGTGGAGTGTAACATCATAGCACCATATAGAGCCCTGTGGACGGAGGGCACGGGTGCAAATCCTGAATGATGAGGGCCTGCTGCACTGGGCCACAGGTGGGTTGGTTGTTCCAGACCAGGCCAGGGTCTGTGCCACAAAACCTAAAGGTGGGGGGGTCCAAAGAGGGTGGAGTTTGGTTCTTCTCAGTGGTAGCAGATGACAGAACAAGGAGTAATGGTCTCAAGTTGCAGTGGGGGAGGTTTAGGTTGGATATTAGGAAACACTATTTCACTCGGAGGGTGGTGAAGCACTGGAATGGGTTCCCTAGGGACGGGGTGGAATCTCCATCCTTAAAGTCTGGCTTGGCAAAGCCCTGGCTGGGATGATTTAGTTGGGGTTGGTCCTGCTTTGAGCAGGGGGTTGGACTAGAACCTCCTGAGGTCCCTTCCAACCCTGAGATTCTAGGATTCTATGAAAAACTCCTGGCACTAACTGCAGAGTGAGTGGCCCCCGATGTTTCAGCCCCCTCCCATCTCTGACGGGGGATCAGGGTGCTGCAGCCTCTCTTCCGGCCCCCACACTCCCACACTCTGCCTTCCAGCTCAGCCACTCCCCACAGCAGCCAGGGCACCTGTTAGGTTCACCAGGAGCAGCACAGGTTGTGGCCCCAGCGGGGAGAATTAGCTTGGCCTCAGCAGAGATGCCACACACTGAACGGGTTGTAGAGGCTGCTCTCTGCCCTAACTGTGGTCTGGGCAAACCATGGCGGGATATGGGGCTAGCCCTGTTGTTCTGGGCACAGAGGGGGGTCCCAGGGCCTTGTCTACTAGCCCAGAGCTCACTTGGATTGAGGGCTGTTGGGTTTTGCCTTTCCAAAGGTATTTCTGGCTATCGCCGGTGCCGGGATGCACCGATGCCCTGGCTGGCGGAGTCGTGGGGGGACTGGGCGCCAGGCTGGCACTCAGTGGCTGGAGGTCACCCCAGCACCTGCCTGGCCCCTGTTATGCCTCCTGCTGCCCCAGAGATCACGGCCCAACCCCCTCCTGGGTGCTCAAAGGGATTGAAGCGCCTGGCGACGCAGCCCCAGCACTCGAGATCAGGTGCTGGCAAAGCCGCTTACTGGGGCTGGCTGACGCCCTGAGCAGGGCGCATTTACCCAGCCTCGGCGAGCTGGGGGCAGGGCACCAGGACACAGGGTCGATCCCTCTGTTTCAATAACGAGGCTGCTGGCAATCGAAGCCGCTATGGAACAGGCCATCCAGCGCCAGGCTGTCCTGTGAGCGCTAGAAGCAGGGAAGGCAGAAGACGACAGAACCAGATTTTCAAAGGAGGGAGGAGCTGCATGTGCGGCTGGAATGACGCTTCCAGGCCCGAGAGCCCTCGTCCTCCCCTTGTTTCGGTGCAAAAAATACCTGCCGCGCTCCTGCGCGTTGACAGCTGCCGTCGACGGGCGTGCGAGCATGTTTCCTGCCCAGGAACGAACGCACAGCTCTGCTCCTTGATAGACGGGAATGACACAGGCGTAGCAAAAGCTCCCTAAAAGCCGCAGGGGGGCCACGGGCATCCAAATTGGGGCCCCGTCCCCTTTCCCTAAGACCCCGCCCCCTCAATGCCTCTTCCTCTGAGGCCCCGCCCTGCCTCTTCCTCCCAAGACTCCATCCCCTGCTCACTCCTCTCTGCCACCTCCCTCCCCACCAGCGTTTGCCCTTGCAAAAAGTGACGGGGCCATGGCCCCCTGGCTCCCCCTGTTGCGGTGCCCCTGGTTTGACACCCGCCGGCCACGTGAAAGCCGCCAGAAAAAGGAGACTCTGCTATCATGTAAACTGCTCACCTGATCCTGCGATAAGGTGCACGTGGATGTCCTGATCTTCCAGGACAAGCAGCTGGCAGGAGCACCCCACCACCGGGGCAGCTGGTATCAGAGTTTGCCCAGCGCCAACGTATGTGACACAGTGACACCCACTGGCCACTGCTTTGTCACCCTGGTGTTACTGCGCTGGATGTAGGCTGGGGTCTCACTGGGGACCGGGATCAACCCTCTGTCACATTGGTGTGAATCCGGACTAACTCCATTCCTTGGGACTGCTGCTGGCGTAATGAGGATCCGGATCAGGCTGATGGGCGGCAGAAGAGGAGTGCTGGGATCTGTTAGTCAAGGCAGATGGCTGCATCCTACTCCCACAGCCCACGGAGCGACTCTCCCATTGCAGCCTGCGTCAGCTGTCAGGGCAGGAGCCTTTGCCGCTGATCTCTCTGCAGCCCAAAGCACGCCGCCTTCCGTCTGTAAACACCCTCTGTCAAAGAGGGGGTGTGCAGGGGGGCGGGGGGAACCAGAGCCATGCCGCCAGCGTCTCCCTCCACCTCAGCTCCGCTCCACGGCAGAACAGAGCGGTAAATATGTGCAGCATTACATATGTATAATGGAGTGTAAATAACCCCAAAAAGTGCATTGTAAATAGACTCCAAGTTTATCCTTTATTAATGAGCCACCGAGTGCCCTGCTGTTTTAGAGCAGCGAGACTTTCATAATATCAAAACCTAAATTACACTTGTGTCTCCGATTCCCGGCAAACGACAGGATCATTTCAGGCCTCTTTGCCGCTTGTATTTATTTATTCGTTTATTTATTTTTGCTGGCGCGTGTCTGATGCCTTGCGCTGCAGTTTAGGGTGCTGGCAGGGCCCCTGTAGGCTGGAATGACCCCCCCTGGGAAGGCCTGTGGCTCAAGGTCCCGGGCCGTGGGCGGTAGGTGCAAGCTAGGCCTACATTTTCCAAGCTAAGTAGCAGAAATCCTGCTCCTGCTGTGGCTGGGAGATCCTTGGGGTGGAGATGGTGCCCATGGGGGCTACTGGAGTGTTGGCTCTCAAATGAGACTGAAAGTCCCTTTGGGTCATGAAAAATCTCATGGTGCTCCTTGTAGGACCCAAAGCAAAATGGCTCCTGATTTTTGGGGCCAGGCGTGTGATTTCGAGGGGTCTGGCTCTGGGTTTTTGAGCTTTGGGGGTTGGTGGTGCCAGTGGTTCTACAGTCTGGCTCTCTCTCTCTCCCCACTTAGCAAGTCTTGAGCTGTCCCGGCCCTGCCAGGGGATAGGACTTGTTCTTCTGGGGATTTCTTTCCTCAGCGGTGCTCAGTAACTCCAAACCTGCCCCTTGAGAGGAAAACTGGTTAGAGGGGCGACCCATGGGAGTTCCTTGTTCCCCCACCACCACCGGGTGCAATGAGGGACTGGGCTGGACAGACACCATTGGTCCCTCTTTGCCAGGAGAGCCCAGACAGGCTCAGAAGCAGGCCTGGCAGGGAGGCGCCCAATACTGCAGCTCAGAGTCATGCAGGACACGGGCAGGGCTTTGTCCACCTTGCAGCCAAGATCACCAAGGGACTCCTGATGCTGGGTCCTGATTCCCAGAAGGTACTGAGCCTTTGCCCTGTGAAAATCAGGCCCCTGGAGGGGTCTTAAGTTGAGTCCCTCCGCCCCCCCCCCCCGCATCACTAATCATGTTGGAAAACCTTGCCAACTTCACCCACAAGCAGGGTACTGCACTCCGTTAAAACGACATCAAAGGGCGACTTGTTGAGCTGCCCTGCTAGAGCAGAAGACCATGGTAAGAACCCACAGAATGGCGTCTGGTACCTGCTCTCACCTGTAAAGGCCTGGGAATCCACCGGGCTTTCTGTTTCCACAGACCGGGTGAGCCACTTCTCCAGCGTCTAGGGTCAATGAAACGCAGCGTGATGAATCTGCTTTCTGGCCGAGGGGCAGCGGAAGAAGAGGAGGAACTGGAGTGCTCTGAGAAGTGAGCAAATGGTAGACAAATGATTTTTCAGCTAGTCATGGGATTGAAAAGTGAATCAGATTCAGTTGCTGTTTGCTTCTCCTGAGCGTTCGGCCTCTCCGGGATCACAAACAAACCGCCGATTTCATGCTCCGATGATCAGGTATTCATCAGACGCTAATTTACAGTTACACAATCCACTGTAAAATGTGCAGCCACTATTTTGCAATTCCTCTTGTGATGACTTCTGATATAAACTGCTCAATCAGGGAACAGAAATCATGCCCCATGATGCATTTAACTAACCGAACACAGTGCAGTTAAATCTATGCACAGTCCAGCTCCAGCCTCAGAATTTTTCACTGAATCATTTTGACTGGGAATATGTCTGAGAAGAATGTTGACAATTGGAAGAAAAGGCAACATTTTCTTTGGAGCCAGAAACTGGACTCCTGTGTCGAGTTCTGGTGTCCGCAACATTAGGAGGATGTGGAAAAATTGGAGACAGCGCAGAGAAGAGCCACAAAACTGATCTGAAGGCTAGAAGAATTCCTTACAGGGAGAGACTTAAAGAGTTCAATCTTTTTATCAAAAAGAAGATCAAGAGATGACTTGGTTACAGTGTGTAAGTATCACGATGAGATGAAAATACCAGATACTAAAGGATTCTTTAACTTAATGGTGAAAGATAGAACATGAACCAACGGCTGGAAGTTAAAGCAAGATTAATTCAACTTGGAAATAAGGCAGAAATGTTTAAAAGGGAGGATAATTCCCAAGGGAAGGGGTGGATTGGATGCCTCTCTGGAAGGTATGCTTCAGTTATGATGAAATTCTCCAGCTAGTGCTACACAGACAGTCAAACGAGGTCATCTTGTGGTCCCTTCTGGCTTTTACATGGACTAATCGTACATCAAATAAACTATTGTGAGCTATTAGCCCCATTCAAGTTCTGCAGCATTCAATGGGACGTGTTGCCAGTCCAGGTATCAGACTCGCATGCTGGCTACGGAAGTGACTTCTGATACTCAGTGCGTCGCAGGCGGGATGGCTGGTGTACGTATGTCTGCTTATCATGGGAACATCTCTATTCTAAGGGGGCAGCTCACGCCAAGTGCTCCAAGGGGGCTCAGTTAGTTAATGAGAATGGCTATGGTGTCTAGATCAGATCCTCCATTCGTTGACTTCAATGGAATTAAGCCCATTGATGCCCGCTGAGATAGCCGGTCCTGGGCGTGAATGGCCCAGACTGACCACCATGTAAATTCCTCTTCTTTGTAGATATTTCCATCTACCCTATTATCTGTCCCAGAACTACGACACCAGGTTTGGGGTCAATTCCGTAGACAGTACTAAAGAGCACGGCCTTTGCTGTGCGTATCTAGCAGGCTGGGGTACTGCACAAAATGCCAGAGCAGTCAAGAACTTGGGAGGGTGACTTTCTGATGCTCCTGTTGAGTTCAAAAGGAGCGGGAGGTGCAGAACACCCTTGAGAATCAGAAGGTGCATAGAAACAGGCACCGGAAAAAAAGTATTCCATCCGCCTTGGTAGCCAGTGCAAGATTGTTCCCCGCTGTCTGTCTTGCTTTAAAATTCCCATGTCCTGAGGTTTCCACTGATATATTTTACGTGGGAGAATTGTTGGTTGCAAGGACAGAGAGAAACCTGGTAAACTGCTAACACTGCCCCGGGTTTATTTTTTTCTCTCTGACAATATTTCCTCTTGGGAATTCTGCAGGATCTTGTGAGCTGATGGGTGGGTCCCTGAGCTAAGTAGCGCTGTAATTAGACACACCACTAGATGGCGAACAAACCACCATATAAGCGCATGGCTAATTGCTATGCACCGCTCCTCCTGAGGGATGCTGGTATGCCTCTGATTTACATAGGGTGACCAGAGAGCAAGTGTAAAAAGTCAGGACAGGCCGTGGGGGTAATAGGAGCCTATATAAGAAAAAGCCCCCAAAATCAGGACTGTCCCTATAAAATTGGGACATTTGGTCACCCTAGATTTAGACCACGGAATGAAGGGCTTGGCCGGCTAAGCCAGGAGATGCCAGCAAGTGTGTGTGAACACTGGAAATGACCGTGGCATTGGTGGCAATTTACAACCTTTCCCTGACGCCGTAGAGAGCTTGTCTGACAGTCTTTCAGGTGTGTTGTTGTAGCATGTTAGTCCGAGGATATGAGAGATACAGGGTGGGTGAGGTAACATTGCTTAGTGGGCCAGCTACTGATAGCAAAAGAGACAGCAGAGAGCTCTCCTTCAAAAACCCTCTCTCTTTCCCCAAGAGATGCTGGTCCAATAAAAGATACACCTCACCCACCTCTTCTGGTGGCATTAAAGGTGGTATTAGCTGTCCTTTGTGGACTGGAAGGAGAGAAATTAGTTGTGCTCTAGACCAGTGCTGCAGCTGGAGGAGTCGGATCCTGTTTTCTTTCTCACGGAAACCAAGACAAAGCAGGAGCAAAACAAACAGCGCAGGGGGAAAATGCGGCGTCCGTCTCTCCCGCCGACTCTCGCTTGGAGCCTCGGCGCTGGAGCAACGCAGGCCCAGCGTGTCGTCTGAGCACCTGGCAAATTTGTGGCCCCATGGGGCTGTTCGGGGTGTAGCTTTTGGCTCTCTCTCTGGTCCTGGGCTCACGGCAGGAGGCAGGAGGCAGGAGGCAGGAGGCGAAAGGGGAGCGAGAGGAAAGAGGAGAAATGAGCTGGGGAAGGAAAATGCCATGCCAGGGAGGTGATGACAGCGGAACCCAAAGCTCCCATCCCGGGTGGAGTTCAGTGGAGGTGGTGATGGCTCCAGGGTCACCTTCTCTGGCCCTGTCTGGTCGGGCTCAGGATGATGAAGGCCCAGCGGTGTCATGATGGGTTTCAGCATCCCAGAGATGTGAGGGGTGGCAGCCAGGCCTGGGAAACTCGTATCATGCAGTCCCCTGAGTGATCCTTGGTAAGAGATGGCCAGGAAGGGGCGGCAACCTCAGCCCAGTAACATTCATCAGTCAAATCACATTTACGTGAGTTCAGCTATGAAAATTTCCTCCTGTTGCTAGACTCTTTCCCCTTGTTGTCATGCCAACCCATGCCTGTCGCAGGCTTTTCAGACCCCTTCGCCCTGTTCTTTTAACTTGGACTCATGCAAACTGGACTGTTGATTTGTCTCCAACTTTTGCTGACTCTTATAAACGGCTTGATATGACAGATGGAGCTGGACTCTCATTACTTTGCACAACACAGCATACAGGCTGATGCACAATAATGGCCACTAGCCATCTCTGTGTGCTGTATGCAGTTCCAGGTGTGTGTGGGGGGTCATCCCTGGTAAACAAGTGAGTCACAGCTGGGACTGAAGCAAGGTGGAAGCCTATTTATTCAAGAAAATAGTTAGAGAGCCAAACACTCACCTGATTTTTTAAGCAGGTATGTGGTTCCATATGTCCCAGGATCTGTCTGTGTCCAGCAGTATCAATCCCAATATCTTTCATATATATGACAGCTGAACTGTCTCCTCTGTGATGACACTATGAGGTGTGTGTGGGGGGGTATCTTCTCCCTGTTCCCTGGTTGCAATGACTAGGATAGGTCGACAGATTTCGCAAGTCATTTTTTTAACAAAACAAACAAAACTAAGGCTTTTTGACCAAACTGAAAACTTTTGTGCAAAATGTTCATTTTTGATTAAAATTTTTGGTTCATGGGCAAAAAGCCTGAAATCTCTAATTTTCAGTTAAAAAAACAAAACATGGTTTGGTCTTTGAAAACCGACTATTATTTTTCTCCAGCAAGGGTTTTTTGAAAACTAACTTTTATTTCTTTATTTTGGCTGTTCGATAAAAATCGGAACCTTTTTCAAAGAAACCCTTTTTAATGCCCTAAGAGGAATAATTGTGTTTTTCGTCCAGCTCTTGCGTCGATGATCCCCTGACCCAGACCACGGGGTCAGTGCGGACAAGGAGGATCAGCCGCCCTGAAACAGACATGAAATCGGTCTGCTCTGGGAATTATTTTTGGACACATTTTTCAGCCTGAGTAGGTCAGACAGGATGATCACAACAGAGATTCCAAGGCCAGAAGGGACCGAATTCCTTGCCTGGCAGAGGGTGTTTACACGGTGGAGTCTAGCTGCCCGCCCAAGGTTGTGTACCAGCAGACGGCACTAAAAGAATTTATTGCTACAGCAAGCTGCCTCTTGGAGCTCAGTCATGTAGGAGATGTCCTATTATATGGGCAGTTGACTTTAATAGTCATTGTGTGCTTAAAGCACAGCAAAACAACAGTGGGGGAAAAAAATCCCTTCTCTGCTTAGATGGCCCTTTTCCCCCCAGCCCTGATAGTCTATTTGTACAGTAAATTAAAAATATGAATCACTTCTCCCTATTGCCTCCCCAAACACTCATCCTGTCAGGCGCTGTGTTGTCTTCATTTGTATTACCTTAATTTAATGTTAATTATGTTCTTCATTTACAAAGAACAAGCATTTACACTCCCCGTCTGGGGATTTCCCGCACTGGCTGTCTCCACAGACTCGGCAGAGAGGGGAGAGGCAGAAACCAGGGTGTGTGTGTGTGTGTGTGTGTGTGTGTGTGTGTGTGTGGTGGGGCTCGTTAGCACGCCACTCAGAAAGCATGGCAGGGGGGCTCCAAATGGCAATCCCTCCCCGCCCCTACCCCCTAATGATCACGCCAAGCGCGACTGCCTTTCGATTTATGAATATTGGTATTGCTATGGATGCTAGAGCCCCTTATAAATCATTTTAAAAGTGCCCTGCTGCTGGGAAGAAAAGTCTTCTTGTGGGGGGTGTGGCGGGTTGCAGGGCAATTCCAGTGTTTGAATGGCAGCGCCTGGTTTGGACCTGGGGCGAGGTCCCCGAATGGGACTGCCAGACACCCAGGGCCGGGGCAACCACTAGGCAAACTAGGCGGCTGCCTAGGGTGTCAAGATTTGGGGCGCCAAAAAGCGGTGGCGCAAGGTGGAAGTTTTGCCTAGGGCGCAAAATATCCCTGCAGACACCGCGGATGATGGCTTTGCACAGACAAACTGCACCAGGGTCTCTGTCCGGGCTTTTCCAGCAGAAACACCCTGATCCAGGCTTGCCCTGAAGGCCAGCAGCTTGTGGGGCAGCCAGAGGGCACAGCGTGGCTCTGTATATTTTAAACTTAAAAACACCTTGGTTGCTGTGAAGTCCCAGAGGGTTTCAGTGGCTTGAGTCCTTTTTGCGCTGTCATTGCCCTGGACCCGGGATGCTCGTCTGGTCTGTTTCAGGTTGTTGCTTCAGTTTCACAGTTCTGTGCCTGTTACCCCTGGAACAATTCTGCGCCAAAACATGCAAAATTATGCGCACAATATTTTAACATTCTGCAAAATTCTGCGCATTTTATTTGTCAAAATAATACAATATAATCACACCAGGAAATGCGTGTTGACAAATAGATTCCTTACTGGGCATATTAATACAGATCTTTGAATAATAATTCATTTAACAGAGCCGTGTTTTCTGCACCCCTCAGGAGCAGTCCAAAGGCTTGGGGGAGTCAGGGGGTAACAGAGGAGCTGAGGGAGAGGGAAGGATGCTGGGAGTGAACCTGGAGGGTTGTTGGGTATAGGTGGGAAAAGTAGGGAAGAGGTTTTTTTTGGGTGGAGGGGAGGGATGTTAGAGAGTTGGGGAGCCTCCCCCATGCAGACTCTGGCTGACCCCTAGCCTCTCCCATTTAGTCAGGTGCATCTTCCCCTGTTCCCATGTGTCCCTGCACTGCTCCACGCCCTGGAGACCCTCTCTGCAGCCCTCATCCCCATGTGTCCCTGCACACTCCTACCCCTCTGTAGTCCTACAGCCCCCATAAGAAAGGCCATACTGGGTCAGACCAAAGGTCCATCTAGTCCAGTATCCTGTCTACCGACCGTGGCCAATGCCAGGTGCCCCAGAGTGAGTGAACCTAACAGGTAAAGATCAGGTGATCTCTCTCCTGCCATCCATCACCCCCCTCTGACAAACAGAGGCTAGAGACACCATTCCTTACCCAGCCTGGCTAATAGCCATTAATGGACTTAACCTCCAGGAATGTATTCAGTTCTGTTTTAAACCCTGTTATATTCCTAGCCTTCACAGCCTCCTCAGGCAAGGAGTTCCACAGGTTAACTGTGTGCTGTATGAAGAAGAACTTCCTTTTATTTGTGTTAAACCTGCTGCCTACTAATTTCATTGGGTTGCCCCTAGTTCTTCTATTATGGGAACAAGTAAATAACTTTTCCTTATTCACTTTCTCCACACCACTCTTGATTTTATAGACCTCTATCCTATCCCCCCTTAGTCTCCTCTTTTCCAAGCTGAAAAATCCTAGCCTCTTTAATCTCTCCTCATATAGGACCTGGTCTAACCCCCTAATCATTTTAGTCACCCTTCTCTGAACCTTTTCTAATGCTCCCCTCCAATTCAGCCCCTGGCTAAATGCTGGCTGGTCTGGACCCACAGTGGCCTCTGGTGGGTGAAAATGGAACTGCAGCACTTCCCAGGCAAAATGTATTTTCTGCTGGAAAAAAAATTCTGGGCAGGCATGAATTCCGCACCTGCGCAGTGGCGCAGAATTTCCCTCTCAGGCATGCCTGTTCTGGAACCATGCTGTTCCAGTTTAAAACCCAGACACATCCCGGCCACTTTTCCCAAAGATGGGAGTTGTTCTGTTTTGTTTCAACCTTCTCCTTCCAGGTTTTAAAGATGTGTATTTCATATCAGGCCAACCCCATTGTCACAGGGCGTGGGGGAGTCCGGTTCCCGCATGCCCACTTCCTGGGATTCACAGTGACTCTCTGCCAGCCAGTAGATTAGAAGGTTTATTTGAGATGACAGGAACACAATCCAACTCAGACCTTGTCAGTATAAACACGACCCCTTAGTCAGGCCCTTCTGGGGGGCAGGGAGATAAGACCCCGAATCCGGGCTCCCTCTTCTTCCCCAGCCAGCTTCTAACCCCCTCCTCCGAAACTGCTCCTCTTGCCTCCCCTCCCGGCCACTCCCCCAGCCTTTGTTCACATCCACACTCAGGTAGAAAGCCTCCCCTCCCCCTGATCCCAGGGCAGGGGGTTGAGTTACAGTCCAGGTACCTTCCCTCCCAAGACCTGCTCCCTGCTCGTTACACTCATCCCTTGCGGGAGGGGGCCCTGCAAATTGTTTTATTGCCTCAATGTTTCATTGTTAACCTCCTCCCCTGCTCTACTTGTCTGTAGCCAACAGTTGTCTCTTGGCTTATATTTAGATTCTGAGCGGATTGGGGGAGGGACCATTGGTTTGTTCTGTGTTTGTACAGCGCCTAAGGCAGTGAGGTGCTGGGTCATGTCTGGGGCTCCCAGGTAATGATAAATAATAATTAATAGACTATGTGTGATGTTTTCAAAGTGACTTAGGACTCCGAATCTCACTGATATTCAATGGGGCTTGGCATGGGGCTGGATTTCTAACGGTATTTTGGTTGGGAACTAGGGGACTCTGTGGCCCTTAGGCATATTTGCAAGAGTTGCCCTGTGTGTTTGTACCACATAACCTCGTGCCCCGGGGCTCTGACCTTATTTGGCCTCCAGATTCTGCATACCATGCATGTTAAATGACCCTGATAACCTGGACTTGCTGGAGTTCCCCAGGGTGGGATTTGGCCTTAGAAGACGTTGTACAATCATATTATTTTTTAAAATCACTAACTTCTGGGGCAGGCACCCTGCGGGCTGAGTTCCTTTGGTCCGGGCCGTGTGACAGCGCGTGGGCCCTTGGGGCCGTGTGTCGGCGGGTGGTGGAGGGGTGAGAAGAGGTGGGCAGCAGGGAACAGGCCTGGTTCTGGGTTTGCTAGCACAGCTTTCACACCATTAGCTTTGCTCCCGAGCTGATCAGACACTTTGATCTCCTCCGCGCTTGTGCCTCCCCACCCTGCCCCAAGGCCTACAGGTCTCGCCCCCCCCACCCCACACACTCGTGGGGCAGAAGAGAGCTGCTTACCCCAGCCAGGGAGGAGATGTGGGGGCCTCTTTGCTATAGCAAGGTGAGTCTGTGCTCTGCTGCTTTCAGTAGAGCATGAGAAAGTCGGGGCCCAACCCCAGAGACAGCGGCGTCTGAGGCCCGAGTGGACTCCGGGGACCCCGAAAGCCAAGGCAACATGTGGTTCCCGGAGTCCGACTGGAGTCGCTGCTGCTTCTGGGGGTTCATACAGCAGCCGTGGCCGGAGCAGCTTCCTTCTACCGCTAGAGCCTTTTCCTCCCTGGGCCCCCTGCCTGGCTGGTCTACTGCACTCAGGCTGGTGGGGGGCAGCTTGGAAATTCTGACTCCCCGCATGCCACACCAGCTCCCTGCCCGCTTCCCCTTCCACCCGTCGCCCAGGGCCGGGGCCTGGTTCCCTCCGAGACCTTCCCTGCTCGCCTGTCCCTGCAGTAGCTGAGATCAGGATGGAGGCCAAAGCTGGAGAACCTCCAAGCGAGCCTGGGTCAGTCTCGGCAGGGTGCCCTGGGCTGGCGATGTTGGCCCTGGGAATCCAGACAGGCCCACAACTCACCCCGCAGTGCTGGGCTGAGCCTGTGGCATGGAGCTCGATGGAGCCAAACATTCCTGACTCTCTCCGGAGGGATGGCCAGAAACATCCCCAACAGGCAAGTTATTTCCCGTATTGTCTTGCGCCCCCCGCCCCTGATGCCAGCCCAGAGGACACTGGGGTAGGGGGACGCTGGTCAGTGGATTCCTCAGGGGGTGGGACACACGTTAATTTCCCTCCCAGCTCCTGGAGGCCTCGCTGCAACTTTGTCTCCCGTGGGGCTGGCGGAACTGGGGAAACCTGCTGCCAACACCCTCCTCCATGTTCTGCCCTGCGTTGGTTTGCCTTCACTCGCTCCCCGCGCTGTGTGGCCGGGCGGCTGCTCCATGCCAGGGGGAGGCTACGGCGGGGCATGGCGCAGGCTGGGTGTGTGTTTCACAGCGAACGGCTGGGCTCTGTGGAAAGAGCCACTGCTCAGCTCCGTCCTGCTCTCGACCCGTGCCTCAGTCTCCCACTTCCAGTGGCTCCCAGTTATGGGATCCGGGTTACGGGCTGAGTCTGCGCCTGGGGACTGGCCACCCCAGCCTAGACCATGCCGTGGCATCCCAGGCCTGGCCCTTTGCCATCTGAGCTTTTAACGCATCCCCGGCAGAGAGCAGGACCACCAGGCATTTGACAACCAGCCTTCGCCTGCGTGGCTCAGGGGCCAATTCCAAGAACCTGCCGCCCCGCCCACCACCAGCGACAGCTTGTCCGCGTGTTGGCCGGGGAGCCCTGAGGCCAGGGGGTGTTTTGTTCTCTACAGTCAGTTTTTCTGGGGGTTTCTCAGGCTCGAGGGGCTCCAGGGGCAGGTGAAAAACCAACCAACTTATCATTTAAATGACTCACACACACAAGGGCAGGGAAACCTGCCGGCACGATACCCTCCCCCAACCCCGGTCCTGCTCCACTTTCCGCAGCAAAGGGCATCCCTAAAACGCAGGGCGGGTGAGGCGGGTCTTGTGCTGCCTTAGGCCCGGCTTGTGGAGGCCTCAGGATCCGAGCTGGAAAAAGGGGCAAAGTAGTCCTGGGTTCCCCTAACCCCCTGGCGTCCCCTGCAGCTCCCTGGTGGGTTGGGGTGTGTGTGAGGCACTGGGGCGGGGGATAGGGATTGGGGCTGGCATGGGCAGCCAGCCTCCCCTCTCACTGCTCTCCATCACACCACCCTCCCCGGCCGGCTGGCAGGAGTTGAGTCAGCGACGGAGGAAGTCGGGGGCTGGCATGGGCCGTTACAGTGTTTTTCCTGGTGGGTGAGGGGCCCCGCAACAGGGAGGGCCCGGGGGAGGGGGAAATGGAAGGGGCATTACAGTTTTGCTCCCCGACAAGGCCATGCCCCCCAGCGCTGTCCGCTCCATGAACAAAGGGGGACAAAGTATCACTAGCTCCCCAAAACGGGATAGATCTGCCAGTCCTGCAGCCCCCTCCTCCCACCGCCCCCCGCTCGTCCAGCCCTGGGCTTGCTCCCCCGGCAAACACATCCTGCGGCGCCCTGACCCACTCCCACTAGCCCAGCCTTGGGGTCCCCTCTCCTGGCTCTGCCGGTGCCCCTCACTCCCGACTCGCAGCCCCCTCCGATCCCAGCCCTGTGTGCCCCACCCCTGCCGGTGCCCCTGTTCACTTATACACAGCTCTGCCAGTGGACATCACTCACAACCGCCAGATGTGTGCTGCTCGCATGCCTCCACCCCCAGCAATGCTGGTGCCCCTAAGCCCCCTGTTAGCCCAGCTCTGCCCCCCCACAACCCGCCGTGCCCCTCGCTCCTGACCCGCAGGCCCCTGCTAGCCCAGCCCTGCATTCCCCATGCCTCTGCCCCTCAAGCCTAGCACAATGCGAGCTGCTGACCCGACTACACAGTCGTGTCCCTTGTGATTTAGCCAGGGCCTGACCCTACCCACCCACCTCCAATGCACGTCACCCACTCGTGCGTTAGCAATGCTGCCTGGAGCTGAGGTTGGCACCCGTGTGGGCCCCTCAGGGTGCCTGGGCCCTGGCAACGCCCATGATTTCCAGCTCTGTGTGGGTCTGAGGAGGAGCAGATGCCCGCTCAGTGCCATGGGGCCAGGATGGATCCCCTACACCGCCCCCCCGCAAGTGCGTGTGCGTGGCCCCGGCCGGGCCCCACAGCCATGGAAATATTAGCTTGACGGATGTGCTCTGTGGCGAGGGCTCCCTCGCCAGGCCCAGCTGTCAGCGTGCCGCTGATGACATTAACGCGGGCAGAAAGTGATGACAAATGCCCGTTATCAGGGAACGAGGCCTGTGACAAATCGAACGGCGCCTTCCGAGCAGCCCCATTACGCTGTAATAAAAAAAGATGGATGGCTGCCCGCGCCGGGGCCCGGCGCTAATGCGCTTTCGCCTGGTCTCGCTGGGTTCCAATTAAGGCAGAGAACAGAGAGGGATCAGGAGAGCTCAGGGCCCAGCCCCACACTGGC
>ML677382.1:10221844-10232270 GCA_007922305.1 Dermatemys mawii
CCCCCCCATGCTGCACTGTTCTGCCCCTGCTGCATGTGATCTAGCAGCCCAAGGGCGGAATTGGGGGCAAGGGGGCATTGCCCATGGGGAGAGGCGGACGGGAGACGGTCCCTGTCTAGAGGAATGATGGTGGCATCAAGGCCACTGGGGCTGGGGCTGGGGTCAGTGCCCCACAGGCAGGAGGGTATGTTGGAGAGCGGGTGAGTACTCCATGGGCAGAGAGTCAGTGTCATAGGAACCGGGCATTGGCGGTGAATTCGTGCACTGTGGGCAGAGCCGGTGGTGGGGCAGTGCCCCATGGGCCGAGGTGATGGGGAGAAGGCAGCGGGGGGGGGGGGAATGGGGGGAAATCAGTGGCCCATGGGCAGGGACCATTGGTTAGGGGATGTCAGTACCCCAAGGGGCAGCAGTAATTTGGGGGAGGGGGCATTGCCCAATGAGAGGAGGAGGGGCAACGGGGTCCAGGATTGGGAGGGGGCCCAAGACAGCCGGTATGGGCTGGGACAAGTCGCTCAGGAACAAGTGTTGCTATGGAAGCCAACAGCAGCTAATACCCATCCCCATCCCAGGGTCCCCCAACAGCCCCATCTGCAGGCACCCTCCTGCCCAGCAGCCCTGGCTCCCCCCACACACCCCCTGGCTTCCCCACAAGCCTTCCCCTAGCCAAAGGGTTCAAGGACTTAGTGCCACTCCTCACCCGCTCCGCTCTGGGAGAGGAGGCAATGGGCGGGGGGGGGGGGGGGGGGGGGGAGCGGGGCCCCACCGCAAACACTAAACGCAACCCGGGGGTGTTAGCGGGTGGCTTTTGTGGCTGGGCCCCTGCCCCCCCCCCCCCCACGCTGCCCGACAGGGCCCGGCCTGACTGAAACACGATGATTACTAATAACTGTATATGCAAATTAGGCCACTATCTCATTTGCATTAAGTGTCACACTCAGGTCAGCCCTGCCAATGTCCCCACTGTATCAGCCCCCTGGCCAGGGGAGTGGGGCTGCAAATACACATCACAGGGCACCCAGACCCTGCCCAGTTGGCTAGTGACTCAGCCCCCTGCTGGCGGGAGAGGGAGGAGGGGCCCTTCCTGAGGGTATGGTGGGTGCGTGAGGCCATGGGCCCAGTGCTGAGTGGCCTTGTAACCTGGCACTGGGGTGTTGCGCCATCAATTTCCCTGCCCCCAACTACTTTATAGTCCATCAGCACCCTCCCTGCCCGCCCTGCCTGGGCCATGCGGCAGGCGATCCTGCTACTGCTCCCACCACGGGGACGTGCACTCTCGGGGCTCCTTTGCTTGGCGCTTGCGGGCCCAGGGCCCAGCCGGGACCCCAGGGGTTACAAATGCAGCGGCTGGCTGGGCCCTCACGGCACCAGGAGAACAGGTGGGTGCTTAACCCCACCTGAGGCCCAATCCCCGCGCCCGTAAGGCCTCAGGGACGCGCATCATGCTGGCCCCTAGAGTAGCCACATAAGAGCTGGAGCAGCCCATGGCCCATCTAGCCCAGTGTCTGGCTCCAGCAGCGGCTGGTAGCAGAGCTCCCGGGACATTGCACAGACTGGGGCAATTACTGTGAGATCCACCCATCTGCCCCTTCCGGCTTCTGACTGTCAGCGGTTTAGAGACACCCAGAGCATGGCGTGGGTCCTTGACCGTCCTGGCTAATAGCCATTGACAGTCCTAGCCTCCAGGAACCGAGCCAGCTTCTTTTACGAAGCCCCTAGCCAAGCCCCTGCATGGGCAGGAATTCAGAGCCCCATGTGCAGACTCCAATGACTCGGTGACCCCAATGCACTTAAGGAAGGAGCGGCTCCGTGGAGGCTGACTAAGAATGTAGTGTGAGACGCGATGGCCATCAATGAAAACCAGGCCTGTTTGGATTAGCTGGAAGGAGCGTGCACCCAGGGAGAGCCATTAGCCGAGGGAAGAGCCCAGGGAGAAGTCGGGGGGGTTGAGGGGGCCATCAACAGAGGCATTTGAAAGGCGATTAATGCAGACCTGACTCCCGCTCAGCTGCAGCTCCCCAGACCCAGCCACTGTAGGGAAAAGCCAACCCCAGGCTGCCGTTGACTCTGCTCTGCCCTTTGCTCTGCCCTCCAGGCCGATCACCGCTCCGGCAGCTCTCACGCCACCCGGCCGCTGCACGAGGTTCATGGACGGCCGCCATCTTGGCCAACACTCCCAGGACTAAATGAGAGACCGGCAGAGCCCGAAGCTTGAGTTTCCCTACCTTGTGCCAACACTCCTCAGCAGGGCTGAAAGAGGCTTGGAACCGCTCTGGATCAGGCTGTCGAATTACACGGGGACTTTCGCTCCAACCGTAAGGGCTCAAAATGTCCTTTTCTTCCCGCTGAGGCCTCGGAGCAGCGGCCGACTGCTCTTGGCAGGCAGGACGTCAAGAGCAGAGTTGACACAGCGGGGAGCGGACGATTCGTGTCGCGCCAGCAGCTGGCCCCCGGAAGGTGTGCGCTGTAGGGGAGGGGGCTGGAGGAGGACAGGACTGAGCCGCAGCAGAGCTGGGGGGGGGGTGCCTGAGGGACGGTCTAGACTAGGCCTAGCCTTGGCCTGAGCATTGGAGCTTCTGGTCCATCCTCTTGTCATTCCCTTATGGCTTTCTCTCTCGTGGTGGCACTGGGCAGGTGACATTCTCTGGCCCTTACTCCGCTGGAGGCCAGCCTTGAGGAATGGTCCCATCTGGCCTCCTCCAGAGCCTCCTGCATCCTACCCCATGCACATACCCGACGGGGTGCTCGAGGCAGCCAGGCGACCATCAGTGCCACTTCTAGTGAAAACCAGGGCGAGAGGGGGCCTGGATCGATGTCATTGTGCGCTGCCTCTGACTGTCCTGGCCAGAAACCGGCCGCTCGCTGGAGTGTGGTGGAGATAGTACATGGGGTTGGGCTCTGGAAAGGCCTCCTGTGTAAAGGGTTAAACATTCCCTTTCCAGCGGCCCCACTCCTTCTGGCTTAGGATGAGGGCTTGGAAGAGGAATCAAGGGATGCGAGCCCCCTGGAGAGAAATAAATAATAAAATCACGCTGGAAATAGCCATGAAGATTTTCCCGCACAGCTGCTCCCCCATCTCATCACCTTCACGCAAGATCCAACTCACTCCATGCAGGCGCCTACCCAGAACCTCACCAAACATACCCACAGAAGTGTACAAGAAGCAGCCAGGAGTCAGCTGTCATGAGAGAGCCCTCACCCCCTTTTATTAAACACATGAGTATTCAGCTCAGGCCAAGTCTGCTCAGGCTTCTACCAATACATCTAGCTCAGCTGGAGTGTCATGATTTAATATCCCAACTTCTCTCCCCCACCCTAAGCCCCACGAGGCCCTTTCTCAGCAGTTGGAATGAAATGAGAATTTTTAATTTGAAACTAAAGAAACAATTTTTACAGGAAGGAAACATTTTTGCTTCAGTTCACTTCATAGATGATGCTGATTCCCAGTTCTGTTCATTCCCTCTGGGGCACCTGGCATTGGCCACTGGCGGAAGACAGGATACTGGGCTGGATAGACCTATGGTCTGACCCAGTCTGGCCGTTCTTACATTCTTATGGTATGTTCATTATGTTTCTTTCTTTCTCGTGCTACAAAGCTGGTCTAAGTCTTTATTTAAAGATCAGCTTTTTATTCAGTCTATCTTCTGCACCTTGTAACCCTGCAGAGATGTATTTGACAACCCTTTGAAATACCGCAGGAGCAGAATTAATCCCAAATGGCAGTCATTTATATTAAAAGACTTAAATTGTGTCTTAAAAGTTACTAGTTTGGAGCCTAACTGACCTAACTTTATCTGTCACATTGCTTACCCTGCTTCTGAGAGCTTAGCTGAACCTCCTTCAGTTATTTCCATTGGATAATGGTTGCATCATATGAGTATATTTAAGTGACATTGATTTAAAGTTAGCCTGACTTTATTTGGCTTTCTGACTATAATCACAGAATTGACCCAGTCTGTAGGTTGTTTTACCTCTTCAGTAAGTCTCAGCTTCTCAAGTACAGTTTTTATTTCATCTGTGAGGCCAAATGCCATTTTTCTTGCTGGACAGAGCACTAACGTTATTACTCCATCTGTAGCATTCACCTTCCAGGCATATGACAAGAGTTCTCTCAGTGTGTCATGGATGCTCCGTGCCTGACTTTCCGTGGCATTTACACCAATCATCTTTGCAACTAACCTGCCCAGAGCTAAGCAGGTTTTCATCCCTAATGCAGGAAACGCAATATATGCATTTTGTTATTAATTGATTGTGTTTCTTTCAAGCAAACTGAAACAGTTATTTGCCCTTGTAGCAATAATAAATAACGAGCGAATCAATTAAAAAAATGCCTAATTCTTATGTAGCACTTTTCCTCAGTAGATCTCAGAGTGATCAACAATCTTTAATGTATTTAGCTTAACCATACCCCTGGGAGGCAGCGAAGCATTATTATCCCCATTTTACAGATGGGGAACTGAGTCACAGAGAGGTTAAGCAATTCACCCAGGAAGTCCATGGTGGAGCTGGATGTGACATTCCCTTCTGACGTTATCTGCACTGGTGAGGTGCTAGGCCTCTCCAATCCTTTACTCTGGGAACCAGCCTTACCCTTCTCTGCTGTGAGAACCTCCCACTCCTGGGCTGGTCACACATAGCCTCTGGCATGTAAGCTGTTCCCAGCTACTTGCAACTGAATGACACCAGCCAGTATCTCCAGTCCCAGACACAACCCTTGGAACCTCTGTCTTAAATTGGCCAGTTATGCCCACTGGATGCTGCAAGCTTCTATGAGTTCGTCAATTTAACAAAGAAATTGATATGTACCAGGCTTGTTATCCCGAGGGGAGTCTCTGACACGCTTCAAACCAAACAAACACAGATGCTCTTGGCTTTAATTGTGCAGTGGACCTGGGACAATTTTTTTTTCTCACTTACATAAGTGGCATTTTTGACCAAATCAGGGCAATTTCCTGACTCAAGGGGTTTCACCCACCCCTAGTAAAGAGGAATTTTTGCTTATCAGCAACCCTGTGATTCCAGTTTTGATTCCCTTCTTTTCTGTCTTTATGTCTCTGACGTGATACAACATCGATTAAGTGCAGAATGAGCAGCTAGAGCCCACATCACCGCTAACAACTATCTGCAGCCTCCTCTTCATGGCTTGACCCTCCAGCCAGGTCGCTATGGTCCTCCCGGTCCAGGGAATTCCCAGCCTTTCAGACCCGCCGGCATCTCCAGCACTCTGTGCCACTCCCCGGTGGCTGGCAGGGGAATGCAGGCCTGTCCTCTCCACGGGATTCCAGCCCAGGGACCCAAGGGCTCTGCAGGGTCCTACCCCTGGCTGCTGTTTCCCTGGGCTTCTTCTTGCCTGTCTGGCTTCTCCTCTCTCTGGGTTTGCCAGCCTCCCAGCTCGCCCCACTCAGGGAGTGGCTGCGTCCTACGTCCCAGCAGCAGCCCCCAGCTCTGTGGCCAGCTAGCTGGCTTTATACAGCCCCCCTGATCAAGCCCAGGGGAGCCCGTTCCTCTAATCAGGGCTCTCTTCTCAGTGTTCAAGCTGCTAGTTGGTCCATCTGGCCTCCATTAACCCCTTCCACTCCTGTGTGAGGTGGACACCCATCATGGGGGTGGGGGAAGGGTTTTAAATGTCTGGCAGTTTGAGGGAAATGGACTTGGTCGATAGCTCAGTACAGGGCTGGTCCATCTCTCTTGCAAGCCCGAAAGCTACAGAATAGCCACTGGTATCGCAGAGGAGAAAAAGGTGGCGGTTTTGCTCAGGGTAACAGGGGCTAAAACTTCCACCCCGCTGCATGGCCCTGCTGCTGCTTATGAAGCTGATAAACGAAATATTCAAGGAGATTGTGGCATTTCTACAAAAATCCCCTGCCCCTCAGAGGCTGGGGCCCACACACAGCGCTCACTTTGATCAATGAAATCCAAAGGAAGCGGTTTCTGAAGACGCGGCTGGACTGTGGTAATGACCAGTGTGTTGCCAATGCAGAAAGATTGCATTCAGTGGCTGCATTAAGGGGCCAGTTAGCACATGGGATGTGCACTGAAGCTATCCCAAAAACAGCTAGCGCCTGAGATGGGTTTTGCCCTCGAATGTGGCATGTAAATTGCGCTATCAACGTAGACACTAGAAAAGATACCGGGGAACTGCAACAGCATCCTGGCACCTGTACAACAAAATAACCTGGGGGTCACGCAGAAAGGCCAGCGCTCCAAGACTGTGAGCTTTCATCGTGGGAAACGTTTCATTGTGGGACCCAACTGAGTGTTGGTTCAAGGACAAACCCCGTCAAAACGGCAAGAAAACGCATAGGTCAGTGCAAAAAGCACAACCTCTCCCTGCCCACAAGGACAATCCCAGAGAATTTCAGTCATCCCTTCCCCGGTGACAACCCGGAAAATGTTCTAGCCCTACAACTGGTTAATTAAGCTGATGAGAAAGACACAGGCGGAAGTGTCAGGACGGCGGTTTTCAAGGCCAGGCATTCCTGAACAGATTGCAAGTGACAATGGAACTCGGTTCCCAGTGGAAGTTTCGACGGCTTGTCAAAAGAAAGGGGACAAGAGACGCCACATCAGCTCCTCGCTCCCTGCCACACGTCATTAGCCAGGGGAGTTCGAAGCTGATATTCAAGTGATTCCAGCTCCGGCTTCCAACACCCCACGCATCAGAATCTTCACCCGCAGCGCATCCCCTTCTGAATCGGCCACCCGCCCCGCTGCGTGTGGGGTTGTCACAGACTCACAGGTTGTGCCCACTCTTGGCCCCATGAGACAGTGTGACAGCCCTTCTCGGGGGTCTACTCTCTCCTGGGGTCAGTCCCTCCACGTCCTGGAGCCACACCTCCCTGCTTCCAGGGGGGCTCTGCCTGCTTCCCCTCTCCAGCCCAGAGCCCCCCTGCTTCCCAGCTGGGCAGCTGAGATCACTGCCTCCCAGCCCTGCCTCTGTCCATTGTCTCCTCTCCAGGTAAACAGGGTCACCTGGGCCTCCTCTCAGCTGTCCTTTGTCCTCTTTGGCTGGAACCAGCTGGTCAGGTCACCGGGGTCCTCTCTCAGCAACTGTCCTCCCACTGGCCAGAACCAGCTGTGACTCCTGAGCTGGGCCTTGGGGTCACCAGTCACTGGGGGATCCATTCTCCAGGCCATTGGCTGAGGTCCCAAGTTCCCTCGCTGGTCCTCTGTAACCACAAACTCCCTCTCCCATCCCCCCATTAAACCTGTAACACCGAGGGAAGCTGAGTCCTACGCTCTCTGCATGCAAACCATTGAAAAAACCAATAAACCCCCGACTTGGTCACACTAGTCCTCTGCCCTGTTGGATAGAAGAGGCACCGAACAGGTCGCGGGGAAGACACGTAAACCAGCTTTAGAGCAAAGTTCTGCGGGACATGCCCACCCCAGCCACACTGCCGCAGTCAGAGACTCCCACGAGCGAGCAGCACCAGAAAGTACAGCCACGGCTCCAGCTACCGGTGATCTGCCCACGGGAGAGAGACGCCACCATCCGTGTGTAGCGCGTTACAGATCTGTCACTTTACAACAGACCCGTCCTTCTCTACTAGAGCAGGAGGAGTGGGTATGACGTCTCTTTAAATCACTTGTGAGCCTTCTTGTGACATGCACGGTCGTGCGTTCCACAAGCCACCAGAGCAGCAGTTAACTCTGGCCATTCATGTCTAGCTAGTAAACATGGGTATTTGGACCCCAGGCGGGCCCGTATGGTTCCTTCATGCCTACAAGCTACCTGACTTCCTGGCAGCAGCCCACGCCTGGCTCTCCCACATTCTGCGTCCTGTGTACAACCTGCTCTCTCATTCGGGAGATCCCAGCGGTCCCCAGAATCACACAGCAGAGCTGTGAGCCAGGCACGCTCACTGGGTGCTGCCTTTGAAGGTGAAGAAAAAAATCCGAAATGTCTCTTGGTGACACCAGAAGGCAGAATGTGGAAACCTGAGCAGGGGAAATATTTCCCCTCAATGTCCCAATCAGCCTGTGGAACTCAGCACCACAAGGTATCAAGGCCAAGACCTCACAGAAAGAGCGGCTGCTTAGAGGGAAACACGAATATCCAGGGTCACAAGGGTGAAAATAAAAGACCCCCCTCCAAACTGGAAGAAAACCTCATGTTTCAGGGCACAAACCAATCACTGGCTAGTGGGGTCAGGAGGATACTTACCCATCGGTGCAGCTTATCTCATTGCAGCGGGGGTCTTGAACCCATCTCTTCAGCTCTTGGTACCAACTAGATGGACGCGGGCCGATCCACTCTGGCAGTGCCTATATCTCTTATAAATAACAGATTTGTCTGGGGTAACAGCCCCTCTCAGCTGGATCTGTACTCTGGGGCGAAGCCTCTTTGCCCAGTTCCTCGGTAAAGGCTCTTACGGCTGCACTGGTGCTGGGCCAGCTGCCAGCAGAAGTGGCAGAGGCTCGGAGCTTCAGCCCATCGGGCAGTGCCAATACGCGACCAGCTCCTCCAGCCTCAATCCCAGCAACTGCCTAGGTGCAGGCTTAAATTCGGCTGGTCAGCAAAGCCCGGTGCCCCCTGCCGAA
Source organism: Dermatemys mawii (assembly GCA_007922305.1). NCBI lineage: Eukaryota > Metazoa > Chordata > Testudines > Dermatemydidae > Dermatemys > Dermatemys mawii. The sequence continues at coordinate 10,230,386 of ML677382.1, forward strand.
CTTTACAGAGACGCCCGTGAGAGCGAAGCAGCTGCTTGAAGTCAGGCAGGTAAGCCCAGGGCTTTGCTAAGTTGGGCTGGATCTGAATCGGAGGCCAAGCAGCGACTTATTTCCCAGGGTTCCCCTTGCAAACCTAGCCGGCCTGCTGCAGGGTAGCTGTGCCGTCTTTGGATCAGTGGAACGTCTCGCACCGCAGAACAGTTCGGCAGCACTCAGGGCGTGGAGTGTGAGAGTGACGGGAAAACGCCTTCCAGTACTTGGGCGCACAGCTCCGCCTGAGCCCCTGCGGGCGCCAGGAAGCAGCTACGTTGCACAGAGTGCGCTCAGAGGCGTAATGCATTAGCAGAGTCCATGGTCATTCCCATCGGCTCATTTCCTGACCTGGTTGTATGTGAGCTCATCTCCTGAATGGAGCTTTGGGAGGAGTGCTGCTCTGTACCACCCCAGAGCTGGGTGCATTTCCTGGCTAGAGTTTGCCCAGGGCTTTGGGCTTCTGAAGAACGCATGGGCTGGACTTTAATTCCCACTTGGCCAGATCCCCCCAGACATCGACCAAAGAGAAACTTGGAAGTTAGGGGAGGGAAAGGCCGAATGGGGCTCACCCGGGTCACATCCCAGCCACGCAGGCCTGGTCCCCGTTGTAAATAGCCCCTTGTGTTCTGTCCAGTCCGGTTTTCATTGGCTCAGGCAGGGAGTTTTCCACCCCGCCACCAGAAATCACAGAGGGTGATTGAGGGACTAGCCTAGGGGGCCAGGCAGGACTGGACTAGCCGGGGATGGGGCGTGCGGCAGAGATAGGGGTTCGGTTCTCACATCCCCATTGCCATAGCATGCGTCATTCAGCTGGCTGCTCCTGAGTCTCCCGAATGGGGCGGAAAAGCCCGAGGGAGTCACAGCGCAGGGTGATGCAGCCTGACCACCTGGGGAGACACCCGGACGGTGAGAGTGACGGGCAGGAACCAAGGATCCCTCTCGGGGCCCGGCGCGCAGCATGAGGGGCTGTTGGGCCTGGCCAGACCGAACGGCCTCCCAGCGGTTCCTGTCCGAGTGTCCACCAGGCGCCCGCTGGCAGAGCAGCTCCGGTTCCTGGGCTCATTCCCCCGCTCTGCCACTCCCGCTGTGGGACCTTGGGCTTGTCACTTCACCGCTCCGGGCCTTAACTGCCTGGCTGTAAACTGGGGTGGAGGATCCTGCCTCGCTCCCTTCGGCGCCCGTGTCTAGACAGACCGCAAGCTCTTCGGGGCAGGAGTTGGCTGGCGCTGTGTCCGTGCCGCACTGGGCCCACTGCGGTGCCCACGCCACGCCCAGCTATGAATAATGCAGAACAATAAGTCAAATCACACACTAGGCGCTATGGGTCAGACCGCACGGGGCGGGGCCAGAGAGTCAGACCTGAGCCCTGAGGATGTGACTCGCAGGGAGAGCCCAGCCCGGATGGGCAGGGCGTGCGTGTACAGCTGGTGGGTGGGAGATGCTGGTGGGTGTACACACGCGTGGGGGTTCTACAGCTGGTGGGGGGGAGCTGGTGTGTGTACACACACGTGGGGATGCACAGGTGGGTGGGTAGGTGCTGGTGTGTGTAGACACGTGTGTGTATACGGGGGGGTGGGTGCTGGTGTGTGTACACATGCGTGGGGGGGTGTACAGCTGGTGGGGGGGTGCGGATGTGTGTACACACACGTGGGGATGCACAGGTGGGTGGGTAGGTGCTGGTATGTGTACACATGTGTGTGGGTGGGTGTATGGGTGGGGGGTGCTAGTGTGTATACATACATGTGGGGGGGTGTAAAGGTGGGTGGGTGAGTGCTGGTGTGTGTACACGTGTGTGTGTGGGGGGGGTGTATGGGTGGGAAGAGTTGGTGTGTGTACACACGTGTGGGGGTGT
>ML677382.1:10232280-10251632 GCA_007922305.1 Dermatemys mawii
GTTGGTGTGTGTACACACGTGTGGGGGTGTACAGCTGGTGGGTGGGGTGAGTGCTGGTGTGTGTTCACACGCATGGGGGGACTGTAGGGGCGGGAGAAGGCACCGCAGCATCCCAGGCTGCCCCACACAGGGCCCTGCTGCCCACACTGCGCCCAGACAAAGGCCAAGCCCTGGGGTTTCACGAGGACCCAGACCAGAGGATGCTGCGGGCGCCAGCCCCGTGCCCAGCCGCTGTGGGCTCATGGGCGCCTCCGTTCTCTTGTCCTCCAGCTCCCTCTGCTGCCAGCAACCAGCCGCTGCCGCCCAAGTCCCACAGCTGGGCCCCAGCCCCGGCTGTCCGCACAGCGGGTCCCTTGTGCCCCAGGGCAGGTGGGCAACGAGGTGCCATCTGGAACACCGTCCCATTGTCTGCGGGTGGAGACCAGCCTAGGGGGGTCACCTGCCCTGCTGACCTATGCTTGCTGCTACCAGGACAAAGCAAGCGGGCCATGCCAACGAGCCAGACCGGCTGCAGCTCGCGGTCCCTTCGCACCAGGGACCGTGCAAAGTGCAGGACGCTGGAGGATCAGGCCCTGGGCTTTTAAAACCAGCTGGAAATTTGCACGTGTTTCTCACCGAATCCTCAGGCCAGGCTTCCAGGGGTGGGGTGGTTAACAGGCCCATGCCAGACCATTACGCTACAGGGAGCGGGGCCGGGGGGGAGAAGGGTCCAGTGTTCAATCCCCAGTCCCAGAGATCCCAATGTTCACAGCAGCTGAGGAGCAGGTGGAAATTAACGACCCCCAAACATGGGCAGGACAGGGGCTTTTAACACCATATTTTGTCCATCAAACTCAATGAGGACACTAGAAGGAAAACTGAGCCCCCCTCTTTTCTCCCCCACCCCAGAATCACAGATCGAAGGGGTATTTGGAATTTAAAGGTGGAAATTGAGCGTCAGAACCATGGAAATGTTCCGGGACCTGCCTCGCCCTGGGCCAGTGGAACTCACTGCCACAGAAAGCTGAGGGGCTGAATTCCGCGGCTGAATAACAGGAACATGGGACTCACCAGAAGGTGTCAGACCTGCCGCCCCTCGTGCCAGGTATCTTGTCTCCAATGGCGGCTGGAACCGGATGCTTCAGAGGAAGGTACAAGACCCTCCATAATGGGCAAACCGGCAATAACCCACCCATATAACAGTAAGAGCCTGAACCCACGCACAGTGCACTTGGCTGAGCAGAAGGGTTTATCGCCACCCAGCTACGCTTTGAGTCTCTTTCATGGAATCTCTTTTACCCAGCAAGGTGCTAGGTGCTGCTCTGAATCCCACTCGACTCTTGTCCTTGCTGAGAGCTGTGGCAATGAGGCCCACAGGTTAACGACCCACGGTAGCATTTCCTCTCCAGTGTTGTCTTTCCATTTCATAGGCTGCTCCCCCTTGGACGCATCTGATGCAGCTGGGTGATGGGGAGTTACCCCTTTCCCTCCGGTGGGTATTTTATCAGCCTCTGCTCTCACGCCCCTTCTTGGCTCAGCTTCGCTGGTGAATGCCTCAGGGTAGGGCCTGTGTGTGGGGGCTGAAAAGCACCAGGCCCAGCAGTGGCATTAAAGCCACAAGTTAATAAGGCAGTAAATGAAAAACGTCAAAAATTCTGGGAGGGGCATGAAAGGCAGCACTGCTGTGCCCACACTGGGACTCATTTTACAGCTCCAAGCACCTTGCTGATGGAGCCAGAAAAAAGCAACCGAGCACAAGGAAGAGGCAAGATGAATGGACCATAAGGTGGATAGAAAGCTGACTGGATCGTCGGGCTCAACAGGTCGTGATCAATGGCTCCATCTAGTTGGCAGCCGGTACCAAGCGGAGTGCCCCAAGGGTCAGCCCTGGGGCCGGTTTTATTCAATATCTTTATCAATGATCTGGAGGAGGGTGTGGACTGCACCCTCAGCAAGTTTGCAGATGACACTAAACTGGGAGGAGTGGTAGATACGCTGGAGGGTAGGGACAGGATACAGGGGGACCTGGACAAATTGGAGGATTGGGCCAAAAGAAATCTGATGAGGTTCAACAAGGACAAGTGCAGAGTCCTGCACTTAGGACGGAAGAATCCCATGGACTGCTACAGACTAGGGACCGAATGGCTAGGCAGCAGTTCTGCAGAAAAGGACCTAGGGGTTACAGTGGATGAGAAGCTGGATAGGAGTCAGCAGTGTGCCCTTGTTGCCAAGAAGGCTAATAGCATTTTGGGCTGCGTAAGTAGGGGCATTGCCAGCAGATCAAGGGATATGATCGTTCCCCTCTATTCAACATTGGTGAGGCCTCATCGGGAGAACTGTGTCCAGTTTTGGGGCCCACACTACACGAAGGATGTGGAAAAATTGGAAAGAGTCCAGAGAAGGGCAACACAAATGATTAGGGGTCTGGAGCACATGACTTATGAGGAGAGGCTGAGAGAACTGGGATTATTTAGTCTGCAGAAGAGAAGACTGAGATGGGATTTGATAGCTGCTTTCAACTACCTGAAAGGGGGTTCCAAAGAGGATGGATCTAGACTGTTCTCAGTGGTACCAGATGACAGAACAAGGAGTAATGGTCTCAAGTTGCAGAGGGGGAGGTTTAGGTTGGATATCAGGAAACACTGTTTCCCTAGAGAGTGGTGAAGCACTGGAATGGGTTCCCTAGGAAGGGGGTGGAATCTCCTTCCTGAGAGGTTTTTAAGGTCAGTCTTGACAAAGCCCTGGCTGGGATGATTTAGTTGGGGTTGGTCCTGCTTTGAGCAGGGGGTTGGACTAGAACCTCCTGAGGTCCCTTCCAGCCCTGATCTTCTCTGATTCTAAGAGGGGACAGAGTGAACTCGACAGCCCTGACTCTACAAGGACCCTCAGACACCCACCCAGGGCTCCACCATGGACCAGCCTTGAACCAGATCTCAGCCAAAGCAGGGACTGGCTGTAACCTTGTTTTCTAGCATGGCTGGTGCCCCGGCATTAGGGCAATGCCGGATGTTCACACCAAGCCGGGAGGTGGAGCCTTTAAGGTGCTCCCGAGGAGTTTGAGGGGTGGGGTTATGACCAGGGTGATCTGCTCTTGGAAAATACCTGGTGAGGCCTGCTAGGCTGTGACCTCAGCTCCCAAGGGAACTGCAGGAACCATCATCCCCTGCATCATGACGGGTGGGTGGATGAAACTCCCAGGCTGCGGGAGCGACCCCAGAGCTTACAAGGAGGGTGCTGGAAGCTGAGGTTCCAGCACCAGCTGGGCCCTCTGCCATCCAGGAGCCCAGCACGGCCCCAGCCATGCGACGGCCCCCAAAATCCCTAGAGCAGATCTTAGCAAACAGCCAATCAGGATTTACAACTTGCCCGTGACGGTGAATCCACCACGCCCCTGGGGAGATCGTCCCGTGGTCAATCGCTCTCACGCTCAACAATTGTTTCCAGCCCAGCTCTCATGGCGACAGCGCTATGCCAGCACCTCGCCCAATGGGCACAGCTGCCTACCCTCCCCAGCTCTCCCTGCTCGGAGTGCTAGACAGTCCCACCGCACCGGTGGGCAGCGAGGCGGGTGGGGTATCGAGGCTCAGCGGGCCGGGAGCAGGTTGCGGGCACGTGCACTGGAGATCTGGCCACCCTCTGCCCATAGCTGCCTGCCAGCCTGGGGCCAAGAAAGACACAACGGCTCAGCGACCACCTCCATGGGACCTATTCACCCTTTATTAACATGGCTGTTGGGGCACACTGCATGGGATCCTATCGCTGTTCCTGGGAGGAAGCCAGGCAGTGCTGTGGGATTTGCAGCAGTTGCACTAAATATGTTTCACTAACTGGCTAGTCCCAGCCACAAAACAGAGGCAATGGAAACAAACAGGTTAACTTCCTGCTCCCGCGGTTCCGATCAGAGACCAGGGCGAGACCCACATGGGGGCAGAGTCGCTCACAGCTGTTGCTGTGGGGTTCTTACACCTTCCTCTAGCAGCTGGGACCCGGCATCTGGGGCTGGTCCTGGATTTTTAGGGGGGAGCACCGACGGACACAGCCGCCAGACACACACAGCCATGCACACACGGGCAATTTACAGCTGCCGGTCTATTTCTTTTCAAAACTTGGCATGGGCAGGTAAATTATCCCCATGTAACACATTTACCACGAGCCGGAAATATTGCTGCCGGAGCGACCGGCCTCCCGTTCCCGGACTGGCTGAGGCCTGAGTAATGGCCCTGCAGGAAAGACAGCGGGTTTGTAAATGCTTCTGTTTGTGCCGCTTGCCGGCGAAATGAGAAAACATTGATCACCGGGGCCGAGTTTGAGCCGGGAAAGAAAAGCAAAATTGGGAAATGCCGCGAGAGACTGACAGCTGATCGATGGGCCCGGGAACCTCCCCCGGCGGCTCACCGCACCTAGAGAATTAGGTGCCAAAACCCATGGGAAGACGGGCAGCTTTGAAAGCCCCAGCCAGTGCCCAATGCCCTGCCCACCATACCAGAGTGGTGGGGCTAATGGCCAGGTACTAAAAACCCGAGGGCTACCAGACTGGGTCAGACCATCTCGTCCAGGATCCTGCCTCCACTGGTGACCAGCAATGCAGCTCCAGAGTGACCAGAACAGGGAAATTAGGGCGAAGCCTCCCCTTGTCCCCTCCCAGCTCCTGGCAGCCAGAGGCTCGGGACGGCCAGAGCATGGGGTTGTATCCTTGGCCATCCTGACTAGTAGCCGTCAGTGGACCCATCCGCCAGGAACTCGGCTAATCCTTCAAGCCCTGTTACACTTCTGGCCTTCACAACATCCCCGAGGCAGGGCACGGCTGTCGAGAGGGAGATCTGGTGCCCACTGCGTAGGCCCAGAGGCAGCTGGCACCCTCCCATTGGCCACGAGCTGGGCATTGGCATTCAGAGATCCCCGCGGTTTAAGGACGGAGGGACCGTTAGATAAGCCAGTCTGAGCCCCTAGCCCAGCCCGGAGCATCTCACTCACCCGGCTCCCCGGTATGTTTGCCTGCAGCGTCTGCCAGTGTCACGGGGGGTGGGGGAGTCCCGTTCCCACACCCCCCACTTCTTGGGATTCACAGTGATTCTCAGCCAGCCAGTAGATCAGAAGGTTTATTGGAGATGCCAGGAACACAATCCCACTTAGAGCTGTCAGTACAAACAGGCCCCCTTGGCCCGGCCCTTCTGCGGGGGCAGGGAGATAAGACCCCAAATCCGGGCTCCCTCCTCTTCCCCAGCCAGCGTCTAACCCCTTTTCAAAAAACTCCAACGTCTGCCTGCCCTTTGTTCCCTTGCCAGCCCCAAGGTGTCAACTCCCCTCCCCCTCCATCTCAGGTTACAGCTCCAGGTTTCCAGGTCAGAGTAGCTCAGCCTCAGGAGTTATGTCCACCCTTCCCCCTACTTGTCACAGCCAGGAAGGGAGCAGGCAGGGTCTGGACCCAGCACATCCCCTGGCGGTTTGTTCAGTGATGGAGCGGCTCCGTGAGGACATGGGCCTTTCTCGTTGGAAGGGTCTGGCTTCGGCCCCGGCTTCGGCCCCAGCCATGGGTTCTTGCTCTGCCTTTGTCTGCGAGCTCAGAGAGCCCTTCGGGGCCGGTATTTCCTCCTGGGAAGGGTGCGGAAAACCAACCCCACGTGCTGCCTGGACCCAGCCCCGCCCCACTTCCCCCATCACCCGTAGCTAGGGAGGGCTCTTCTTTGTCTTCGCGAGAGGCTCCCAGAGGGCTCAAGGTCCCACTGGGACAGGCGCTGCCCCCCCTAGAGAGATACAGGCCTTGGCCCGCGGTGCTCGCAGTCGAAACAGACGGGACAAAGGGTGGGGAAGGGAAACTGAGGCACGGAGCAGCATAATGCAAGCCCAAAGCAGCAGCAGTGCCAGGAACAGACCAGACATTTCCCGCAGGCCGGTTCAGGCCCCGCGCCCCAGACTCTGTCCTCCCGCCCCCTGCGTGGCGCCACTGAAAGCGAGAGGCTGACATGGGGCTTCACTGGTGTACCAGGCGCGTGCTGGGCCCCGGCTCTGGAGTGAGTCTCACCCAGGTGCTCTGGGCGGAGATAACTGCCCACTAACCCGTCTCCCAGAGAGCCCGGGAAGGAGCCCGCCGCCCGTTTCTTGCCTCGGTCGAGTCAGCCGAGGGTTTTCACCCCCTCCCCTGAGCCTACACCCAGGGCTGGGCCAGACACCGAGTCGGGTCAGCCCAGGGCTGTGAAAATCATCCAGCTCCAAGCGCTGCAGTTAACCAAGCTGAGCCCCAGCACAGGTGCCCCGGGGTCGACAGAATCCTCCATGGGCCCAGCTTTCGCCTCCCGCCCCCCCGGTGTATTTACCCCAGTGAGCGGCGAGCCCATCCCGGTGCCGTGCGACATGCCCACGCTGCCGGGGCACCGATGCCGCCATGTCGTGCCACTAGTGTAGACAAAACCTAGCTTCCCTCCTCACTTTAAATAACAAGTGCCGGCAAAACGCACCTCCCGGAGAACCGCCGCCGCGGCACAACCCCAGCGCCCAGGGTGTCTGTGAGGGAATAGAAATGCTCTCAATGGCTCCTCTGACTGTTGTGGGAAGGTGTCCATGCCTGAAGCTGTAACCTGACTCCAGGTGGGGGGAAGAGGTCACCTGACCTCCTGCCCGGGGAGCAGACAAAGGAAGCAGGGGAGGAGCTGGGGAGGGAGTTGCAGTCTAGGTCTGGCTGGGAGCAAGGAGTGAGCTAAAGGCTGGGGGTGCCTGGGTCCCTGGCCCCCAAAATGGATCCAGCGGAAGGGTCGTGTTCGCTCTACCTACAAGCTCTGTGTTAGATCATGTTCCTGTCATCTAATAAACCTCTGTTTTACTGGCTGGCTGAGAGTCACGTCTGACTGTGGAGTTGGGGTGCAGACCCACGGGCTCCCCCAGGACCCCGCCTGGGCGGGCTCGCTGTGGGAAGCGCACGGAGGGGCAGAAGGTGCTGAATGCTCCGAGGTCAGACCCAGGAAGGTGGAAGCTGTATGCTCCGAAGCTCCTAGCCTTGGAGACAGGCTGTTTATGGAGAAGAAGCTTCCCCCCAAAGTCCTGACTGACTTCTTAAGGAGCAGGTCCAGACCATCGCCCGCGGACTCCATGACAGTGTCATGTTATTCAAATTATCTGGGATCATATAGGTCATTGGTGCAACCAGGGTCCTGTAGGTCACCAAATATTAGGTAAAAGGGGTCATATAAGGTGTCTACAACCAGGTTATGATCTGCTGGTTATGATTACACTATCTGTATGTGTGTATCAATTTTGTAGTTGAAGTTATGGATATTGGCTCTGTACTGTCTGTCTTTCCAAATATTGTGCTAGGCTGTTGGGGACATTTTCACAATTCTTGGTGTTAGCTGGGCTTACCATCCTCGATGGCCCATTAAGGACTATCAGCTACACAGTGAACTTTGTAGATGCCCGTCCACACCCGAGCTTCCCCAGGAATGTGGCTTGGCTGGTCAGGAACTGAATCTTGGAGAGTCATGTGACTGGACCACATGGCTCTGAGTCCATTTTACAACTAGACCCTGCATGGCAAGAAGGAGGCGGTCTCCACCCACAAGTGGAAGTCTATATAAACCTGGGAGAGGGACCCCCATTTTGTCTTCAATCTCCAGTCTCCAGCCTGGCTCCTATTTCTGGATGGGACTTTGCTGCAAAGGGGCGGTCTGGCCAAAGGATTGATGACCATTCCTCCTGAGAATGTATTCCAGAGACTTTCATTTGAACCTGCAGTTTATTCTACAACTGATGCAAGGGATTTGCCATTACTGCATGTATTTGATTTCCTTTAACCATTCCTAACCCTCACCTAGATCTTTTCCCTTGTATAATAAGACTTTAGATTTTAGATTCTAAAGGATTGGCAACAGCGAGATTTGTAGGTAAGATCCGATTTGTATATTGACCTGGGTCTGGGGCCTGATTCTTTAGAATCGGGGAGAACCGTTTTCTTTATTTGGGGTATTGGTTTTCATAACCATTTGTCCCCAGGACAGGTGGCTGCTGGTGGTGATACTGGGAAGCTGGAGTGTCTAAGGGAATTGCTTGTGTGACTTGGGGCTAGCCAGTGGGGCAAAACCAAAGTCTTTTCTGTTTGGCTGGTTTGGTTTGCCCCAGACTTCCCTTTAGGGTGAAGAAACCCCAGCTTTGGGCTGTAACTGCCCCTTTTGAAGCAATTTGTCCTGATCTGGCATTCTCAGTGGGTCATGCCAGGAACAGCACCGTCACAGAGGGCAGCACCATACAACGCCCCCCGGGAAGAACGGTGAAGATCCCGTTCATGGGATGGGCAGCTCCACAAAAGGGGAGGTATCCAAGGGTTCAGCCAAAATATATATGTCACAGGACTATTTTCTGCTGCGGAAGGATACACTTATTACAAAGGTTGCGATGCACAATTATAAAAGTGGGTCTTTGAAGCACCTGCTCATTGTTCTAAGTCCCCGGCCAGCCAGCCAGCCTGGGAGCCCATCCATTTCCCCTGATCCTACAGTGAGCCTCGTTACCTCGTGCTAATTACTAGGGCCACCTGTGGAGCTGTGCGTCCTGAAGGTCTTTGGCAGGGAGGATCTCAGCCCCCTCACAATCATTCGGCTCCTCGTGGGTAGGAAAGCGGCATCCTCCCCCAGGGCGGGAATGGGGGAAACTGAGGCACAACAAGGTGCTGAGAGGAGGGGAAGGCCAAAGCTGGAGCCAGGCCTGCCATCTTTGGGCACAGGGATGCTGGAGCGTTCAGTAGGTCCATGGCCAGGGCTGAGGGGTTCACCGATGAGCCAAGGGAGCCGGGGCCCATCTGCAGGGTTTGTGGGGCTCCTGGAGCCAGGGGAGCAGCACAGATCCCCTCAGCCCCCCACCTCAATCAGTGTCATTCCTCCCACCTGGCTGAATTCATCGAGGGCACCCGCCCCCCGCGCCCACCCCCCTGGCTGTTCGGAACGAGCTGGGCTGGCAAATGAGCCCATTTCACCAAGGAGCGAGACAGCGGAACCCGCCCGCCGCAAGAGCCCCCTGGAGACCCCCCAGCCAGACGCCCACCCACCCCGTGACATGATCCTCCCTGCCAAGGACCTTCGGCAGCGCCCGCGGCTGGCTCCCGGTGTCCCAGGGCCGCGCCCGTCTCTGCAGCCCGTCTCTGGTGGGGGGCAGTCGTGAGGCCTGGGCACTGCTCACAGGTGGCCGGCCCTGCCCGGCTTGTGGCTGGGCTCCGGATTCTCCTCTTCCTCCAGGGCCTGGCACACGCTGTCCACCAGGGAGTCCAAGCCGGCGGGCCCCTGCGGAGACCCAGATGGGGGGTGAGTTACCCGCCCTGCCCCACTGGGTGGGGGGTGACTGAGCTCAGCTCACCCCCACTCCCGACTTCTGTCCCTTGCCCTGCCCAAGACCGGCCCCCCAGTCCTTTCGGGAGACCATCCCCCAGCCCGAGCCATGCCACCCGGGCCCACCCCCGGCACCCGCCCCGCGTGCCCGGCTGACCTGCTGCTGGGCCAGCAGCGGGCGCAGGCAGGTTTTCAGGCTCTTCCGGAAGACCGAGGGGCCCTCGCTGCTGGCCAGGTTGCTGGGGTCAAAGCAGACACCCTGGAGGCAAGAGAGAAGTGTGGGGAGAAGGGGAAAGCCCACGGCCAACCTGCCCCCCTTTCCCAGGCACCCCGGCACCACTGCCCCGGCCCTGGGCAACAGATCGCAGCTCTGAGCCCCCCGTGCTACTCCCCGCAGCACAGCACCCCATAGGGAGCCCCCCACCTCACCCCCTGCAGTTCAGCGCCCCCTAGAGAGCCCCCCGCAGCACAGGGCCCCATAGGGAGCCCCTCACCTCACCCCCTGCAGTTCAGCACCCCCTAAGGAGCCCCCTGCCCACCCCCCAGCACAGCACCCCCTAGGGAGCCCCTCACTTGCCCACCCCTGCAGCCCAGCACCCCCTAGGGATCCCGCTTGCAGCCCAGCGCCCCCTGCTGCAGGGGAAGGAGTGGGGCAATGGGCTGTGGAAGCCTCTTGCCCAGAGAGCAGCGGGTGAGGCGGCCCCAGAGGAGGCGGGAGCCCCACCTGGGCGGTGCAGAGCGAGGCTGTGCCGACGTCCCCGGGGTGGAAGTGGTGGCGTTTGCAGAAGCTCAGGAAACTCAGCACGTCCTGCAGGGCCTGAGCTCCCTCCAGGCCGGGCCCCTCGGGCGGCCACCCCACAGCTGAGGAGGCAGAGGGGACGGGTCAGCGATCGGGACCCCGCATCCCCTGACCGCCCGGTCACTCCAGCCAGGGTGACCGTCCCCGAGAACGACCCACCCTGTCCAGGGACCGGCCCAATGGCCACCAGAGAACATGCCCGGTCAGCGCCCACGGCTTAGACTCGGGGCCCAGAACCGAGGCAGGCGAGCTCCGCGTCTCAGCAGGGCCAAGCAGCCTGAGTCCCCAGTCCTCAGGCTCCTCTAGGGAGCCGCTGGCACCGGGGAACCCACAGAAGGAAAGGGGCTGCCCAGAGACGTGCCGCTCACCTGGGATCCCGCCCTGTGCTCCTGGCAGCCTGGGGACCCCACTAGCCCATATCCCACCTCTGGGAGCCACTAGCCACCCAGCCCTTCACTGGCCTCTCCAGTGTCTTGGGAGTTTCCAGGGTGAGACCATGGCCCTGCTGAGTGCCAGAGGGGCCAAGGCTGCTCCAGCCCGCCCTGGGCGCTGGGGATCTCGGCGCCCGCCTGCCTCCCTCCCCTCCGTTAACAGGAGGCTGGCGGGACCCCGCCCCCTCCCACCCCTCCGTGCCCGGCCGGGTGCTCACCGCGCACGTCCCTGTCCTCCATGAGGTAGAGGATGGAGCCGTTGCGGTCGTACAGGACGGCGTAGGGTAGCAGCAGCGCTGGGTGAGGGGGCAGGAACAGAAAATTGTGTAACATCTTCCTCCAGTCGGAGACCACGGGCACCTGGCAACCAGGGGAGAGGCCGAGACTGTGTCCTGAGCCCCAACCAGCATCAACTGGGGCCCCTCACTCCCGACCCACAGCCTCTGCTAACCCAGCACTGGGCTACCCCAACTCTGCCAGTGCCCCTCACTCCCGACCCACAGCACCCTATCAGCCCAGCCCTGGACTCCCCCAACCACAGCTCTGCCGGGGCCCCTCACTCCTGACCCCAACCCCTGAATCCCGACCTCCAGGATACACTGAGCTCTGTGGTTTGCAGGCTCCTCAGGACAGTGAGCCCGTCTGTCTGCATTCCCCATAGCCCTGAGACCAGGGGTGCAAATGTCCACTCCTGACCCCTCCCACCCCAAACGGGCCTCAGCTCTGGACTGAGAACACCCCACTCCAACCCCCTCGTTCAGGCCAGGCCTGGGGGTCAGCTGCCAGGTCGGGCTGAGCCGTGGCCAGCCTGGAGCCGCCGAAGCTGGCTCTTCCCCAGAGCTAAATCTGGCACCGGTTTCCAGCGGCCGCCATCGACGGCCATCAATAGCACTCGGTTAATTAATTTGATGGGAACAGCAGGGACCACGCTTTGCATTTAGTGAAGTTCCGAGAACTTCCAACCTCATCTTCATAATTGGCCTCATAAATTTGAGGAAAGAGAGAAATCAGCAAAGCCGGAGGAGGGAGAGGAGGGAAGAGGAACCACAGCGCGCGGCAGAGAAGAGAAGTGGCTCCATTTGGCGTCCTTATTTAATTTTATTGCACAGATCCATCTTCCCCCTCCCTCCGCCAGCCTCCGCGCTCCCTGCTGGATTGACCTAATCATGATAAATTCATATTCATTTCCCCGCCTGCGCCGGCGGGGGGAGCGTGCTCGTTACGCCCGCCCGGCCGCCACGCCATTAGCTCCTGCAAATATTTACTCATGAATATTAAGCTCTGCCATTAGCATGCAAAACCCGCTGGTGCCCCCCACCCCCATTCCCCCAGCTCCCAGGGTCCTCCCAGGTCTCCCGCCATGCAGCGGGCGCCAGGCAGGTGTGATTAAAAATCAAGCTGCTTGGAGGAGCCGATGATTAAACCACGTTGCTCCCCGGGGATGGGGACCAGAGGGTGTGGGGGCCCGTGTGGGTCAGGCCCTGGGAGGCTCGGAGATTCTGTGTCCCCCTCCGTCAGCCCAAAGGCCTCCTGGTTAGTGCTGGGCTCCCGCTCGCAGCTCAGGAAAGGGCCTGGGGACTGCAGGGAGACGGAGACCAACAGCGACTTCTTTCACCCATCGCTGACACCCCCTCCACAGGCTGGCTGACAAACCATGAAGTAATGAAGGACAGAGGTGTTTGGGCTGCTCAGAGCTGGGCTAGCAGGGGGCTGCGGGTCAGGAGTGAGGGGCACTGGCAGAGCTGTGGGGGGGGGGGGCAGGGCTGGGCTAGCAGGGAGCTCGGCAGAGTTGGGGGGGCCCAGGGCTGGGCTAGCAGGGGCTGCAGGTCGCGAGTGAGGAGCACTGGCAGAGCTGGGGAAGCAGCACCACGGCAGCAGGGGGCCGTTCCCAGCTCCGGGACCCCCCACTCCATTTTCAGCTGCTGCAACATTTGGTTTATTTTTAATTTTCAGGATCATCAGACTCACAGGCGGGGGGAGGGGGGCTGCCCCTCCCCGGGAAGCAGGAGCCAGGAGGCTGCGGAATGACAGTGCATTAGAGCCACCTAATGTCCTCATCGCTCACCACGGGCCGCTCTCCCTGGCCTCCTCCCGCCACGCAGCCCCTCAGAGGCTCTGCAGGCTGGAGCGGCCCCAGCCCAGGCCCCCTCTCCGGGGCTCTCTGGGGCTCCACACAGGGCAGTTCCTTGGCCACGTACCTTTTTCATGAGCATGCTCTCCCCGGTGACCCGATCCCGCGCTCGGAACCAGCGATCCGCCAGCTTCTTCGTGACATAGAACTGGCGGCCCAGAGCGTAGTACAGGAAGAGGCTGGAGTGTGGCAGGTTCGTTGCCAGTTTCCGCCCGTCCCGCTGTAAAGGAGAAGGCATTTTAACAACATAAGAGCAGCCAGACTGGGTCAGACCAAAGGTCCAGCTATCCCAGGATCCTGTCTTCCGCTAGTGCCCAGTGTGAGCTGCCCCAGAGGGAATGAACAAAACAAGGAATCATCTAGTGATCCATCCCCTGTCGCCATCCCCAGCTTCTGGCAAACAGAGGCTAGAGACACCATCCCTGTCCCTCCTGGCTTATAGCCATTGATGGACCTGGCCTCCAGGAATGTATCTAGTTCTTTTTGAACCCAAAAAAGAACCAGATACATTCCTGAAGGCCATGTCCATACTTTTGGCCTTCACAACATCCCCTGGCAAGGAGTTCCACAGATTGACTGTGCGCTATGTGAAGAAATACTTCTTTTTGTTTGTTTTAAACCTGCTGCCTATTAATTTCATTGGGTGACCTCTAGCTCTTGTGTTTATGGGAAGGAGTAAATTACACTTCCCTGTTCACTTTCTCCACAACAGTCATGATTTTATAAATCTCAATCATATCCCATCTTAGTCATCTCTTTTCCACGCTGAACAGTCCCAGTCTCATTAATCTCTCCTCATACGGAAGCTGTTCCATACCTGTAATAATTTTTGACACCCTTTTCTGAACCTTTTCCAATTCCAATATAATGTTTTTGAAAGGGGGTGACCACTTCTACCCACAGTATTCAAGATGTGGGCGAACCATGGATTCATACAGAGGCAATAGGATATTTTCTGTCTTCTTTTCTATCCCTTTCTTAATGATTCCCAACATTTTGTTTGCTTTTTTGACTGTCGCTGCACACGGAGTGGATGTTTCCAGAGAACTATCCACAATAACTCTAAGATCTTTTTTTAAGTGGTAACAGCTAATGTAGACCCCATCATTTTATATGTAGAGTTGGGATTATGTTTTCCAAGGTGCATTACTTTGCATTTATCAACACTGAATTTCATCTGCCATTTTGTTGCCCAATCTCCCAGCTTTGTGAGATGTTATTGTAGCTCTTCGCAGTCTGCCTGGGGTTTAACTCTCTCGAGTAATTTTGTATCATCTGCAAACGTTGCCACCTCACTATTTACCCCTTTTTCCAGATTGTTTACGAATATGTTGATCACGACTGGGCCCAGTACAGGCCCGTGGGGGACACCATGATTTACCTGTCTCCAGTCTGAAAATTGACCCTTTATTCCTCCCCTTTGCTTCCCATCTTTTAACCAGTCACTGAGACAGGAGAGAACCTTCCCGCTTATCCCATGACAGCTGACTGCTCAAGAGCCTTGTTAAAAGCTTTCTGAAAGGCCAGCTCCCCTGTACAGACTGGACTGCGTTAGCTCTTTGCACTGGGAGCCCATGTTTAGCTCATTGTCCACACGCCCCCCAAATCTTTGTCAGAGTCACTATGTCCCAGCGGGAGAGGGGCTGAGGCCTGAGACAGGCACCCGCTGGGCGAGCTGCCGGCACTCACCATGGGCAGGATGGCCAGCCCCAAGGCCGCATGCTCCTCTACACGCCCCAGGACCAGGCCCGAATCCAGGAGCGAGAAGCAGCTGCCCTCGGTGTCCAGGAACGTCCGTCTCAGCTCCTCCAGGAGGGACAGGCCGCACGCCTTGGCAAGCCTCCCGTAGGCGTCCTCCACAGACGTCTTAGTGGGCGTGCTGGCACCCGCGGGTCCCGGGGCCCCGATTCTCCGGGCCTGGCTGGCCGGCTCCTGGGAGACGGGCTTGCTGCTCTCACAGCCCGGGCCAGCTGAGCCAACAGAGCTCCTGGTCCTCAGCTCAGTGCCCTGGGCCCGTCCCGTAACCGCTTCCTCCTCTGTCCCGCCAGGACCTTCTGGCGGCAGCTCTTCTCCCCGGGGGTCCGCTGAGAGGGGGTCCGGCTCAGGGGGGGTGCAGGGGGCCAGCCCGCTCCCCCCTGGATGGGGGGTGTCCTGTGCCCCTTCCTGGCTAATCACCGGCTCCCTCACACCCTCGCTCAGCGCGATGCTGCCGTCCCGCCGCAGCTCGGCCGCCATTTCCGAGGCCGAGGGGTCACGCCCTCGGCTCGTGCCCTTAGCCTGGCGTGCGCCCGCCCTGTCCGCCGAGAGGCCGAGAGCTGCCCTGGGAGGGACGCCCGCACAGCCCTGCTCTTCCTGGAGCCCACGGCGCGTCTCTGGCGGAGACACATCCCGTCCTGGCTGCCCGGGGCAGAGCCGGGCCCCTGCCCAAGGGGAGCAGCCTTCCCAGACGTGGGGCTTCTCCACAGCCGAGGGGGGAGCTGTCCCCTCGTCCAGCTCTGGCTTGGTCTCTGGGCCTTCCCAGAGCTCTAGATCCAGGCCTTTGAGGACCCTGCATCCCCCTGGTTCTCCCTCAGGCCCACTGCTTAGCCTGGCCGTCCCAGCGAGCTGTTGGCCCTGCTGCAGCGTCAGGCGGGGGTCATGGTGCGGGGTCCCGAAGCTGAACGGCAGGGTGGACTGGCCAAAGCCCTTCACCAGGCAGGTCGCCGGGGACAGCTTGGGGTAGGGGGTGTTCCAGAGCCGGCAGCCGGCGAGAGAGGGGGGGCCCTGGTAGTCCGGCGTGGGCGGCGCCCCCGTCTCGCTGACGGCCGTCTTGAGGGCGTGCTGATGGCTCTGCGTCCCCCCCGAAGGCAGCAGCGCAGCGGTGAGGTCGATGTCGGTCTCCGTGGCGATGGGGGACCCGGTGTGCTGCATGGTGACCCCACGCGGATGATGGGTCCCCGGCAGGATCAGCCACTGGGCCCTGCCCTCGGGTCCAGCCCTGGGAGGAGACACAAGGACAGCGCGGACAGGCGCAGGCCTCAGGGCTAGCGAGGTGCGAGGCCTGCAGGTGCAACACACTCCCCAGCTCAGGTCCAGCCCAGAGCCTGTCCTGACCTGCCTCAGAGCGGATCTCCCAGCCCAGGGCCGAGGAGGGACAAGAGGAAGGTTCGGGGTCCGCTCCCACCCCGGGCAGATCCCTCCCCGGATCCAGGCCTGGGCTCACGCCAGGTTCTCAGTCATGTAGCAGGGGCCCCGTGTCTGGTTGGGCCCCTACCCCGGCCAGCCCTGCAGCGACCCCTGTAAGGTGACGGGAGGGTTGGCCCCCCAGCCCCATTCAGTCCTCGGCCTCCTCTTGGGGTCGCCAGGAAGGGGCCTGGTTAGTGCCAGTGTGGGGGCTGGTTGTACGTGGACACCCATCCCTGGAAACCAGGCTGCCCTGAGGGCTGGAGAGGGCTGATGAGCCGGGAGCTGGCAGGCGATCAGGCCCAAGGCCTGGCGCAAGGAGCCAGTAGCCCCGGGGGCTTGGAAAGGCACCAGAGTCAATGAGGGAAGCCCACAAGCCGCACACGCACTTGACAGAGCAGCCACAAGAGGGCGCCGTTCTCACACCGATGCTCACAGGCCAGGGGAGCTGGGCATGGTTTGCCATGGCCCCTATGTTGGGTGCCAGTGGGACAGCGCCATAGCCAAGGCTGGGAGCCTGAGGGGGCCAGGCAGGGCCTGGGGGAGCCCTGCTGCCATCCTCAGCCCCGTCCCAATGCTCTGCAAGAACCGGGGAGCTTCTGCTGCCACCCTGGCTGTGAGCTTCCTCCCCGCAGTGCCCTGCCAGTAGCAGGCTCGGTCCCCTGCCGGGGGCTGAGTCTCTGTAACCTGTGACCCGTCCCCACCCCTCCACCGTTCATGCTGGTCTCAGTGTTTTCCCCAGTCAGGAACTTACTGGATTCTCCCCGACCTCACTGGCGCCCGGGATCTGCCCCGCGAGGACACGTGCCCGCTCTCTCGCTCACGGCCTTGGCGCCGAGCCGGGGGTCAGCTGCAGAGAAAGTGGGGGTGTCAGTGGGGGAGACGGCTGCCCCCTGTGCCCTCCCTCAGCCAGCGCAGGAAGGCCTCGCTCCCGCCCATCAGAGCACGGCCCGAGCCAGATCCAGCCACCCATTGTGAGCTCCCTGTCAGCAGTGCCCTGCCGATACCCCGGCACTCCCCAGCTCAGCCCCCTTTTCCAGGAGGCCTAGGTGAGGCCCTGCCTAAGGCTCGTCTGGTTCCAGCCTGAGAATCCCGCCCCTCTGACCCCCACCCCCAAGCACACACGGGGCCTGTCCTCACACCCAAGTGTTCAGCAAAGCGTCCAAATCGAGTCCCACACCCCAGACTGCCTTCACCAGAGCCTCACTGCCCCCTCCCCCGCACCCAGGATCACGCTCAGTCCCAGAAACCCCCATCCGTGCCCATGTGACCCCCCCCATACGCCAGTCTGCCAAGCAGAGCCCCATGGCAGAACACTAATCCCCTCCTGCACAGGCCCTGATCCCAAAGAAAATCCCCATCAGCTGTTGGCAGTACAGGGCCAATGACACACTACAGAGCAGCTCCAGTTCCATCCAGCAGAGGGCGGCAGTGGCACAGCACCCTGAGTGGCTTATTGCCACATTCTCCCCCCGCCTAGGGGCAGCACTTTGCTGTTTTCCAACCCAAGTGCCCAGCCCCAGATCCAAACCCCCCACCCCCCGCCCCCAAACTCTGGTGCCGGAGTCTACGGCTCAGATCCAAGGCCCTTCTCACCGCCCAGCTGGCCTTGGCCAAGGGCCTGCATGAAACCCCCACCTGGGCAAGGCCCTTTACCTCGGCCTGAGATCCTCCGGCCTACGTGCCGGAGCCCACGCATGAGCGCACTGACTCTGCGGCAGCCCCCACCCCCAGCTTCCTTCCTCTCCGCCCTGCCAGGGGAAAGCAACAGCGAGCCCGAGAGGGGAGGCAGCGCCGCTGCCAGACCCTAGACAAGCAACCCGGGCTGGACGCCGCCCCACGGAGCCTGCCCCATGGTGGCCACGAGCTGGGGAAGCCGCTCATCCCAGGGGATCTAACCAGCTGTGGGACATCGGTGCCAACCAAGCCCAGGCTAATGGAAAGCGAAAGCAGCTCCCTCCCATGCGCATGTCCAGCCAGCTTCGGAGGCTGGGCTTTGCCTGCTGCCCTGGCTGCGTGCCCAGCACCGGCCCATGGCTTGTGAAGGGCCCAGGGCGGCTGCGTGGGCAGCGCCAGGTGGACGGGATCGGTTTGCTGATAGCTCCGTCGGTAGTGGGATGGGTTAGTGCCCCTGGGGGTTGGCAGAGTCTGGGACCGGTGCCCCGGTGGTTTTCGGCACCAAACAGACAGTGACAAGAGCATCACGTCTGCTGCCCAGCCGGGATCCTGAATCCAGAAGGGGCTTCCTGGAGGATCCCACCTTGCACGGCCTCGGTCCAGAAAACTCCTTTCCACCAGAGACCCGACTGCTGGGTCGTTGTCTGGGGGCAGCTGGGAAAGGGGGATCCATCCCCTCGACCTCTACAAAGCCCCGACACAGAGGGGCTTTGAGCCTAGCTTCTGCGGCAGCAGCCCAGAGAGCAAGGTGATGGGCCCTTTAGAAACGCCTAGACAGGCGCCACAGCAGGGTAGGGAGCCAGGCCTGTTTCTGCCCAGACCATCCGCTGCCGGGGGCCCAGAAAGGCCGTGAGCATCACCTCTCTAGCAGGTTGGAGTCTCCTCCCAGAAAGGGATCTTGGCGACGTTGCCTGGCTAGTGAGGTGTGAGACTGGCCCAGGGAGGGACGAGCTCATTAGTGAGGTTACAGCAAACTCGGAACAGGCCCCAGTGCCAGCATCGTGCGGAGTGTCCTGAAGCGCTGGCTGTCCTAGTGCTCCAGGTCCGGAGTCACCCCAGGGCCCGGGGGCTAGTTCCCCACGGGGAACCAGGAGGACCTGCTGGGCCAGCGCT
Organism: Dermatemys mawii; assembly: GCA_007922305.1. Taxonomy (NCBI): domain Eukaryota; kingdom Metazoa; phylum Chordata; order Testudines; family Dermatemydidae; genus Dermatemys; species Dermatemys mawii. Next base: position 10,250,881 of record ML677382.1, read on the forward strand.
CCTCACGCGATCACAGCCTCTGGCAGACCACTCGGCTCGGGTCCTGCCGCCTGGGGAGAAAGGGGTGGAATGAAGACGGACCAAGCTGCTGCAGTCACTCCGCTGGGCATACGGCCCCCTCGAGCCAGCCCCGGGGGCTCCCACCTTCCTGGGAAACATGCAGCCAAGACAAGACCAAATGGGGGAGCGGGGAACAGCAGGGAGGTTTGCAAAGCTTGTCTCAGCCCTCCCAGCCTGGGGGAACCTGCCACCGGGCGGTTCCTTCCTTGGCAGCAGAACCCTCCAGACAAGCACTGCGGGGCCAACTGCTCTATGGATTATACCTCAGCCAGCTCTGTGCCCCGGCCACGCCCGTCCTTGGCACTGGGGGGCTCAGATCCGCTCACCCAAAGATCAGGCAGGTCCCTTGGCCTCCCTCACCAGCAATGGGAAGGGGGTGCAGACGTGCACCTTACCCACTCCCAGCGGCCGCTCACAAATGCCAGCCGAGCCAGAGCCAAGGATCCAGCCTGTGCTCAGCTGACGTGGTGATCCGGGCAGCCCCACGCAGGTAGAGGAAGGGCTAAGGCCTGCTCCGTCTCTGACTCACCTCAGCTCCCTGAGGGGCGTTGGGCAGAGGTTGGGCTTTTGGGTGGGTGTGAATTAACACCCGGGGGCATCAGAACTGATGGGACAGTTCTACCGGTGCCCCCCACTCCCGACCCGCAGCCCCCTGCTGGCCCAGTCCTTTGCCCCCCTCCCAGCTCTACGGT
>ML677382.1:10251642-10307265 GCA_007922305.1 Dermatemys mawii
TGGCCCAGTCCTTTGCCCCCCTCCCAGCTCTACGGTGCCCCTCACTCTCGACTCACAGTCCCCTGCTGTACCAGTCCTGAGCCCCCCTCCCAGATCTGCTGGTGCCCCTCACTCCCGACCCACAGCCCCCGCCTGTCTGGCCTAGGGCCCCTGTGAGCTGTGCTACTCCCTTGCACTGGATCCTGCGCTCAGCAGGGAGAGCCGCTGGTGCTTCCCCGCCAGCAGGGCAGTGCCGGGGCGAAGGCGGTGCTCAGCAGGGTGATTCGCAGCCCAGGGAGCTGTGGCAGCTTCTCCCCCGTTCCCAAGGGGCAGAGCGAATTGGTCCCACCCAGAATGGGCGCCCAAGCCCTTCCAGGCCTAGCCGGGTACAGCTCCAAGCACCCAGAGCCTTCCAGCCTCTCGTGAGGCTGGCTTCCAGGGAGCACAGGGGTGTGGTGTTACTAATCCGGCACTGGCAGGAGAGCGCCGAGGGCCAGCGTGGGCTGGGAGCTGCCCCACGCTGGAGGCAAATATCCACCAACCTAAAGCCACAGGGACATGCGCTCTCTGCTCTGGGGGTGGGGGGGAGATTAGGACCCTTCCCCGGGCCGGTGCCAGTTCTGCACAGCAGATACATGCACCCAATTTCCAGGTCCCTGCCCCCCCTCCCCCAGGTGCAGACATGAGTGGTGGGGGCCTCCACAGCTAACACCTGGAGCTCCAGACGGGGGGCGTTCAACAGCTACTTTCACACAAGGAGCTGGAGGGGGCGCGGGGCTCCGTGGGTATCGAAGGCAGCGTAGCTGGGGTAGCAGCAATGGAGGCTTGGCTGAGCCGGGGGCACGTCCCTGGACACGGCTCGGCTGGACTGTCCCGGCCACGCCGCTCTTCACCCAGGTCCCGTACGTGAGTGGGGGAGCACACCCCTCGCCGCTGACCGTTCTGGGGGAGGGAAGGGACGCCACCGCCGGACCCCTCCAGGGGACACAGCACAACACCGCGGCCAGCCCGGCACTCGCGGGCCGAGTCGTCGCTCCTCACGCTGAAGGGCGTGCGTGAGACCCGCTGGGACCCGCCAGACGCGCTCTGTCCACATGCCCCACTCTCATCCCCAGCCCGTGTCCTGTAGCCACAGCCAAGGCTCCAAAGGGCTGCCCGGCTACCACAGGCCGATGGATCTGGCTCCCAAGATGCAGACTCGAGGGATGGGACCTGTGCCTCCCGCCCTCTGCCAGGATGGGGCCGTCCAGGGCCGGGTAAGTCTCTGCTCGGCAGCGCCACACTGAGCTGGACGAGCACACAATAAAGCCGGCTGCCTCGCAGGCCGCGTCCCCCACACCGCGCTCCCCACAGACGGCCGGGCCCAGCCCTCACCTCTGCACATCACGCCCATCTCAGGGCTGAACTGCCCTCGTCTTGCCCCTCCTTGTGGGCCTGCCTTGGGGTGGCCCTAGCACAGACAAAATCCTGGGGTGGGGGCACTCCCAGACCAGGGAGGGGCAGGCCCAGGCCCAGATGATATTAAGATGAGGCTAACGACTTCGGCAACGACCTGCGACCCCGCAGTGCAAATTTTCTCACAGGCTGGATCTGCAGGGGTGCCCGGCTGCCCCTCCCGGGACAGAATCCATGACAAAAGGGGCTGGGCGGGGGGGCAGGAGTCTGGGCGCGCTTTCTGGGGGCTCTGGGAGAAGTGGCCCCCACGACGCTCTGGCTGCCGTAAGAGCAGCAGCATCACACACCTGGCCCCGCTCGTAAAAGCCCTCGACACTCCCAGTTTGGCTCTTTGATGAGCCCCAGCCTCTGGTTGGCACCTGGGTGTGAATTGTGGCTCTGGCCACCCCCTGCAGAGGGACTGACAAAGGAAGGGGATGGGTGGGGTCCCCAGCCCCATCTCACATTCCCAGCCAGCAAATACCTCAAGGGTGCAAACCGCAGTGCAGGAGCAGAGTGGGAACTCCCCTGCTCCCCACAGCTCTCCCCAGTGCTGCAGAGGGCGCCCCGCAGTCCCATCAGGCAGTGCCTGGTGCAGTCGGGAGGTGCAGGGGACAGAGGGAGCCCAGAGGGCCCTGCCCAGGCTAATTTCATGTCCCTCAAGGGACGGGTCTCCACAGCCCCCCAGATCTGACTGGAGGGAAGCTGGTCTTGCTGGTTGACCTCTCTCCTTCCTCCCTCCCCTACCCCGCAGCTACACTCCTGGAGCCCCTCAATGGTCCCTCTCCATCCTTGCTCCTCTGACACTTAGACGTTCTTCTGTCCTCTGCCATCACTTGGCCAAGCCAGACACTCAGTGGTTCCTCCTCACAGGCCCCCCGTTTTCACTGCTGTTCTGAGCGCTGTCCCTTGCAGGACAGAGGGGCCTGGCCTGGAAAGAGTAAGACTCATAGACTAAGGTCAGAAGGGACCATTATGATCCTATAGTCTGACCTCCTGCACAACGCAGGCCACAGAATCTCACCCACCCACTCCTGTAATAAACCCCTAACCTATGTCTGAGCTATTGAAGTCCTCAAATCATGGTTCAAAGACTTCAAGGTGCAGAGAATCCTCCAGCAAGTGACCCGTGCCCCACGCTGCAGAGGAAGGCGAAAACCCCCCAGACCCTCTGCTAATCTGCCCTGGACGAAAATTCCTTCCCTACCCCAAATATGGCGATCGGCTGAACCCTGAGCATGTGGGCAAGACTCACCAGCCAGACCCCCAGGAAAGAATTCTCTGTAGTAACTCAGATCCCATCCCACCCAACATCCCATCACAGGCCAATGGGCGTATTTACCACTAATAGTCCAAGATCAATTAATTGCCAAAATTACGCTGTCCCATCATACCATCCCCTCCATGAACTTATCACACTTAGTCTTGAAGCCAGCTAGGTCTTTTGCCCCACTGCTCCCCTTGGAAGACTGTCCCAGAACTTCACTCCTCTGATGGTAAGAAACCTTCATCTAATTTCAAGACTAAACTTCCTGCTGGCCAGTTTCTATCCATTTGTTCTTGTGTCCACACTAGTACTGAGCAGATATAATTCCTCTCCCTCCCTCGTATTTATCCCTCTGATATATTTATAGAGAGTAATCATCTCTCCCCTCAGCCTTCTCCTGGTCAGGCTAAATAAGCCAAGCTCCTCGAGTCTCCTGTCATAAGACAGGTTCTCCATTCCTCAGATCATCCTAGTAGCCCTTCCTTCTACCTGTTCCAGGTTGAATTCATCCTTCTTACACATGGGAGACCAGAACTGCCTCCTTGTGACCGTCTCCCTGTCTGCTCTGTGCTGTGTCTCTGCTCACCCTGCCCCAAACCACAGCCATGGGGCCACCAGTTACCCAGGACACAAGGAGGACTCACTCTGCCCTGGCCAGGAGAAGGCGCTGGTGACCCGCTGGGGCAGGTTGGAGTCAGCGACCTACCAGTGACAGGGCGCTGACCCCGGCCCCATCGCCTCACACCCTTACAGCTCGAACAAGAGGGGAGCTGAGCACCCTGGGCTGGGAAGGGCTGAGGCAGGTGTTGACTGAGGAGCAGACGAGAGCGGCTGCTCTGGGTTCTGTACTGGGAAGGGCTCCAGACAGCAGCTCTAGGAACCACCAGTGCCTGACACCAGCCGAGGGTGGGATAAGGACGTGGACAAACCAGAACAGAATGAACTTACGGATCCCAGCAAAGCAGGAAAGCGGGTGGATTTTATTGTACTTCCCTTCCAGGAACCCAATTTCCCAGGGTGGTGGCAGGTTCTCCACCCCGGAGCTTTAAATCAAGCCGGGTTGTGTTCTCCGGAGCTCTGCGCTGGGGATATCTGGGGATATCAGGTTTCTGGCCGGCCACATATGAGGTCAGACTAGATGATCGCAGTGGTTCCTTCTGGCCCGGCAATCGAAGACAGTACATTCCACTTCCAGCCCCATTCTGGATCATCAATGAGCACAGCGCAAGGGGCACCGATCCGCCTCCACCAGCCCACCGCAGGCGGGAGCAGACCCCAACTGACGGGTAGGAGGCAGCAGCTGCACCAAAGAGCCCAGCAGGAAGCTAGGTGCGAATGTCTGGGGTAGGACCCCAGCGCCTGTAAAGCAGCATTGTCACTCAGTCTCTTTCCACGCCGGCTCTCGGGCGCTGCTGGAGAGAAATCAGCGTGTGGTTCACAAACCAGCATGCGTCTACATCAGAATGAGGTGCTGGAGACCTTCTGGGGAAAACCGGAGCGGGAGAGCCGCCATACGGGAGGAAGGCACAGCACGCCCACGCGGTCAGGTCTGGAGAGCTCACTGGTCGCTCCACACTCGTGAGGTGGAACCCCATCCCGCAGGGACAGCAGAACTGAGTTCACCTGGCAGCTCCGAACACTCCTGCCCCCACAGCAGCGCGACCTGTACGGTGTCAGACCACGAGCACCACGAAATAGCAGCTCCCACGGATCCACAGGGATGGAGAGCGGGTTTGTGCATCTGCTGCCGTGTAACTAGCTCCTGGGATCAGAGAAGCCATCGCGCGCCCCCCACCTCAGAGATCCCAGCAGCCTACTGAACTACATTCCAGAGCTGGTGATCCCCCAGCTCCATCGCCTGGCTGGACAGACAAAGTGCCACTAGCAGCAAGAGCAGCCACTGTCCATGGGGGCCACCTCAGAGCGAGCCCGGGTAATAGGAGATTATGGAGTGCTCCCCTTCAGGGTCTGCCAGGGAACCCCCTTACCCCGCCAGGGCACTGGTGCCTGCAGGACTCATCAGGCAGCTGGTAGGCTCCCCCCCCCGACACCCCGGAGGGCAGGAAGAACAGGGCCGGTCCCCGCCCCATCACCAGTCCCGCTCGGCAGGCTCCCGGTAGGGCAGCCCCAGCAGCGCGAAGACGTCACGCTCAGTGGGCGTGGGCAGCACAAAGCCGGGCCCCACCTTGTGGCCGCTGGGGGCGCGCACCACGGCGGTGTGGAGCGCGTGCTCCGACAGGCTCATGCCCTTGGTCTTGGCCAGTGCTCGCATGGAGCGGTTGAAGTGGGCCGAGCCGGTGAAGTACAGGAGGGCGCAGGCGAACTCGCCGTGGGGCACCACGATGATGTCAAGGCGCCGGTGGCGCCGGCCTGGCCCGGGCAGTCGGCACACACCCAGGTACTTCTGGTTGCCGCTGTCTTCTTGGCTCACCAGGTCGTCGGTGAGGAAACCTGCCAGAGGAGCAGCGTGAGAGGAGGGGCCGGGCTGGGACCCCACCCTCTTCCCTGACTCCTGCTGAAGCATCCCATAATCCACTGCCCAGGTCCCTGGGCATCTCCTAAAAGGGGTACATGGGCACCGCCTTGGCACAGTGGGAGCACTTGCCAAGCCACACCCATTGCACTGGCAGTACCAGCGCTTGGCCGCCTTTAAGCGACACTAGCGACGAACCCCGACCCGGCCGGCTTCCCGAGCTCTGTCCCAGCCCCCCGAACACAGCCCAGGACCCGCTGGGGTCCATGGAGCCCAGCATCCTGGCTCAGACGGGCCAGAACCACATGCTGCATAGGAAGACCCCTGCAGCAGGTCCTATGGGGCACCCACGCACAGGGAAAGTCCTCCTGACCCGCAAAGCAACAGATCCTCCTGGATTCAGCCCTTTGGTGTCTGATCTCCAGGCAGGCAAGTGCCACTCACCAGCTGCTTACACTGACACAAACCCCCGCCCGGCTGCAAGCGCCCCCCTACCGCTCCGCCGGAGGCTGTTGAGCAGCTTGCTGAAGATGCCGCGGTGAGACTGCCCGTCAGGGTGGGTAACCAGGAAGTCCATGTCGCCGCAGGTGGCCTTCCCCCGTCGGTACGAGCCGCACGCCACGCACACCAGCCCCGGGTTCAGGGACCGGGCTGCCTCTCGCACCTTGGGGAAGAGACACACAAGAGGGGTCAGAAACCAGAGACCAGCACTCGCCGCCTAATGCCCCGGCCCAAACAGCACCCCCCGCTGGCCAAAGCCCCGTGCCTGCACCTAACCCGTAAAAGGCACCAGCACTTCATGTGGCGGCCGTAGTGAGTGCGAGTTTGTGCTGCCAGCCCCTGAGGGGGACGGGGCTGGATCAGAATTCCTGGGGGATCTTAGCAGCAGGAGGCACAGAGAATGGGGGAAGCAAAGGCAGGTACAGGTGGTGGGCACCCCATAAGCCCACAGCTCATTAGTGGAGCAGCAGCTGGGTTTCAGCTCCACTTCCATCAGTTTCCCCGTGTGTGACCGGCTCTGCTACCGCAGCTCTGCGCTGAACAAAAGCTCTGGGGAGCAGGCAGAGCTCAGCAGCACCTCACAGGAAGGCAGGAGAAGCAGTCACAGCCCCAGGGACGTGAGAAACCATGAGCAGAGAGGCAAGGCCCCGAAACAGGCCAAGGCCGGAACGCCCAGTGGGACTTCTCCCCAAACCGCTGCGCTGTGGGTGTAGATTTAATGCACGGCCCTCCCCAGGCCTGCCAGCCAAGTGCACAGCCTGACCCCTGCCTAGCAGGGCTCCAGAGGGATGGGTCTCTGGCTTGGCAAAAACAGGCCATCTAATATTAGACATGTTTGCCATTAAAATGCCACTTGTCTACAGCCACACACGGATCGCTAGAGGACCTCCCATCCCAGAGAGACTTACGGAGCACAGAAGTTGGGATTGCTTTGCCTCTGCGCTGAAATGCAGCCACCTCTGGGGTGGAACCCGGCAGCTATTCTGCATGGGCAATGCGAGCCAGCCAGTTCTGATGGCTTCATTTCCGAAACACTGGGGCAGTGCGAAGGGCTATTATGGTGCCAATCACACTGACAGCCACAAATCATTCCAGCCCCAGCTCTTCCCTCTGCCCCGCTAAGAGCCGATCCTAGCCTGCCCTGGACACAATAGCAGGGGCAGGGAAAGCAAGCTGAGGTTCGAAGAGGGATGTCAATCTCAGCTGTCCCGAGTGGGTCTCCAGGATCATCCTTCATTAGGGAGGGAGAAACCCATTAACCTTTGCCCCAGAGGGGCTCTGAGAAGCCAGGCCGCTTTTCTCATGCAGATCCACCCCTCCCCTGCTCCCTTTCTTGCCTCAAATGAAGATTTCTAGAGAACTACAAGCCCCGGCTGGAGACTGAAAGCTCCTCAGATCTTGGTGTGAGAGGCAGCATGGATGGTGGCTAATCCCGTCATTCTCCTGTCTGTCTCCTGGGGCCCAGACCCCAGGTGGCAGGGGAGACGCGTAATCCCCTCAAACCGACAATAGCCCCAACCCTCCTCCTTAAGGGCCAATGCTACACCCTGGCGGGCTTGGGAAATAGCTCTAATCCCGCAGCGGGAATGGCAGCGCCGGTGGGGGCGCATTCTTCGCGGCCAGGCCCCGTGGCGAGTGACAGCGCTGCACTGGCCACTGCTTCCATGGTGATCCCAGAGCAGGCGGGAGCAATGAGAGAGCGAGCCCTCCCCCAGCTCTCTGCCTGTGCGGGGCAGACCGGGAATTCAGGGTGGCTTTACGCACCTAGGACCAAGCGCGCCCCCGGGCTGAGCCAGCGTCTGGGGTGGCAAAGGCGAGGGAAGGCCGTCATGCACGGTAACGTACTGGAGGGTGGAGAGGGGCAGATACAGCCCATTTCGCTCATCAGAGGATTTCTCATCCAATTATGCTGACCCCGGCCTGTGGACCAGCCATGTCTGCCCGCCATGAGGCGCTCCCAGAATCCTTTGCAGAAGAAGTGCCAAGGAGTGGCTCAGGAGGACCTGGGTGACAGCCGCTGGTTCCGTGGGAGATCAGCGACACAGAACAGGCACTGGAGACTATTCCCAGCACTGGAGGGTAACGGGCAAACTGCCCCCTTCATAAGTTACAGGAGGGATTAGTGCGAGGGACAGACTTGGACACACACATCTGGGCCCGCTCTGTTGGTAAAGGGCCACTTCACTAGCTCTCACCCCTCTTGCCATCCTGGATTACCAGCGCCAGGGATTTCACCCACAGAGATCCCGCTGAATCTCAAACCCAGCACCCACAGCCCAGGGCTCCTGCAGTCTAAACCGCCAGGGCAGGGAATGTTCCCAGCTCCCCGTGGTCCCCGGTGCAGATTGCCAGGGAGGAAAACCAGACTCCAGCTGGCCTGGCAGCTGTCGTTGGACTGTGCTAGGCACTAGGCAGAGCCCAGACCCGCTGCAGAACAAGAGGCTTCGCCACGTGGAAAGGGGCATAACACTGAACTGCTCTGTGCCTCAGATCTGCATCGGCACGAAGCCGGGAGGAGGGGGGTGGGTGGCAGGCACTTTGAGATCCTCAGAGGGAACTCCCTGCCAAAGCACTCAGTTAACTACTCGGCCCTCGGCGGCTCCTCCGAACAGGGCAGGGGATCTGATGCAGGAAACGTCCTGTGCCTTTGTGGGACGCAGGAAATGAACTTTTCTAAGACTCAGAAGGAGTCTGGGTCCCGTTTTTGTTTCTCTCTTTTTATTTTCATTCCTGCCCCTGCACTTTCCCCCGGCATGGGACCCAGAGTCCCAGCTCTGCTTCGGGACAAGGTGGGAACCGCCTGAGAGAGCCCAGCTCTGCAGGCCCAAGAGCGTGGGAACCTTTAGGTCTCAGTCCCCAGCTGTGAGTCCCTGCTATGGCCCTGGGGCTGGGCTACTTACAGTCTGTTCTATTTCCGCAGCCTCCTCTCGCGGCATACGGTCCAGGAAGTCTTCGTAGTGCTTCAACCCTATGGCCTGCTGGCTGGTCAGTGGAGCCTTGGTGCGGATATCGTCCAGGGTCCGGAAGCCCTGCCCCAGAGCACATGGAGACATTCAGACGGGGGGACTACTGCAGGGATTTCGCTCCTCCAATACCCCCACCGCGGGTCTAGGGGGTGTCCCGGCTCTGGCGACCAGACCTTACCCAGGGAAGTGACCCTAATTGTACAGCTCCCCCTGCCCGGGGGGACTCCAGCACTCACAGGACCGTTAGGCTGGGAGCTTGGTCGTCACGACAACGAACGCGGCCTCGCCATGCATCAGCTCAGTGTCGCCACAGGCCAGCCTGTGATGTGGGTGTCAGGCTAGCACCCAGATCAAGCTTGTTCAATTGCAACATGAAACACTCCAGATGGCCCCTTGCAGGCCAAGCCTAGTATCGAGACTCCCTCCGCCCCCAACAAAACATTCACAGGGCAGCCCGGGATACCCCAACAACCATGCCACAGAACTGACGGCTCCCCACCGCTGTCTCATAAAACCTTATCGCCCCACCTCTCCCCACACAGCTACCCACACACACCGACTTTGCCACATGTCCTAAAGGCCGACAATATGGGCTCTGTCGAACCAGAGTGGAGAGAATGTCCTGCTTTATAATGGGGGGCTCCTCTTGGACACCTCCTGTCATCTCAGTGGTGGCAGTACGGCCTAGGGAGAGGGGTCTCCCTTGAGCCATTTAAGGATTTCCAGGTCAAACTCAACCGTTCAGCCCACTGGAAACATCCAGGCAGCCAGTGCAGTTCACAGAGCCTGAGGTCAAGTGCTCTCAGCCAGACACGCTGCTTGGCACGCAGACTGCTGCATCCTGCACCCACTGCAGCTCGGAGAGGATCTAAGCAGCAGCCGGGTGCTTCGGGCGTTACAAGGGGCTGATCTTGGGGTGACAGAGGGGGATCCTCTGCTTGCAAAGAGACACTTCAGGCAGGTCAAATCCTGCTGGCTGAACGGCATGGGAGGGAGTCTCTGCTATGGCCCAACAGGCCGTCTCTGCTCACAGTGTCCAAGAGCACACGCACTGCATTGAAAAGGGGGCGACAATGACCTGCTGGTACCACATCTGGGCTGTCTTGATGCCCGCTCCCCAGATGTTGGAGAAGACCTCCAGCACTGGCACGCTCTCGCTGATGTGGTCCAGCTTACGCAGATGGCCGCTCTCCAAGATCTCCAGGATCTTCTCCGCCATCCGCTTCCCGATCCCAGGAATCTTACAGGCTTCCTACAGGCAAACACAAAGGAGCAGCCGGCTTACGGCAAGCTACTGAGCCGCCCCAGGGCTCAGAGAGGGGAAAGCTCAGGGGGCTGGTTCACACCCTGAGCCAGGTGGGTGACAGCACAGAAGCGGCAGGGCGTTGGCTCTGCACAGCTCTCGGCCAGTTTAAGGCAGGCTGACCAGTTGCCACGTCGTGGGACACAGCGTAACTGAAGAACATTGACTGGACACATTGGCAGTTGCGAGTGTAGCAACTGCCTCAGCCCGTCAGACAGGCACCCTGCTCTGCCACTGGCCAGCAGCTGAGGCTTCAGCAGAAGGAGAAAGGCCCTGCCCTGCCCTGCTGCTAATTGAACGAGGCAGAACTGTGGGAGGGAAATTACTCAAAGCTGGGCCCGCCAGCCTGCAGAAGCTCAAGGGGCCAGTCCCCTTGCTGACTGAACTGCGCACAACCAGCTCCAGGGAACTGCATGGCTGAAGAGAGGACCAGACTGCCTTGTGATTAAGGCCCAGGACTGAGAGATAGGACGACGGGTCCGTAGTCCCAGCTCTCCTGCCGATTACACCCAGCTGACAGGGGAGTGGGTTTCCCGTTACCTGGTAAGAGGTGACTGGCTTGTGGTAGCTCTTGAGTGCATTGATAGCTTTGGAGTAGCCCAGAGCCCTCCACTTGTCCCCCTGGATGGTGTAGGCTTTTCCCAGCACTTCCAGCTTCTCTGTGATGGGCCGGTTGTGATTCTCTTTCTTGCTGTCAGAGGACTGCGCACAAACCCACTTGCCAGCAGCAGGAGACACTGTGGTACAGCAGCCACTGGACGGCCCCGATGAGGTGCCAGGGCAGCGTCCTAAAATTAGTGCTTCCAGGTCTCCCTGGGTGATGCCAGTCTCTTCCCCTTCGCTTCCTTCATCGTCAGAGACCCTCTTCAGGGGGAGACAGAAGAGCAGCAATGAAATAATGCCTGTGGCTTTCAAACACTTCTTTGAAAGTGGCCCTGGCATTCCCAGCACTAAGGGTAATCTCCAGGGTGTGAGAACGCCCTGTTACAGTAGTGGGAAGTGGCTGTGTTCTCTAATGATCCATGGCAGTGTACACACTCCACCCCCCAATCACACCTAGTTCACACCTAAAGCACAAGGGAATGATTTGTGCACACAGAGGTGACTAGGATGCAAGTGGTTCCACAGATGTGAGACAATAGTGTAACCAGCAGCAATGGAATGGCCTTTATGCTCTACAGGCTGCAGCCACTAGAGGGTGACATTGTCACCTAATCAGAGCTGACACACCAGTCAGTGGAGAGCAGTGATACTGCACAGATGCACACCGGGGCTATTAATACAAAAACCAGTGTTACTGAAGTATTATGGCTGTGCAGTTAAAAAGTCAGGCAACGTAAAAGTCAGCGTTCAGAAATCATCCATCGGCTGTGCTGCATTTCCTGGATATTTCATGCCATGCAGCATGGTAGAGTTGATGTTGTTGGAACATTAAGTGACCAAAAAGCCAGGGAGTGAGAAAACATAAACTGTCCAACCCTAATATTTCACTAACACCGTTTTTTGCATTTTATTTCCTAGAAAAAGAAAATGAACGAAGCCTGGAGCTCAGAATTGGCAACAAGGCTTATAAGATCTTTAAAGCAATCGGTGCAAACTTAACTTGCCACACCCGAATGCACAGCAGGCATCCCCTCAAGTGCACACTTGTAGCCTTGGTCAGTCTGTGATTTTTAAATGCTCATCTCTTTGTTAAATCAAAACCATCTTTTCCAAACCTAGTAAAGAGCCTATGGCTAAATGAGGGCTATTTCCAAGCTAAGATTCCAACCTCACCCATTCCTGCTTTACTTGTGTCTTAAAAGAACAGTTAGAACTTTTTTTAAAGTGCTTTTTTCCCCTCACCTAACCCTAAAGATGACTCGGGAAATTTTGCTCCAATGCTTAAAAAGATTGTTTTCCTGCACAGAACAGACCTGGAAAATGTAATCACAGAAGGTAACTTTATGAAAAAGTTACAAGTCTGCAATCAAATCTCAACCATGATGACAAATCTCAAGCCAAGCGACAACTACAATAAAACTCCTCACAAAGCAGGAGGCCTGCAATGGAATCCCTAAGTCAATTACAATTGCCCCTAATAGCGGAGTTCGTTAATAGTGATGATTACTATGTTAGCAAGTGATGCAAATATCAGCAAAGAGAGTGGAATGCTATGAAGGGGCCAGGAGAGATTGGAAACATGGGCACAGGAGATCGTGCCTGTAAATATACCAGCTAATATATCTGGGCGCAAGGAGGGAGAAACCATAACAAAGAGACAATCGGTGGATAGCAACTGAGGTACTGGCTGCAGTGTTCTGTGCCAGCGCACAGCCATGGTACCTGGGGGCAGACACACCACCCCACAGGGCAGAGGAGCAGCTCACTCTCTGGATGGCCCCAAGACGACTATGCCGGGTTTCTGTCTGGAGAGTATCTAACCAAAAAGTTGTCAACAAAAACAGGAGCAAATTCAGAAAAGGGAGAAGAGATAACGTAAGGTCTGGAGAGGCTGCCTCTCTAAGGTATTATCTGACCCCACAACTGTAGTACCTGACACCTTGCCATCTTTAATGGATTTATCCTCAACATTCCATGAGGGCAGGGCTGTTATCCCTACTGAGGCCGAGAGGCTAAGTGACTTGCCCAAGACAGAAAGTCTCCGCAGAGCACAGACTTGAATCTAGGTCTCAAGTCCCAGGCCAGCGCTCTAATTATTGGATCATCCTTCCTTGCTCTAAGACTGACTCATGGTGAAGGAGTCTAACAACTGGATATGTATATTCTGAGTGCAAGCAATTGGGTATGGGGAAGCAATATGATCTCTTGCAGCTGTATGGGAGTTTGAAGGGGTAACCCCATGGAGTGGGGAACTGGTTAGGGTGAAATATGGGATGAAGTAAACAGAGAAAGTTTCTTAGTAGGGAGGTGTCTTAGGCTGTGGAAGTCTCCCCAGAGATGCAGGGGAAACACACTGGAGTTCTTCCGGTGGCATAGCTTGGCCAAATCCCTGGGACTTATTTGGCTGGGAATGGGACAGACACCTATAAGACACCTCTAACTTCCAGGAGAGGCAGAGAGAAGCAGTAACAACTCCCCTAGACTGAACCTGTTGGTGGCACGTCACTGAAAACCCCAAATACTGTCACCGCCCTGCTGGCTGGGGCAGAAACTGACACTCATTAGCCTTGCTAGCCTAGCACAAGCCAACAGAACCACCATGCAGAGGGAGTGGAATGACACTGACCTGTGTTTGAAGGCTTTGCTCCTTCACTGGTGAGGTGCCTGGGCCCTGAGGCAATATGGCTGCTGCCTGTGCTTTAGCCTTCAGCTCCAGTGCTTCCTTCCCTGGCTGGACTAGGCCAGTCTCACCGCCCAGGAGCTGCTCTTCGCCCTTCGGCAGATCCTCCTCCTCCAGGTACCTGCCAGGGGCCAACATGGAGCTGAGCAGATTCACACGCAAGGAACACGAAGACTTCTCAGCTCACACCCCAGGCTGGGAAATCCATTCTCTTCTCTGGGGATGGGGCAAAGAGCGTGTGTTACCTTGCTCACGCAAGCTATATCGTCATTGCTCTGGCTCTGCCTGGCTCCCTCACACCTCCTGACCTGCCACGGCTACCCCTTGCTATTCCAGCCCTGGGCTCCTCCTACACAGCTCCGCGGATACGCCTCAATCCTGACTTGCAGCCCCCCACTTTTCCCTTCCCGGTCTGTTCTTGTGCTCAGCTGCCATCCTGCTCTCTGCTTTCCACCTGCAATAGGCAGGAAATGGTATTTAATTGTTAATCGTTATACTTAAAACATGCCCTTGGGATCGCTAATAAATCGGGACTGTGTCTAGCAGTTAGAGCAGGTGACAGAGAATCAGAATTCTTGGGTTCTACTCCCAGCTGTGCTATGGACTCTCTGTGTCATCTTGGCTCGCTGTGCCTCAGTTTCCCCATCTGTGACATGAGAATGATATTGACCCCACCTAGGGTGACCAGACAGCAAACGTGAAAAATCGGGGTGGGGGGTAATAGGAGCCTATATAAGAAAAAGACCCCAAAATCAGGACTGTCCCTATAAAATTGGAACATCTGGTCACCCTAACCCCACCAGCAAGGGGGTTGCGAGGCATCATATGTGCTCTCTGGGTGAAAGGTCAAGCTCTCATCCCAGGTCAGGCAGGGACAGAGCTGCTGCGGGGGCGGGGCTGAATACCTGTCTGGGATGAAGATGCTATACTCCGTGGGATCCAGCAGCTTCTGCTCTCTAATGCACAAGCTCAGCCAGGCTGCCTTCACTAGCTGGATCCCCGGGGGAAGCCTGGCCAGCCTGAGGAGGCGAAAGGCCCGGTTGCAGTCCATGTCTTCTGCCACTATGATGTGTGTCACCTCCGAGGAGAGCCGGTTGCAGACGCGACCCCCTTTCTGGACAATCTGCTTGTGGAAGATCTCTACCCTGGCCCGCCCGATGCCTGCTGGCAGCACGTAAGCTGTGACTGGCTTCAGCCATTCTACAAAGAGGAGGCACAAGGGCAGAGACATGGAAACAGCTTCCCAAATGCATGGCATTACTGGGACTGTCAGCAGTGCCTGGCCCCAGGATGACAGAGAACATTGGGTGCCCTGGCTTGACAGATAGAGTTGCCTAGATACAGCCCCCTCCTGCTGCTCCCTCCCCCCAGCCCTCCCGATATCAGGGTTTCTTGGCACCGAATGACCCGATAATACTTCAGGAAAGATCTCACCCTACATCTGCAGTTAATAAACAGGGACATGAGTCTGACAGACCGTGTGACTGGTCTTAAAAGAGGAGCGAGTGCGGGACATACCTTCAATGCTCCCCGTTTCCTCCTCTTTCAGGATCTTCGGAGAGACCTTCCTCTCTGAGTCATCCCTCATCTTCTTCCTCTTTGGAAAGGCTTTGACAATTCCCCTGGGCTCCATGGATTATCATTAAAGGGTGTCCCCTCCCTGGGCAGGCAGTTAACCTTCCACTCACTGAATACCAAAGATGAAGACGAGAATTGTTTAGAATGCCACCATGTGGGCAAACATGTGTTTCCCTGGGTTCTCAAACGGCTGAACGGTTTTTACTGAAACTTTCCAAAAATATTCAGCCTGAGGCAGTCACCCGTAAAGGAAAATTTCAGATACAGTTTGGCAAAGTTATAAGCAACTGAAAAGAGGTTATTATAACGGAACATGTCAGATAACTAACTACAGGCATCACTGCCTGCTCCGCATATAGTTATCACCTTATAGCCACTTCCCAGGTTAGACAAAGGAACAGATTCCTCCAGCACTGAAATGCAGCCACCTCTGGGGTGGCATGTCACAGCTATTTAACACTCAGACACCATCACTACCTAGGACAGCAAAAGAAGAACCACCTGGTCTCCAGCTTCAGCTGCAAGTGAAAATTAGCCAGGTATAAAGTAACTAATTGAATTCATATTTGGTCACAGGAGACTGAACACCTCAAAAATAACACTGGATCTTGCCTCAAGGCACGGGGCTGGACTACACGGCCTTTCACGGTCACTTCCAGCCCTACATTTCTATGTATCTGTGATCTTTAATGACCATCCACAAGTGATCAGGGCCTTAGTTTTCCATCCAAAAGCCAGAACTCTCCAGCATCACAGTCCACTAGCACTAGGCTGGAGCTTTGATTCTGTATGGACTCTGGGAGGGTCCAAATTCCTGCAGCACTTGGGTTTTGCTTAGAGATCTCTCACCCAAGTACTGAGGCAGCCTGACGCTGCATGGCTTGCAAAATATAATAAACCCGCAGCCAGTCTGGTTCTAACGGGAACACAAGCTAAGTGTTAATACATGGCCAACACAACCCTGTATTTGGTTTTCAACACTGTAGGGGAAGATTTAACTTAAAAAAATACCTGTACATTTAAAAAAATTCTAATTCATGAAAACATTTCTGTTCCTATGAAGTTTTGTCAGACGCTTCCTTTAAAAAATGACATTCTGGGGCCTGAAGTAAAATCCTCTTCAATTCTTGAGAGATTTTCACCATGTTGCAAACAGACCAGACACCCACAGACTGTTATGGGGCCAAGAATACTAGAAGTGGGGTTGCCGCATTGATCTCAGATTGGACCACACCACACCCCAGCCAGGCAATTTAGGGCAAAAAGCAAAGTGCTGTGATTGGGGTGGGGTCAGAGCTCAAGGCAGGCATTTCAAAACAATGAGCAGGGCAGATAAAAATCAATGTGTTTTTTTTTTAAATCAATTTTTTTGATAAAATGCTTTTTGAGGAAAAAAAACTATCTAAAAAGAGTTTTAATTAAGATACATTATAACTCAAAGATATTTTATCATGGAATAGGAATTATAAATTTGAATTCTATAGTATGAGACAATATAGTCAAATAATGTTTAAGGAAAGTTTTGTAAATGAGCTCCAATAGTTCATGGATTAGGGACACAATTTTATGGGGTTCCACAGGCTTCTATATAGATCGTTTAGGTTAATCTTTCTATCTCCCCATTGGGACTCAGTGCTCAGTCTAGAAGATACCATCAGAGACACTTAGTTTTGCAGTTCTCAAACTGTGGATTTGTGTCTCCAGAAGTAACATGCTTGTTAACTGCAAAAATGTTTTTAAATAAATAACAGACCTCAACTCTGTTGTCCCTCTGCAAATTTGTGTACACAGAGTCAATCCCTTACCTCTGTTTAAAAGTGTAAAGTTTCAAAAAGTTCAATAAACAGAAGATCGTTGGCAGTGGAATAGATCTGGACAAGAAGAAGTCTGGAGAGAAATGTGAAAAGCGAGGGACATATGCTTGTTTTGTTAAAATATTGTATGTTTGCTGTTGAAGAAAAAAATTGTTTTAGATCAATAAAACAGTTTCAGTGTCTGTCTGGTGATGTTCTCCTCCTAATACAGCGTGGCAAGAAAATCTTCCAAATATTAATGATTAACCTGTTGAACTGCAGATAGTTCATCTCCCAATGACTTCATAAATATCTGCTTCGATTACCTTTGGCAAATGAAATAATCAAACGATCATTCATCTTCTGATCAGGTGTAAAACTCATCTGAAAAGTTCTCAGAATCCCTCGCTGTACACAAGTGCGACCCCTCTGAAAACGGAGCCGGCCTCTGAGCGGGAGGAACAGGGAGGAGCGTTATAGCGACCCACGAGGAGGCGCTTTTATGTAGAAATCCCCGATTCCCTCCAGTCTTCCCGACGTGATTTCAGTCAAACCCACCCTGGCCGCCCCTCTCTCGGGGTCCCGCCCCGAGACCCGCGCTCAGCACGTCCTGTGGACCAGACCCCCTGGGGGATCTCACCCCAGGGCCCCGAGAATGGCTGAGCCCCCCCGACCCCATTCCACCCTCGGGGGGGGGACGCCCCAAAACCCCACTGTGGGGGTGGGTGCGACTGGGGCGGGGCCAACCCAACATCCCGGTGAGGCCGGACAAGGGGCCCCAAAGCTGGGGAGGGGGAAAGGGCCCCTGGTACCCCACACTGGGGGGGCCCAACTTAAGGGGGGGAGAAGGGACCCCCCGTACCCCACCCCCAGGGGGGAAGAAATGGCCCCAGCCATGGGGGAGGGGGAGGGGTTCGGCCCGGCCCAGCGCGCGGAGGTGGGAGACCCCCGACCCCCACCCCCCGCAGGACCCAGCCCCTCCCCCGCCACTTACTGCTCGGGCGGGCCCGGAGGCGCAGCCTGCGCAGAGGGCGGGGCCTCGCGCGCCCAGCGCTTCCGGGTCCGGCGGAAGCGTGCCGGTTGCCATGGAGACGCGGCCTAGCCGCCATGGCGGGGCCGAGCTGGCTGGAGCGGCTGCGCAGGGCCCGCAAGAGCGCGCTGCTGCAAGACGGTACCGGGGGGCCCGGGCGCCACGGACACGCGGGGGGGGGGGGGGGGGGGGCGGGGGGCGCGGGGTCCAGGGGGGGGGGGGGGGGCTCTGGATGATGGGGGAGGGGCTGAGGCCCGGAAAGGTGTATGGGGACGGGCCAGGCTAAGTGATGCGGGAGGGGCTGAGGCCTGGAAAGGTGTATGGGGAGGGGCCAGGCTAAGTGATGGGGGAGGGGCTGGGGCTGCCCCCCAGTTTGGCCTCACCTTGCCCGTCCCGTCCCGTGTGTAGGGAAGAGGAAGGTCCATTTCCTGTTTGAGGATGGGCTGGAGATGGCTGAGGAATACGACCTGAAGACCGGCCAGCTGCTGGGTAAGTGAGAGGTTCCCCCGACGGCTCCAGGCCCCCAGCCCCCGCAGTTGCCCTTCGTAATGTTCCCCCCACCCCCAGCCTGGCGCTGCAGGAATCTGTCACGAGACAGGCACTTGGCCGGGATGCAGCCTTTCTCCCGGCACGCGGTCACCCGCCTGCAAGGCCCAGTGACCTCAGCAGGGCCAGCCTGGCTGTGAATGGGAGCGGGACTGGCCCCACACAGCTCTGACCCCCGTGGGGAACATCCCACCCGGACAGCAGCACCGCTGCCATCCGGGAACCGAGTGTGGCAGTATGACCCTGTCGTTTCCATTGGCCGAGGATGCAAGTCAGGAACACGTACCCTCAGTCGCCTCAAGTGGTCAAGCTTTCAGCTTTGTCTCCCTCTCAAGTCAGCCTCGCCAGCATCTGCTATGGCCGTAGAGGATTGATCAGGACCATCTCAAACAGAAGGTCTGCTGCAGCTGAGTCACTGACACCACTTGCTGAGTTCAGCTGCATGGGGAGCCCCTGGCGATCACCTGCCCTTTGGGGGGAAAAGACTACAGTGGTCATGGAATGAGACCCCATCATACCCCTAGTCTAACACAGCCAATGCTCTGGCTGAGGTGGTTGCTGGGATTTGTCACCAAAGAGCAGCTTAAAGAAAAGGGGTGACCCTTCTACTTTCCTCCACAGCTAGAAAGTGGCGAGAGAAGAATGCTCTGGGGAGCTACGGCAAGTGGCAGGTTGAGGTGGGAGAGTCCCCCTTGCACCCTGGGGGAGCGCTGGAATCAGAGCTCATCAAGGAAAGCGGCTCCAACGTACGTAAGGTGGCCCTGCTCACAGCAGTAACTAGACCTACAGCCTCACGAGCGGCAACCATTGCGTGGCTGGGAGGCTGAAGTTATGGCTTATCTCCTTGGACTTATAGGGCTGCCAAGATAGAACACTAACCTCTCGGGACACTCCTCAGCTGGGTTAGGACTCAGGTGTTCGGTATCCAGAAGGTGGGGGACTGGGAAGAAGAGGGACTTGTAGGTTTCCTAAGTGGAGGAATCTCTCTTGTCCTGCTGGCTGCCTCGGTTTGTCTCTCTTCCATGAAGAAGCTTGAAAGGGCACCTGGGAATTCCAGTGAGTGGGTGACAGCTTCAGAGCCTGCTATCAATAGGTCACACGTGCAGGGCTTTCTGCTGTTGGTCAGTCCTCCAGGGAGTGATCAGTCGAGGCCCGCAGACATGCCCAGGGCAGCATAAGTGAGCGGCAAAGCCTGAGCTAGACTCCAGCAGTGGTGGATTTTTGCCGACGCTGCTGCTGTTGCCCTTCCCATGCGGAAAGGCAGAGGGCAGTTCCTGGAGAGCCTGAGGCCAGATTTCCTTGTGCCAATGGCAGCATAAGTCTCCCTGGCCCACTCAGCGGGAGAGTGATCTAGAGGAAACCTCCCTTCCTGGGCCCTGCTCAGCAGCAGTGCAAGTGCTGGCATGGGAGCAGGGAGAGACAGTGTAGGAAACTCCCTGGGTGCCTCACCACAGGCTCTATATTCAGACTAGAGTGTCAGTCTGACACTCCTGGCCCCATTCAGTAACCTTAGCATGTAACCTCGGGAGCCCACCCCATGTGTGCCATCAGACATGTCTGTGTTTGCTGTAGCCCATCTTCACAAGGAGGGACACTCAGACCAGTTTCCAGTGGCGTATCCGGAACCTGCCGTACCCCAAAGAGGTCTACAGCGTCGCTGTGGAGAAGGAGCAGCGCTGCTGTGTTGTCCGTACCACCAACAAGAAGTCAGTAAGCACAGCACTGCTTTCACCCAAACCTCCTGGCTTGTTTGCATTGGAGTGGGCCAGAGCTAGATGGGGGAAGAGGTGATCAGACCAGGAAGATGTTCTCTCCCTCCTCTGCAGGAGAGTGGGCTGGCCTGAGCAATTTCTTGGCTGATTTGTACACATAGCTTTGCAGACCTCCTCATCCCCACCACTAGTCAGCTCTGGGGTTCCCCAGACAGTTCTTCTGGTGCACCTCAGTCCTGTCCTGCAGCACCCTCTGGAATTCAGGCCTGTGCCCCCCAGCATACTACAGGCAGTGGTTCCTCCTTTCCTCTTCCCTGGGTCACCCTCCCCCTCCAATTAATGCACCTCAGGTACAACCTCGTCAGAGGGTTCATTGATACCTCTTCTGGGGCCAACCTGGCTGGAGAAGAGGGGCCATTATACCTTTGAAAGTGTAATGCCTCTTGGGCCCCAATATGGTGGAGCAATCTGCAGAGTGCGTCTGTAATGGATGTAACCAGTCCTCCCCAGGCACAGCTCCCCCTGCCCTTCGTGGGCTAATCCCACTGCCTCACACGGACTGAGAGCGCTGCCCAAGGAAGAGCCGCCTCTGCTCTCCCTGTCCTCTAACAAACGCTCTAGTGACCAGGAGATAGAATCCAGAGCTGGGGAAGAGCCAGGACTCCTCCCAGCCAGCTCCCTACTGCTTGCAGTTCTCCCCAGTTCTGTGGCCTCGTCAGCTCTCAGTAATCTGAGGCTTGCTCCCTCTCCTAGATCACCGATGTAAAATAGGCCCTACCCTGATCTGGAGGATTCCCTCCCCTGGATACGTCCCCGTAACTTGATACTGACACACTAATCAAATTCATCAAGTCAGGGTACCTGAAGTCACAGGAGGGGACTGTCCTCAATGGGCCATTGTAACTACGCAGAGTGGGGGTGGGGATGAAGCCAGCTGCAGAACCGTGCCTCAGTTGCCACAAAATAAGTCACCTTTCTGATCGAGAAGTAGAGAAGGCAACCACTGGCAAAGCCAGCCCGGCTCTGCTATGGGTAGGGAGGAGCTGTCAGAATAAAGGGAAGCTTAGTTGTGTCCACACGGCAGTGGGAAGCGAGCCCCCAGCCCAGGGAGACAGACTCACATGACCTTGGCTCGAGCTAACACACTAACAGCAGCAGAGGCTCTTGAGCCCATCTGACCCCTTGGCTCGGAGCAGGGGGGACTACCCCACATATCTCCTGGAGCCACAGCGTCCACGTTGCTATTGCTAGCCTGCTGACATAAGTGTGTCTCCTCCCTGTAGACCCCTTGAGACTTGGCTTGTTAAACAGAATTTCCTGCTGTATCATGACACGGTGCTGTGTGCACTGACAGAGACAAGCTCTACAGTCTAGGCCTGCAGCGTGGGGAGAGAGGAGGAGAGTTCAGACACTGGGGAAGAAGGGACACGAGTGAAAATTCTCTTTCCCTCCTTCTGAGAAAGGCCTTCTTGCAAATCAGGGACGTTCCAGGGCTCGCTTAGCAGGAGCTGGAGGCAGCTGCCTTGTTCTGCTCTTCTCCATTTCCCAACATTGTTGCTGTAGCCAGCGAGAAATGAGTTTTTCTGGAATGGCCTGCCTAGCACCCAAGCCTTTCCAGTCCAGCTCCTCGGAACTGGCTGCAGGTGGCGCTCTTGCCATATAACTCTTCCTTTCTCTTCCAATCCACCACTTGGGACATTTAAGAGGCCTGAACAAGTGGCTAGAGTGACCCCCCTCTGCCAGGTATCCCCAGCAGTCACAGAGGGGGGCACAGGGAACAGGACATGGGTCCCCCCTTCATCCTTTAATAACCATACGGGCAGTAGGATGGGGGTGGAGGTGCCTTTGCTCCCAAGGAAGTGCTGAACAGTTGGGGGGTCTCAGCCTGGGGAGGTGCAGGCTGAATCCATCCTCCTGGGACCCAAGGGGGAAGAGGGGCCAGTTGCTCAGACAGAACCACGTCTCGGGGGATGAACTGATGAGATGCCTCGTACACAGCTGGGCTCATCCTCTCTATCAGGGCTCAACTTCATGCAGCTCAGGTTTGTCCCACCTGCTTGGAGCACTGCACAGGGTTCAGGGGGCTGCCTCCCACGCCCTCAATGTGTGTGTTTGTAGTGGACTTTCTATGCAGAGGCAGCAACTCTTCCTTTTGCCTCTGGAGAGCTGTTGAGTGACAAGAATGGCAACGCTTCGGCTGCAGGCCATCCTGTGCCCGTACGTAGAATTCTGCACATGCCTGTACATTTGCCATTTTCCCCTTGAAGCTCGTTCACCAGCTGGAAGGGGAAAGAGGAGGCAGACGGACAAGGCCATTCCCAAATGCTTGGGATAGTGTGAATGTGCACAGGAGAACTGAAGTGACAGGCCCTTTCACTGAGCTGGAGGGAAGGATATTCCCTGCCTAGGCAGTGGTAGATGGCTACTGCTAGGACCTAGAGCGGCTCCTGTCAGCCACTGTAGCCTTAGAGCTCACACTGGCCATGTCCGAGGACTTCTTATCTAAGCTCTGAGCCAGCTCCCCTGGAAATCAATGGGCAGCCTTCCCTTCATGGCAGCGGGCTCTAGCTCAGGCCTTGGCTGAGCATAGCCAGTGTGCTCGGTGCTGTACCATAGAACACCAGAGTTACGACCTGACCAACCAACTACACCCCTCGCTTGGAACCAGAAGTCTGCAATCAGGCAGAAGCAGAGACCAAAAAAAAAGCAAATACAGCACAGTGCTGTTAAACATGAACCACTAAAACAAAGGGAAAGCAGAATTTTTTCTTGCTCAGTGAAGTTTCAGAGCTGTGTGAAGTCAACGTTCAAACTTCTGAAAGAACAACCATAACGTTTTGTTCAGCGTTACAGACGTTTCAGAGTCATGAACAACCTCCATTCCCAAGGTGTGTTTGTACCTCGGAGGGTCTTCAGTACAATTCCAGGGCCTGGCTTTGCAGACGCTGAACACTTTATACTCACTGTTTTCAGTGGCACTCAGAGGCCCTCTGGCCCTGGCAGGATCACAAGCCTGGGGAGGACAATGTACTCACAAAGATAACGTGCTATGCTCCAGGCAGCACATGTTATGAAAAGGCGACTTCTCCTCCCACAGCAGGGAGAGTCAGGAGTCAGGAGAGACTTGATTCAAGCCAGTATGGTTACACAGCTGTAAAGTTAGTGAGAGATCAGAATTACACCCCAAGTCAATACAGATCAAGTATATCCATGGGGCGAGGCCTGGTCTGTTATTTGGGTTTAGTGTGCGGGTTATTGTGCCAGTGTGTTAAATAGGGAGCTGAACGTTGTTAGCCTGCAGATGGAACTTCAGGTCACTCAGAAAGGGCTTATATTTAAAAGCCCCCCCCCCACCCCCAAGACAAAAACGTTTTGCCGACGCACGCAGCAGCACAAACGTGGCTTTGTCGGTAGGAGAGCTGCTCACAGGGCACAAGTGCCGACAAAATACTGCAAAAGAGACAGCCTTGTTGCTAAAAGCTGCGTCATTTAGCCAAGCCCAAAGTTATAAGGATTTGAAAATTGGTCTTCTTAAAGGACTGTCAACTATACTGACCATGCTGCAGCTGTGAGCACAAGGCAACCTGAGTGGGATCAGCCAGGAGTTTTACAGCTGTCCATTCTATGCTTTGGTTTTTAAATTAGTTTTCATTTGTTTCCCGCTTACTCTACGGCAAGCTTGTGTAGGGAGGAGCTAGGAGAAGTAACTCTGGAAGTAGCAGCTGAAGCAAGTTATGGAGGAGACTAATGTCCCTTGTGGACAATTTGGATAGATCACTTGGTCCTAGGCCCCTGGTGCCTGATTCTATCCACTGAACCCAGTGGAGGTCCATCATTGACTTCGTTGAGAAGGATCATGCCGCCTACAGATGAAAGGTGCGTTGGGCACAATGCCTTAGGGTACATCTATACTACCCGCCATAGTGTACAATCTATCAGGGACTGATTTATCTCGACTTGTCTAGATGCAATAAATCCATCCCCGAATGCGCTCCCCATCGACTCTTGGACTCCATCTCCACAAGAGGAGGAAGTGGAGTCGACAGGGGGAGCAACAGTGGTCGACTCGCTGCTGTGAGGACTGCCACATAAGTCGACCTAAGATACTTTGACTTCAGCTATGATATTTGCGTAGCTGAAGTTGTGTGTAGCCCAGTGCTTAGCTAGATGAGTTCTTCTGAATCCAGAGCCTGTTTGAATAGTAGTAAGCAGACACTTGCCAAGGAAATGAATCAACAGGTTAATGCACCATCACAGGAGAGAAATTAACCACCCAAGAGTTTCCACAGCACTTGGCACTTCAGTTAACTCCTTATACTGGGAACACTGCAGTTCAGAGGGGAGAGGTGCTGGTTGGGGGGCAGTCACTGCTGAATGTCTGGACACTGACTCTTAAGTCCTCAGTCACTACACTGCAGTAAAGGGTTTTGTGAATAGAATTCTCTCTCCGAGTACACCCATTTCAAACAAGACCAGCAATGAATTCACTTAGCAACACACGGGCCTCTGCCAGCATCTAGTCAAGGAGCAGCCTGCGAGTGCAGTCCCGACCTCTGCCACAAGGTGAGAGCCGAGGGCAGAGAATCCCAGTCGCCCGAGCGGGGCTAACAAATCCATTTGCTGGTCTCTGAGCAAGTGCCACACCCCCCAGGCATGGAGTGCTGGTAGCTTCCGCCCGGTCGCTCCCATTCCCTCTGGCCACGGGGAAGGCTGCTCAAGTGGGATTTGCCTAAAACCTCTTGCTGTAAAATAAATCCATTAAAGTAAATTCCGAAAACAAACCCGCAAAGCCACCTCCTCCCGCCTGCTGAACCTGATTCAATTCTTGAAGCCAGAGGTAGCGGTAATGTTACAAGGAGGAGGGGGATGGCCAGGCAGATCTGGTTTCCTTTGATCTTGTCACAGATTTGAGTCTGAGGCCAGTCAAAGCCATTCTTCTCCCCTGCTCCTTAGTCCTGGGGCAGCAGAAGGCTGGTGTTTCCATTGATGGCTCCCGAGCCCTTTCAAACAGTGGGTTTTTCTGTGTACTGCAGTTTTTGTCTAAGCGGCAACACTTCCTTACCATGTCTTTGTGTTCATCTAATCTCTGCTGTTTAACCTTTGACACTTCCCTTGTTATCCATGTCTGCCACCTTTCCCAAATACCGACAGCAGCGACAACGCAGAATGGTTTGAGCCCTGCGGTAACAAACCGCTTGCATTCCTCCTGAGCAGGAGAGCCATTTGCTCTTTGTATCTGTTTTCACCAGGACATGGAAAATAAACTAGCTGCACTTGGGGCAGAGGTAGAGAGACGCCGGACTTCATGCAAAGCCAGCTTAATGGAGGCAAATCCCTCATGCTCTGACAGTAGGAAATAAACCCTTTTCCGGTCCGTTCGGGACACCTTGGGGCCAGAAACATGTCCGTTTCACAGACCAGTGGGACTGCAGCCTTGATGGAGGACAAAAGTCTGAAAACTCAACAAGGGCTGGAGGGGGGATGGAACCATCTGCACAGAGGGTGTCAGCCCTCAGAGGGAGAGGAGGACTCAGGGCCAGCCAACAGGCTGCAAGGTGGGGTGCTTGTGGTTAAAGCCCCAGCAGTGGGAGCCACCAGAGTGGAGTTCCTGGCCATACTGGGCCAGACCAAAGGTCCATCTAGCCCAGTATTCTGTCTTCTGACAGTGGCCAATGCCAGGTGCCCCAGAGGGAATGAACAGACCAAGTGACCATTGGGTGATCCATCCCATTACCCATGGGGCTCTGTGCCTTACCTCAGACTGGAAAATGAGGCTACAGGGGCTTATTAGTGTGCTAATGGGCCATGCACACCTACCTTCTTCCTTCCCGGGAGACATCTCTGCTCCTGCACACAGCATAAAGCTCCCCAGACTACTCCGTGAAGCTGTTTGTTGGTTCTGGCTGCCCAGCCAAGAGTGGGGCAATAGGACCGGCTGCCGCCTCTTTCTTCACCTCCACGCTGGCCCAGACTCCCTCAGCTGGAACGCAGGGTGGCAGTGTGAGGTGGGCCTGTATGGAGAGGTGTCAAGAAGCAGGCTGGCAAGAGTCTCTTTTTGTAGGGGGAGTCCTGTGTCTTGAGAACGGCCCCACGTCACCAGAGAGCATGACAAAGCCCAGGCAGTTCCAAGAATAACGATAGAAACGGTTGGGGGACTGGATGGCTTGATCCAAACAACTGAACGTTTATGGCTCCTGGATGCACCGGCCAAGCAGTGGAGATGCTGCTACAATGATTTCAAGAGGAGGGGTTATTTAGGAGGGCCAAGGGGAGACCCAGGCGGGATGAAAGTGGGGAAATAAAGGGGGAAGTTTGAGGTTCAGTAGTAAGGAGACTTCGCTAAGCCACCAGAGTGGACACCTGAATAGTTCCCCAGGGGATGAGAGCTCCAGCCACAGGGACGGTTCAAGCCAGATGTGACCAAATCCTGGACTGTGCTGGAAGGCACAAGCCTGCCCTGAGCCCCAGGTGACGGGCTAGCTGGGACCATGGAGCTGTTCCTTCAGATTGCTGTGGCTGTGATTCTAGGTCCTGAAGCAAGCCCCTCCCTGGGCCCGGAGAGAGCAGCAGACCCGCCAAGGGTGCCAGGTGCCTCTCTTCCCAGGGAGCTCCGCTGGCCCCTCTGTGCTGAGCAGATCCCAGAGGAACCGCGAGGCTGTGCTACCTGCACCTTGGCACTGAAAGCCGGGGAGGCAGTACCCCATCTCGGAGCCCTTGCGCTGAGATGGGGGAAGCCCAAGGCCCTGCCCGCGTTGGTCACTCCTTCTCAATCTGCTCGGCCCGGATTTGGAGAAGGGAGGTGCAGGCAGGGCTCTGGCTGAGGGGCGTGGGAGCAGACTGGCCAGCCATCACCTCGCTGGGGTGCAGCATTTGTGCAGGACAGAATTCCAGTCTCTCCCCTCTCTTGTGCTCATGTGCAGGTATTACAAGAAGTTCCCCATTCCTGACCTGGACAGATTCCAGCTTCCCCTGGACGCGGGTGCCCTGAGCTTCACTTACGCCAACTCCACCCTGATCATCACGGTGAGATTCCAGCCCGAGTGGGAATACGTGGCCCTGAGCGTTACATCCTCTGTTCACAGCTAGGAAAGGCCAAGAGGAGAGATTGGCCCGTGGTCACCCAGGGATCCCGTGCCAGAGCTGACGGACCTGTCCGGGGTCTGCACTGCAGATCATGGATGCTTGTACGGTGTCTTTGAGAGCCAGTGTATGTGCGGACAGTCTGCCCATTGCCAGTCAGCCCTTGGGCGCAGGGATATGCTCTCTGCCTAGGGAAGCTCACAGTCTGAATAGCGCCTGGTGTTCCAGAAGGGCCTTTTCCCATGAACACTCCCCTCCTTGGGGCAGCAAACTCATCACCTCTCCTCGTTCCCCCGCCCAGCGCATCCAGCAGTGTTACTCCCAGGTGCGGGGCTGCTCTCCTACGATGAGTCTCTCACCCAGGGTCACCCAGTGCTTTGGGGATGGGAGGATGTGTCAGCAAACAGGATAGGAGCTAAAGATGCTCACCAGCTGGGCAGGGGAAGGGGGGAAGTGGCTGCCTGCAGCTAGCAGAGGCAAAATGGTCACCGTAGATCTGCAGCTCCTTGTCTGTCCCAGACTGAGGCAGCCAGCGACCAGCACAGTCTGCTGGGAAAGGATCCTGGTCAAGAGTGAACTCGCGGCAGCGTTCAGGGCTCTCTGCTGCTCCAGAGGAGCTAGGCCAGCCAGACCATCCTGTAGCTCGTCTGACCCGCCTGCCGCGGACTAGGGCATTTCCCCGCTGATCCTGCATCCAGCTCCTTAGGCCGTAGTTGATGAGGGAGCTCGCAGGGAGATGCTGGCCTTGGGCTGGGGTCCCCCGCTCCCTGCCCTCCAGCACCAACACAAAATCCATCACAACCCTCAGTCGAGAACTGGACACGCACTGAAACTCCCCAGGGCTCTCCTGCCTCGCTGCTCACTGCAGTGCACAGGGAGGTTCCTTCCACATGGCCCGGGCAGTACCTGCTTTGGGGAGAAGGTGGGGTGCAGGGCTCAAGATCAACCTGACTATAAAACCCATCCCAAATCATGGCCAATGGTCCCTAGCCAGGGTGCTGCCCCTTTGCCCCAGCAGGCACCAGTCGGATACGGGCAGGCAGCAAAAGAGGCACATTTCCTGTTGCTTCCTGCCTGGATCCATGCTGCCAGGCAGGGAAGCGGCTAAGGAAAATGCTTCTCTCTCAGTCTCTGCGTAGCTAAGTGCTTGAAGTGACTAGTCAGGCAGTGCTGGTCTGACAAGGAGCACTGAGCGGCCAGGTCTCTTCCCTGCAGTACCGGAAGCCCCAGGAGATCTTGGCTGCGGAAGAAGAGCTGCAGAAGGAGCTGAAGA
This sequence comes from Dermatemys mawii, assembly GCA_007922305.1. Taxonomy (NCBI): domain Eukaryota; kingdom Metazoa; phylum Chordata; order Testudines; family Dermatemydidae; genus Dermatemys; species Dermatemys mawii. The sequence continues at coordinate 10,279,861 of ML677382.1, forward strand.
AGATCAAGGCAGCAAACGATGGGGACGGGGAGTGCAAAACCCAGTAGGCGACAGCTGCAGGGGGGCTGGGGCAGTCTCCTGGCAGAACCGCCCACTATTTATTTTGCTGCTTTTTCTAGTAAAATGATTTCCCTGGGGAGGCTGTATGGTTTGCGAGAATCGTCATAACTTGGGCTCCATTGGCCATGCCGTACGCGGGTCTAGGAACACAAACCTCAGGGCTGCTTTCTCCCCCACTCCCATTCGGCTGGCTAGCATTGAGCCACGCAGTCCCTCCAGCAGCTGGGGATGTCGTTTCCCCCGAGAGCAGAAGCTCCGAGCTCCTACTGAATGCTGCTGAGCGAGGAATGTCCTCTGCTCTTTCTATATGGCTCACAGCGGCGCTGACCCAGAGTAGTCAGGGGGCTTGGGATTAGAGCCTTAGGTTTGTGCCAGGAAGACCAGGCTTAGGGAGATAATCTTGGACTTTAAGCACCTTTCCAGACAGTGCCAGGAACCCAGCAAGTCCCTCTGAACACAGGGCCATGCAGCCAGCAGTAGAAGCATGGGGCATGGAACTTGCATCACAGAGAGAAGTGACTAGTTATTTGGGGTGCAATTTGGCCATCACAGTGGAGCCAATCAACCTGCTCTTTCACATAACACCAGGGGCCCATACAGGCAGTTTCCCAGCTCCTCTGAAGGCACGCTGGGACCCTGGGGGAACAGCACCACCTCTACAACTCTGCTCACTTCTTCTCACGCCCCACCTCATCCCTGGCACCCTCCAGCTGACAGCAGGCTCCCCACGGCCACCCCTCTAGTTCCTTCCCCTAGCCCGAGGTGCAGGCCTCCAGCCAGGTCAGCCCTGCACCAGTCAGGGAAGATCTAGGTTGACTTGGTCCTACATCAAAGCAGGGGGCTGGAGCTGGTGACCTCTCAAGGTCCCTTCCAGCATGACATTTCTGAGTCTGTGAAAACCACCTCCCTCTCCCCTACCCCTGCAGAGAGTCCATGTCTGCAAGACCTACAACTGCCAACTCCTCACTACAGCCCCATGTCCACTCCCATATTACTGGCAGGCCCTTCCCCCTGAAAGGTGCCACTCTCTGGTTCCCCCAGCAGGGTATGGCTGATTGCTGCCTCTTCAGTTACAAGCTATACAGAGCAAGGATGGCATTGTTAGTTATCACCCCTCCTGCCTGGGTGTCCTTGGCCATCTCCCATCCAGACACCGACCACGCCCATGGCTGGGAGCACTTGGGAACTGACAAATCCAGCTTGAGGTCAGTCGAGCTTCCTAGGCACAATGTCACCGTTCAGAAGTCACGGTCACCACTCTTCCACCTCAGCGCGGCAGCGCTGGCCCTCACAAGTCTGCCCCTCTGTCTCCCCTGGGGTAGGAGGAGAGCCCACTTTACAAAGCAGGTTGTGGTAGGGCTGTAACTACGGCTGCCCATCAACTGCAGCTGGCTAGCGGCACAGGCCCTTTGAGTTCTTTGCCCTGGCACACAGCCATGCTGCAGGAAAATCCCTCTTCGTTAGGCTGACAAGGCAGCAGGGGGTGGACACTCGGGGTCAGGCAAAGCAGATTTGAAGACAATGAAAAGGGTAGTGATGGTCCAGAGAAGCGAAGGTCACCACAGAAGAAACAGCCTCCTTGTGGGCACCCCATTGTTATTCCACCATTGTTCCCCTGCAGCTGCTGGGCTCTTGGCTGGTTTCTGACCCAGGACAAAACTTTACCTCTTACCCCCTGGCTACTTGTGGTTTCCTTAATAGCATCTCACAAGGGACTTTGGCAAGGCTCTTTGAAAGGCCAAATAAATTAGATCCCTCCCTTCTTTCTCTGCTAGTTCACTGAATTCTAGCCAATGAGAGATTCTCCTGTGTCCCAATCCGATCACACAGGAGTTGTATATGTCTGTTACTCCCAGTTTGCCCAAGTGCAGCTCCCCAGTTTAATTCACAGTAGCATCCTCTCTGCCGTTACAAAAAGAAAAACTCCATTTAGTGGCCTCCAACCTTTGGGTAAGGAGCTGTGTTTTAATGAGATTTCCGAAGTGTTCACAGCTGAGCCACTTTACCCAGAAGTGCCTTTAGAATCGGGGGCTCTGCCCCAGTCAGTCCGGGGAGCTGAGGGTTTTAGCTGATGGAATTGGTTTGAGTTGGTCCCTGGTTCACAGAGAAGACCTCACCGGCTAACAGAGCCTCATCTTTATGCTCTGAAAAAAAGAGCAGGTCGCCCCCCAGAGAATGGAAAAGAACGGTCAGTTAGTGCTTTATGGTCCCTCATTGGCCTGGAAGCCAGGCCGGCCTGCCCGGCGGGAAATGCAAGAAGAATTGTGTCATTTCAGCTAGCTCACTGGAGCCCTCTCCTCCTACTAGCAGGGAACTCGTTACTTCTACCAGGAGAAGGAGTTTTATTCACCGACAGCATCACAAACCAGCAAGACACGAGGTGTCTCGGCTGATCACAGCACGCTGCTTAGCAGGCTTCTCGTCCTTCACGTCAGGGATACCCCAAAAATACAGACCAGTTCAGCCTGAATGCAGAGGTGCAGCTCAGAGACAGGTCCCAGCATGCACTGCCCCAGCTACTTCAAGACAGAGCAATGCATGCTGGAATCTGTAGTCTTTGTAAGACGCAGCTTTAGTCCCAGTTATGGCATCTGCGATCTGCTCCATTTGATGCCCCTTAGGTGTGGCCCCTGGGCTCCTAAGCTGCCCATGAGGCCCTACCTTTGGAGACATCGGATTTGCTGCTGTAGTACCCATGAGGCTCGGGGCTGAACAAAGGCAAGGCAAGGCAGGTAACAGGGTAAGTCTCTCCTGCACCCCCTGCCCCCATCCAGCTCCAGGCAGGGACCTGCTCTGAAGGTGAATAGCAAAGCTTTGTCTAGAAAGCGGTCCCACCCTGGCAGGTTCTGAACACCGTGGGCAAGAGAGCAGAGCTGGCCATTTCACTGGCACTGCTTGCCTCACTCCAGGTTGCAGAATCAAGCCGATCAGTGTGGAGCTTAGGGACAGATCACAGGCTTGACAAAACATCCAACATCAGTTTTTGCATCTTCTCCCCAGGAAGGCCCAAGGGCAGGGTTCTGTGAGCCCCTTTCCTGCCCTGTGATCAGCATTAGCACCGTCCCGAACCAGTGCTAGCGAGAGACGGGGTTCCGGACTGGGTTCGTGGCAGAGGAGGAGCATGTGGGTTCCAAACCTGCAGCCTGCTGTACATTTGCCATCCACACCCATGGAGGGAAACTCCAGACCGGTGCCCAGGCTGCAAACACTTGGGCCATTTTGCATGTGAGCCTCTCACGGTGCACAGCTCAGGCAGCTGCATTGGGAACAATCGGCCTCCGGTGCCTGTTACCAGTTCAGAAGCTGTCAGCAGGTTCACAGAATTGAGTCTCTTCCATTTCCCTTGAACATTTTATTTAGCAAATTGAGACGGCCCCAACCCAACCGACTGTGCCCTTCGGTCCCTGTTAGCTGGCCGGCCGAGACTTCAACTCCCGGATCGATTCCCATTCACTGTTTTGGAGGCTGTAACAAAAAGCAGTCAGGACAGCAGGGCTCTGCCTGGCCTCCCAAATCAAACACACCACGCACACAGTCCTCGAGTCGCTCTGCACTACTCAGACGCCCGGGAACAGCGCTGTCCAGCGGACGGGAACCTCCCTGCGGCTCCCCGGCTGCCCCGTTACTGTCGCGCACGCAGCATCCGCAGGAAAGAAACCAAACCAACCAGAACTGTACAAAATAAAACGGAGTAAAGGACAATTTGCCTTTATTTAAACTAAAAGGCAGGTGAGTGGGAGACAATCGGGCTCTTCCAGCGCTCGAGGGAGATGCTTTCTGGCTGCTAAGGAATTCCTTGAAAAGTCTCCATGGCTGTTTGCCTCTCCCCAGCCCTGCAATCCCAGAGCTGAGCAGCAGATCTGCCAGAGGCAGCTGTGGTGCAGAAGGACCTTGGCCCTTGGCTGGGGCCTCAGGGAGTGGTGAAGTCCAGGGCGTGCAGGGCAGATGCCAGGGCAGCGTAAAGGTGAGTGGTGCTGAAGCGGAGGCAGTACACGGGGCTGCTGGTGGGGGAGGACAGCGAGAAGCTCTGCAAAGGAGGAGACAGAATCACTTCTCCAACAAGCAGCTGGAGCTTGTTCCGAGTCAGGTACCTGGCAGCGACGCAGCACCCCCGGGTGGTGGGCCACCATCATGGCTAGCAAAGGGAACTGGCACAATGGAGAGGGGACTCTACAGAGGGGAGTGTTCCCACGGGAGGTTCTCCTCAAAGACACTCAAATGTAGGGCTATCAAACCGACCCCTCTCAGCAGCCCAAAACCCTGGTGTCCCTCCGCCTTGTTCCGCAGACACTAGGGCGAAAGGGGGCTGGGTCTCTGGGGCCACGCGGGGCCAACTATGAGGGGCAGTTTCTGCTATTTAGGAAACTGCGCCGAGACCCTCAGCTCATCACACACAAGCGGTACACGGCCATCGGATGGGAACGACTTCAGATCCCCACCCACCTGGGCTAAGATGGAACCTGTGACCTCTGAGGGGAGGCTGGGTGAGGAGACCCGAGTCTAGCCTCGGTACTCCGGGCTGTCCAGCCATCGCTCTGCCCTCGAGCGGGTCTGAAAAGCCAGCAGCCTGGCCCAATGTCACCTTCCATCACGCCTCACCTGCAAACACCTGCTCTGCCGTTTGTCCCAGAGCCGCACCACACCGTAATAGGCGGAGCCACTGGCAATCATGTGATTCCCGTCACTCCTCACGCAGTACAGGGCACTGTCGTGGGGCTCCTCCCACTCCATGACACACTTCCTGTGGGTGGGAAAGCAAAGCAGAGGTAGCTACGTAGCGCCTGGCAGCCGGGATCCGGGCAGAGCGCCAGCCCTGCTGGCGGAGGAAGTCAGAGGAACCTGGGCTGGGGCTGGACTCCAATTCCCTCGGGGGATTTGACCCAGAGGGGTGCCCGGCTGTAACCTGGGGCGTTTACCTCGGGCTCACACGCAGGTCCCAGGACCGGATGTAGGTGTCGTAGCCACAGGAGAGGAGGGCGAATGGCGTTTCATAGACGACATCAAGGACTCCGGCCCCTCGATGGAAATCGGTCCCTAAGCAGGTGACCAGCTGCCCACTGGAAGAGAAGCAGGAGTGGGATTGCTCACAGCACAGCACCAGGACTCTGTGCGGGATCACACGGCGCCCGTGGGCCTCTCCCCAGTGCACAGCTGCTCCTGCGACCCCCTGGGTCTCCTGGGCTCCACGCCGGTAACATGACAATTCCCCTCGGCAGAGTGGGAATGGAGAGGGAGTGGCATGGGCTCTGCCCGGCCTTCTCCGGAGCTCTCCACACACTGTTAACAGCTAGGACAGCCCTGCCAGAAGCCCTCAAAGCCACAGCATCGCCTCCCCAGATCCCACAGGAGGTGAGCCACTGCAGCTCAGTGTCTCCATTGGGCCTGTTGGGCCCTGGCAGAGAAGAACTGCCACAAGAACCACAGGCCTTGCACAGAAGGACGGGCTAGGGGGAATGGGCAGCCCGTCTCCCAGCCAGGGCCGAATTGGTCCCTACAGCATGGCTTGTAGGGACCGGGCCAGTTTAATTCCATCTCTTCCCCAGCCTGGAGCTCTTGGCCTCAGGCAGCTGCTCCTAGGACATTGACCCCGCATTTGCTGTGTCTTCCTTCCATCCTGCCAGCCCTGGCACCCCCTAGACTCGTTCCTAAGCAGGTGTGATCCTCACACAGCACCTGGACAAGCTGCACAGTCCCGCCAGCCCCCACAGCTTCCTTGCTGCTCTCCTCTGCACTTCCTCCAATCTCCCAGACTCCTCCTGGCCCCACGGCGCTCAGCACTGAACACACATCTTCCACAGGGTCACCCCAGATCCTGCCAGCGGGGAACAGCCACACAGCGCCCCTCTGCAACCCACAACTTCACTGGCCTGACTGGACTGGAGCAAAACAGGAACCCCACAGTGCCTTTCCCCCCCTTAAATCCAGCTGCTTTGGACTCTCTTTCAGACCCTGACCCCCAATCCACAGCTCAGCAGCCACAGGAGAGCAACAGGCCAAAGCGGGTGGGAGTACACGGAAGGGCTGTGAACAGGGAGCCACCAGGAATCCCTTTCCCAACGGCAGCGACCACCTGCTGCATCAAGCACAAGGAAGCTCTGAGCGGCCCCTGGCCCATCCCAACCGAGGGCTCGCGCCTCTCAGACTCAACCCTCTAGCCTCCTCCGCCCACTCCGCAGGCCAGACACCAGCCAACTGCAGCTCCTCGGCCACGCTGGGGAGAGCCTGGCCAGCTGCTCAGAGGGGCCAAACCCTCCTTTTCTTCTTTCTAGTGGCCTAATCCACACTGGACACAATGAACCTTAGAGCACCTGCTTTTGAAACCCCGCCGCAAGGCCACCGTCTGAACCAGCCTCTTGGTTCCCAGGACAATGGAGGGCTCTTGAAAGCCGAGAGAATGGGCCCCACCGGCGGGGTCACTGGCAGCCCCCCCAGTTATTTTGTTACTTTCTGCTCCTTGAACCAGCGTCACACAGTTCTGAGGCGTCCTAGCCAAATGCCTTAATTCCGTCTGTAATCTGGGCTCAAGCCGTTGGGGGATAAAGACCACACAAAAGGAGAGAGAGAGTCCCGGGAGCTGTTAAAACAAGCAAACACCTTTGTGTCCCGGGAGAGAACTAGCTGCTAAAGCAGATTAGCGGCGGGAGCAGGGGTGTCCCCAGATCAGAAGGCGAGCCCTGCCCCGATCTTTGCAGCCAGCACGCTTCTATGATCACAGTGCTGGCTGCACGCTGGGGCCGGCCTGGTTCCCCGAGTCGCTCTCCAAAGAGCAGATTATGGAGAATAACAATTTCTTTGTGGCTGTGTAATTCCCTCCGTGACCGTGACTGTGGGCAGCGACACCGGCCCCCGATACCAGGCCCCTAGCAACCATTTAACGAGGCCAGCCAGCCCTAGTGATGGCCCCCCCATGCAAACCTCTCGGACAAGCTTTAACATCAAGTGCATGAATTAATCCCCACCGACATGAATCCAGGGGTGCTGGGTTATTGGACTTTGTGTTTCTCCAGGCGAAAGAGCTGGGGAATCCTCTGGCAATACATTAACCCCTTCCAAGAAGCGTCTCAAGCAGCCCTGCACCTGTGGGCAGGTCGGGAGCATTTACGGACTCTGGGTCGGGGGAGAAGCAGGAGCCGTGCTCTGGCCTGGCTTTTTGGCTCTGCCAGGACAGACCACAGAGCTTTGGCGTTCTGCTCCCTTCGCAACGGTAGCAGGGTCTCGATCCACCTCCTGGCCGCAGCGCTCGCTCCCACACAATCCCAGACCCTTAGCTCAAAGGGCACAAGAGAGCAGGAGGATGCTTGGCCTGACTGGGGGAATCTGGGCTCCAGTCCTGACTTTGCCAGACTCCTGAAAGACCCTGGACAAATGATGTCATCTGTGCCTTGGTTTCCCCATCTGTGAAATGGGGGAGACACTTCCCTGCCTCCCAAGAGCGTCTGCGAAGCCCTTGGCAAGTGCAGGGGCTGCAGAGAGGAAAGCCAGACGGAGATCCCTTTCCTGCCTGTTCCAGCTGCCCCGGGCAGCACCTTGGGCTGAGGGAGGCCAGAGGAAAGACGCAGTCCTGGGCCTTGGTCTCCACTGGAGCAATTGTGTAGCCATCGGACGGCTGCGTGGGTCCTACTGCGTGGCTATGCGCTCCAGCCCAGCCACTCACGGGCAGGGAAGAGCTGACATCTCACAAAGAGATGCTCTGCACTGAGATTGCAGCCTCCCCTGCTTCCAAACGGGCTGGAAACAAAGAGCCCTCCTCCTCGGCACACCAGGGAGATGGCCAGGGCCACGCAGCGAGCTGGGGAAAAAAGCAAGAGCCCCACCTCTGAATAACAAGCCTTGTCAACAGGCCCTGTAGCCCAGAGGGTCACATCTCCCCCCATGAATACACCGAAGGGAGGGACGGGGGAGTCCAAGAGCCTGGAACAGGGAGCCAAACGGTTCCGAACAGCTCAGAAATTGCCAGCCTGTCCCTGCTGTCTAGACACAGTTCGGCTGCTGGCCAAGGCTGGCCGATTGGCCCCTTGGCCTGGCTGAGAGGGTACAGCCGAGCGAAAGCCTGCAGCCACCTCGTCTGCACTGCGCATCTTCAACCACACAGCCAGCCTGAGTCCTGGGATGAGGCAGGCCCAGCAGTTCAGGCAGGCTGATTTGCTGTAGAAAGCCAGCATCTCCAGTGATGATATTACACTTCACACCTTTCTCACGGCAGCAGAGGGAGAAAAGTATTCTGCACTAAAGTCCCTGGGGTATTTTGGGGTCACAGCCATGTTTAGTGCTGGCTCTTATAGGGCACAGCTCTGCTCTGTTCTTTCCCACTCCTGGCGCTTGGTGTGTTATTAAGGAGACATGGCCGGTGGCACCTTTCCCATGCTGCTCTCGCCTCCCAGGAGAATGAGTGGCCAGGCCAGTGCAATAGGTTTGGATGAAGGCAAGGCCTGACCCCGCTCTGCAGGAAGGCCGGGGGAAGCCAGAGCAGGAGCTGGCACCTGGCTGGGGAGGGGGGGCACAGGTTTGCAATGCAGGGGTGTGGTCTCCTGGCACATACACACCAGGGGCAGACGGAGACGTGGATCCCGTGTTGTAACATCCGGTCTGAGCTGCACAGCCCTGGGAGGGGGCAGGGGCACTTCCTGGGATGGACCTGCTGCATCAGGAGGAGTCTCAGCCGCAGGAAGCCCGACTGAGCAGCTGCAAGTGCCCCTTGGTCCCAGCCCGCGGGCGGGAGGTGTGTAAGCAAACCAGCAGCCATGCCACCGCACCCGCACAGCTCTGAGCAGTGGTGTGCATGGAGGAAGAGCTACCCGGCCAGGGCTACCCTGGCCCTATGCCTGCCACAGGCTCTTCCTAGAATCTCAGGGTTGAAGGGACCTCAGGAGGTTCTAGTCCAACCCCCTGCTCAAAGCAGGGCCAATTAAATCATCCAACACATTTGTGCCTCAGATCTCTAAGTGGCCCCCTCAAGGGCTGAGCTCACAACCCTGCGTTTAGCAGGCCAATGCTCACACCACTGAGCTCTCCCTCCCCATGCCGCTCAGGAGCTCTGTGGTGCCTGGACGCCTGCCCCTCCGCCGGGCCAGGGAAGGGGGAAGGTGTTGGCAGACGGAGCCCACTCAGGCTTCTCCGCTCAGACTTGAACCTGAGCCCTCCCCACTCCGAGGTGCGAAGGCGACTATCACTTAAGGGCTCAGCGACACCTCTGGGGACAGGGGGAGCCCCGCGCTCCCACGCCAGGCGCCCAGGCTTCTTCCTGGGCAGAGGCCTCGTGGGCGGCAGGAAAAAGGAGCACACAGCCCCAACCCCTGAGGCTCTGAGCACCCCCAGCTGCCTGAGTGACCCCTCCCTGGCTCTTGGGCGGCTTATGTCTGCTGGCCCACAACCAGCTGTGGGGAAGACCTTCTCCCCTCCCCGCCTCAGACTGACCCTGCAGAGTACAGCCCCCACCACCTCTCACCACCCTCCTCCCTCTGAGCACAGCACAGTCCTCTGCTCCGGGCAGAGGGAGGTAGGGGGCAGCACCCAGCAATGCCCCCCACAAAGGCCAGTCCCTAGGGCCCTTTCAGGACTGGAAGCGTCACATCTAAGGCCCAGCTCTCTCCTCTCCCCATCGCTGTCCCTCTATCTCCCCTTCCTCCATCCAGTCCTTTACTGGTGCGGCCCTGGTGAAGCTGAGGCCCACACATTCCACCCCAGCATGCTGAGCCTACCCCTCCGTCTCGGTCTGAGGAGGCTGGAACTGGGGGAGAGGGGGGGATCCCTGCTCAGTCCGCCCCCTGAGCTGCAATCCCCAGAGCAACGCTTGGAGACATTCACCTGCATCCGTGTCTTTCCCTCGCCGAGCGCCCCCCGATCGGATCGCTCAGCGGCCGTCGGAGCTCCCTTCTCCACACCACAAACGGTCATTGTGCAAAGCGGGGCCCCAGCCTGGCGGCCTCGCACTCCATCCGCTTTCCAGGGGTATATTCATCACCACACAGCCGCGTTCACTAGGTGAACATCTGCTGCCGCCGGGCCCCCGTGCTCCCGGCCCACAGCTTTGGGGCCGCCTGTTTGCTTTTTATTTCCCCCACTGTTTGTTTTTCCCCCCTGCGCTAATGAGCCTTTAATGTGCGGGCGGCCGGGCGTGTTCTGGGGGCGCTTGTCTGGGCTCCTTTGGCTGGGTTTCATTTACGTATGTATGTTTGTTTGTTAAAAATAGGAGATGAAAGGCTAGCGGGGGGGGGGGGGGGAGAGAGCCAATGGAGCTGCACTGATAGGAGAGCGGGAGGGGGCCTGAGACCCACTCCACTGGGGATTTACTCCGGCGGGAAGGTCACCAGCCAGTCTGTTGCACTGCCAGGGACAGACCCCGGATCGGACTCAAAGCTCTGCTGCTTCCATTAGCCAACAATCACTCCTCCAGGCTCGGAGCCAGCCATCACAAGAACATGGTCTCTGCAGCAACGTCACTGCACAAGCTGGGCCTCCGTCCCGCAGCTCCCAGTGCTGGGGAACAGCATCCCGCCCCCCGTGAACCCCAGCCTGGTCTAGCCAGACAGAGCACTGGGGACTGCTCTGCCTGGGCAAAGGGAGCAGCGAGCAGCCTTCCTTTCCCTGACCCTCAGCCAGCTCCTAGCTCGGGGTGATGCTGTTGTCAGCCCGAGTCTTGCTCTAGCCTTCACTCCAGGGAATAGGGACCAGCCAGGCTGCTCTCCTGCTTTTGGACAGTCTCTATAGCAGCTTCCTGAGGGAAGCCTGCTGCCGAGGTGGATATTTCCACCTTGCCCCATCAGTGCAGTACCCAAATCAGAGCTAGGAAGTTCCCCTCTCTTCGCTCCCCGCCCGGCAGAAAAATCCCTCCGGTAGTTGCAGCTTTGGGGGCAGGTGGGAAAGGAATGTGTCCAGACTGGGTCAGATCAATGGTGCTGTCTGTGACAGCTGCCAGTGTTAAGTGATTCACAAGGAATGAACAAAACAGGCAACTATTGATTGACCCATCCCGGTCGCCCATTCCCAGCTTCCAGCAGGTGGAGGTTTAAGGACACCCAGGGCATGGCCACCTTGGCTCATAGCCATTGATGGACCAATCCTCCAGGAACTCATCTAGTGTTTTTTTGAACCCAGATATACGTTTGTCCTTCACAACATCCCCTGGCAAGGAGTTCCACAGGTTGACTGTGCATTGTGTGAAGAAATATTTCCTTACCTTAGTTTTAAACCTGCTGCCTCTTAATTTCATTGGGTGACCCCGGTCCGTGTGTTAATGAAACCCAAAGTGGCAGCAATGAGTTTTGCTGTTCTTAGTCCTAGGGGTTAATGAGCAAGAGATCCAGGGCCCGTGTCCCCAGGAAGGAGGAATCGACAATATAGTTTCCTGCATTCCAAGTAGTGCAATTTAAAGTCAGAAACCAAACTTCCCTCTCCTGAATTGCTACCTAGCCTGTTTATGGAACTGGTTAGTACTGTATGGTGTAACAGATCTCAAAGGAAACTATTCCCTCCCTGAAGCCAGGACACAGCCAAGCCCGTACCTAATCCAGTGTAGCATTTCACCTACCCTCTTCAGCAGAGTGAGGCTGTTTCAGAAAGCTCCTAACCTGGACCAATTCAGTGAGACAGACAAGGCCTCTGCAGATGAGAGCACGCCCATGTGCACACCTGACTGTGCTGTGCAAACGCGAGAAGGGAAAGGGAATGCGGAATCTGAGCCCAAGCCTCTCATTCATCTCCTGTCCATCTCCTGGCCTGTCGCGAGTTGTTAAAGGTTAAAAATGCTCCCTTCTCTTTTAATCCCCCTGCTTTAGCTCTTGCAGAAACTGTTCCTGCTTTCTACACTGGCAATTTACATTGGCACAGCTACGTCTCTCTGGGCTATGAAAGATCCACACCCAAGAGATGGGGCGAACCTAACCTCTGATGGAGATGGTGCTTCGTCAACAGATGAATTCTTCCATCATCCTAGTGCCTGTCGGGGACCTGAATTACCAGTGACGGGAGAGCCCCTCCCATTGCTTTGGTGAACGTCTACACTGAAGGAGCCCCGGTGACTTTCACAAGCCAGTCTCCTCTTCCCGTACACTCAATCAGGGAGCAGAAACCATACCAGTTGGCCAAGGTGGCCGATCACGCGGCAGCAGAAATGAATAGCAGCAAATTCAGATGGCAGCCATGGTTTGCGAACAGCTTGTCTGCCGACATGTTTGAGCAGCAGGAACAAGTTCAAGAAAATCAAACCCAGCTAACGAAAAATTCACAAACAAGACGCATGCGCCACATTCATCAGATAAACAGATTGCTGCAACAGTTCAACCCGTCTGCAAGAGCCGCTCTACAATACACCTGCTCTGTAAATCTTTTGGACAAACTGTTCCACAGAGAGTCAGTTCAATTAAATAAAAAAAAAACCTAAACGAAAGAGAAAGTTAAGGTTGTGAAACTAAGCACTTCAAAAGGTAGGAAATGGCAGAGTTAAAGCTGCCTGTGCTGCCTTAACTCTGCCCCCTGGTGCATGTGCAGTATGATGCGGTCAGTTATTACATCACTATCCGCTGTCACCCCCTACAGGACTCCTGCTTTGTTCAGGGCACTGCTCAGCGAACGAGGCCGCAGCCAGTACGATGTTCAGCGAATGATTTCATCCTGCACATTACCCAAACGCAGCGCTACACAAGGACCCTTTTCCTTCTGTTAGAGGCCACTGTAGCACTTGAGCACAACCTGGGAAATAATGCATTTCTCTTTGCAACACTCCTGGGACGTCGGGAAGCCCTGTCCTTATCTTATAGGTGTAGGACTGAGGCAGATACACACTACATGACTTAAGGGCCAACAGGCAGCCTACAGCGGAGACAGCACTTGAACCCATCTCTCCCAGATCCCAGACCAATGCCTTAGTCCCAAGGCCATCCCTTCCTGTAGACCTGTCTCATTCACTACACAACTTCTGCAGTTATGTAGCTCGCAGCTCTCTAGAGCGCTCATCACTGCTGTTTCTAAAGGACAGATTTTCAAAGGTATTCAGAGCCTAAACATGCAGGTAAAAACTTCTAAAAAATCCCCCTGTGCACCTATTTGCATCTTTGGGCGCTGAACACCTTTACAAATCTGCGGCAGGGGTGCTGTGAACCTCAGCCCAATTCACTCCAGCACCCTGCAGAACAGTCTCCCAAAGGAAGTGCTGGAAACCTGGCACTGGACAATTTAAAGGCTTTGGTCTAGATCAGATACTTTCGGGAACAATCCTGAGCTGGCCCTAGGGGAAATGGACTAGGTGAGATCCAATCAGCTTGCTCTTATCCTCATTTAGTGGATGTTGTCACATCAGAACATTCTGCCTCCTCTGCTTCCGGAACGGGTCTTTGAGACGTCGGATGGGAACCTAGTGCTAGTACTCTGGGGAATGCATCTAAGAATTATTAAGTCCAGACAGAACCAACAGCAACAGGCGTTTTGTTCAGACATTGAAGTTACATAACCCTCGGTGCATTTCCATTAGTTTAGAATCCTTTGGACAAACACTGTTATTGCATTATTTTTAAAATATTCCAGTGGGGTTTTGATCTGTTGTTAACTCTTCCCTTGTGTTGGAACACTGAAGACAACAGCATTACTAGGTCAGGAGAACCAGCAACTTCAAGTGGCCAGGTGAGTGTCATGCATCCAGTTGGGTGAAGCACAGAAAAGCAAACAGTAGCAAGGATGAAAAGCAAGTTAGAGGATTGAAAATGAAAGACTGGACATGCCTAAGGATACAATCCACCCTTGTTAAAATCAAGAAGAGTTAGATTGGTAGGTAGAGTTAATCCATACTGAAGCAAAAGCTTCCTTCACTCTTCCAAGAAGTGATAATTATTTTCTGTAACTGTAATGTCTGGATTTCCAGAAGATCTTCTAACCCACTATACCCGAAAACAAGCAAACATCTACCTCTCTGCACTCTGTTCAGCTGCTTTAGGTCTTTGCCAGGTGTTTCTTTGGGACAAATTTAGCCCAGCTCTTGGTCTTAATGCTACAAGCAATACTCCACTCACTGGATCCAACTTTTAGATTAGGTTGATTTGTCGGCATCCACAGCCCCTGTATGTTCACTTTCTACAAATAGTCAGCATCCCAAATTTGTCAGTAGAAGTGTTCAGGGAAACAGTTAATTGTATACAAAACAGAGAGTATGTGACAAAATCAAATATTTGAATTTATAAAACAAATATTCCACTCTGGAAATCAGATTCAATGAATTCTGCTCATCCCCCAACCAAGGATGAAAAGTAACCTGCATCCAACTAACCGAGGCAGCTGGAATGCGGATTTCAAATAGCAAAACACTTGCAACCAATTGTGAATGATCTATCAAATAAACAAATGATTCAGTGCAAGTGATTTGGATGTCTGAACACATCAATTCAAGAAAGTCATAAACCTGCCCTCCAATAACGTCCACAGGGAAAGGAAGCAACATTCACCTAATAAAATTACGCACAATGTAGCATTTGCCCAATTTTAGTTAGCACACTTGGAGAGAGCATCAAAACTGTCAAGTGACTTGCAAAGGAGAGCAATGGGGGCTGCAGACAGGGGAAATAGAAGCTGAATAAATGCCAAAGAGAGGCAAGGCCTAGACATATAACGAAGGGATAGGCACCAAGGAGCCCCATCCATCCTGCACCCAGATTATTTTCACCGTATCTTTGCAGCGTTATCCCAGTGTTACTTTTTTCATGTCTCCAAAGCCTGCAGGCCCAGCGGGGAACACACGGGATTAGAAGTCTACGGAAGCGTCTCAATCTTAAATGGGCCACAGTCAGGAGAAGTGTTCCAAGGTGCGGAGACTAACAAAGGGAAGGAACACACTGAGTTTGCAGAGACTTTTTTGATCCCCACAGTGCCCTGTTAGCAAAGTTCCCAGAGCCAGCTGGAGGGAGGCAAGCTTTTGGAGACAGGAGGCAGTAGGGGGGCGGTGACACCAGAGGTGGAGGGGATGGGGAAAGAGTTTTTCCCTCTTTTCTTCTACCTTCTCTGAATTGGCCCACACACACTTTAAATGGTCCAATAAAAAGATACAATTTCTTTACCTTGCCTGCTCTGGGATTCTGAGTTTTTGTTGTCCGGGTTCCCGTAAGGTTAAGTTCAGAGGATAAACTGACACGCTGGGCTATGGGAAAAAGCCAGTTTCTTCAAATAAAGCCACGACGGTGCAAAAGGGACCCCGCTGGGGCTTTTATTTGGGAAAACAAACAGAAGTGGCACCAAGCCCTTCTGCTTTACGGACCAATTTAACTATAAAACCAATGTTCTCCCTCTCGGCGGTGAGGAGGGGAGAGAGACGGGGACATGACAATAGCCTGAAACCTTGGGGGGAAAAAGGACAAAAAAAGCTGTCTGTCCCCTTGTCTTTCTTGTCCCTGGCTCCTTTTCTTAGCACACGTGTGTTCTTGTAAAAACGATTAGATTGCAATTTGTATAACACGGTGACCCCCAAATTCAGACATTTAACCCCTTTTCTCTGCAAAGAATGTCAAGAATGTCTCTCTGTCTTTCTTTCCAACGGGAGGAGTGGGGGTGAATTCTCTCAAACTGTGATTTCTGGGCACAGAGAAAAAAAAGCCAGGGGAGGAAAAGAGAGGCAGGGAATTCTCAGAGTCTCTTGCACCACTTGTGTGGGAATAAGTTTGTGTATGGCTCCTTTCTGGACAGAGCTCTGGAGGTCTTCTTTAGTGGGCAGACAAAAAAATGGAGACTCCCAATCAAAACAAAGCCATCTGTTTAAATGAGCGAGTGCTAACCAGCGGCAGAGGGGGTTCCTCATTCACTCCTTTCCATTCTTCTCCCCAGCTTCTGTTGATTCTGTCTCAACCCAGGGAAAAATAAAGATTGCTTGAGCTCCCGAGGATGAAACTGATCAATGCACTAGGCACTTTCACCTCCCTCCCCTCCACACACACACATTTTTCTTGTTTCAGGTGTTGTCAAGTTGTCATAAATATGGCTGAACAGGAGTGAAAGGGACAGTTTGTGCTTTAGGGGACACACAAATCCAATGGCAGAACGTGGCCCCGTATTTGTTTGGAATAAGAAGTGGCTGAAGCTGCAGTGAGAACCTAGGACTATAGGTGGTTTAGCCTAAAAAACTTGAAATTGTGCTAGTGGGGAAGATGCACCGAGAGCCACAGGACAATGCTAGTAGCCAAGGCCCAGAGAGGTGATGTTAATGATGTTAAAATCACCATCAACAGAGAACAAAAGAGGCCAGAACTGGTTTTGGAGATTTCATATAGACACAGGAAAACGTATCACATGATCAGACAAGACTCCTACCTTTGGATACAGCTAAGGGAGAGATCGCAAGAGGGGCTGCACAGGAAGCTGCTGTCCAAGACACATGGGATCTGATAGCTGGCCCATCAAACCCAGCATCCTGCCTCTGACAATGACCAACGCTTGGATGCCTCAGACGAAGGCAAGAAAAACTCAGGTAATATGCCTTTGGGTCACCTGGGGAACTGGAAGGGTTCCTTCCTTCCTGAAATTCCTTCCTGATCTCTCAGGCAATCAGTTCATGCCTGAAGGCAGAAGATCCATCTTCATTCCTAAATGTCTCAGTTTATTTTACTTCTAAACAGAACTAAACCCTGGATCCGATCTCTCCATCCAGCTGCATAAGGCGGCCTTTTTATTAGGACTATTTGTATTGCAGTAACGTTGGAAGGTCTGAACCAAGATGAGGGCCGCGCCGCACTGAGCGCTGTACATAGGGCCCAGACAGAGGCCTTGCCAGAAAGAGCTTACAGTCTGAACAGACAAGATACAGGGAAGGGAACAGAGGTGACGTGGCCTACACAAGGTCACAGAACAGATCCGGGGCACAGCTGTGAGAGGAACCCCCATTCCACTAGACCATATTACCTCCCACCCCACCACCCCCTTTTATATAGGGTTTTGGGGACAATATGGGATTTCAGTTCCCCAAATAATCCAAAGGACACACAATGTGGCATTAGAATCTGGAACTTTATCGAAGTAACCAGCTCTATGGTAAACCAGACATGCTCCACGCCAGCATCCATGCAGGATGTTTACCATCCTACAATATCATTCCCTCCTCCTGGCAACTTCTATCCATTTTTGACAATCTAGGGGGAGCCAGCTTATGTGGCTTTCTCTGGTGGGAGTTTCTACCAGCGTCCTCTCTCCCCATTTGGGATGAACCACATCAAAACTACCTCACTGGTTTGCACCCCTTCCCCTTCACAGTCCTAAAATCCGGAGGACCCCTTAGGGCTTGTTTAAACTCTCCAAACTGTAAGGTTTCATTTTCTGCAGGACTTCGGTGGAATTTAATGGACGACATAGATTTAAAACTTCCATGGTGTACCAAAACCTATCCCTCGACATTCAAACTCTCGCTATGAAGAGTTAGAAATATGGCTTCTAACTTGGATCTGATCCTGCAAACCTTTATTGTTCTGAGTACCCTTACACACCCAACTGGTCCCAGTGAATTAGTGGGGCTATGCCAAGTACAGCCTGGCAGGACTGGGCACCAGGCTTAGAAAGACTGGATTTAAAATTGGGAACCATCAGTGATGGTGAATTTCTCCCACCATTCCTAAAACGCCTGAAGCGTCTGCCCCTCATCAGAATATCCAGAAAGGTGAAGACACAAACGTAAAGACCTGACAGCTGCTCTGCTGGCTTTGGTCTTTATGTTAAAAGTTACAAATGTAGATCAGATTAAGATGGTTTGAGACGGAAGAGACCTGTTAGTGCAGCAACTCCGCTCTGCTGCAGGAGCCGAGGGGGCATCCCGTTAACCAAACGGATACTAAACTGGATCAGACCACATGCCACGAAGCAGTCAAGTCAGCAAGCTGCCGGTGCAGCAACTTTGGATGGCCTGACCTGCGTGGCCTGATCCTGGACACACACACACACACACACACAGAGGTGTGCTACTGAAGCTGCCTGACCCACAGGAACCTTGCCCCACTCTCTCGGCAACGTGCACAGCGTACACACCTGGAACTCCCCTCTCCCCAGCAGCTTCTGTGAAGCCCCGCACCCTTCACCTGGCTTTGTGCACGGGGCTAGCTTCCCACTGACATCAAAGGGGCCCTGCCTGGAACACCTGAAGAAGAGGAAGGGCGCAGGAGGCCTGACTGGGTCAAGAAATGCAACTCTGCATCTTCCCCTCGGTGCGCCCTCTCCCTCGCTCTTTTTCATCCCTTTGAAAAGGTGGCAGAGATAAATGGAGAACAAAAAAGCTGCAGTCTTCGTCCACACCACCCCTACCACTTAAGGGGGAAGGGACCTTTCCGAAAAGAAAAAAAACCCACATGTGCTCATACACAATGGCTCAAAAGGCCGGGCAGCACCAGCCCACTTTGTACTGCTAACAAGGGAAACCTAATTACAGGAAGAGGGCGAAGAGGGACAGATAAAAGGGATACAAAATTTCAACATCTGTTGCCATAAAGGGATAAGAAGTGGAGAAACGCAAAGTGTCAGTTTGGTGTCAGAGACGGCGTAAAGCCGATTTCAAAGGGCTCGGGAGACAGAGGGACCCAAAAGAGAAATTAGAGGGTTCTTTAAAAAAGAAAAGAAAAGAAAACAAGCTGCCACCAACGCTTTCAAAGGAAAGAGTTCAGATATTTATAAGGGGGAGAGAAGCAGCGGCTGTTTAACCTTAGCATGGTTAACATGCCTTCTCCTGAGTCTCAGCGCCCATGTGCTGCTGTAGGGTTACAAAAGGACAGCGTGGTGCTCTGCATATTCCAAGCGTTCAGGACACAGGGACAACTGGATCGGATCAATGGTCCCTCCCCAGGCCAGTGCAGAAAGCCCCAGAATGGATACACCTGGGATAACCTGCCCAAGGGGTTAGCTGATGGCTATGCCTGGAGGCAGGAAGGGTTTCTGTCCTAAAAAGCTGCGGAACAGATCATGCCTCACAAGCCCACACGGAGGAGGTGTGATTGGTCCAGTCATGACCCAGGGGCTTCTTACTTGCTGAGCAGTGATACTGAATTCACAGACAAGCAGTCCTGGGCCACGTCCCAAGGCATTCAGAATCTACACCAAGTGTGCTGAGAGACTCCGAGGAAGGTTCCGTCCCACAGCACCCTGCCCTTCAAACAGGCTGGTGACAGTATTTTTACCGAGCCATGTTAGTGCCTGTCAAAAAAACAAGTTTTCGGGAAGGGTTTAGCACAAGGCAGACATAGGAAATCCTCATCGGACAGGCCTGTGAGTCACAGGAGAGGGCATAGGAATCATATGCACAGGAGTCACCGGACTCGTATGCATCCACCATGGGGATCTCCCGCATGCTCCGTGGACAGGACCCACAGTCGCCCTCCAGCTTGGATGGGTGATGAGGGAAGAATCGTCCCGATGCACTAGGCCTATTGGCTAGGCTGTCCCAGCTTTCTGATCTGCCTGTCAGTCAGGCTTTGGCCTTATTGAAACATCAAACTCCTTCCTGCCTGTTCGTTACCTTAATCCTATTTTCTGCACAGCTTTATCATCTGTTTGGGCTTCTCTGGGACAGGCTGTTGGACTGACCACACCCTTAACGCTGGAGCCTGTCCCCTCGCTGCTGGCAGATGCTTCCATTTGAGAGGAGTCAGGAGAAGTTCACGAGCACAAGAGGCCACAGCAGAGCCACGGTCTCAGAGCCTGTCAATGCACCTTCGGTATCGCAAAGGGCACCCATCCCCTCAACATCTAAGCACCAGTCTGGACTTAAACAGCTCACCACTCAGTTCACCAAAGAGCATGTGCCAGGGCTAATTCTGCACAGGATCAATGACAGGCCCTTTGTTTTTCTTTAAAGATATAATAAAACTGGAAACTTAGAGCATCAACACCATCTACAGAATAGCAGCGTATCCAGCCAGCTGTGACAGGCAGTGTCTGGAAATAAAAGGGCAGAAATATTTCTCTCTTGGCCCTCAAACCTAACCCCCTAGCTCTGCCAGTGCACCACAGTTCTGACACACACACGCCCCATTTCTCCAGCCCTGGGGTCCCCACATACACAGCTCTGCTTATGCCTCTCAATCCAAATCCACAGCCCCCCCGATATTTCAGTCCTGCACTAGCATCCCCCTACCCTCAGTTCAGCCAGCATCCCTCAATCCTGAGGGCAAGGCCTCCCTCCCTGCTCTTCCAGCCTAAGCAGTTGGGCTGGGCTATTATGATCTTGACATACATGTGCTGTTCACTCCTCAGGACACAGAGACCCCCAGGCTGTCAACCTCAAACTTCCCTTCAGCAGAGTTCAGCTGCAGCACTGGAACCCAGCCTGTCCAGAGTCCTAAGGCCAGTGCTTTACCAAACTGCATTACACCCCGACAGCCTACATCAGAGACCCAGACCACTGGCCTCAGCCACTTACTAAGGCTGAAGGAAATGACCCATTTAGGTGGTAACATGAAATTACCAAGTCACTATCCAACCCTTCATCATGGTGAACCACCAGCAGACACTGCTAAGCAGAAGTAGACCTCCAGATTCCCCTGGATGTCAAGGGACACTTCCCACCAGTACAATCTATTTGGCTGGGAGACAGTCTCCCAGAGGAAAGGGTGGAAGCCCCATTTTCTTTGGGTGTTTACATGGGACTAGGCAAAGTCCTGGGGAATAGGCAGTAGGGAATACTCAGCATGGCCGGGATGCTGGCCACGGTGACCACTTCCATCTCTGTCAGCTGTGGGCTAGTCCAACCAGGGGAAGTAACAGACTGGATCAGACCTTCGGTCCACCCAGGCCAGTATCCTGTCTCTGACAGCGGCCACCACTAGATGTTTCTAGGGAAGGTGCAAGAAACCCACAATAGCAGATGTGGAATAATCTGCCCCCCAGGCCTCATTCTGCTCTCTTAACAATTAGAGGTTGACATAAATCTTTAAAATAGCCATTAATACCCCTTCCTAAATGTGTTATAATTCATTATAATGGGATAGCTTTGATATTCATATAAATGTCCAATCCTTTCTTGAATCTTGTTACATTTTTGGCCTCGATTACTCCCTGTGGCAATGAGTTCCACAGGCTATTTGCATGCCTACAAAGTGTTTCCTTTTATGGGTTTTGAATTTCTCACCTTTTTAATTTCACTGAGTATCCTCCTTTGTTCTTGAATGAGCTAAATAAACTACGTCAACTGGTTTTCCTTGATCTGCTCAAGAAAAAAACTGCAGCCAGTCCGTTCTTTGTACTAAAACAAGACAGGATAGGCAATTCCTTTTCATTGGACTGTAGGAGCACACACATGCTGAATCCCTCACACCGGGGAAAAAGGGGACTCCCAGGGCCAAATAAGTTGAATATTAACACCTGAATTCAAGTACAGTAAAAAAGAGTTTCACACCATCTCTGTTGAACTAGGTTCTGTGGAACAAAATCTGAGGGTATTTCCGACTGCATACAATAGCCATGTCTTTCTCTTTATCTTCAGAAGCTAGAAGAATATACAGGAGTTGTGAGAGAGCAAGGGGCGTCTGAAATGTTCAATTCACTAAACACATTGCCCATATCCTAGGATATGGCTAGGAAAAAGGTTATTGGACATGGTTAAGTAGGCATCAGGTTTGAAGCTCACATGCTCACAGGGGACAAAGGTGGAAGAAGCCCTTTTCGATCACCCAGTGCATCTTTATTGATACAGAATTACCCACAATTACTGGTTTTCTAGTGCTTTGTCCAGTCATTTTAAGAGTCAGGTGTCTCAGTTCCTGACTGAGCTCTCCGGATGTGGAATACTTTCCACAAGGAAGTGTTTGAGATGTCCATCTTAAGTTTGTGTCATTCCCCGACTCTGTCTCTGACATCACATCCCCTCCATCCCTTCTCCCGCACCCCGATTATCACCGCACTCCCAATCTTGGCCTCTTCTTTGCACACACTTAGCTCAGGGTCCTTCTTTCAAGCCGAGCTGCCCCATATCTACCCTGAAATTCTTTCCCTCACCCCTTGTTCTGAGGAATTGAAAGTCACTTTTCTTGAGATCTCCCTGCCACACCTTCCTTTGCCCCATGGCTGACAGCCATAGACAACAGTCAGGTTACAGGCAGCCTCAGCTGTACATTCCCCCCAACCCCCGCCACCCCCAATGAAACATGCACAGTAAGGTCTGGCCACAGGCTTACCTCTCTAAGTCCCAGATTCTCAGAGGAGACGTGTGTCCACAGCAAGCTGTCCCAGTCACAAAGGAACTGTCAAAAAAACAAAACAGCATCAGCCATCTCCCTTTGGAGCATGAGGAAGAGCTGTCCTACGTGGAAAACATTTCTAATTTAGGGCAAGAAACAGCAGAGCCACCAAGAACATTGTTATTCTGTTTGTACTATCACAGTACAAATGTATTAACATGGGAGCTCGCAATCTAAGCGTAAGAGAAGAGAGAACAGATGGACACAGAGAGACTGACAGGAGAGTACAAGAAATCAATGATAAAACGTTGGTCCACCTGACTGGTAGTGGTCTGAGTACACCAGGAGCCGAATCACTGTCCCGTGTTTTAGAAGCATCGTGGCCAAGGAGAATTGGGAGGAAGGATTGGAAGGAGGAGAATGGCTGGTGCTGAGAATGTCTACCCCAGATCCCCACAAGTTGGCCAAGACACACTACGGAGGAACCCAGGATTGGAACAGGAGAGAATGCTGCAGGTAAGGACTTAGGAACGTTGGCAGAGCTGCGGGGACCCTGGCCTGGAAGAGCTGGAGTGTGATAAGTCATAGTGCCTCCTCAATAATGACACTAGCACAATACCCCACATCACAGTGCATAAACCCCCTAGTTACTTTCTGGTCACGCATGGAATCAGCCAGCAGAAAGAACATGCAGGACTTTCACAGCAGCTATAGGCCAGAAGCCGGTTAGAAACACCCACCACGATAATGGATTGGACACTCTTGCCGTATAACTTGGCTTCATTTACACTTTCCTACGTCAGTTCCAAACTCCCATGTGACAAATACAGACCCACTGATGTACTCCTGGGCTCCAAAAGTCACTCTATAATCCCTGGTCTTGAACCAATCCGATAAGGCAAGGCCCAATCCCGGACCTCTACTGGCAGAAACCCAGTCATGTGGCAAGTCTCCACATTGCTCATTTTGTGCCAGCCTCCATCCTGAACCAGAAAATCATCAACTTACAACAAGATTGGCTTTAAATGATCCTTCAGAAAGTCTCATTTATTACAAACTATCAAGCCGATACCCCAAAAGCACAGGGATGGAGTCACAGCTTTCAATCCAGACTGGTCAAGATGAGCTTTAATGTACTCTGGGGTGGCACAGGATGGATGTCAGCTGAAAGGACAAAGCGGAATAAGGAACCAGGTGTTTTTGAACAGCCAGGCTGTTAAAATAGCCAGAATAATTCTGTAAGAAATCCCTTGGATTTATCAGTTTTCACCTGAGGGAGGGTCTTGGAGTGCTTTAACAAACTAAATAATTCACCTACATCCTTCTGTGAGGTAGGCAAGTGTTGTTATCCCCATGTTAGAGAAGGGGAAACAGAGGTACGGAGAGGGGGAAATGACTCACCCACGTCACCAAGCAAGTCTGTGGTAGAACTGGATTGGAACCCAGGAGTCTTGGTCTTCTCACTCTATGTTTCAGCTGAAAGATCAGCCTTCCCCTGGCCAAATACATTACCAGGAAGTGGTGGGGACCCAACACCACCACACTCCAGCAGTTACAGGAGGTGGCAGAATGCCTCTTTAAAGTAACCGATGGTGGCCACCATGTCACTTGAACGTAGAAAAAGCAGCCCAGCATTTGTTTTTCAGACATGCTCGCATGCTCTTGGACCAATACACTGAAGGCCCAGGTTCCCTGCCCTATACCAACCCTCACCGCCAGTTCCTTATGGCAGTGGTCTTCAAACTGGGGTGCGCGAGACTACACCTGGGGTTGCGCGGCCCCGGCAGCTGGAGGAGCCGGGCGGTTTCTCCACAAGCGCCACGGCAGCCCCGGTGGCAGGAGGAGCAAGGAGGCTCCTCCTGCCGCCGGGGGCCGCCACAGCGCTTGCAGAGGAGCTGCCGGGGCAGTCCAGCTCCTCCTGTCTTATTGGAGGTTTCTCATAAGGCAGGAGGAGCTGGGCTGCCCCGGCAGCTCCTCTGCAAGAGCCACGCACCGCGACTGCAGCCCCAGGAGCCGTGAGCCGTGACTGCAGCCCCAGGAGCCGTGAGCCGTGACTGCAGCCCCCGGGAACCGGGAGCCGCGGCTGAGACCCGGCCCCGGGAGCCACGTGCCGCGGCTTCAGCCCCATGAGCTGGGAGCCGCGCACCGTGGCTGCAGCCACGGGAACCTGGAGCCGCGCGCCATGGCTGCAGCTGAGACCTGGCCCCGGGAGCCGCATGCCACGGCTGAGATCAAGGCCGGGGGCCCGGGCACTGTGGCTGAGATCTGGGCGCCGGGGCTGAGACCGGGCTCCAGGAGCCGGGAGCCAAGCGCCCCGGCTGAGGCCCGGCCCCGGGAGCCAAGCGCCCCGACAGAGATGGGCTCTAGGAGCCGGGCGCCGCAGCGGGAACCGGCCCCAGGGGGCAGTTAGGGGACAAGAATGGGAGATTTAGAGCGGGGAAGTGGGAGGGAGTGGCTGGATGGGGGCGGAGCTAAGGCGGGGCTTCCCCCGTGGTGCTCAAAAAACAATTTCTAGGATGGGTGTGGTCAAAAAAGTTTGGAGACCCCTGCCTTACAGAATAGCCAGGAGGGGTGATAGAATGGAAATGCTGACAAGCTGTTAAGTACAGAGCGGCACAAAACAGAGTCACTTCAACAGCTCTGCAACTGACCGCCACTTTCACAGGCAGCATTTTGGTCAATGAAGCCTAGAACTACAAAGCTGGGTGTTGGGTTTTGTCTCTTTTTCCCTTTAACGTAATCCATTAATAACCAGTAAAGCCAATTACTGTGGTTAGAAACATAATAGCAGCTCGGGAACCAGTCAAGCAGGCAATTAGGTTCTTAAGATTTTTTTCCTTTTTAAAAAAAAACAAAAAAACCCCACCCTTGAGAGAGAAGCTCCTTGGTTTGCAGACGCAGAAGGTATGCAACAAGACCCTTTGACCGTGGCCACAGGTCTAAATTAGCATGGAGGTAAATCAATAGGAAAGGAGAGGTGGGAGGAACCGCAAGCTCTAATCCCTGCCATTCTGACCGCCAACCAATCTGTTGTAAGGATTAGGGATCTCTCACTGGTCCTCTTCTCCTTACTCCCAGGCGTCCCAACTCTCTAAAGCATCACCTAGAGAGCTGTACACCGTTGCTCCCCTGCCCGAGACCTGCGGCTTTCCTACTTCCCTGGGCCATTCCACTCTAGTGTTCTCACTCTGGACTGCAGCTGGAGGCTCCCCTACCCTTGCAGGGGCTTCCAATGTTCAGAGAGACTTCAGTACTCGCCAGGCTAGAAGGACAGGCCAGATTAACAACAGTTACAGAAAAGTCTCAACCGCAAACAGTAGCGGGATGAGATTTCCCCCATGGGAGGCAGTGTAGTTGGGGGACTGTCACTGCAAAGATTAAAGAGAAGGATCAATATGGTGTCAACGGGACCAGTGGAGGAAATGAATCCTGTTAATGACTGCTAGAGGCCAAAGAGTGAATGGAACTCATGCAGATCTTCAGTGAGGTAGGGCTAGGGTGACCGGATGTCGCGGTTTTATAGGGATAGTCCCCATTTTGGGGGATTTTTTTTATATAGACATCTATTACTCCCCACCCCAGTCTTGGTTTTTTACACTTGCTGTCTGGTCACCCTGTGTAGGGCAAACCACTGCCCTTGCCCTGTTGAACCTGGTCTATAGATAGAGGCCTTCAGGGTTGTTAGTTCGGCTCCTTTCACCAAAACTAACTGCACTCCAGGTGAAAGGGCAACACTGCAGCCAATGAAATTCAGTATTGATAAATACAAACCAATGGATATTGGGAGGAAACATTTAAGCTACTCAGATATCTTACAGGTTTCTATATTAACTATCAGCTCAGGAAAGGGACCTGAGGGTCACTGAAGAGAGACGAGACTGACCAAGGGCTAGAAAAAGCCTCCTATAAAGAGAGTGAAAAGATGGGGATTGTTACCTTAAGCGGCGATATTAAGAGGAGACAGGATATCCTCTCTAGAAATGCAGCGTCCAAAAAAGATACATAGGGAACTTGTGTTCTCCCAGTTACACATCACAAGAACAAGGCCAAGAGAGCATTCAATGAAATTAAACAAAGGGGAATTCTAAACTGATCAAAGGAAATATATTTTTCTTCACAACACACAAGTAGACTCTGAAAGTCACTGTCCCAGGGAGCTGTTCAGGACAAGAACTGAACAAGATTCAGTAGGGACTAGACATAATCAAGTATATCCAGAGTTATCATATTTATATGAATTTTGCAAGGAAGCTAAAGCCTTCATGTTTCAGGGCTTAAGCCAGGGGAAGGCAACCTATGGCACACATGCCAAAGGTGGCACGCGAGCTGATTTTCAATGGCACTCACACTGCTAGGGTCCTGGCCACCGGACCGGGGAAAGGGGAGCTCTGCATTTTAATTTAAATTTTAAAATGAAGCTTCTTAAACATTTTAAAAACCTTATTTACTTTACATACAATAGTTTAGTTCTATATTATAAACTTACAGAACGAGACCTTCTGAAAACCTTAACATGTATGACTGGCACACAAAGCCTTAAATCAGAGTGAATCAATGAAAACTTGGCACACCACTTCTGAAAGGTTGCCAACCCCGGCTTAAGCCCATCTCTACCTACAGAGAAGAGGTGAGACTTAACATGGAGGCAGATTACCCCACATCGGTTGCTACAGGGGGCTTACAGCTTCACACCTAGTTCTGGCCCCTATCGGAGGCGGGACACTGGACTAGATGAACCTGGGATCTGATCCAGTCTGCCAATTCCTATGTTCCACTTAAACACAAACCCAGACACTCAGACGGGCTTTCCTACAGAGATGGTGCCTCTTAGGATGTTCCTCTTTCACAAGACCGTGGAAGTACCAGTGGGAAAGACTCTTCAGTCCCATCCAATGTGCTCCCTCCAGAAGTGTGAGATAAGTGATGCTGTTGGGCATTCGTGTTCACGTCATGACCACCTGGTAGGGCCCACAAGCCAGCAGTGACTCCATTTCTGCACCGGGGGGGTCAGAGATTTCACTTGGCATTTGTTCGCAATTATTTCACAAGCTTCGTACCCCACTTGCTCTCCAATGGCTAAAGCCAGGAGCTTTTTTAGACTTATGAAGATTTTTATACTTAACATAGAATCAGAGGGGTAGCCGTGTTAGTCTGGTATTGCAGAAGTGACAAAGAGTCCTGTGGCACCTTAAAGACTAACTAAAATTTTTTTAGAGCATAAGCTTTC